>OZ026510.1:13378727-14578727 GCA_964019985.1 Aurelia sp. 4 Dawson et al 2005 | reverse complement strand
GGATGTTTAGCCACCAATTTGTAAAATATTGCAAAGAAGAAAGTTTCTTGTATGTGGCTTGCAGCCAATGCTCTTGAACTTTTTTTAGAAACGTTAAATAACAAAGTCTGCTTTGCATTGGAACATGTAAACTCGCTACAAGCATCTGGAAGCAAAGTCCAACGCACAGCTTGTCATCCCGTCATCATAGTTCTTTCTCGATAGCTACAATTCAAATTCTGCTTAGCCTGCTCCTCACGTAGCCTGTTTTGTGACGTGGCCAAAGGGAAATCATTGGCAAGCAAGTCGCCAATTTTCGGCAAGCAATGTTCACAAATTTGCTCTGGAAGTAAGCAATGCTTTAATCACAAGTAACGCACGAGCCTTTTTACATTCCAATAAAAAGTTACAATACATATATTACAATACATATGACAAGCTACACTACTTGCAAAATAAAGATACAATGACAAAGAAGAAGTTGCGTTAATGACGTCATCGAGCAATCTGAGATAAGGAAGTGTTTTGATGGATAAGCTTTTTGAAGCGATAGATAAATCAACAGTTTAAGGCCCAAGAAGAAAATATCAAGTTTTACCTAATCTCGGGATCTGTTGCAGGGAGCTAAGGGGGGTGGACTCAAAGTTGTGATTGCTTGCGCATTTCTGCACAGTTTCTGATCTGTTCTTTACAGTACTACTGGGACATGACTCTAGGGAGCAAAAGGCCGTTTGTACCCAGATACCATTACATATAAAGATCAAAGCTATGACTAAGGTCTGTCTTGAGCTAGATGTCACGAGGAATGTCTGCGATCAAAATGATTAAGTATTTTGGATTGATAACTTTGGTGTTATTTAGGAGTTTTGAATACACAAATCTGTTTTCTCATTGTTAAAAAAGCATCAAAGGTTTCATAGATATAACTCATTCATCTTTTCATGACCTCGTAGTGCCGCATCAACCTCGTTTGGATTGGCAGATGTGGTTTGCAGCGTTAGATGATTATCAGTCCAATCCTTGGTTCATAAATCTCCTTCATAAGTTACTTCATGATGAAGAATCTGTCCTCGATCTCATGGCAGCTAATCCATTCAAAGAGAGGCCACCAAAATACATCAGAAGTGTACTGTACAGATATCATTATACAATGAATAGTACTGGTTTTTGGGATGCTCTTTTCCATTCCGGGTATGTCATATTTTCAAATTGAAGCTATGTCATCTTATGATGTTGCTTATTAGAAAGGTTACTCATAAAAGTTATGAAATCGATTGGATGAATATTGCAGGAATATCGAGAAAGTTGATTCAGAAATTTTCTTTTGATCAAAATGGAGAGAGTAGTCATCTACAAGATGCCTTTTCTTCACCGTCTCCCCATGAGCGATGACCGATTGTTTGAGGCTTGTCATGTCAAGATCGTCGGAAAAAGGATCCCAAAGAGAGGGACCCACGGCGAGAACTCTCAATCAAAATTTAGCACCTTGACTTTCTGCGCACATAAGAATTTTCTGCAGGCAAATTTGTCTTCCTTAATTTGACTTGGAGCAATTTTTTCATTGATTTTTTCGTATTAGAAGGTAAACCCCATATTTCTACTTCATTTTAAGCCATGAAAAACGATGGTGGACGCGAGAGTATGTTGAAGAATACATGCCAGTCGTATCCAAGAATGACACTGCTTTACTAAAGATATTAAAGTTTTATGGATTGATCAGGGTAAGTTAACAGCATTTTGCCCTTTTGTGGATGAATTTTCACGTGTTATTAAGAAGATAGAAGATATAAGATACAAGAACATTGATAGACCTCTTACCTATTCTGAAAAATAATCTGGATTGGACGATATTTCATAGATTCTGTAAAAATTTTTTGATTATGCACAATACTGATAGAACTGTAACGCCACTTAACATGAACTTTTTATATAAGGGATTTCATTGCTACGAAGACAAAACAAACTTAGGATTTGCTTTTGGTTTCAAAGTTTCGTTGAAATTCGAAAAATTTTGTCATTTTCACTGAATTCAATGGAACTTTTTGCTATTCCAAGAAAGAATCGAACGATGTTATGGTGCATTTTGAAGAATTTTCAAATGTACACAATAGTGATAGAAGCTCTAACGCCACTCGATCGAGCCTCGCGTATAAATTTGTATAAAAATAACGCTCGATCCAGGCTCTTTAGTAGAATAGCTAACAGGTCTATTCAATACAACTTTTAGCAATTCTAAGAAAGAGCCTGGATCGAGGATTATTTTTAGACATTTTTGCATGCGAGGTTCAATTGCGGGGTGAGTGGCCGAGTGGCTTATACAGTCTTCGTCAGGTGACTGAAGTTAAGCTTGGTCGAGTGAGGTCAGATTTCGGATGGGTGACCACTGAGGCCTGACCTCGCAACTCACCTCGCCGTCCTTCGGAAGGGACGTTAAACTAGGGGTCCCATGCCTGGATGCGGCATGCAAAGTGGGCCTAAATTAGCTTTCAGTGGCTAGAAAATCCTGACAAGCCCACTCAAAACAAATTGAAAACAAAACAAACAAACAATCGAATGGCTCAAAGGTTCATACGAAGTTTCAAAGGCAAGTTCTGGAAGTTCTCACTGAAATTACAAACACAGAAATGTTAGAAGTACATTTCTTGTTTTTAGGCAAAGCGAGTCACGGAGAAACACAGTGGATTGCTTCATAAGTTGATCATTGCACTGCGTCCAGCTATTCGTGGAATTCGAACAGAATTCGTTATTTACGCAAAATTTGGAATACTGATAGCAATACTGGCTATGCAAAAATGGTGGAAATCTTATGGAGTTAAAATGATGTGAGATTGTTTGTGAAACTTTTTCCATCTGTTCATCTTTATTTTCGACAAAACGGTTTTTATGAAGTCATTTGAAAGGTCACTAATCTTTGTAAACAGAATTATATCATGTTTACGAGAAAGAGATTCACTTGCTTGAACATTTTTTTGCAGAGAATCACAGTTAGGTTGATAGACAAAACGGTGAAATGTTTTTAAAATTTTCTTGTTTTTCTGAGCACTATGATTATATGTAATTATAAGTAAACTAGGATATACCGGGTGAGCCAGAAAAAGTTCCCACTTTTGAAAATTCATAACACCAAGACTACTCCACGGATTTGAATCATTCAAATTCTAGTTAAAGCCGAAAGATCAAAGTATTTTTGTGATTTTTCTCGCTGTCCTTCCAGCAATACAAGTATAGGTAGATTCTACTTTATAAAAACTTCATGGTTGCAAAATGACTGAAAAATGGCCCAAAATATCGATCAATGCATAAATGACTTCTCGCGCAGAATAATGAAGGAAATGCAACTTCTCATGGGTGAGAGATATCCTCTGTACATTAATTGGCATGGGATTGAAAATCTTTCGTGTTTGTTTGAAAATCAATGTCTTATAACTCTTGAGGGAGGTGAAACGACCACGGTGAAACGATTTGATCAATGTTTTAGGCCCTTTTTCCGTCATTTGCAACCATGAAATTTTATAAAGTTGAATTTACTAATACTTCCAGTGCTGGTAGGACAATGAGAAAAATCACAAAAATTCTTTGATCTTTCGACTTTTAGCTAGAATTTGAATGATTCAAATTTGTGTTGTAGTCTTGTTGTTATGAATTTTCAAAAGTGAGAACTTTTTTCTGGCTCATCCGGGATGAAAATTCCTTTATATCGAAATACTTGAACAAGTACTTTGTAATTTCCTCATTTAAAGCAACAGCCAGATGCATTTCGTTACCCTCAATGCTTGAAAAAGTGATTTTTACAAAGATCAGATCAAAAACGTTAAAATTTTGAGGAAAATGAAATGTGTTTGAATTGGGAATTTTTTACCATTTCTTTCGAGGGTTTTTGGCCTTTTTTCTCCCATTTTGAAGCTGAAAATTTTTTTTCAAAATCAAATTCTGCCTATTTCTCCAGAAAAATTATAAGAGATACTCCTAAGCCTTTTGGGTATCAACTAAACTTCGATTCATTCAAATACCTCATGTTTTCTAAACATATGAAGTTGGTTTGGTCCATCCGAAAGTCCAGTGACAATTTTCGTTGTGTTGAATCCCAGATAGTTTTGTGATTTTCTTACTTCTATCTGTTTTCAGCCAAGGAAAGAGACTTCAAATAGAGAAAAGCATAAAAAGAACACTGGTTAAGTTTAGCTCATATTCATACGATCGAGAAACTCCAGAAGGAAAGATGGCAGTTGAATAGTAATATTATGCAATATTGAAAACACATGAAGAGCCCAGATCGAAGAATTTTCGTCAGAATAAAGGTTTTCTCTGAAGTCCTGTCAGGAAGCAAATATTGTCACTGTTACAGAACGATTTTCATCAAGATAATGGTATGAAATGTTTTCAGGATTAAATCAAAGACTTGCTATGTCTCCTTACAGGTATGGAAATTTAAAGCTTCATCGTCACCACTTTTTGTACAAGTAACCACGGGCTGCAGGGAGCGCTGAATTTTTAGAAAAAAGATATAAGTTTTATGAATCGATATTGAGTTATTCCTATCCTAATTTATCATTTTGTGCGCGATATATCGACCTTTTTACGTTCTGTTTGTACTTCCATTGTGAATGCGCTATTTAATCCCCGCGCGTGGCATCACAGTGACATGACCTCAAGTGCCCTGGAGAAATTATGCCACTCGGACATAAATTCATTTAACCACACTTGAGTGGCATAACTTCTCCAGGGTACTTAAAGGTCGTGTCAATCTGCTGCCACACGCGGGGATTGAAATGGCACCCTCACAGGAGGAAAGCAAGTAAAAAGCTCGCGTACTAAAGATAATTTCGGGATAGGAACAACTCGAATTCTAATGTAAATCTTTCTTTTAACTTCAGCGTTTCCTGCAGCCCATGAAGTGACTAGAGATTAAGGGATTCTTGCTTGTTCAGCCGAAATAGATCTTTAAATGGAATAGACACAGCTATATCTCGTACCCGCTATAAAGAAGCTAGAGAAACGTCCTCAAGCCCATAGTTTCTTTAGCTACACAATGAAACCAGATGCGTCGAAGCTGTAGATGATATTTTTTACCTGGCCCGGACCAGCTTTTAACCATGTTGATTCCCTTTGAGCTATTCGCTAAAGAAATCTGGAATTAATGACATTTTTACATGAGAGGTTTGATTGCCTGATGTTACAGCTTCTATCACTGCTGTCCACATTCAAACTGGATCATATTCTCATTCGGTCAGTCTACAAGATGTATCAAAAATATGTTTTCAAAGATCTATTCCATCACTGAAATATGTATGTTGTCACATGAGCAAATAGTCAAATGAGCTAATGAATGAATTAATTAATGTTGTCAAGTGAACGAAGGGTTCAATTCAACTAACACATTTAGCATCTTTTGTTGTTGTCATTTTCATCAAGCATAAAAAGCCCATCATTTTCATCGAACCAGCAAGTGGTGATAAAAGAGAGATCACAAAAGTGACAAATTTGCTTTGTTTGCCATTGCCCGTCAGAGAGGTCCCCTTGTCCCTCAAACATGTGATTCCTCAATATCTGTGACCAAACCTACCAACTTTAATCCAAATGCGGGGAAAATAAAAACAAAAAATTAAGCAGGTCAAACTGACACAATCATTATCTTCAGCTGGTTGAAAGAATGCACTTTTGAATAAATCATCATCTTCAGATATTTGCACCTGAAATTCATATTTCCAACAAAGCATAACATATTCCAAACATAACAACATTAACGAAACATTTTGTAGCAATGATAAATAAGGTATTTAAATTTGTAACAACAAAATCTTATTGATACTGAATATTTTCATTTGGCACTGGGTCAATGTGACCAATTGATCAAAAGCTGTCCAGAGCCAAACAAAGGCTTCTTGATTTTGACTTTTTTCTTACAGTCAAATCTCATTTTTGTTTGCAAATTTTCAGACTTCAGAGTTTTCTTTTTAATTTAAAATCTTTCACAAGGTCAAGATTTCAACTGTTTCTTTGTGACCAGTGTCAGATGAAACTATTAAGCAAAATGGTTTCCAACACAACAAAACATTTAACTCTGTTTATCAAACTAGGATACAATGATATTAGTCCAGTCCAAGAATCTTTACTTGGTAGGCTATAAACAGTGCGTGCACGGAGGCCTTCTGCACATTAACAAACAAGGTTTCACAAAGCTATAGAATTGGCATGACAAGCATTTTCAAGAATATTAAAGAATTCTTCAAATTCTGATAAAAATTATTTGCCAATATGAAAATTTTGAATAAAGAGTTCACGAGTACTTGAAACTTTTCTCAAGAATCCTTAAGCATTCCTTGGGTGTGGAGGTGAGCTGTGTTAAAGTGTGCAAGACTGGTAAAGTATCCATGCTTAGGCCACCATGGGAGTTTAAGTGTCAAATACATAGCAGGGATAGACTGCTTTACCAAAAACCATCAGCAAAATTCAGTTGGAGGAAATCTCAGTATCATTGCTTTCTGCTCAAAGAAAATCAAGGTCTCCTGTAACTTATTTAAATCATTCAGCACAAACGCATCAGAAAGCTGAATCCTTTTTCTGGCAAATTCAGCTGGTGGCAAGTTACTAGATACTAGTTCATGATCTTGCAAAAAAAAATTTTTTTTCTAAAAGTAGATAATAATTTTGTTGACTAAATTTTCAAGCATTAAACAGAAAATATGATGCTGAAAACCTCATAAAGATAATGTTACCCAGTACACGTTTCTTTATATAAGAAACTGGTTTATAAGAAACAAGTACTAAGATGGTCAAAATTTAAGAAACTCTAGTACTATGTCTGAGAAGTGCTAAGAAACTTTTCAATGTTAAAAACATGGACATTATAGCAAACAGATCGTTGAACCTTTATTCTTGAGAAATGTTATCTAAACACTTCTGTTTTCAACATAACAGAACATTGTTTATCCCTTTATGGTGTTTTAAATGTCAAGAAACATATGTACCACAATGATAGCGACCACATTGATAATTCTGCATTCAAAAAATAAGAAACCAATTAAGAAACTTTTAGTACTAAAATGGACAAAATTTCATGTGAAATTAAGAAACTTTTAGTACTATGGCCTGATCCAAGTTTCTTATATAAAGAAAAATGTGTATACCAAATGCTGGCCTAGGTAAAGTAGTAAATCTAAATAATATCTAGTGTGTATTTAAATTGTTAAAATAATTTGTATATATGGTTAGGTTGTTAAGAGAAGTAGAACATATACAGTAGATATGAATAAATAATTAGTGGCTTGAATCCCAACATTTTCATTCAAATGTTCTTTTTCAAAATACTAATTCAGGTGTCTAAAATGCTCCTGCGAACATGCTTATTCTTTTCAAGATTGTTCAGCCTGTGCTCAGAAAATATTTTCTTGACTGTAGAATCTTTATGCACATCAGTGAAGTAGCCTGTTTTGTCTCCATCCAACATGCTTGGCACAATAAAACCATTTTCTGCACTCCAGTCAATAAAGCATTCTTCTACAATCTTCTTCTTGGCTGGGTCCTTACAATACACACGGATATATTTCTCTCTGAATGTATTTGGCAATAATTCAGATATCTGTTCTTTCCGCAACTTCATTGGCCTTCCATCTTTGGAATAGAACACAACAGAATTAATGGGGTCATGTTCCTTCATCCCAAATGAGATGGAAACTATGGTAACAATGAAATCATCAGGAGTAAGTGCCTCATCTTTGTTTGCAATTTCCATGGCAATCCCAGCTGTTCCCCTTTGAAGTACCTCTTGTGATGATGGAGCATATCCCTCATATCTTGTTGTCAGTAACGCATTTACCTGACCACAAAATTTATAAAGTTGCCTTGACTGTATTTTTCTGAGAATGTTTTGTGCATCTTTTACTTCATCTGATTGGTCTTTGCTTCTTAAAATCTCATAGATAATTGAATCTGTCATATTAGTGTATGCCACTGGATCCTTGATACTTGCTGAAATATCAAATTTCTTATCTACTATTGACAATGCTTCACAAAGCATTTCCTCTATTACTTTAGTTGTCTTGTGTTGATAAACACGGTGATGCAGTGACCATCTTATATGGAACAATTCATACAAATTGAACACCTCTTTATCTCTAACACAAATCTGTAGCTGCCCATCAACTTGTATGATTCTTGTGTTCTGGAAATACCTGGTACAATCAAAATTGTTTTTGGTCCCAATATAGTGACAGTCCCTCATCAAATAATCAAATTTGTCGCAATCTATTCCATTTCTTTTATTTGAGACAATCTCAAAAAGGAACCATTTCTCCTTTTCTGCACCATTGAAAAGACATTTTTGCTCCACAGTATCAGTTATTGGGTTTTTGCCCATTATAAGATCTTTGACAAGCGTCATCTCATTCCCTCCTATTTCAAATACTTGAAAAGCTTGCTGCACACTGGGGTTTTGATCCACAAGATGGTCAAACATATCAACAGATCCTTCCTCATGAGTCCATGTGCTACCTGGGTGAACACGACTCATGTACTGGTGGTCAAACACATGAGAGAAAGGACCATGGCCTAAATCATGACAAAGTCCAGCTATTTCAACACAAAGTATGTCTTTTTGAGTGATCAAATCATTGTGTTGTTCTTGAAGTGTTTTCAGCATTTTGCCACAAAGATGAGATGTTCCTATGCTGTGTTCAAATCTGTTATGACATGCACCAGGGAAAATCCAGTAAGAAGCACCAAGTTGTTTCACATCCCTGAGACGTTGAAACTGTGGTGTATCTATGATCGATACTAGGACAGGGTGAATTCTAATTGAGCCGTGAACTGGATCATTGAATATTTTCCAGTCGACAGTGGAAGCATTTGCGTGGGATGTTGAAGGACTTACTTCATTTTCGTCATCACTTAGGCCGTCAAAAAGATCAAGTGTACTTCGATGTCTTTTGCGACCATAATTGTCTCCGCGCTTATCAGGTGTTTTCAAAGTATTCTCCATTCCTTTAGGCAGCTTCCCCGTTTCTGAAGGCTCTTATTTCTTCAAAGCAGCGATCTCAGAGAAGTTATTGAGCAGCCAATATCGAAAGAATGCAAGGGCCTAAGTTGCTCGCAGTGGTAGTCGAGTCGCAGCATGGCCTAAACTCTTCGAAGAATGTTGTGAATAGCCAGGAATAAAAAAGTCTTATCCCAAGCCAGGTACCAACCAATTTCCCTTCATGAAATTTCGCAGCATCACGTAAGCGAGGCCAGTGAGTAGAGAGGCGAGGCTATGATGAGGCAGGGGCAGGGGTAGTTCCGGGATTTAGGCCCATGCCCATGCAATGCAGCATAAATGATCTGACGCTTGCAAGGGGAATACCAACGCCATGAATTCAAGCAGCGAAGATTCTGATTCGCCCATGATTGATGAGGAAACTGGGCTACCCATTCTTTTGCTTGGATCAAGTCAACCGGTCCCAAAACTTACTTACACTAACACTGTGCGCATTGACCCTGCTCGGAAAAGACCGAGAAGCTACCGTCGAAAGAAAGCTAAAGGAAACGAAGAAATAACCAGAGGAGAGGAAAGCAGGAGAGGTGACAATGGTGACGTCGTTGCTGAGCAAAGTGAAAATGTGCTGACACTAACCGCAACTGTTGCCACTTATGATCATGATGTTGATGATGATCTTGCAGATGATGATGATGATGATGATGATGATGGTGAGTTGGGCGCTATCCTAGAATCGCACACCCCTGTTAATTTTAATGCGGTTTTAGTAATACTACTTGTTTTGAGTGCTTGGACCATTCAAAAACCTGTATGGAAGTTAAATTTATGTGCACTGCACTTGTGCAGCATAGCACGAAACAACACATAATAGAAAACAAGAAGCCATGTGCAGTGCCATGCACACTCCTTCTTTCCATACTGGATTCAAAAGAGCAAGTTCCAATCATTAGGAAACCATGATCCGTGGTACATAATCACAAAACTTTTTTAATTTTCAATGGTAGCTGCATTAGACTAGACAAACCATCAGAATGCCACTTGACTTGCCACTCCCTTCTCTTGGGGCCAGTCTGCCTTTCTTGCTGATTATCTGGAAGATCTTCCCAACGCCACTTTGGCTGAAACAATAGAGTCTATTGTTGAGTTATTGTTTTTACCTGTGCACTTCCCCCCACAAGAAACAACGAGTGCAGGTTTTGGGGTATCTGTTCAGACTGCTAACATGTGTGCGGAAGATCTTCCCCGTGCAATTCCAGGAAGAACTATAGTTTATTCTTTAAAAACAATGGCCAGGCACGCATCTTCCGCACGCACTTTGCAAAGTTATCAGTCTGGGTATATGTCATCTGGTTGTTCTTACTTGATGTACTGTATAACTAAGCTACTTGCCACAATAACAAATCACGAAACTGCCATGAAGCTTTCCAAAGATATAAATTTCATGAAAAAATGTATTTATACCCAATTTTTATGTATAAATGCATGGTCCCAGCTGTGCTATTCATAGAAAATATGTAACTGAATAAATTTGAATAAGTATTACACGTACAAGTTTTTGCACTCCTACTCACCATGCTAATGAGCCTAGTCTGTAAGAAGGAAGTCATAGTTAATTTCATAAGTTGGAAGTACAATGTGTCGATATATGCAACAAATCAAGCATGAAGTTAGGAAAAGCATGCAACAATCAACATAACAGACGCATGGTTATACTCCTACTTAGGGCCATGGCTGTAGGAAGCAACTCTTTGAGGGCATGACACTTCAAGGGCCCTCTTCCTTTAAGCTAAAGGGGAATTTCCTGAAAATGAAGGGACACTTCTTTGTTTATTGCAAAATCTTTGGGGGCTTGTGCCCCCAGTGCCCCCCAGTTCCTATGGCTAAGCTTGCAGTATTCTGTACCCCTAGACTAGGAATAGACAGCAATGAAATGCTCATACTTACATTTGTCCCAACAGTTACAAAGTCTTTGCTTGTGTCGCCTCATTGCTAAAATAGCACACCAAATTGCAATAAAAATTGCATTTAAGAATTTTGCAGACAGGAGTAGTTCTGAATGTATGTATATGCACTTTTTATAAAGGTACCCAATGAGTCTGATATGATGTGTTTTCAAATCTTAGCTACTTTGAGGTATTGTTGTCTGTTGTGGCTTTTATTTTATTCTTAGATCATCCAGTCAATATAGCATCTGAGTTTGAAGAATACATTGATGAATATCATGATGATGGCATGCATGCAAGCAATGATGATTCCCAACAAGTTGTGGTTAGTCGTTGAATAGTTTTTGTTTTGATTTCAAGTTTATCCCTTTTGAATTTGAAAAAGAATGACATTATGTCTGTGAAGTACATTATGTCTGTACATACTTTCAGTTGTGGACACTTAAGGGGAGGAGAGGGGGAGTACAATCATGCCCAATTTTTGCTAGAACAATGATCTTTGGTTGAAAGACAATAGAAGTAAATAATGATTTTTAACTGAAACAGAGGTTTGCCCCCATATCTGGCAAAGTGTTTACTTTTTAAAGAAATTTTGCTTTAATTTCATTATAGGTTAGCATTGAATTAAAAGATATTTATATGGTGAAGGTTTTGCAGGCAAGAGCTTTCATGATGATTGATGAAATATTCACAACTTTTTTAATCCAAGACATTGATCCAATTCAAAAAAATCTAAAGGTAAGCTTCACACTGTATGTAGTACATACCTTTTACATATTAGCACTCTCTTTGTTTGCCCAATGTTAAGTTGTTAAGATTGTTTACAAGTTTTCAAAAACTGCAGAAGTCTCATCAGTTGTATGAGTTCTTAAAGATCCTCTAAGTTTCATGAGAATTCATATCATGTTAATGTGTGCAAGATCTGTGCTGTAATATAATGTTTACTGCGTCTCAGTGTTTTTGAGTCCTTTTTTTGTAAAGTATCACCACATTATCAATGACAAATCAGTAGATGCACAAATTAGTCGTTCAAATTGACTATGACATGGCATGCTAAGTACCTTTGATATTCCTATTTTGTTTCATTTCATTCATCTCTGTAATGTACAGTAGTAAGACTTATATTCAATCATAATTGCAGACTTCAGTACCTTCACTGCATATTTTATAGAAGTTAGGTTTTACTTTTCTTGGTCTCTGTTAACACAATAATTTTGGGTTGCTAAATTTCTACTTCTATCAATAGCAAGTATCTTACAGCACAGGTCCTAGGTACATTGATACTATTTCCTTATGCTAAGAATCCTATCTCATTCAAAAATCATCCCAGTCTTTCATTCATTTCAAGGATTCTTGAAATCTATGCTAGAAAAATCTTCAGATCATTTGAAGTTCTTATGGGGTTGTACACAAGGCCCACACTGTGTACATTGCATATGTATATATCAAAGGATAAATGAAGCATTGATTGATTGATTGACACTTAATACTGTAAATCTTAACAATTTAGATTCATGGTTTCCAAATAATTGAAAGGTCAATACTGATGCTGAAAAATGAAAGAAGATGGATTTTAAGCTGCTCGTGTAATGCAGGAAAGGAGAGATATGTCAAAGCACTGGGAAGAAATCTGGATGTGGACTTTGATGGTTTGTTACTTTCAAAGTTCTTTCTGTGGCTACAATTGTCAACTTAATAATTTGCTTGTGGTCTTCAGTAATCAATCAACCACTTGATGTTGTAAGGATTTTGATATGGAAAGACTTATTCTTCTTTCACTCGAACAATTCCAGTTAACAATGAGATTGATCACTTCACAAAGCCTTTTTAGCCTTTATAGACACATGAATACTGTAGGCTAAATTAGAAAAGATCTTCTTCTGATTTCGATTACGGTGTAGCCTTTGCACCATCAATGCCTGTTTTCCTGCCAAAGATCCTCAAAATAATGGTACCTTGATTAAAGATTCTCATTTTTTAAATAGAATTTTTAATAAAATAGAATTATTAATCAAGGATTTTATTTTTCATAAGAATTCGTAATAGAATATAATTCTTTCATACCTCAAAAATCATCAACAGACTCTGAAAAATTCCTCTAAGTTCAATACATCCTTAAAGAATTCTATTGAATTTAGCTTTTATTGTGTGCAATGCATATAGGATCAAAATCATATGTTTCTTAATGCAATTCTTTTGGAAACTCAACATCATCTCTAACACCATCTTTGACATCATCTATTTCAGAATTAAAAGGGATAATCAATTCCAAATTCTCAGAGTGCCTTCACATTGCTGTATGCTATGAGCTCATTGCGATGTTTGATTCAGTAAACAATATTGATCCATTTCAAGAAGGTTATCTCATTTTGTTATCTTCCTCTCGGCTCATAATGTAGAACTACAAAGTTTATGAGGCTCTGACCGTTAGTTTTTAAATTCTATGAATGATTTGTGTATTGATAAAATGGTGGCACATGATTAAATATAGAAATTTTGTTGTGTTTCTAATTTTTGACATTCACATCGTTAAGAAAGCCCATTTGCAAGTAAGACTTCAACATTAGTTCTAAGACTCCAACCGTAGTAGTGTCTCTTTTTAGCTTGTACTATTGCTCTAGATATGGATGTTTAGTCTACCATTTCATCAGTTTTGCCCTGTTGGATTAATTAAAACATAAGTTGTGTCCGATAGCGTTTTGGTCCTTGACACAAACAAGCCCTGCACCATTCACAATGTCTCTATTTGTTACATTTTTGTCTTTCAGTATGTTTAGGTGCCCTGTGGACGAGTCCCTGGGTTCTCTGTTTTCTACTCTTTGTCGTTGATAGTCCCTTGGAGGTCTATCGGGAAGACTAAGCATTGATATTATCTTTTCCGACTAATCGATTGCCTTCTGTCTTGCAGCATTGGATAGAGATCATTGCTATGGAATGGTAATGTAGGGATTCTAACTCACATCACATACTCATCGACAAGCGTCTGATGAGGAACCGATCACCAATGTCAAGTTTGTTGTTATAGTAAAGTAAACGATTTGCAGTTGAACATGTCACTTTCATAAAGTCATGCAGTGAAACGATAAAAGTTAAACTGCACTTATGAACTCAACTTGATAGAATTCGTCTTGAATTTCTCTTAAGGCTGGTTTTCATACGTGGCATTTTATTGTGTTTCATCACATTTCATCGGAATTCTGGGTATACGGTCTCTTAGGGTTATCTCCGATATATGAAAACCAACCAAAGCAATTTATTGATTCATCTTATTTCGTCGCAGTTCATCGCAACTCTTCGCAACTGATCCCAGTGAATCAAACATTCAATTATTCACATCCGATAAATTACGATGAAATGCAAAAGATGGGATGAAGTACAACATATGAAAACCAGCGTTTAATTGTTCTGGTATGAGCAATACCAGATAAAAGTAAGAGGAACTTGAAGACAAGTATCGATTTAATGAACTGTCTTCAAAACGCAATTCCTTCTAAATGATTCATGATCAATAAACACCACTGGAAGAAATAAATGCAGCTGTGCGATCTTATGCATACTTCCTAATCATTACTATTATGTTAATTCGCAAACCAAATTTTACTACTGATTTTCCCCAATTTTCAAATGTTTACATGGATTGGCACCTCATTATCTGCAGGCCCTTGTGCCAAAGTTTGAGCCTGCTCGCATGACAAGGTCAGCTTGTGATAGATACTTATTGAAACATAACAGGACAAGTCTGAAAACAGCAGGAGATCGTACATTCAGTTATGCAGCACCAACTTTGTGGAACAAACTTCCATACTCAATTCGATCATTAGATTAACTGTGTAGTTTTAAGCAATCATTGAAGTCATACCTATTCAGGTCGTATTACTCTTAGATGTCGGATTTTAGAAAATAGAAACAATAAGGTCAAAACTAAGTTTTTAAAAGTATTGATAAATTTTATCTTATGATGGAGTTTTTTACTGAATAGTTTGATATTTTAAGTAAAGTTCTTTTATAACACCATGTAAATTAGCGATATCCTGGACTCTAGTTTTTATAGTTATGCTTTTAAGCGCCTATGAGCCCTGAGGAACTATGGCGCTGTAGAAGTGGTTATATTATTATCATTATCACTATTAGTTTTCTTTCATGAAAAGGATTTCAAGAAACATGCTGTTTTTTGGATCATGCAGTAATGGGTGTCTCTTTTCTTTAAGGACCCTCCTGAGGAAACTCTAATACAAGAGTTAGGATCGTCAGAGCATTCTTTGGTCCTGGTGAAACCACCCTACGGATCCTATGCAGTTGTGGGCATTGATCGAAAAGGGTTTGTGTGCCACAGATGCGTTGCCGGCAGGAACTCATGTTTACACATCAACTGCCTTACAGATTATCTTAGGATCAGAGAAGGCAACCTTCCAGATTTTTTGCTCGACATCGTTGCTGCACGAAATTTAATGAAGCAATCGGCCATAACCAGTCGGGCACCAACATCTATTTCTCGTGGAAGAATATCTTGGTGCACCACTCAAAGGCAAAGGAAGATTTATGCATTGTCTTCAAGCACACTGGAATATTGTTTGGCAGATGGCACGATGGCACTAAGTCCATCAGATGATGCGTGCTCAGAATGTGGAGGAGACATGACAGTCATTGTCGAATATCCAACAAGCAAGAAACGACTCTTGCTATGGGCTGACGTAATACAGGTTACAGGTAAATTTGATGTACGATCTTCAACCTTGGTGTCTCAACTTAGCTTTTTGACTTTTATTTATCAGCCAATATTTGATGTGCAAACTGAATTCACACTTGACGTGCCGTTCATGACGCATTCTAGGTAACGATGAAAGTTTGTAGTGTGGCGATGCATTTTCAGTGCAATAAAGCTGGCTTCCTTGAACTTCATCGTGTCATGTCTCATGTTACCACAAAGTAGCCTAAAGTGCAAGTCTGCTTAATGCCAATTTCCAACAAAGTTTTTGGGACCGTTGATATTTATTCATTAACAAGCATGAGGATATTGCGTCAAAAAATGGCTCGTTTCATAAATCCATATGCAGTTCCATATCCAGTTTATTAATCTTTTCATTTGTTTCTAGAGACTGGCCATATTTCAACAAAGATATCAATAGTAGGCAAATTCAAATAGAACAGTGTAGCAGGCTGTGGCCAGAAGAACTTACTACGGTATTTATTGTGTCATCAGTGTGCTCAAATTTTTTCTTTGTAGTTTTTGTAAGGAGATGTGTGAGCTGTTCTTGTGAACGAATGTACTGTGGCTCTGCAGATGGTATTCTTCACATGGGATCCTTTCTTCTTGGTCATGATGTACTGAGAGACTATTTGAACCTCTTTCTCACCGGCAGCAGGTAATCATTACTTTGGTACATGCAAGGTTATGTAATAAAATACATAAGTCAAGGAATGCTTAATCTTCTCAACAACTATGTCTTAACCTTTTGTGATCCTTGTTATGAATAAACCAAACCGCGTGTCCCAGAAAAAATGTTTCCCGATTTAAGCACCTCAAAATCAACGGAAATTTCTACTTTTTAACCGAATTCCAGGAGTACGGAGCTTGAACTCCATTAAAGGAGCCAAGAACAATCAAATTTGTTCGTTTTGTCCGTAAAAAGCACGATTTTGCTTTATTGCTCGAAGAAAAGCACACTAGAAAGGAAAAGCATAGGTCCGCACTTCGTATTTTACTGAGCTTGAATATTAATTTGTGAAATTGACAAATGGTTGTATGCCTTCACACCTGTAATGTATGGCGTGGAAGGAATGGAACATATCTCCATCGTTAGACTTTTCACCTTTTGAAAGGTTTCTCGAGCATAAAGTTTTCGGAAAATTCATTTTCTAGAGGTCTTTTGATAAGTAAAGAAATCAGGAAAAATTCTTGGATTCAAGTAAGCCTTTAAGCAACAGGTTGCACTTTACATCGCTCAAAACGAGACAATAGTTCTTTGCCTGGAACTGTTCAAACGGGAAGACTTCTTTTTGGGACAACCGGTACTGTGAATATACTCTATTCACTGAAAGAAGTATTTTTTGATACTTTTGTTAAATTCCGAAAGTTTTTTCTCCTGCAACCGCCTTAAGCTATTGTTAATATTTTGTAGAAATTGTAAGTAGCATTTGTAGTGAGGACCCGGTGACCTTGTGTCTTTCCTCGCTACAAATGTCACAGTAGTTGTATTGAATTTTTTATTTCAAAATTTTATATTGATATAAAAAAGAAGTATCCACCTTTGACTTACCACGATGAATTGCATTCTGCATTGAATTTTAACATGGATAGTTAAATTTTTAGTTCAGTCTTGTTAAAAATGTCTTTTAGTCGATTCAGACCGCTTGTTCAGAAAGCGCATTCCTGAAAGTCGACCACAGGTGTAGGACGATTTGTGATATTGAATCACACTAAATCGTATGATTTTTACCGTGGCCTGTCAAAAGTGGATGCATTTCCGGCACACATGTTACAGAATTTGATTTATTGATATGCAGTTGCAGTCTAATTGGGTTCTACGACAAGTGGAAATTGAACTATGAAGCAGCTGGCTGCCCTTTGGAGTATATGATCAACTACCAGCAGCTTCGATGTTCATGGTATTCGTATCTGAACTTGCTTGACATCGATTACAGAGATGGGTTTAAATGTGACATATGTGGCCAATTTCCTGATTTGATTGCATGTGATGCAACGACTCTTGGCTTTAAAAGGGTTTTTTCACCAAATGAACTTCGTTTTCCTGAGGACAGAAATGGAATTGCACTGAAAGGGAGATAAGTACCATTAGTTTTATTGAGACTAAATTGCTTAGCTCGAGAAGCTCTTGCTTGATACAGTAACATAAGCTTCGTAGCTTTTTCAACAGCATGGAAATAGCGCACCCTCTTTTATATGACCAAGGAGCTGTTTCTCATCTCGTTACTTTTTTCCTCTTAAACATTTCAGTTTTGATTGATAGAGCCCCAGAATAGCACTTTGTTTTGTTCGTAATCCCCTCCCGTAATACCCCTCTCTCATGAGTGCGATCCTCTGAGATGGAGTTAATCAAATGGCTGCCCCATGTGCCCATTAGAGAGAGTGCTGTCTTCTCAGACCAAAATTTTGTCTATGATATATAAAAAGTATTCATTGTAGGCAAAACACAACTTCACATAAGGTTGGTATAAAGCATTCAAAGTTTATGAGCGCACTCTATAGTAGATGCGAAATTGAGAATAATTTTCTGTTGTGAGTAAAGGGGAGAACATGAACAGTAGACAAGTAGACAAACTGTCATATACATTTTACTTGTCATTACTTATTGACCACCCACGAATCATTTCATATTTGATTCATTCATTTATTCATCCATTCATCCATTCGGTTTACTATATTTTAAGTAGGCTCGAAAGATTTCTAGCTAAGATACCTCATCTTAATCATGCCATTTTCTTTACTAGCTTTGCTGAAAGGACCCTGCTGACAAACGTAGAGCTGCGGAAGCTCTTGCAAACTTACATCGCAAAAAAAGAGGCGGATGATCAGAGAATGAAATTTCTACTCCAGCAACACTGTGTGCCTCTTGCCAAGTTCATTGAGTGGTGCGAAAGCACATTTGAGAGGGTTGATTTAATTGCACCGTCAATTCTGACCTTTTTGAAGTGCATGAGCTCAATATCTCCTGTTTGCTCTTACTTTCCCAACTCATCCATCTTTCTGAATCTAATTGCAGAAGTAAAAGGTGGGCTAGAGTTTCGCAATCATCCCCAAAAACTGCAAACGTTACATACATTGGCTCCAGTTATTTTTTCTGCTATTCTCCAACTCCCAACACATTTCCTACCAATTCAGCTTTTGGATCTCTTAGATGCGTTGGAGGTAAAAGTGAGGGCAACATTTAGACAAGACCCGCATAGCCTCCAAGCTGTTTCTGCAGATGAACTTCCCAATTCTTTCTCTTTTCTCCCAAACTGGCCAATTCTTAATGTTCGAGGGCTTTACAAACAGGATTTAGTGTGTGGGAAGGACAAAAATGAAGAACAATGCACCAAAGAATATCGTGGTCATCCAACATTGATGCCTGGTATCTTCACATTGTATTGCAAACACGGTAAGCGTTCGCTGGTAAATTTTCATGTTTTTATTTTGATCAAACCATGGATAAAAAAAGGATATGGAGAGTGCACACTCTGATCACAGATGAAAATTCCATTGTGTTGCAGCTAACGCTAAAACATTGCAAAATGTTTTTCATTCATTAAGAGGCCAAAAAGGAGCGATGCATGATGTAGAAATAAGAAATATTTTTGGTGGAAACTGCTAAATTTGGAAACACAACACTACTCTATAAATCATTTTTCAGTTCTTATTGCAACTTGAAAGGATGTATACCGTTTGTTTAGATCTTGTAAATTGAAGGTAGATGATTGCTACCGGCTGTCCCTGAAAAATGGTAACAGATTTGATAAGATCTAGAGTGGTTTCGGGTATTATGAGACATCGGGTGTTGTGGAAAATTTTGCAGAAAATGAAGCCTAGCGGCCTGGAAGTGAGATAAAAGCTCACCAATTGCACAAGCTGCAACTCTTCAAACATCCGTCGTCATATTTTTGTTAACGTTAGGCTGCTCCACTTTTTGGTGTACTGTCTGTATCGCTTATAACGAAGGACATCCAACGAACGTGATTTCTGGTCGCCATTTTCTTGCGACGTTTCAAATGGAGGCCCGTATACAAACAAAAGAAAAACCTTGTTCCACAATACCCGACAGTGTTCCACAATGCCCGACTCGACCGGAGCTCAATTTTTTTGGCTCGCTTATCGACAGCAAACGTTTGAGAAATAGAATGTATTGATGAAACGTTGGAGCATGCTTAGGCCAAATTGCTAATACCAAGTGTGGCCAAATTTGTCTTGCATTGAGGTGACGATTTAAGTGTTTCCCTTAAGTGTTCCATGATACCCGAAACTACTCTAGTGAAGCTCGAGTTAGATTTAGCTCTAATCAACTGGAAATAATCTTTAAGCTAATCCCTGATAGTCTCCACCTCTAAACCAGAGCTTTGGGGTTTTGGCCTAAGTTGTTGACAAGCCTGAATCATAGTGAAGTACACGCAAGAAGCCTCTTGTTTCCGAAAAATTCTTAATTGAAATCCAAATTGAAGTTGACAATCATGTTCACGAATTTTGTCCCGAAGAGACATCTCTTTTCATTCTACAAACGCTTCGAATTACATCTGATTAAAAGTTATTCATCAGCGAAATAATTCTCTTAGGTGTGAAAAAATCTTCCTTGTGTGAATAAAATGAATTGTTATCATTGGAATTGCATATACCCAAAGAATGAAGAATCTACAAGGATAAGATCCTTGAGGGTTTTCACCCGTCCTTAACTGGCTTCTATTCTGTAAATTCATTTTGACTGAAGAAAGATATTCCAAGGTGACTATGTTCGTTATCGTTGATATGTTTGTCAGTTTGCAGCTTTCCATTTCTATTCAGTTATATACTTAAGCACACGGGGTCCTTGTTCAGAATTTCTACGCTATGCCTATCCTTGAGGAGATTCCCTAAAACAGCGGGTTTGTAGTTTATAATAGTTCTGGTTTGCAGGTGGAGGCAAATATAGACTTACAAGATGAAAATATCTTCTCTCAATACTCCAATATTTACAAACAAGGTATCTATCTTCAAGTTAATTATGGAGGATTAGTTTGAAAATAATTTCCGTATGAATTCCTGCTAAATTCTGAGTGCTAGGCCTGATCAAATCTGTTACCTTTCTGTGACACCCGGTACTTGATTAAAATTTTACTCTTTCAAAATCTAAATGCTATTCCCTAGACATTTGCTATGGTTTTGATGTAATGCAATCCCAAGAGTCACCTAACGTTCCATTCACGTTATTTCGCACGCGATTTCCTCAAGGTAAGTGTACATCTATTCTTCATAGACGGCAGGATAAAAGCTACGTGTAGAGTAACGGTTATTTGACGACAGACTTATCTCTTTTCATATACGATTTTGTTTCCGTCGATCACTTTGCAGTCGGCTCATTTTTTTCTGATTCTACTTCCTCATAGCACCAGCCACGATCGTTTATGATGCCTGTTGCAAGCTACATTCTTATTGCCTTAATCGTGATCCTGGCTTCTACAAAGAAACAAGCTTTCTTGTTGATCGTTTTCATTGGAAGAATCATAAAGGTGACTGAAGATAATTTTGTCATTCATCCAAAACTCTATTATGAAGCATAACTTTTCTTTTTAGACATTTTTCAGTTGGCAAGATATATTAATGATCAAAGATTTTTGAAATGCAAATAATTATTGCCATGCATTCTACATTGGCGACCAAATCATGTCGTTTATGGTACTGCTACCTTTATATTGAATTGAATCTCTTTCCCTCGCTGATTTTTCATTCAGTTCCTGCCCTGACTATCCCCTCGGCCTTCCCTGGGTATTTTCTCCTAGGAAATTCCCAGCCTCCCAGGCATTTGACTGACTGACATTTCCTCGCCCCCAGGGTATATGTCAATGCTGCTCCTTAGAAAGTTACTGGGAATATTCATTGATATGACATGATATGATACTTTGACTTACAGTGTTGCATTTTCATTTTAGCTTGCGCCGAAAGCTACCGTCTCTCCATTTATCCCCAATATGCAGGACTTAACAGCCAGATAAACGAGCAGAGGAACAAACAATTGAAACGTGCGAAAGGGCAGTTGAGCTACATGAATCCAAAGAATTTCGTGAACAGCTGCAAACTTACATTGTGGAACTGCAACATGAAGGTCAAGCAGAAAATGTGATGCCCTTGATTGAACTAAAAACATTTAATGACAACAGTTATTTGTTCACAAGTGCATTAATTAAAACGTAAAATGAAGTATCATTGCAACAAACATGATGATCTCAAACAATGACCGAAAACAAACACTTATTCACCTAAAAATTTTGTTATTTAAGATTCCTTCGTAACAGATTCAATGGTCTACAGAACAGTTATAGTTGAACTATAATCTTGCTTCTCTTACTTTTCCTCTACCCTTACATACCACATAATAAAGTAATAAGCACAAGTGTGCCTTCATTTGGTGCTTTCGCTTTCTACTGTTTCCCAACTTAGTATTTCCACTTGTAAAGCAGTTGTTGCCAGGAATTCCTGGTATAATTGCTACGTGTATATTGTCAAATTGCAGATTCTATAGAAGATCATGTGCTATAAAAAGATAAGAAAAATATATAAAAAGTTTCTTTTATCTTATTCCATCTCCAAACTTACCGCTTTGGTGCGTATTTTACCTCGACTTGAATCTTCCAAAAGAATCAAAAAGGGACTTGCTACCTGGCCTCCTAACTCAAGACATATAGGTACCAATATTGACCGTAGAAGGAACTCAGAGAGAATCAAGACATCTCTATCATAAAAGTGAAGCATTTGAAGGCTTTTTACTTGTTGATAACGACTATATATAAGAACTCATATCTGTGGTGTAAGATACAAATTGGTACCTAGCATCTTAATTTAAGACCCGTAGGTACCAAAATTGATTATAGATGGAATTGAGAGAAAGAATGAAGATATCTCTGTCATAGAGGTGAAGCAATTGAAGACTTTTTACTGTGTTTCTAACGACTAGATATTGGGACTCATACCTATGTTGTAAGATACAAAATGGTACCTAGTGTCTTAATTTAAGACCCGTAGGTACCAAAATTGATTATAAATGGAATTGATCGAAAGAATGAAGATATCTCTATCATAGAGGTGAAGCAATTGAAGACTTTTTACTGTGTTTCTAATGACTAGATATTGGGACTCATACCTATGGTGTAAGATACAAAATGGTACCTAGTGTCTTAATTTAAAACCCGTAGGTACCAAAATTGATTATAAATGGAATTGAGAGAAAGAATGAAGATATCTCTATCATAGAGGTGAAGCAATTGAAAACTTTTCACTTTGTTTCTAATGACTAGATATCAGGACTCATACCTATAGTGTAAGATACAATATGGTACCTAGTGTCTTAATTTAAGACCCGTAGGTACCAATGTTGATTATAAATGGAATTGAGAGAAAGAATGAAGATATCTCTGTCATAGAGGTGAAGCAATTGATGACTTTTCACTTTGTTTCTAATGACTAGATATTGGGACTCATGCCTATGGTGTAAGATACAAAATGGTACCTAGTGTCTTAATTTAAGACCCGTAGGTACCAATGTTGATTATAAATGGAATTGAGAGAAAGAATGAAGATATCTCTATCATAGAGGTGAAGCAATTGATGACTTTTCACTTTGTTTCTAATGACTAGATATTGGGACTCATGCCTATGGTGTAAGATACAAAATGGTACCTAGTGTCTTAATTTAAGACCCGTAGGTACCAAAATTGATTATAAATCGAATTGAGAGAAAGAATGAAGATATCTCTATCATAGAGGTGAAGCAATTGAAGACTTTTTACTTTGTTTCTAATGACTAGATATCAGGACTCATACCTATAGTGTAAGATACAATATGGTACCTAGTGTCTTAATTTAAGACCCGTAGGTACCAATGTTGATTATAAATGGAATTGAGAGAAAGAATGAAGATATCTCTATCATAGAGGTGAAGCAATTGATGACTTTTCACTTTGTTTCTAATGACTAGATATTGGGACTCATGCCTATGGTGTAAGATACAAAATGGTACCTAGTGTCTTAATTTAAGACCCGTAGGTACCAAAATTGATTATAAATCGAATTGAGAGAAAGAATGAAGATATCTCTATCATAGAGGTGAAGCAATTGAAGACTTTTTACTGTGTTTCTAATGACTAGATATCAGGACTCATACCTATAGTGTAAGATACAATATGGTAGCTAGTGTCTTAATTTAAGACCCCTAGGTACCAAAATTGATTATAAATCGAATTGAGAGAAAGAATGAAGATATCTCTATCATAGAGGTGAAGCAATTGATGACTTTTCACTTTGTTTCTAATGACTAGATATCAGGACTCATACCTATGGTGTAAGATGCAAATTGGTACCTAGCGTCTTAATTTAAGACCCGTAGGTACCAATATTGATTATAAATGGAATTGAGAGAAAGAATGAAGATATCTCTATCATAGAGGTGAAGCAATTGATGACTTTTCACTTTGTTTCTAATGACTAGATATTGGGACTCATACCTATGGTGTAAGATACAAAATGGTACCTAGTGTCTTAATTTAAGACCCGTAGGTACCAAAATTGATTATAAATCGAATTGAGAGAAAGAATGAAGATATCTCTGTCATAGAGGTGAAGCAATTGAAGACTTTTCACTTTGTTTCTAATGACTAGATATCAGGAATCATACCTATGTTGTAAGATACAAAATGGTACCTAGCGTCTTAATTTAAGACCCCTAGGTACCAAAATTGATTATAAATCGAATTGAGAGAAAGAATGAAGATATCTCTATCATAGAGGTGAAGCAATTGATGACTTTTCACTTTGTTTCTAATGACTAGATATCAGGACTCATACCTATGGTGTAAGATGCAAATTGGTACCTAGCGTCTTAATTTAAGACCCGTAGGTACCAATATTGATTATAAATGGAATTGAGAGAAAGAATGAAGATATCTCTATCATAGAGGTGAAGCAATTGATGACTTTTCACTTTGTTTCTAATGACTAGATATTGGGACTCATACCTATGGTGTAAGATACAAAATGGTACCTAGTGTCTTAATTTAAGACCCGTAGGTACCAAAATTGATTATAAATCGAATTGAGAGAAAGAATGAAGATATCTCTATCATATAGGTGAAGCAATCGAAGACTTTTTACTGTGTTTCTAATGACTAGATGTCAGGACTCATACCTATGGTGTAAGAAACAAAATGGTACCTAGTGTCTTAATTTAAGACACGTAGGTACCAAAATTGATTATAAATCGAATTGAGAGAAAGAATGAAGATATCTCTATCATAGAGGTGAAGCAATTGAAGACTTTTTACTGTGTTTCTAATTACTAGATATTGGGACTCATACCTATGGCGTAAGATACAAATTGGTACCTAGTGTCTTAATTTAAGACCCGTAGGTACCAAAATTGATTATAGATGGAATTGAGAGAAAGAACGAAGATATCTCTGTCATAGAGGTGAAGCAATTGATGACTTTTCACTTTGTTTCTAATGACTAGATATCAGGACTCATACCTACGGTGTAAAGTAAAATTAAATACCCCCTTCCCCTACCCCGTATATAGCAATTGTTGTAATAATGATAGTAATAGAATGGATGATAATAAGAAAGCAAAAACAACAATCTAGAAAGAGCAGCAAATAAAAGTGGAAAATAGATGTTGCATTGGCGTCATGAGCGATAGACCACAAAATGCGTTGCAGTTTTAAATTTATATAAAAAGCGATACACTTTAACTTATTGTTTATTTCTGTTTTGAACTTATTTCTAATTGGTATACAACGACCTTTAACTGTTTAAAAATGGAAAATTTTTCTGCAGTGAGCTACTTTAAGTGCAGAGCCGTTTAGGTGGACTAAGGTGGCTTGCTATAAAAAAAATTTCAAAACTACAAAGCACTGAAACGTGGTGCTCTAACAAATAAAAATAAGACCAACGGCTATCAACTTTGATACTCTGGGTACCAGTGTTCAAATGTTTCATCTCTGTGATAGAGATATCTTCCTTCTTTCTCTCAATTCGATTTATAATCAATTTTGGTACCTAGGGGTCTTAAATTAAGACACTAGGTACCATTTTGTATCTTACACCATAGGTATGAGTCCTGATATCTAGTCATTAGAAACAAAGTGAAAAGTCTTCAATTGCTTCACCTCTATGATAGAGATATCTTCATTCTTTCGATCAATTCCATTTATAATCAATTTTGGTACCTACGGGTCTTAAATTAAGACACTAGGTACCATTTTGTATCTTACAACATAGGTATGAGTCCTGATATCTAGTCATTAGAAACACAGTAAAAAGTCTTCAATTGCTTCACCTCTATGACAGAGATATCTTCATTCTTTCGATCAATTCCATTTATAATAAATTTTGGTACCTACGGGTCTTAAATTAAGACGCTACGTACCAATTTGCATCTTACGCCATAGGTATGAGTCCTGATATCTAGTCATTAGAAACAAAGTGAAAAGTCTTCAATTGCTTCACCTCTATGACAGAGATATCTTCATTCTTTCTCTCAATTCCATTTATAATCAATTTTGGTACCTACGGGTCTTAAATTAAGACACTAGGTACCATTTTGTATTTTACACCATAGGTATGAGTCCCAATATCTAGTCATTAGAAACAAAGTGAAAATTCTTCAATTGCTTCACCTCTATGACAGAGATATCTTCATTCTTTCTCTCAATTCCATTTATAATCAATTTTGGTACCTACGGGTCTTAAATTAAGACACTAGGTACCAATTTGTATCTTACGCCATAGATATGAGTCCTGATATCTAGTCATTAGAAACACAGTAAAAAGTCTTCAATTGCTTCACCTCTATGACAGAGATATCTTCATTCTTTCTCTCAATTCCATCTATAATCAATTTTGGTACCTGCGGGTCTTAAATTAAGACACTAGGTACCATTTTGTATCTTACAACATAGGTATGAGTCCTGATATCTAGTCATTAGAAACACAGTAAAAAGTCTTCAATTGCTTCACCTCTATGATAGAGATATCTTCATTCTTTCTCTCAATTCGATTTATAATCAATTTTGGTACCTACGGGTTTTAAATTAAGACACTAGGTACCATTTTGTATCTTACACCATAGGTATTAGTCCCAATATCTAGTAATTAGAAACACAGTAAAAAGTCTTCAATTGCTTCACCTCTATGATAGAGATATCTTCATTCTTTCTCTCAATTCGATTTATAATCAATTTTGGTACCTACGGGTCTTAAATTAAGACACTAGGTACCATTTTGTATCTTACACCATAGGTACGAGTCCCAATATCTAGTCATTAGAAACACAGTAAAAAGTCTTCAATTGCTTCACCTCTATGATAGAGATATCTTCATTCTTTCTCTCAATTCCATTTATAATCAATTTTGGTACCTACGGGTCTTAAATTAAGACGCTAGGTACCAATTTGCATCTTACACCATAGGTATGAGTCCTGATATCTAGTCATTAGAAACAAAGTGAAAAGTCATCAATTGCTTCACCTCTATGATAGAGATATCTTCATTCTTTCTCTCAATTCGATTTATAATCAATTTTGGTACCTAGGGTTCTTAAATTAAGACGCTAGGTACCATTTTGTATCTTACAACATAGGTATGATTCCTGATATCTAGTCATTAGAAACAAAGTGAAAAGTCTTCAATTGCTTCACCTCTATGACAGAGATATCTTCATTCTTTCGATCAATTCCATTTATAATCAATTTTGGTACCTACGGGTCTTAAATTAAGACACTAGGTACCATTTTGTATCTTACAACATAGGTATGAGTCCTGATATCTAGTCATTAGAAACACAGTAAAAAGTCTTCAATTGCTTCACCTCAATGACAGAGATATCTTCATTCTTTCTCTCAATTCCATTTATAACCAATTTTGGTACCTACGGGTCTTAAATTAAGACGCTACGTACCATTTTGTATCTTACACCATAGGTATGAGTCCCAATATCTAGTCATTAGAAACACAGTAAAAAGTCTTCAATTGCTTCACCTCTATGATAGAGATATCTTCATTCTTTCTCTCAATTCCATTTATAATCAATTTTGGTACCTACGGGTCTTAAATTAAGACGCTAGGTACCAATTTGCATCTTACGCCATAGGTATGAGTCCTGATATCTAGTCATTAGAAACACAGTAAAAAGTCTTCAATTGCTTCACCTCTATGATAGAGATATCTTCATTCTTTCTCTCAATTCCATTTATAATCAATTTTGGTACCTACGGGTCTTAAATTAAGACGCTAGGTACCAATTTGCATCTTACGCCATAGGTATGAGTCCTGATATCTAGTCATTAGAAACAAAGTGAAAAGTCTTCAATTGCTTCACCTCTATGATAGAGATATCTTCATTCTTTCTCTCAATTCCATTTATAATCAATTTTGGTACCTACGGGTCTTAAATTAAGACACTAGGTACCATATTGTATCTTACGCCATAGGTATGAGTCCTGATATCTAGTCATTAGAAACAAAGTGAAAAGTCATCAATTGCTTCACCTCTATGATAGAGATATCTTCATTCTTTCTCTCAATTCGATTTATAATCAATTTTGGTACCTAGGGGTCTTAAATTAAGACGCTAGGTACCATTTTGTATCTTACAACATAGGTATGATTCCTGATATCTAGTCATTAGAAACAAAGTGAAAAGTCTTCAATTGCTTCACCTCTATGACAGAGATATCTTCATTCTTTCTCTCAATTCCATTTATAATCAATTTTGGTACCTACGGGTCTTAAATTAAGACACTAGGTACCAATTTGTATCTTACGCCATAGGTATGAGTCCTGATATCTAGTCATTAGAAACACAGTAAAAAGTCTTCAATTGCTTCACCTCTATGACAGAGATATCTTCATTCTTTCTCTCAATTCCATCTATAATCAATTTTGGTACCTACGGGTCTTAAATTAAGACACTAGGTACCAATTTGTATCTTACGCCATAGGTATGAGTCCTGATATCTAGTCATTAGAAACAAAGTGAAAAGTCATCAATTGCTTCACCTCTATGACAGAGATATCTTCATTCTTTCTCTCAATTCCATCTATAATCAATTTTGGTACCTACGGGTCTTAAATTAAGACACTAGGTACCAATTTGTATCTTACGCCATAGGTATGAGTCCTGATATCTAGTCATTAGAAACAAAGTAAAAAGTCTTCAATTGCTTCACCTCTATGATAGAGATATCTTCATTCTTTCTCTCAATTCGATTTATAATCAATTTTGGTACCTACGGGTCTTAAATTAAGACACTAGGTACCATTTTGTATCTTACACCATGGATATGAGGTCTTATATCTAGTCATTGGAAACGAAGTAAAATGTCTTCAAAATTTTCATCTACATGATAGAGATATCTTAATTTTATTTTCTGATTTTCTTCTATAATTGATATTGGCGGGAAAAAGGATCTTAAAGTAAGGCGCTACTAACTTGTATCTAACACTATAGATTTCAATTCTTATATCTTGTCGTTAGCAGCACAGTAAATAGTCTAAAATTGCTTCACCTTTATGATAGAGTTGTCTTGATTCCTTCTCTAATTTCTCTGTATAGTCAACATTGGTACTTAAATTAAGACGCTAGGTAGGGCTACTAATTGGTATCTTACACTGTAGATATGAGCTCTCATAACGGATCGTTAGAAACAAGGCAATATGTCTTGAAATACTTGACTGCTATTGGTATTCTAAATCCCATAGAAATTCGTCACCCCTATATTCTAAAGTCATTTTCTATATGTTGATTGATTCTTCCGTCGAAATGTTCATGCCAAGTATGCTCTATGTGTTAGATTAACATTTCAGCGATAAATCTTTGGTACTTTTTTCATTAGATAGCTCATCAAATATGTCAACTTCTTTGTACTTATATGGTTGTAGTTACTTGATACTTTTTGCTACAGACAACATTAAGCTTAAAATACATAGTTATCTTCCATTAGAAGTCTTCTGGCACAGATGAATGGGATACGCTCTTCTTTGAGCAACAGAAATGCAAGAACCTGCATGAAAGAGGAGATTACAACATGAACATGTGGTGGAAGTATTCACATTTTAGAGACCAATTTACTTGATTGATACAACCTGGTGTAGAGATAGAAAATGATATCATTTAAAAGATCTTGTAGTATATGTCATACAAAAATATTTCTTTCAAGTGGTCGTGTTACCTCAGGTGCAAGAACAATGCGATTCAGTCGCCCTCTTTCTTCGAAGTTAAATTTCCTGACGCATGGTAGCTCAGCCCCAAGGCGCAAAAGGCATGTCATGTAGACATCTTCCTACAATAAATAGAAAACACAAACATCGCTTTTGCTAGGATTGTAACAACGTTTTGTAAGGTACTGGGCGGACTAAGTGGAGTTGTAATTCTTACTGTATTGAAACAAAAAAGGTCTCTTTTAAATGTGCAAATAAGATCCATTTCAGCTTATCATTGCTATGAGTTATTTCTTCATTTGGCAAATCTAATGAACCATTAAAGAACAGTTCCATGTTATATCGTCTTCACAGTCATGAAACGCAATAGCGTTGAGGTCACATAAAACAGAGTCACCAAACGCATTGCGGTTCAGGTAGGTACACTTCCGCATAGGGGACACTTTTGCATACTACACCGGCATATCTAAAGTTGAGGGTGTTGTGGCCCAGTAGTGTAATCCTCCGACTTTGCAGCCAGAACAGTCAGGTGGAGTGGGCTCGATACTCGGTAGGACCCCACCAGTTTAGCGTCATGACAAGGGGTCGCGGACTAGATCAGGTCTGCTTAAAGGCAGTCTGTCACGCATTTGATTGGGTAATTTGGAGAAGGCAAAGAATAGGAAATTTCAATGGCTGCTAATCCTCTGACTTCTACGGCCGGAGAAAGTCAAGATGGTTAGCCCTCCTTTGTTTCAGATACACAGATTCACAAAGAAGTCTGTTGTGTTGAGCGCTGATTTTGTCGTGGCCAATCAGAGATGTGACAGACTGCCTTCAACTTCTGCGATCCCAGTGCAACTTCACCTTCACCTTCAGTCACTCACTCACCATATCTTCGCCATTGAGAAGCCAGGTGTAATTGTGATACTCTCTGGTGTAATGCGATGGGTGTCCAAAGCGCATGAGATTAAATCGTTTCGACGGAATCTTTCCCTCCAAAAGAGCTTTGATGAATTTCTGCAACAATAAAGAAACAAGGAATATGTACGCGTCAGTAACAGCAAAAAGAAACCGGGAAACAAAAACCATCACAAAATGGTCTTACATAATACTCTTTGAACGGTACACCAACAGTGGAAAGGCAACAAATGCTAAATGAAAAGTTTACCCTACAAAATTTGGCCCATTAGAAATAGGCGTTTTAATTCGTTTTTGCCTGGAACAAACAATCTATAATTCAAGTCTCTTCTGCGTTCCCTTGCATCTCCTTCTGGGAAAAGAATGCAATTTGTTGCAAATTGCTTGTAAGATTTCATCATCACTGGTTTGCTTATGGACCCACTGGTAGAATTGTTTGAAAAATGGGTAATGACATTGAGAAATCTACCTTCAGGTCAGCATTCCAGTGCCTAAACATTTGCTCCAGCGTTCTTTCACTACGAAATTGTCCAAGTCTGTAAATAAAATTGTTTTGAATAATTGATATAACGTCTACTTAAGACCAAGAACAAACTATCTTCCGCAAGATTTTCTCAACGTAAACATGCAAAAGTCTCGTAGTGTGAAATCAGAAGGAAGGGAAATTATCACACTTTTAATGTGTGAAATAAAAGGTCCTAACGTCGATGAAACTAAGCAAAGCAGAGTTAAAACAATGGAGAGTTGTTTTATTTCAAAAGAAACGACCAACTGAACAACTAACTTTTTTTAATGAAACTGCCTCCTCTGGCACGACGCGTTACGCAGTTGTTGGTTAACTATCAATAGAATCATAACTTTTTTCAAAATAAGAAGCAATTAAATATGCCGAGTGGACGGAGAGTTTCCTCTGCTCATTAAATGCTGAACAGTTCTTTGGGAAACCATAACTTAGATCAATCAAACAATCAATTCAATCAGTCAATCAATCAATACATTTTGGAATACCTGTCACCTAAAGTCATAACCTCGTGGAAACATCTTTAAACTAAAGTTTCAACAAACTTTTGGATGCAAATGCTCACTAACAAATATTTTCATCCTTCATTTTAGCTTAATCTCACAATTATCAATACATATGAATGTTTTACAAATCATACAAATTGTTTCAAGCATGATGTACAATGCATTGTTTCTCATTCAATAAAGTGTTATTCTTCAAAACTTGAGACCCTTTTGAAAAACTAAAGAGAAAATGAAACAATATTAAAATTAGGTGTTATCTGTGTCACATTGAAATGAATAAACATGAAATTGACGACGAAATTGATCGATATCCTGTATTTGGGCATTTGAAGAGGGGGAACTTTCTGTCCACCCTGGACTTTGGCAATGTCATGTCAACGCAATAAGCCTTCCAACCTGGTCAGGTACGCGGGCCTGATGATGCAGCCACAACTCCACTCTCCATTCTCCTCGAGACCAGCATCGAGAGAACTGCCAATGCAGAGCTTGTGGTAATGGCGACTGCACGTTGCGCAGACGATGCAGTGAAGGCCATCCCGCTCATGTGGGACGGGCATCTCGTCAAAGATACAGCAATACAGATTACCGCTGCAAGCTTCGAATTCTTTACAGTTGCATTCAGCAACGTCAACAGCAGTGGCAACAGCAGTGGCAACAGCAGCAGTGTCTTCGTTCCCTGTGGTCCATTCTGTTTGTTCCACGGGGTTCACGGCAACGCCAACATTTGGAGCCATTGCTATGGCTTGCGCTTCCCCACTTTCTTCGGCCTCGGCATCCTCGTCAGCTTCTGCTTCCATTGAATGCTGATTTTCACCAGCCAACGCCCTCACATAGTGCTGCACGGACTCGATAATACTGTCCAGCTCCTCTCTTATCAAGGCCGGATTTCGCACATTTGGGCTCCTGAAGTCGACATCCTCTGGCCACCATTCAGGAACCTCTTTCCTCCAGTTTCCGTGATTCTTCATGTCTATAAAATAATGTATGTTCAGATGTTTGCAAACAGTTTAAAGGCTACATTGAATTTATCTTCAAGCCACTTCAACCTCTAACACCGCCAACGATCTGGTACAGAAGAAAAGTGCTTAAAGTCACTTGGATGCTAATGCATTGTAAACAAAATGACCAACTTAAATATCTTGCAGGCTAACTTAAGAAAATTCAACCAAAATGCTTACATTCAGGTAAGCTACTTGATATCTCATACGATAAGAAGGAGATTTGTCAAGTTTCAAGGTGAATCATGGCTTAAATAATTGTTGATTTACTTAAAAAGTTGAATTATAATTGCAGTGCAAAATCATATCTTTAGGAAACAAAAACTGATTTTGTGAATGCAAGTTATGACGTTTTTCCTTGTGCTGATACTTAAACAAGCCTTATCAACCAGGAGAAAGGCCCGGTGGGTAAAATTCATTAGTAGAAGGTACACCATGGTACCACCTACATCCATACCATTTGATACAATACCTTTTTCTTTGACTTCCTAGTTGGCGAAAGCCCCCTTATCACGGAAAATATTTGAAGGTAACCCATTTCCAAAGGAGTATCACTGAACACTAAAGAAATTTGTACAGTATCAATAATGGTTCTGAGAGAAGTCTGCAATTTGTGCACTTGCATTGCAATTCATTTTACTGATACGTTTTATTGGAAAACAGTAAAAACCAAAAAAACTAAAGGTATCAAATTGTTTTCAGGTAAGTTGAAATTCACTCTTTTGAGGGTCTCGACTCCAACAGCATTTAACTGTTCTTTGAGATATTTTCTTCGGTAAAATGCCCCTTATTTTGAGATTCTTGGTCCTAGGATTTTGTTTCAAATACACCTCTTTCTCAGCGAAATCATGGATGAGCGTGGTGTCATGTTTTCATTGCACATTGCACCCACCAGGGAAAAAGGCATGAAAATTCATCACAAATATCTCCAAACATATTTAAACTATAATTTGATCCACCAAAGCAATACTGATTAGTCGATTTATGCCAACATTTACGCCAACATACCAACACCCGTTATGACTTGAGAAATCAACGATCTCTTCTTTCCGATCGGTAAGCATAAAAGGCTTTCCAGCCGCTCTCGTAGCAACAACTGAACAATTTCTTGATCAATGCCTGGAAAGAATCAGATCTTTAATCAATCACTAAGTAACTCTCAAATAGGTTTAAAAAAATCTTCTCCCGACATGATTGCAGCCCTTGCAGCAACGGAGTTCACAGTTGAACTAGACACAGATTTTGTCAGATCTGAAACTATGTTGAAACTCTGGTTCTAGCAACTGCAACTTCATATGAATTGCAGACAATAGGTACGGTGAATTACAGATGACTTTGGAACGTCATCCAGACATCGCAGTTTGATAAGAAGTAACCAAGGATGACGACAAAGAATATCATGTTGGTTGACTCTTAACGCCATAAAGAAATTGAAAAGTCTATGTAACATAAAACGAGTGGCTAAGCCATGATAAATTAGGCACGCTAGCGGGAATCGAGAATAGTTGAATCTTAGATGAATAGCCGCAGATGAATTATGAAGAACTAAAAAGTTTTAGCATACCCTAAAATCTTTTGAGACTCATTTCAGGGAAACTTTGTAAACTCTTGAGAATTTGACCGTAGTACATGTTTGGTGCTACATAACAATTTATTTTCTTTGCTGAAAGCATATTGAAGCAGCTTAACATTGCAAACATATTCAATGCAGAAACTAGTCAATATGACATCAAACTTGCCATAAGAGGGTTCGATGTCTTCTTCAGCAGTATCATTTGCCACCGTTGTCTCTTTCATCTTCCTCACAGCCATTGCCACGAACTTTTTAATAACGCTCTGCTTTTTACCAAATTCTTCAAACTCCTTTGGCCCTACAGATTAAAGACATAAATGCTATGGTCATGATGATATGAGAGCACTTGCTTCAATATCGAAGTTTCACCGAGGACAATGAAGCCATTGGGTGGGTAAAGGGCTGTAGATCTTCCTTCGATATCATTTTCTGTTGTAAAAAGTATGAGTCAGAAGGATTCCGTTGCTTTTTTGTAAACATTGGGACAAAAAGTCTTGACAGCTGAAAACTGGGCTTTGATCTAAATTGAAGCAAAGAAGATTTATATCCGAAAGGCAACGATGTCTCTCCTTAATAGATGCTTCACAGAATGTACTTTGGGTAACCAGTTTTTTCTTTCAATAGACCTTTTAGCTATTCTATAAAAGAGCCTGGATCGAGCGATAATTTTATACAATTTTATACGCGAGGTTCGATTGAGTGGCGTTAGAGCTTCAATCACAATTGTGCACATTCGAAAATTCTACAAAACGTGATGAAATAACGTTCGATCTAGATTCTTTTTTAGAATAGCTAAAAGGTCTATTGTGAATATGACTAATTTATTCTGCCTCTTTTACCCAGGGTAGGCAGTGTGAAGACAGTCACAACATTTTTAACTAATATGCTAAGAACAACTCATAGGTTAGACAGGCCACATCCCCATCTGGAAGAACATATGGGTGCCCCTAGTCTTAGTCGTAGGAAGCATCTCAAATTTGGGAGGGGGGGGGAAACAACATACTTTATCAATTTTTGTAACAATCCAGTTATATATAATTGAAGCTAGAGTTTATGATAAATGCACAGTATGTCCTGCAATAACATGCTGGAAAATTGTAAACAGTAATATTTCTAATCTGATACAGCAACTGCAGGATTATCAAACTTGCCTGAATATTTGACGCAAAGCTGACCATTATCAGTCTTCATCAATGACAAGGCAACAGTTGGTGTTGAAGTTTTCTTGTACCAGTTTGTCAACTGAAACATGATGTATTAAAATTCATTTGCAACCATTCTGAAATTTTCTTGATACAATGTGATTTCAAAGAACAAGAGGTTCAATTCATATTTTAATGTGAAACAGCATTTTCATATTTAAGCTCATGACACCAAAAGGTAACTTACTGTTTTATTCAATACAGCTAGCTTGGCTTTGTCAATCTTCTTTCTTTTACTGGCACTCTTCTCAAATTCATTTGCTGGATTCGTGTGCTAAAATTAGGAAAGTAAAAACATGGGAATCATGATAAACTTTAATTGAACAAAGAGAGTAAACTTTCAAGTTCTTATGAAATTCTAACAATCAGGTGCACACGTGACACATCAAAGTAAGAGGTCATCAGTTTGGAATTAAAATCTCTATTAAAGAAATTTGGGAGGTCTTGAGAAAAGGTTTAGCTTGCAATGAGCTTGTACAAGGTAGATAGAAGCATAAATTTGGTTTGAAAGAGCTCAAAATGAGAGTATGCCTTCCAGTGCAGGTCATGCTGCATACTGGCGCAAGAGGTGCACAAATCTTGCTTAAATCAAGCTCTCAAACACACCTAAATCATACTCCAAAACAAGTTAGTATCAAGCTTGAAGCATGCTCCAAACATACTCAATGTTTTGCTAAGGAGGGTGCATTTTGAACTTTCAGAAAAGTTCAAACGTCCTTCCCCTTCTTTTGTCGACTATTGTGGGCTTATTGATAAACTAATACTAACACATTTAATTACAGTTATGGTTTTGGATATGCTAATGGGTAAACCCCCCTCCCCTGCCAGAGCTCTGACACCATAACTTGAGAGGATTAAGATTTTCTGGGAACTGAAAGCCAGCGACCCAGGGGTATGGTGCATTTGACCACATTTTGGTTGGGGATGTGCCATCAAGGCTTCAAAACCATACCTGTTTCTTATGCCAATTTTTCGATAAAGTTCAGGCCAGTTGGAAGTGGGGGGGGCTGGGGGAGCTTCACCCCCACAATAATTTGCTGAAGTTGATTTTGTAAGTAAAAAAGGCTGTGAAAGCCAAGGTCATGGAAATAAAGATTCAAATTCATATTATATTCAAGCTACTAGTGTCTTCATCAAGGGCTATCAAGAAGAAAGCAATAACTATAATGTCATGCAACTCAGAAACAATATGTATCCTTGTAAAATCAAAGACCTTTCTACTCACTCACTCGAGTGAGTGAGTGAATAGCTCTTATGTCTATTGTGTCCACGACGCACATGCTCAGCGGTATTCCTGATCGGCGTTCTTCAAAGCGAGGCTATCGGGTCAACGGTCAACCATGATGATCAACGAAAGTTTCATGTTGTCAAGATTTTACTCAAAGTGTATCTTCTCAAGATCATGGTCAAACATTGCATAGCGTTCGGCTGTACGAGTCGAAGCACGAAACAAGAGTGTAGGGACCTCACCTGGCATATTTTGCCCCTATCAAACAAGAAGCTTCTTCAGAAATGGCTGGTTAAAATCCGAAGAGAGAACACTCCTGTAAGCAAAAATTCATATCTATGCAGCAAACACTTTGAAACTGAATGTTTTATGAAACCATTCGGTGGCCAGAGAGTACGATTAAAGCCTGATTCTGTTCCTACGAAGTTTGTTTTCTCCACTGAAAAGCAACAGAGGAAAGGACCGTGCGATCGCAGTGAATCAGCATCACGACAAGGGAAGAGGAAAACAAATGCTTCGAAATCTGTTGTTGGTGACACTGGTGAAACTGTCTTCAATGTGGATATCAATAATAACGATATCAACAATGACACGGAAAGACAAGTGGAAAACACTGGAAGTGCAGATCCCGTTATTTGTATAGATCAAGATCAAGACATTGATGAAAATGAAAAGGTTCTCAATGATCTGAGACAGAAGACAGAAGAGGTGTTGAATCTAAAGGAGACATCTAGGGCTAGAGAACAAGAGCTGAATGACAAGATAAGGAAACTGGAAGCAATTGTACATGAAGAAAGGACTGCAAGGGCAGAGTTAGAACTACTTGTTAAGGAAAGAGCATTTAGTGTTGAGGTTGTTAGACATAACGACAAACTATTTAAATTTTACACAGGGTTTGAAAACTATCAAACGTTTTCTATGGTTCTTGACTTCCTTGGGAGAGAAGCTGCCAGCCACCTGGAATACAGAAATACTGAAAGGTCAAGCTCAGATGATCTAACCATGATTAAGCGTGGCCCTGCAAGAACTTTGTCTATTGAGAATGAATTTTTCATGGTGATGTGTCGTCTTAAAGTTGGCTTGTTAGAGGAGGATATAGCAACCAGGTTTGGAGTATCACAGGGCCATGTATCCAGGATCATCAGCACCTGGATCAAGTTTATGTATTTCAGATTTAAAGAATTAGATTTATTTCCTTCCAGTGAAATTGTCCACTTGCACAAGCCAGCTTGTTTTGCGAAAAAGTATTCAGCAACCACACTGATCATAGATGCCACAGAAATTTATATTGAGAAGCCAGCTAATCCAGAAGCACAGCAATTGACTTTTTCATCCTACAAAAATTCCAACACCCTAAAGGCTCTTGTTGGAATTGTACCAAAAGGGGCCATTTCTTTTGTTTCAACACTATATGGAGGTAGCATTTCTGACAAAGAACTCACAGACAGGTCTGGACTCATAAACAAGCTCAAGCATGGGGATGCTATAATGGCAGACAGAGGATTCAATATCCAGGAAATGCTTGCTAGCAAGGGGGTTCGGGTAAACCTCCCACCATTCATGAATGAATCAGGTCAGTTTGAAGAGCATGAATTGCTGGAGACAAGGAGAATAGCTTCTCTAAGGATTCATGTAGAAAGAGCAATGGAAAGAATAAAAAACTATCACATCTTAGATTTCATACCTATTACATTGTGTAGAGGTGGTAAAATTGACATGATATTTTTTGTTTGTGCCATGCTAACAAATTTCCTCCCACCACTAGTTGATGGATGATATGTGACATCCACAGCTTGTATGTAGTTGAACAGCAGTTGGAGAGTGCCCTTCCCTTAAGAAGATTGCAAGCAGAAAGTAGTGCAGTTAAGTCACTTGATGGCCAGAGATATTAAACACATTGTATGTCAAAGTTCCCGCATGTAAGAAACCAATTTTTAAGTTGAGGCCTCACCTTTTCATAACCAGGGTCAAAGTTTCTTAGGTTCATCAAGTCAAAGGTATGTGACTGCACCCTGTATGCATGTGTATTGAATATTACTGGGGTACTATTGTATAATGCATACTGTACAGTACAGTGATGTTGCTCTAATCAATGTTTTAATATCAATACACTGTTTCATGCATTTAAGAGATACTTCATTGCAAAGTACAGGAATCACCTTTGGGGTGCTGAAAATGTCAAACTTATTGTACTAATAAGATTCAACAAAACAAAATGTTCTTGGTATATATGTGAAAATGTTTTCATAAAGTATTCCAGTACAACTAAGCAAAAACTTAACTTATGAAACCAAAGGTCTGTGACATGCCATGTTTGGGCTCTTTGAACCTCTCTTCATTACTGTAGGACTCCTCAATATTGTACCATTTTTTCAACACAGTACTGGTTAACTCTGTAGAAACCAAATATTTAAACTACAATTAGCCTGTGGACAGTTTTTTTGCATGGATCTTTAATTTCGAAAATGTTCATCCTGTTTTGAGAACACTACATTCCATTACAGTCATTAATGGGAAATTTTTTTGGCATTCAGGAATAAACCATGATAAATCTGAGAATAAGATGCATTTTACAATTTCAGACCTAAAATTATTTGTTACAAAAGGAGCCACTTATCAAGAGAGTGAGAACTGTTTCTTATTACATGGAAGTTTTTTAAATGCAGGAACTTACTGTAGTCATTTTAACATATTCTGTCATTGTTGCAATAACTAATTTTTCCTTTTTTGGAACTTGAGTTTTTCCTACTGTAGACAGTTTCTACTAAACTTTTCAAAGGTTCTTGTAGCATCAATCAAGCTTACAGATTTTACCCAATCTTGGCAGTCCATAGGCAACCCTAGGGTATGCAAGTTCTTGAGAAATATGAGTATAAAAATCTTCTAGCTTGGGAACGATGCTTGAAATGAAGGTTTTGCTTCTCTTGATATGTATGATTATTAATTCCTTCATATCAGACAAAACCAGATCAGTCCATGTGCATCCAGTGCAAAACATTTGCTGTTGCACTTGATAGTAAAATTTGTGCCTCTTTTTAATGGAAAGAACATTGCCATCTTCTCTGCATATACCACGTTTTTGTATGGCTTCCTTCAGTTTCAATATGCCAGGAAAAATTCGTTTCACTTCCACAAGCCCACCATCCACTTCCCCATCAGGAGAAGCACCTAGAAAGGGGTGAGTTGTAGAAATGACAAAACCTGATTCTTTTACTTTGCACCCAACCCTCTTTTCATACAATTGCAATATCTTCCTTTCATCCTCTAACCCCTGCCTCATCTTATTGCTCTGAAATCTTTGGTTATACTGCAGAATTTCCCCCATTGCCTTCGTAGGACTTGTTTTAGGCCTTACTAATGCTCGCTTACACTTTGATGCAGTTATGCGAATTTTTCTGTGCAAAAACCATTCTTGGCAGTTACTTTGACTTTTGGTTTTCGTAAAAATTTTTTGCCTTTCATTCTCTGTTACCATTAAGTTCTTCTTAATTTTCTCAGCTCTCATTAGGATTGTTTGCAGAGAAACAGGTTGCTCCTTAATAGGAGATATTATTTCTATGGATTTCTTCTCCTCATCTTTTTTGACATCAGACAAGAGATAATAAAAACCACAGTTTGGTCTCACTTTCATAATGTTTTCAAGTAAAGCCTGATTGGCTTTAGTACTCTCAGTATTTCTGTGGCTGGGATGTCTTGGGTCATTCAAGACTTTTCTTTTATTGTTCTCACTGCTGCCATATGTTTTCCTGGAGAAGTCTATGTCATACACTGATTGAGGTTCCAGCTTTCTTTTTCGTGGTCGGTTCCATTCTTGAAGTCTGGAAGTACAACTCTGATACTCACGAGTACATTTAAGCCGTGCAAACTCCTCCAGTGCATAACAAAGTGCTGCAACATGTTTACAAGAGCCTAGAGGTCCTTTGCCTGCAGGACAAGGACAGCTTGCATAGATTATATCTCCGGATTCAGACAAAGCCATTTCAACTTTGTATGTCATGGTTTTCTTCATTTCAGGCAAACAGTTGCAACGAATGTAAGCTTTACCTGTTGTAGATGTTAGCTCAATCTTTTGAACATGGCCATGTTTAAACAAACCAAATGCTTTATTGCTTACATTTTTATAATCTTTGTTTGACTCTCCATCTTTGGCTTTTCTTTCAATGAAGTAGGAGAGAATGCTCTGCATACTGAAAGTAGGCAGGTTGTCTTTAGAACTTTTTAGTGGTAACCATGGTCCAGAGTCTGGAAAATCTCCTTTAACAGCTGTCATGGAGCTTGTTGCTGCATCTGACTGTTTACGAGCCAAGTCCTGCCACTTTTGAAGAAAATCATCTTCCCAACCATTTTTGATGTAGCTGATAACCCTTTCAAAAGAAAAATTAGTCAAATTATGTAAGAGATTTCACTTGATCATCGGCCCATGTTAAGGATTGAAAAGACTATCAAGAAACCTATGGATCTAAACACTATTGCAAAGAGGGGACACCAGGGGATTTCATCCCAGTACAGGGGAGAACCATTGGTATGTGATAGGGGGTCAGACGCAGCATATTTTTGAAAAACCCAAAAATATACTAAACTTAGGGGATTTGTAGACCCCAAAAATATACTCCTTGCTTCATGGTACATTAAAACTAGAGGTTTCATACCTTCTTCAACAACTGTGCTGCAAAATTTTGTTGAAAACTCAGCCGAGCACTCAACTTGCCAAGTTTTCTCATAAGCAACTCCAAAACTATACTGATTTTGCACCAAATAGCGTAACCAAAAAGGTATACTAGACAACGTTTTGCAAACCCAAAAAGTGTCTGACCCCCCATCACCTACTTATAGGGAGTGCCCCCTGGGGATTTCATTATTCCACCCCAAAAATATTATTAGTTCACTTTACTTGAGACACCTGCAAAAACAAAATATGCTGAAGCAGTGCAGATGTCTGACCCAAAATATCACTTTGGGCAATATTTTTACCCAAAAATATTGAATTTAAACCCCCCATGTGTTTTTGTGATGAGGGTTCCTTGGGCCTTGTTTGTCCAAAGGGCCTCAAAACCCTCTGCGACCCAGGATTCAAACAGGAAATGAGAAGTATGAAAAGGCGTTGTTTACTTACCTTTGAGCGAGCTCCGCCTTGGAAGCATCGGATCTTGCACTTCCATCTTTAGCTGTCCCTTTCCGATAGGATAGCCAATCCTTTAATCTACCTTTCGTTATACATCGAAATTTGCCGCTCAATATTATTACTTTCTCTTCAGCAGAGAAGAACGCTGACTTGGGTAGGACTTTGTTTTCTTCACCCATGCTTTCAGAAACTTCGAACTTCGCAGCGAAGCATGCTTGACCCGATAGCCTCGTTTCTGCGTAAAGTCATTAATTACCGCTGACCCGCTGGCGGCGAACTGACATAAGAGCTATTATAAACCATGCCTCCACTTAAATAAAACCAAAATGACCAACTTGCATCATCACTTGAAACTTCAGTTGAGTTTTCAATCGATACAATAGCTTGGAGACCAAGTAAAGCAAATCTTTTCTTTGATGCAGCCAGCACACATTCTCCCTTCTCCTGGTTCGTTCCTCTCTCGTGGCATTTCTCTTTCAAAAAAATTTCCCACCGGAATTCATATTGCATCACAAATCACAGGGGTGCAAAGATGCAGAAAACTTCCCTTTTTGGGATGCCGAAAAGGGGAGGACAAAACCCTGGGTTCCAGAGCTGGTTGATAATCAGAAAAATGAAATTTGTTTTCTCATCTCAATTTCTCAATTCGTAGGCACTAGTTCACAGGCTATAGGGACGCCTGTGACAGTTTTTGGGACTGATTTATTCGTTTGGAATTGATACGTGAAAATTAGCCAAAGCTAAAAGGAACAGAATTTTGAAAACAGAGCAGTCCTTGCTCAGATAAGGTTTAGCAAAAAAGAAATTTCCCTCAAGTTATGGCTCATAACGGATTAGAGGGCAGAGATGACGTTTGAACATCTAAAAAAGCTGGAAGATTGCGGAGGGAGGGGATCTGCCATGTTCGTCATATTCTACCATGATTATACATTCCTTTTGTCAGAGGGGGACAAAAGTGTTATGATATTCCCACATACCCGAATATTTACTTTTGTGCAGGCCCCTTCACTGGCCAGACATCAAGACTTATCTGACCCCCGTCGCCAAGTTGGTTGACGCCCATCTCAAGATATATTGTCTTTTTCTATAATCAGAATTGCAAAAATGATGAAATATCATCAAATGACTCGAATAGCCATGTTTTTCTGTAAGTACAGAATAAAAATCTTTCTTATTGATCGAAATCAGTAGAAACTAAAGCACATATTTCGACATCGAAAACCTTTGACGACAACCAACATTTTGTGCATCCTTGGGCCATGCTTCGTTAGTTCTCTCCAGGAAATGAAATAAGTTTTTTGTTTGTCTGAAAACTGTGTTTTGTTTCTCGGTGCTCTGAAATTTAAAATATGTTCCTCAAATGATATGATGCTGTCAATTTGATTTCACATAAAAGCTGAAATTATATCAGAAATTTATTGGCTAAAAATGGACCCCCGTCTGTATTATAATGAACTAGATTCAAAAGGGTTTAAATGGGCAGGGCAGAATTATTCCTAATTCGGACAAAACCTAATGTTAGTCCAGATTTATTGTTTAACTCACTCCCAAGCCTCTCCTTCGTCCACCGAGAGGGGTCTTCGAAAGGACGGGCTGGTTCGCATTGGTCTGGAAAAGGTTGCAGCTGTCATCAAGAAAAGAGCTTTGATTTGTAAGAAAAGACTTTTAGCACCATGTCGGATGATGGTAAGATGTTTCTTTTATTTTATTTTATTTGCTCGTTTGCTCAATTTGCAGACATGGGAAACATTTGCTTGATCCACTGCACTCGCGCAACACCCTCAAGCTATTGATCATGATACCCTTCCCTTGCTGGGCGCATCAGCGCTAAGCTTATACCGCAGTATACCGTCTTGTGAATAGAAACCCGTGCTTTCAATGCAGAAATGTACCACCTTTCCGCATCGAAGCAGCTTGCGTCTTGCCGCAAATGGGGTATATCGATTTAGCAAATCATTGTTGCGGTTTTGATTAGAAAAACCCTGTGCGGATTATGCGAAGCTCTTTTTGATTTTGTGTATCCCATTTGTGGAACATCTGCTTGTTTGCATCTTGTTTACTTGTTGCATGATGTAAACAACTTGTGATGCATGATTTCACTAGGGGCATGCATGAGTCGGGGCACAATTCTTACCTTATTGCTTTGATCGTTGATGCATCTGTTGAAATCAAATTCTTTTGAGATCAAGTATCTCGGACATGTAAAGTATCCCAGATAGGTAAACAACGTAATCAAGGATACTGCAGCCAAAGGTCACAGACAGTTTTGAAAAAAACCAACTGTTGATTAGAAAACTTACATTTTAGCAGACAGTAGAAATTGTTTCAACCAGTAAAAAGAAAATTGCTTGATGTAAACTGATGTAAACAAACATTTAGCAATCCCTGGATGCGGATAAACAGATAAACGCCAACAAAGAGCGATATTTCATTCAAAATGGTTAGCCTACCAACCACCCTTCTCTCAAAAGATCGATATAAAGTAATCCCAAATGTGAGTTAATAAAAGATTTTGATTCATTTCCTAAAATCCAATGGATTGGTAGCCAGTTTTGATCAAGACGGAAATTCGATAAAATATAATGATGGATATTTTGAGCTTTTGAGCGAATCGACCAAAAATCTTTAAACCTCGTAAATCCAATAGCCTTTCAAATCTAAAGAATGGAGAATTATGAAGTAGACAATATAGGTAGTAATGCATGAATGTTTTTGAACAACCACCCTCCTAATCCAAAAGTCACGACGAATTATGTTGAAATAAACTTGAACACTGTCGATTCGATGCAAATCTGTTCGCTAGAAAAATACATTCCCTTCTCGGAAAAAAGTCAGAATTGAATCAGTATGATACGATGTGCTTCCTTTTGGCTCCCGTGAATTTTTAGACCATTTTGAAAATGGGGGAATTGAGAAATCACGCCGTCTGTCTGTGCCGACCTGACAATAGAACATTGTCGGTGAGAATTTTGCGAAAAAAGGTCTGTTCCATTGCTGTTCTGTAAACACGGAACAATAAGTGGTTAGTGTTATTTAATTTATTTTTTACACGCAAGGTGTTATTTTATACGCAAGGTTTTGAGAATAAGAGGATGGAAATTTTACGCCCCAAATAAACCCAAACCTTGAATTAGAGGACATGGGGTAGAGAAGAGAGGTGCCATTTTTGAAAACGCCCATTTCATTTCGTCATTTATGATCAACAGATCAAGGATGAAGGACCGCCTTACAAGAAGTTCATACGACCACCATTTGTCACTGCCTCGTTTTCGTTACCATTATTGCCCTGTGGCTGTGGCTGCTCCATTCTCATGGGCTGCGCCATGACCATCCAGTTATTTGATATTTGATGTTTTTGATATTTGATTTTATTAAGGAGGGTTGCCCTTCAACAGAGTTGTTTTACAAGGGGCCCTGCAAACCAGTTAAACAGCAAAACCATCCAGTTACTTGATGATGCCCTGTATTGTGTCATTTAGGAACATGGAGGCATCCGTTAATCTGAGAAATGCCAAAAAGGTGGATGTGCCCTTCAAAGCTGTTGAGCAAACAGCATCCATTCCAGCCTATATGTAAAAATGCCCTAAAATCTTGCATGAAAATGCGTTTTTGCTGTCCCGACAACTTAGTAGTACATGGCTACATTTCTCTCCAAATGTGTGTCAAACTTTGGACTGGAATTGCACAAAATTTACAAAATCCACGAAAAGCACATGTCCATGGATGGATGATGGGAATGCATGTGCCAGTTACCTAAGAGTCTTTTAACAAAGTAGTTTCACTAGAAACGTTTCCATAAGTTAGATTCCAGCCTTAAAATGGCAACATTATTCATTATCAAGTGAAAAAGCTCAGGGAAGCTCACAGTCAGACAGACTTTGATGATTCCCAAGCGTTGAAATATTGCAGGAGGTATGCAATCCAATGTTGTGGGGGTCGTAGGGGGTCAACAAAAACCGTAAAACCGCCAAAATATTTCAGAAAAACCGTAAAACCGCCTCAGAATTCAGCTAAAACCGTTTTCACATTTTTCCTTGCTTTGCACGTACCTCCTTGGTTCTCTGCTGCAGACCACTGCCTCGTTATCATTTTTATGACTTCCAATGCCTGAAATTCGCTGGTAAAGGTGAAAATTAGTACAATGTGCCTAAAATTATATCGTACTGGACAATAATTCGTAGCTTTTATTGTCAATTTTGCGATAATTCGACTCTCGAGTCATATTTTGTAAAGAAATCTGGAAACCGTTGAGAAAGAGAGGAACCGTAAAACCGTCATTTTTACGGCCAAAGACCGTTAAACCGTTCCAAAAACAGATAGAAACCGCAAACCGTCAGCCCCTACGACCCCCACAATGTTGGCCTCGAAATGTCCACTTGATCTAGAAGAAATATAAAGAATCATCTCAGTAAATTACTCGAATGGTTCAAAAGCAATGGAGTGGTTGCAAAGCGTAAAAAATTCCAGCTAAGGTTCCTTGGTTTGAACAGGAAAAAGGCTGTTTTTTAACATAGAGGAAAACAAACAGATCACGTTGGACTTCTAGGAGTGAAAGTTGACAGCAAATCAATTTTCAACAAAGAAATTGAAGCATTATGTTTCAAAGTCAGTAAAAAGGCCAGTGCATATGGTGCCAATGAAGAAATTGACCGCACTCATAAACGTGCACTTTGGATCCTGTGTAGCGACTGCGAATTATCATTTGAAACGTTGCTGCCTCGAAGTGGCAGCAATAGTATACAAATCACAAATTTACAGCGACTAATGACAGAAATTTACAAGTCCATGAATCACTTGAACGCTTCACTGTTCTTGGAATTCATACGTAGATACCATGATGTTCATATTGATATTACTATTGATATCGAATGCGTGATTGATTGATTGATTGATTGATTGATTGATTGGCCGTGCCGAAAATTAACTGATCAATTCGCATGGCTCCTTATCAAAACCTCCATTTTTGTTGATACTACGAAATATGTGAGGCAGAAACTTATTTATCCCAACTCTGAAGCCTCTCTCCTGTGAGACTATTTCAGATCGGTAGATGTAGGAGCAAGCATTTGACTGTATTAGGCAACATATGTCTATAATCTAAAGCAAAAAATCACGACCTAAACTTCCACTCTAACTTGATCAAATTAGATGTTAATATGAATTTGCCCCCCGATAACGATTCAGTTTTGCAGAATGGCCTCGACCTAATCCGATCATGGCATCGAGAATCAGAAGTTTGAAGTCGAAGCTGTTTCAATATGTCCCTTTTGATGCTAATGATTTTTTGTGGATACCGGTGAATTTGATTTTGATAAATAATCGCTTTAAAGGAGAAATGTTTGTAATAAGCTTAGAATCTAAGAAAGAAAATTCAAATTTTCCTGAGGCTAGACTTCGAATCGATTGATCTTTGCAGGAGGTTGTGTACGTACGAGTTTTGGAAGGGTAAAATATGAGTTGTTTGAATACACGTAGTTTTGTAAGAAACTAAAAATTCTGGCAAATGCTGAAAGTTTCTAAGAATTGTCAGATTTCGAGTACTTAAGAGTTTCTTAAAGCTTCTTATGACCAAACACCTGCCGTGGCACGAGCCACTAATAGTTGGGGAGGATAAATGATTACTGGGGCTTGGGAATTTTCAGGACCACCCCCCTAACGCCCTTTTATTGCTAAGAGACACCTTTTTGTCATCAAAATTCAAAACCAAACTACAGAAGCCCTGCTTTGACAATTTCTCTGCGAATATGAACGAAGTGGAGAGAAGAAGGGACTCATCCACCCCCCCCAATCCTCTCGTGGCGCCGCCACTAACAAGGTGTTGTGGCGCCGTGGTGTAATCCTCTGACTTCGCAGCCAGAACAGTCCGGCGGAGTTGGTTCGAAACGCTGTAGGGCTCACAAATTGAGCGTCATGATAAGGGGTTGCGGCTCGATTAGCGCCTTGCTACTTATGCGATCCTAGCACTTGGCGCAAAAAACCGCAACTTCACCTTCACTTCACCTCCACTTCACCTTCAGATTTCCTTCAGCACTGATTGACCAATCTGCTTGTGCTCATGCCACTGCGCATTTCTTTGACTTGCCAACGGAGGAGCAAGAACTCGGAAGGCAATGAATAACCCCCGTAGTGAAAGTAGACTTGAAAAGGTGACAGGACAAACCGACGCCCATCCAAAAGACTCTGCGAGTACATACAATGCTAATATTGTCTAGAGAATTCGAAAAACAATCGAAAAGGAATTGTTCTATTGTTTGTTAAAACAAAGAGACGTATGTAAATATTGGACAGAGAGTATTTACTATGACAACAATTGGCGTTGTAATCTTGAGGGAATCAGCTCAAAGAAATCAGAATTGTTTCACAGTTGCTTTTGCTGAAAGAAACAGAGGAAAGTGCCGCTTTGGGAATTCTCCCGTCTTTCACTGCCTTGCTGCAAAGTTGCAAGAAAATCAGTACTTTTAGTAAGGAGCTGTTTATTAAAAACAAGAATTGCTTGCTACCTTGACATATTTGTAAAGGGAAGGGCATTGTTGTGTAATCGCCTTGCAAAGGTTTAGCAACAATTCCATCAAAACCAACATCTTGAAATCAAATTGTGTTCACTTTATAACAAAACATGGATGAGGAAAGAAGTGTGCGAAGGCCGAGAAGAGAAAGGAGAACTCGAAGCCCGAGATCGGAAAGTCCTGAGGAAGTAACTGAGCGTAGATCGCGAATTCGTAGATCGCCAAGCCCGGAGGAACCAAAAGAGAGAAGATCAAGAAATCGGCGATCGCCCAGCCCAGAGGAAAGTAAGTATATATCATAGAAATGGTGTATATGTGAAAATATGTATAGTAAAGCCGTTGCAATCTGCGATCATTTTGAACATATTGGTCCTGTTGCGATCAAGTTGAGATTGCCCCTCTTAGTATCAAATCCAAACACCCTGCAAAGGAATTGAGAAAGTCAGATTCTAGAAGTAACCATTTCATGCTTGGACAGAAAGTAGCAAATAAGGGTACAGTAGTGGTTCCAATTTGCGATCATTTGATCAGTAGGGTCCCTCTTGTATCAATCGTAAGTAGCCTGCAAAGAAATGGAGAAAGTCTTGTCCTGGAAGTCTGCCTTCACGGTTCTAGTCTGTAAAGGAATTATTATAGCAAATATAGTATGTGATATAGTAGTTGAAATTTACAATAAATTTGGTCAAGATCAGCAGATTACCTTGAAGACACTGACATCGAGTAGCAATTCCGTCGAGTAGCAGTAGAGTAGCAACAAGTCTGGGGTGATCAAGATCTGCGCTCATGAAATAATGAAATATTAAATATAAAGTTCACGACGTCTGGACAGATAAACAAACAGAACTATGCTTCGAGATTCTTCATAGTGAAGTAATTCTCAGTGGTTGACTTGAGACTTTTTTGCAGAAACGAGAAGAGCAGAACGGCAAGGAGAAATGTTTGGCGGAAACTTTAATGGATATGTTGCAAAAATGTTTAAATGCGATAGGAATAATGTGAACATTGAGAACAAAAATATAGATAAAGGCAGGTAACTTGTAATGAAGCCTACGTGATTCAAATTGAAAATTTGATATTTTTATGATCAAATGATTGATGAAGTCTTTATCCCCCCCCCCCCCAGGAGGTACACTGCTGCAGCAACAGTTTGATATAAACGCAACGCCCGAGGAGAAGAAAGAAGATTTGAGATTTGTTCTCCTTGTTGACCTTTTGATCATACGATTCTTTCCAAAAAGCACATTTGGAATACAGAATGGTTGGGGCATCATCTTGCGCCTGACTTATTCGTTCGAAGTAAAGGGTGCTTGCGACGGGGGAGAGATGGAACAATACACTTAACTGAGAAATGAAGACGCCCTTAAGTCGCACTTTAAGGTGATCCATATGTGTTTCTTGCGCGTAAAGTGACTCAAACGCACAGTTTACGGAGATTTCCACATTTCACAGTAATGGTCACAGGCGAAGTACATAGCAATTTCCGCCCGAAGTCTTGAGCATTGAAAGGGAGCTTAGGAGTCCAAAACTTGGCGAAAAGATCAAGCCACGAAACTCTAAAAGATTTCCGTAAAAACATGGGAATAAGAATTTTGCGGTGATTGAAAGGAATATTGGGCTTTTGTCGGAATGCTGAATTACTTTGTTGTGCTATTGAAAAGCCACCTTCAATTGTTTAGCCTTTCATTGGAAGGCCAGCCAAAGCAAGGTTAATAAACGAATAGACATCGCTCCTAAAAAGATCTCCAATGCGGTTGAATTTGTTTGCTGCAAAAGGTTTGATTCAATTCAGTTTTATAAAGTGGATTAATTACTGATTTAGTGTTAGTACTTTCTTATTAAATAGTTTGGGCCTGTCATTTTGTCGCTTGACACTCGATTTGTAACTTACATTGCCTGTTGACTCAAAATAGCATTATGACACGTCGAATACTTGTTTTTTCTGTATGTATATTGCTGCTTTGCCTGCGAAAACAGTGTTCAGGACAGTGACAAGCTAGCCCCGAGACAATTCGAAACAGTGTTTCGAATTTATCAAAGATTCTGCATCTCTTACTGCATCTCTAACAAAAGCAAATCTTGGCTGGAGAAAGCTGCCACTGCCGATTATGCCAAACTTTTGTCCCAAACTTAGGCTTCATTTGATTTTAACTTTTTGGTTTTTTATGGTGAGCATTTCATTTTATATATTTTTTAATTTACCATTTTGACTACTATTCGCTCTTGTATATTGTAATTTTTTAGTTGGCCTAAATTAGCTTTCAATCATAGCTATTGTATTTTTTAGCCAACTTTTAAAGAAGTTGATAACAGTGTTCAGAGCCTATCTTCGGCATTACAACATCTTATGATTCCTCTCGAGCCAGGCATTGCAGAGAGTTCCTCACTCTTCTCATTTTACGTAGCAGGCTTGACAAGATGGCGACTCGAACCACCAACCGTAAAATACTTGTAGGGTTGGTAGTCAAACGTTCTGCCACTGAGCTACACTCGCATAACTTAACTGAACGGTTTAACAGATCAGCACGGTAACATCCCAGGGGGGTACTACCTACATTTCGATAAAGGGGGTCCATGCCGCTATTTCTTTGCTGCCCCCTTAATGTTAGGCCTAATGTTTTGGGGACCCCAGATAGTGAGTCTAATATTTCGGAGACCCGCACCAAATTCCGCGATTCTACCTTTTTCAGATTTGTAGGTCACAAATATTAAATTTTTGTCCATGTTGTAATTCACAGACCCCAAATATTGATTTAACGTAAAATTTCGGACCCCAAATATTGGCATGGACCTTCCTAGCCGTATTGAAAGTTATGGAGTACCCCCTTGGGTGACATTCGAAAATGGAAAAGTAGAATATCACAATTTCTGTCAAATCCGCCTCATACCCAGGCCAGGGATGTTTAAACATAGTAGATGGTTTGAACATACTGACTATGGTTTGAACGAATATTGTATTTTGACGAAAAGCCACCACACCATCTCCAAAGCACCGAAGGAAAACAACCGCTGTGAAGGTCAAAGATTGCGGCAAAAAATGTCTTTATGATTCTTTCTATCTTGGTTGCAAGACTTCCGTGCAATTCTTAAATCTGTTTTTCTTTTATAGATACATACACCTCCCGCCGCAGTCGAAGGACGCGCAATGATGATGATGACGTAAGCATAGACTTGTTATTTTTGCTTTTCTCTCCTTTTCTCCTTTGTCATTTTATTTCACTACACTGAAGAAATTGTATCACTACTATTGATTGATCCGTTTTAAGATTTTTGCCCGTGTATCTATCGAAGTCATCTTTGCCTGGAGGAGTTTTTCCATGACTAACCTTAGCAAACATTAAATCTGCTTTTTTGGATCGTAAGAAAACATCCCCAGGAATTTGTTGTCATTTTTGCAAGGCTTTTGCATGTCTACGATGGGCTAGGTTACTATTTACGAAAAAGAGAAATTTAGACAAGTTTCTTTTGTTGGGATTTCATGGATATGGAACTTGTTATGATTTCTCTTGGGCCGTGAAAATAGACTCAAGGCAGGTTTACTTTGGTTCAGGTCACAGTTGAGGCACAAACATTGAAATGATAACAGAGCCAGCGTCATATTATCTTCCCCGAAACAAGAAAATTCAACATCTTTCTTTGAAAACGACTTCATTCATGTAAATATGTTCTTTTGCCTTGTTGAATAATCAATGCAATAATCTTTATGTTTACTTGCGGTCCATTAGATAAAATGAAATCGGAAAATCTACCAAATCTAAACGAGATTTTAAGATTTAAAAACAATAGGGCAACTAAGTCTTGCTTGATCTACCAAGCTTAAAAGGGGGGTATACGCACGAAATGATACAAGATTCCCACAGATCAGATTTCTGCGATGAAGGGGGTTGTGTTTTTGTGTCATGGAAAATATGTACAGTTGCCTCAAACATGATTTAAGTGTTCTGTCAGATTTGATTGAGTGCTTGGCACATTGATTCTTTTATGATTGAGTCACTGATGATTGATTGACTGATAGGCGTTTATCTATTCTACAACAGAATCTAAGTAGAGCGCTATTTTTATGCGTTTCCCAGGATTTTCGAATGTGAACAAAAATGATAGATGCTCCAACGTCACTGCATCAATTGCTTCATATAATAATGTTCAAAAGATATCGGGCGATCCAGTCTCTTTTTCAGAATAGCTAATAGGTACATTTATTGATAGATCGATGGATTGATGAATTGATTGGTCTATTGATTAATTGATTGATTGATTGGTTTATTGATCGATGGATTTATTTATTCATTGATTGACCGATCGGTTTATTGATTGGTTGATTGATTGGTTTATTGATTGATTAATAGGATGATGATGACAGAAGGACACGTCGTTCCCGAAGAGCAGCTCGTGATGATGACGATGAGGAAGAAGATACTTCAACTCGAAGCTCGAGACGAAGCAGACGCAACCAAGATGGTACATTGTTTCCATGTTACTTTCCTTTCTTTTATTGCAACTCAGGATAAACATTTGCCTCCAAATATCTCAGTAGGAAAGGCATTTGAATCACAATGTCCCACATTGGTCGTAGTTGGCTCCATTCCAGCTTTGGGCGTTTCAGTTAGACATGTTTTGTTTCCTTCTTTTTGTTGAAGATCACTCGAGATCACTCGAGATCACAGCAAACACATATGAATCTATCATCAGCATCGCAAATAGACCTTCTGGCTATTCTACAAAAGAGCCTGGATCGAACTTTGGTTTTATACATTTTTGTGCGCGAGGTTCGATTGGGTGGCGTGAGAGGTTCTAATTCTGATTCTTTTCTCGGTCTATTAATCATCATCCAGTACCTGTTTTAGATACAATATAGTCTTCTTGATCTTTGAGTTCGCTTGTAGATGCTTTACGCTCGAATAACTAAGCATAGGTTGCAAATCATGAAAGGGTTGCCATAAAATTCTGTGGCCTATTTATGTTGATTAGAGGCTTGGATCGAGCGTGGTAAAAGTTGAAAGGAAAATACCAGCACAGCCCCCGTTCTCGGTATAACGATGCTAGCTGTGACAAGAGGTTGCTGCGGATCTCAGAAAACATTTCAGAGAGCCAATCAACGGCAACTTTGCTTAAAACAAGTAAGGAATGATTTACTTCATACACAGGAAGTTTTTTCTGCCCACTGGCCTTGCTTCTCATTGTTTTCATTCATTGTTAGCTGATTTGTTCTGTAACAGTTGCAAACTAAACGTGGGGTCATGCAAGGGTTTCAATTTGCGATTTGCGAATCGAAGGTTGCTGTTTTCAACCGTCGTTATTCAAAACAAAAGTCGGCTACAAATGATTGAAAATAACGAGAAACAAATTGATAACGGTTGCCTCTTAGTAAACTGGACCAAAAATGAACCATTGCTTCCTCACTTTGTAAATATTTGTCGATAATGAGCTGTTTGAAAAGTGTTGTGAAATCTGGAGCAACTTCTTGCAACAGCTAGCAGTGTTTACACTAAGAACGGGGGTCATGCTTTTGTTTTCCTTCACCAATTTGACAGATTTGGGCGATCGATCCAATCCCCTTTTTAAGAAGTAAAAAAGTCTATTGGACTATTCAGAAATCTTCAGCTCTGCGAGTCACTCTCGTTTTTCAGAAGGGCCTGAAGGAGTATAAAAAGTTTTCCGGAGATCTACCGAAAACATAATTACTATAGTAATGGGCTTTCAAGCAAACTGATCTGAAGTCTACGAGAGTCTACCGCTTTCGTTACCATGGCACAGAGGGGATGGGATTTTAGCTTTTACCAACGCTACTGTTGTGAGAAGATGCTCAAAAGAATGCGGTGATAATGTTTGACAAGATATCTTGATCAAATGACAAAACGAGATCTCTTAGGCTTTTTTAGCGGGAGGTAGAATCCTTCTTGCCTCTTGGGCTTTGCTTGTAGGAGATACTGTAAAATGCTTGACAACATTTTCTACTTTCCAGAAGACGAGGAAGAAAATGACACGAGCAGCCGCAGGAGCCGACGCAGGGGAGGAGACGATGACGAAGAAGACGCACCAACAACAACAAGCAGCCGAAGCACTGTAACAGTATCAACCGGGTCTAGTTCTTCCAGAAAATCAGTTGTGATGGGAGCCACGATGAAAGGAATGAATGACGCAAGGCGAAGTAAGTTATTTCTTATTATATATCTCATCCTAGTTAGGATCATTAGGGATTTTAACGGCTTTTTTTGAAAATATGAGCATTTTTGCCAAAGATGTACGAAAGTTTCACACAGTGATATACTCCACAGTCTCATGTGTAGACCTTTTCCTGAGTCTCTCTCTGATAGTGAGACCAGAACTGATAAATCCCAGCCCCTAAGACTAAACAAGGAAGGAGAACGCATCACCATGATCTGTCCACGGCATTCCATTCCAAGTAACCACAAGAAGATGAAGAAGAAGAGAACTAAACAAATGAATTTTGACTTCGTAAACAGAAATAGCCATGAAGTAAACCTTAATCGGACGTAGCAACTTGTTTAACATATTGGTTGGTAAACTGTGAAATTACGGCACATTGAAAGACAACGATAATGCCCAAAAAGTAAATTTTCACCCATTTCATTCCCTCTTTTATAATGAAGCATTGTCGAAAACTTTTTGAATTAGATAAGAGTGTCAAAGCAAACGGGGCTCAAAAATCAAGATAGCGTGGTAGCGGCACTACCAGGACAGTAACCAGAATGCTCAAATTTCACAGGAAGGAAATAAGAGAACACCACGGAAGAAGAAAGCAGGAAAATAGCGGGCTGGAAAATAGAGAAAGGAAACAATAGACTTTATCCAGGTTTCAAGACAGTCAGCAGTAGACTGCATTATGCAGTTTTTTACCCTTTAATCTTGTGGTGGATGAATATGTCAAGAACAAATGCATGCTAATCAAAATAAAGATTGTCTTACCACCAGGGAGAAAGACAATTTTCTTACCCCTGAAATTTAACAATGTTAAAACAAATTCACATGCAATCAATCATTTCTCATTTCTATCAAATGTCCTTCGATCTACAAGAATATAACTTATCATATTGTTATTGACAATTTTTCGGTTTTAGAATGTGAATAAAGGCATTGATTTATCTGAGGTCGTCTCTCGTATGTGGTCGAAGAAATGGAATCTTTTAATCAGATCATTTCTAGAAATTCTCTCTATCTTTCAAATTTCGTCTGTCCTTTCAAAACCCAAATTGTTAACATGTTATTACTAATTCATAATTTCATCGTCAGATTCATGTCAAGAACAGAAAACTGTTTATGCCGTACTAATGAATATTTAAAGATTAAAAATGAGTTTCATTTTGAGTGGGTAGGATGACATCAATAATGTATTTGCAAATTTATTGTTTGCCACTGTGTTATTGGTGGATTTTTGAATCAACTTATTTTGTTTTGACAAACCTCCCGTTCCCCGAATGTCATCATTCGAAATGAATCTGTTACTTGGCAACAATTTTGAATGCCCGTTTTTCACTGGGTATCATGGAACGCCAAAACATTTCTACTTTTGGAAAGGGTCATATGCATATTTTACAGGGGGGGGGACTCGTTAACAACAGAAAAGACCTTTTAGCTATTCTAAAATAATCTGAATCGAATGTTGTCATTGAATCAATCTGACACACATGCAACATCATTTTTTGTGAAGCAAAATTTGTTTGATGTTACAAGGCTCTTTGACCATTGGGAACTTTGAGAAGTTGATAGTATCTCTTAAAATTTTGCTGCTGGTGGAAAATTGTTCTGCAAGGAACTTTATGGAGTCTAGAAGTTTCAGTGATTTGATTGGTTGCATGGTGGTGCTAACATGAAAGTATCTGTAGTAAAGTTGTCTGTCAGAAGGAAACAAGATTCCGACATGTTTCATGCTCAGCTAGGACTCATGTGAATGTCTTATACAAACATATCATTAGCCAGATCTCTCATCACCCCCTGGTTAACTGAGCGCCTTCGTTGTCCGTAGACAACCTATGAATATTTAAAATTTGTCTGTACTTCTTTCGAGAGTTTATGATAATGCTGGCAGTAAACATTTGAGATTGCTGCTAGGTGTTGGTTCAAAGTTGCCTGGTTTTCTGGTAATCTGCTGACAGATGGTGGTCCAAGTTTCTGGTAGCATTGTATTTAAAGAGGATTCTCCATTTAGTTGCGGCATCGATAGTTGATGGATTAGATAAGAGAATTCTTCGAGCATAGCTCTTAGAGCGAGCTGATGTTCTGTGGTTTTATGTAGAATTTGTATCATCGACGTGTTGTCTAACTTCCTTGCTGTAATTACACAAACATCTGTCAACGCTCCTTGTGTTGCTACCTGGCTACAAACTGTTGATGGTAGTTAAAGATTCTCAGTGTTGCTTGTTTTCAAAGACATTCCAGATATCGTCAAAGGCAGAGTGAGTGTCCGATCAAAGAGCTGAGGTTATTCTAAGCTCGAGTTTTCGTCTGGCTGCAAATGTTTTGGAAATCAATATTCTGTGACAGAGGAAACATCATTTAAGCTCAACATTTCGTCAGACTGCATCGTCAGACTGCAAATATTTCATAGCTGTATGAGAATCTCGTTTCTACGCATTCTTCTAGAAGATTCTGAGATTTTCAAAACCACTTCAGTGTTATTGGTGTGCATAATTTATGATACTAAGACACTGGCTTCTCTGATTGTGGATTTCTTTGATCTTCAAAACCAAGCACTGCTGAAAAGGCAATTTTTATTTGGAGTAAATTTGTAGCAACCTGATATCAGTAATTAAGGACAATAGACACGCAATTTTTCGAAGGAAAATCAAATCAGTTTACCTGAAAGAGAGATCTGTCTACTTCATACGTGATCGACAAGCAGTGATTTGGAAGCGTTTTTCAGCAAGTTCTGAAAGGTGCTCCACTTACACGTTGCATGTGGTGAAATATAAAGATAAAGTGTTCCAGTTGTCGCTGACTTCTTTCATATTGTTTGAACAGGCTAACACGATGCTTTGAATATTCGTAAGAGAATCAGCGGGATAAAGACATCCATAAAGAATCTAAGCTGTGTCTAATCAATTTACACATGATCTAGAGTCAGATATAAATGTCCAGGAGTAAACTGGAACTCTCAAAGCTATCGGTAGAGTAATACTGTTGCACTATTTCTGCCTTGTTAGTGGTTAGGGCAAGAAAGTGAAGAACGGTTTGGAAAGATAAGAAAAGGAAGGAAGAACGGTAAAGAAAAGAAACAATGTAATTTGACAGAAAACAAAGCGAGGAAGGATTCAGTAAATGGATTTTTTAAATTTGTCAATGATGGAGGAATTCGATGCGTTGATGATTCGAGTTAACAATATATATTATGGACGAGGTAAAATAATCATGGCACCAGAATTGAGCCAGAAAGGTAGCAAGAAGGGCCTGATTGAGAACCAAGATTTTAAGGGATCTGGTGACCGATTAGATACAGTTTTAGCAGCAAAGAAACATCACCAACCAACAGATTCTGGGGATTCAAGAGGTAGTCCCTTGAGATCACCGCAGAGAAATGGTTTCGAAGGGGATCCTTCTGGCCGTGTTATTGATAGCAAGGTTTCTTCTGCAGCAAATGATCATGTTTTTGAGCCTAGCCACAAACCAAATTTGACAGCTATGGTTAATATTTCATCCCGAGAAGACAGACAAGATCTTTTGAGGTCGACAGTTGAATCTCAACACTCCATTTCTTTCAAACCTGCAAATAAGCCAAGAACAGTTGACTTCGTTGATCAGCCCGCAAAAGAAAGTTTGCCTGGGCCTAAAATGGAGGCAGTTGAATTTAATCAAAGTTGCTATCACGGCGAGGATGTGGTTGATGATGATTCATATGATATACAGAGTGATTTGCAGGCTGATTTCAGTGATTCGCCGATTTCAGATAACACCCGAGATACAGAAACAAAAGTTGTACGAAGCATCGATAAGAAATTGCTCGATAATCCTTGGTTGTCTGGGAAAATCATGGAAGGCAGAACTAAGGAAAGCCGAAATGGGTATGAGTTTAAAGAAAACAGATTCTTCGATAGTTCACTGATTTTCAGAGATAAAATGAAGAAATGGAGCTCTGATATTAGGGGGAAGAGTTCAGAAGATTCGAGAGGAAATCGGGAACGATTTGGAACTGACAGAGCCTTGAATAGTGCACCAGGGTTAAACGAAAGAAAGATGAAATTTGAGAATGAAAATTCAAGTGGCACTAAGAAAGAAGAGGTTCTATTTGACTGGAATAATAACGAAGTTAAAAGCGGATATGAAAATGAAGGCGAACACAGCCAAAAGACTAGAGATGCCTTCCAAAGGAACATCCTAGACCCAGTAAAAGAGAGGAACATTTTGCAAAGAGGTGAACACGGCTCGGCTTTCAAGAGCCTTATGAATAGATGCCAGCCACAGAGAAAGGAGGGTGGAATTAGAGAGGGTTCATCAAATCAAGAAGAGAAGGGTGTCCTCAAAGGATCATTTGAGAAGGTGCATGCAGACGTTGAAAGAGAAATCCCATCAAAGGCCGAACGTTTGTTGTTGTCGAGGAGTAAAAAAACTGGAATCAGCAAATCGCAAGGAAATCTCAATATCCTAGACGATACAAATATGGAGGATCGAAAAAATGTGAGAGACGCTGGTTTTGAATATCACCCACCAAATCAGAGACAATTTAAACATTCCTCTTATTTGGAGCAGATAGAAAACGCCAAAAACATTAGGTCTGTTTCAAATCCATGGCAAAAACATTTCGGATCAAGGATGACCCCTGCGAAGTCGCTAGGTGATTTGATAAGTGCGTTTGAAAGTAGTCAAGATGAGTGTCTGGAGACAAAGGCAAAGGAAGATATACCAAGGATCAGGTCTAGGTCCTTCGTTGCTGGTCGTCAAAGAGATGGCCGAGAGAAGGACATGCAGGTAGATCAGAGTACCGACCAAAAGAGAATGCTTCAAAGTACTGAGCCGCTCAGGTATAGAAATTACAAAGAAATACCTGAGGTTCATTTGAAATATGGCACATCAAAAGAACATCCGTCCGAGTCACAAAATAACAAAAATGGGGATGATTTTGATGAAAGCAAACGGAGTTCAGGAAGAGATCAAATCCTAGAGCAGCCGAAGCAACTAAGCCAGAAGACAGCGCCGAAGAAGGAGGGCCGAAGAATGGACTGGCCTGATCATATTCGTCCCCAAGTAGCCAGTGAAGTTCCACCTAAAAGTCTTGATACACAGAAACCAAAAGGGCGTCAAGAACAAGGGAGAATCCTGCTAAAATCCAAGACGTCAGGATTGAGTAAATCACAAGGGAATATCAACACCCTGAGTTTGTTCGTTGGAGTTCCTGTTTGGGATACTGAGACCGATAGTCCAGATGGGTTGTTTGGAAAAGGCACGGGAATCACACAAAGAGAGAGATCAAGATCAGCTTCGAATCTGTTAGATGGCGATGCAGGAACGCATCAGAACAATTGGCCTAACAATCAAGGGTTTTACAGGGACAGATTCATGAAAGCTGCCTCTAGCGTAAAGTCGAATGTTACATCGTTCGATCGAAGAATGCTGCAATCGAAGTCGCTTGATCAACGGAAAATGAAGTTTGAAAAGAATGATGATGATGTTGATGATTTGATTGATTCGATTGATTCGATTGATTACGATGATTTTCTTGATTCATTTGATTATGATTTTGATGGTGAATCTGATGATGGTACGTTTACTTTTAATTAGCTCATGATTAGGAAGATGATTTCCGGATTGGTAATAACAGCATTCCTTTGACAGAGAATTCTTTCCATAATTCTTTACGCCGCACTTGATTAATTTTGTCATTTTGAAATATTCGGACATTTTGAACGTCCGAAAACTTAAATATCCGACCTGTGGTCCGAAATGTGTTGTGTCCAAAGAAGTTTTTCTATCAAATTTGTCGTATTCTAATCTTCCTCAACAATACTTATTCGCTGCAAGTTTCTGACAAGTAACAATTTGAAAGTTTGAAGTAAAGCATTATCGGTAAACTGCAACACTATTATGGAAAAATAAGGTGAACTGTAAATAGACCGTCTGTCGTAATTGTCCGGATTTTTATGTGAAAGAAAATCCGAGAAGTTTTTATCGAAGGTTTTTGTCCGAAATTTCTTGCGTTTAATGTAATAATTAGCTATATTTCGTCATTTCATTTCATTTAATATTCTTTCCTCTCTGCAAGCTTAGATATGTAACCATCTTGAACCTCAAAGAACTTAGCTTTGTCGGATAAACTTTGCTCTTCTTCCAGAGAGTTGAGTTTGAAACAATGTACTTTTCATAGCTCACGAATTACATTGTTTTCTTTGCTTACAGAGAGAGTGCAGCAAGCGCTCATTGATGGAATGGCAAGATATGCTGAACAGAAATTTGGTCGCAAGCGTGCAGCACCGAAAGGAGGCAAAGCAAGAAACGCTATGGATGATTATGATATTTATTTGCGTTCTTTGAAATCAAAAGTCAAAACAAGCAACGATCGGTTGGCTGGTGTACTAAAACAAAAGAGGGTACGTATGATACTTATTCGTTCAGGGAAGCAATACCTTAAGAACCTGCGTATAGGCCGCACCCACAACACTAACAATGGCCGTTTGGCTGGTGTGCTAAATCAAAAGAGGGTACGTATGATACATGTCATGGGCTGTCTTCGTTCAGAGATGGATTACACCTGAAAAACCTGTGTATAAGCCGCACCCCACAACACTAACAATGGCCGTTTGGCTGGTGTACTTAATCAAAAGAGGGTACGTATGATACATGTCACGGGCTGCCTTCGTTCAGAGATGGATTACACCTGAAAAACCTGTGTATAAGCCGCACCCCACAACACTAACAATGGCCGTTTGGCTGGTGTACTAAAACAAAAGAGGGTACGTATGATACATGTCACGGGCTGCCTTCGTTCAGAGATGGATTACGCCTGAAAAACCTGTGTATAAGCCGCACCCCACAACACTAACAATGGCCGTTTGGCTGGTGTACTAAAACAAAAGAGGGTACGTATGATACATGTCATGGACTGTCTTCGTTCAGAGATGGATTACACCTGAAAAACCTGTGTATAAGCCGCACCCCACAACACTAACAATGGCCGTTTGGCTGGTGTACTAAAACAAAAGAGGGTACGTATGATACATGTCACGGGCTGCCTTCGTTCAGAGATGGATTACGCCTGAAAAACCTGTGTATAAGCCGCACCCCACAACACTAACAATGGCCGTTTGGCTGGTGTACTAAAACAAAAGAGGGTACGTATGATACATGTCACGGGCTGCCTTCGTTCAGAGATGGATTACGCCTGAAAAACCTGTGCGTAAGCCACACCCTACAATACTAACAATGCCGTATGTCTGGTGCACTAAGACAACAGTGGGTTCTCCTTATGACACGTATATTGGAGTGTAAACTCTTCTTTTATAAGAAACTGCTAAATTCAATTTTTCGAAACACGAGAAGCTGCCCTACCCTACCTAAATTGTTAGGAAACTTTTGCGTGCAGCTGTAATTTGCTAATTGATACTGGCTGTTGTGGCGTTCTTTCTCAGTGCAAATTAAACTTGTACTTTTTTATATCTAACTGAGCAATTCAAGAGCCCTGCTGGAAAAATAAATTGAAGTTCATTTAGAAACTTTTGGTAGCAAAAGTCTCCTAAGATTCAAGAAATAACTCAGTAGCCCCGGGGACCGTAGTTTTTTATTTAAAAAATAAGAGTATTCGTTCTGTGGTTGATCAGCGCCTTAAAAACTTGCGCTTAAAAATGCAGATCAATTAGAAAATGAACCCTTTTCACTAAGGGCGGCCGTTAGTGTGCAAAAACTGCAGAGGGTATGTACAATACGTGTAAAGAGGTGAGTTCGTTCATGCGGGAATTACCATCTTCAGTACTTGCATGCAAATGGTTAAAAACTGACTAGGTTTGGAAAGAGAATCGTTAATCTTCAAACAAAATCAATCTTTTTTACTTTGCTATTAATAGGAAATTGATGAAAAAGTGAAGAAAGCAGAAAAAGATGTGGAGCAACAAGAGAAGACTCTCAACGATGCTGAAGATGAAAAGAGAAATGCAGAGAGGGAGGGAAGGTATAAAGTTTTTTCTTGCATTGGTCGATCCCTTCCCTCTCCCCAAGGACGATAACGTTCAACGAGGAATGGTCCAAGTTGATGCATCAAGAAATGATTCCCGTCAATGATACTTACATTTATTACTTAAAAAGCAACTGCAAATTTGCAAGCAAATGGTCAAAAAATGATTTGTGGTACAAAATTTTGAAATAGCTTTAAATAGCGGACTCATCATGATAAACCCATGGACGGACAAAAAATTGTAGGCTGTAGAGAGAGCACTATCAACTCCTGTAAAAGAACAATAATGAAAAATATAAATAAGCCTGCAAATAGAGACAAAACAATTAAACCTGCAGCAAGATTTAATCAATCACTTATCAACAGCGTATGAAGAAATTTTCAAAAATTTCCAACACGAGACCGCAAATTGAAAGATGTATTGATTTGTTAGATAGCTATACTTTGATTGTTTTTTATTTTCACAGGGACCCAGTACTACCATCTGGCTTCATCGTACCTCAAACGGTAAGTCTATTTCCATGGCTACATTTTTGCAAGGCCCTCCATCATTAATTATGGCAAGATCTTGTAGAACTGCAATAGAAGTTTTCTTAAGCTGTTCCAAAAAAGAATCTGAATCGAACGATATTTTAATACAATAAGAATAATTTCAAGATGTGCACAATAGTGTTAATTTCCGTATGACCCATATGCTCGTAACAGTCGACGACCTACTGCGGAACATCGACGACGTGTCCCCGATCAATCGGCGACATAAGGAAACGATCACTGTTGCGGTCATATGGAAACCAGGCTTTAAAGTCACTCAGCTCTTTCGATGCGTCGTCGTATTATCCCCGTCTGATCGGCGACGTCAGAAACATCACTCGGAAAATGTTTCCATTTAATGCAGCTGTCCCCGATGTGTCCCTGAGCCTGCCTCGGCGACGCGTCGTCCACTGTTACGATCATATGGAAACCAGGCTTTACAGGCAGGCTCTTACGTCACTCAATCGAACTCCGCATATAACAATGTTTAGAAATAACCTTTGATCAGGCTTGGATCAGGCTCTTTGGTAGAATAGTTCAAAGCTCTACTGAAGAGATTCCGTAGACATTTTCAATGGCAGGAAAAAGTAGCCAGAATGCGCGAAACAAAATTGTAATTGTGTGCAAAAATTAATGAATTGACTTGCTCAGTGACCAGTTATGTAAAGATCAATATAAGAAGGGACTGTGGAATTAATGACTTGACTGTTTTCGTTGTTTTTTGCTGTGTGCCATAATGAGTCAACTTTGTATTGTTAGCCAGCCATTGTGCATGTCCTAGTATTTTGTCATTTTAACTCTGTTTCATTTATAATTCTTTCTTTAAATAATCCCCCTTCCCCCAATCAAATTTGCCTGTTATTAATTTCGTACTCCATTTAGAGATGAGAAATTATGATCGTCGAATTTGCTGTTTTTATCGTAGCCTTGTGTCCTTTTCTATGCATACTGACTAACATAAGTCTTTTTCCTCTCTCAACACAGGCCAAGAAAGCGGTGAGTATTGACTCTGAATCGATGCCGAGTTCAATTTTTGAAAATTGATAATGTTAATAGCAGTAGCAATCTAGCTCTGTAACTATTACTACTAGGCCTTCGTCCTTTCTATTCTCTTGTTGGCTTAGTGTGATGTGAGACTGTGAAGGCGCAATGGTGACTGTGTGACTGTGGCGCAGTGGTGTGATCCTCTGACTTTGCAGCCAGAACAGTTATCGATGTATTTGTCAATTCATATCAAGAATTTTCGCAGTTCATTTTCTTTGGGTGACCCACTATAGAAATGAGAACAAATTACAGACATTTTATAAATTACTCCTTTCAAAACTTGGCGAAAAGTTTTGACCCACAAAGCTTGGTTGCCAGAAAGGGAATACTTTCCCACCCTTGCCCAACCAAAAAGTATACTGTGGTACACGTATTTTAAGAAACTGCTTATAAGAAACTCAACTCTTTATCACCAAAAAATTAAGAAGCTCCGACACTGGGAACATATAACTTAAGAAGCTATTAATTTCGATAAATGAAATCGTTAACATAATTTACGCTACTTTTCACTTGTTTCCTGTATGATATTACTCAGCAGCTTCGTGAGTAATATCTAAACACTGGAAAAGCTTCAAAAGCACTGTGTTTGACGTGTTCTCGAATGAACAGGAAGTTAACACGGGGTTAACACGATAAAAATCTGATGATTTTAAGAAACTTGCAGTGCTGACTCAAATTGATAGCTCTTATAGAATATGCGTGTACCCTGCTTGGATCATTCCATTTAGAGCATTCTGCAGTTGACCTTTTAGAACAAATTATTTTTATCTCCGAGCTTACAATGATAACACACATTCAGTTTGTTGTTTTTATAATTATGTCTTCGGGTTTAAGCAGAAAAAACTTCGGGCAGGAATTACTTTAATGCATTATACCTTTAGGATGTTTCTAGAAAGACCAATGATGTTAGGACATGGATGTTTTGCTGGTTTATTTGCTTACCTTGTTCTGATCCTTGTGTCTTGTTTTATTGTCTTGTTTTCTGCTCTGTCTCGTCTTCAACTGGTGTATGCAACTGAACGTGGGTAAGGCCCAACTGCTCTCAAATTGTGCCAATATTACTCTTTTGTCTTTCTGTGCCCTTCCTTTGCTAAGGCGCACTGAAACACAGAAATGCAATGGAGCTATATTCGGACGACTTGAGAGCGATTGGGCCTAAACCCACGTTCTGTTCAGTTTAAGACCAGACGGAGCAGAGACAAGAAAACAAAACACAAGGTTCAAACGAGGTGAATAGATAATCAATCAAAACATCTGTGTCCTAACACCCTTGGAAAGACCCGGCTTTATCTCTCTTAATAATATGATTATAATTGACATCTATGATTATATGATTTATACTATATGATTATTTATGATTTTAGGCTGCTGGTGCAGGTTTTGCAAACCTCGTTATGAAAGCTTCTGCACAGCTCTGGGAAGACAAGTTCATGGCAATGAGAGCGAAAAAAGGTGGAAGCGAGGTTAGAACATGTTTATTTAAATCACAATAGACCTTTTAGCTATTCTACAAAAGAGCCTGGATCGAGCGATATTTTTATACAATTTTATACACGAGGTTCGATAGAGTGGCGTTAGAGGTTCGATCGCAATTGTGCACATTCGAAAATTCTACAAATTGTAATGAAATATCGTTCGATACACATTCGTTTTCAGAATAGCTAAAAGGTCTATTGTTTCTTAAAGCTTTAGGGTGCGTTTAGTGGTACTCTCAAACCTGCCAAACTCTGATTACAGTAGACGTCACAGAGACGGAAATATGTTCTCAGTCACATACAAATGCTTTGAATAGCAAGTTTCAGATTCAACACGGCTAAGCTGAAAATTCGACTAGAAAAACGAGTATCTCTCCAAAGTTTATCATACCTTCTGCGTTGTGGACCAGTATGTTCTTCAAAAGGCCTTAGGACCTTCCGAACCTACCGTTTTGAGAATTTTTGTATCAATCAAACACAGATTCCCATTCTACCAAGTCTACAGTTTTCAGCATTGATGTCAATCAAAGCACCTTTGATAAGAGAAAATGCCGGAGCGGGGGGCCTGTTTGCAAGGCTTTGGCGCTTTTTGCGGCATTTGAAAGCGGTCGGTCCATTGCGATCTTGTTAAAGGGAATAGACATAGCTATATCTCTTAGCAATATCTTGCTCGTAGCCACTATAAATAGCCTAATGAATACCCCTGCGCATCCATTATTTATTTGGATCTTGGATCCACGATGATGCCACACTTGTTGAAATTATCAATTCAATGGATTATATTTTTAACTTGGCCTGGGCCAGCTTTTAAGTATGTCAATTCCCTTTAAGAACTTGGCTAAATGTGTGTTTTACCTTATTTGATATTAGGACCAACCTGAATGGATGAAGAAAAGTAAAAAGAGTGACAAGATTTTGCTGAACGTTGGAAAGAAACCTGGACACAAGAAGGAAGAAGATCACAAACCAGCATGGGGTGCCAATCTCAAAAAGTCGGACCACGGAAAAGCAAAGAAAGGAACCTCAAGTCATGACGATGGAAAACAACCCGCGTTTGCTAATTTCTCGCTGCGGAAAACCGCTAAGAAGGAGGAAGAGGATGACGCGGGAAGCAAGAAGATTGATTTCAAGGAAATGGAGAAGAGAAGCTCCTCCTCACGCCGTCGCCGTGGAGGAGATGATTCTGATTAGAATCCTGGCCTAAGCTAAGTGTTGAAAATAACTTTTTGAAAATAACTTTTGACACTACTCGAGTGCATTGATTAACAAAATGTTTTAGCAAACTAACCAAATCTCAACTTCTTCGATCATGAATAAATCCTAGGCTTTCAATTTCTTTTATCTCTAGCTTGATTTGATCAGAGTTGAAATTCGTTGCGAGAAAAGAGCTTTCGTCGTTCTGTAACAGTTTCATTGGCCTTCTTAGACGACACTATGTTTACACTTTACAAGTAAAGGTTTGATCGTTAAAGAGCAGTTACTATACGGTACAAGAAAGCTTAACGCTGCTGCAGAACCAATATTTCTGTAGAAAGAAGAAATGAAAGTGTTACTGATCAGCAGGAAAGTGTAAGCTGGAGGCTGATCTGTTCTACTTTAATGGTGGGTCAAAAGTTGTCCTTAAACAATGTAAGCAGGTTCTTAATCAGTCTTGTGTGTAATCGTACTGCCCAAGAAATAAGACTGAATGTCTTTGCAAAGCAGAAACTATAAATGTGCTTGCCTATGCGTCAGAAAGAACAGGAAGGCATTTTTCATCGATGTTTCTTATTTTGGTCGTGACTCGTGATCGAAAATCAGCTCTGGTGAATTCAAAAGAACAGCTCACAATAGATTTGGCCTGCAGTGTTGTACTGAGTAACTGCTCCTTTAGAAATAATTAGTTAGCAGGAATAAGCACTGAATTGTGTTTTGAAACAGATGGCCTAAATTGCAAGTCTCGATACAACATTGCTGCTGAACTACTGTAGATAGGGCACTTCTTTAGATTAGGGCTTATAGTTACAGAGTTAATTTCAAAAGCCCGATAGCTAAAAAAAATTCACGTTAAGGTTTGAAAGTTTGAAGCCATGCCCACCTCATCTTCTCTACTGAGCGCCCCCAATCTTATTTAAAATTCTGCTTTTCACGCGGCCACCGGATTTGATAAATCGTACGAGGAGCGTAAAATTGCGAAACTTCGAAGATCCTTTTCAGTATCATCTGCAATTTGAAAGTAATTTCGCCCTTTCTCAAATTCTTTTATCGAGAGGGTTTCATTTTTGATAGACTTTCTCGAGACCTATTCGAGAAGGCGCTTGATAGAGGAATGACCTCTAAGCTATTCTCCAACAGAGTTTGTATCAGGCGACATCTTTATATGAGAGGTTCGAATGAGTGGCGTTAGAGCATCTAGCACTATTGTGCTCTTTCGGAAATTCTTTAGAGTGTATGAAGATATCGTACGATTCAGGTTCTGTTTTAGAATAGCTAAAAGGTCTGGCACGGTATATGGCCTAATCCTTTGCAACTGCACTACATAATAGTTGACTTCAACCTTTTAGATTTATTTTACTGTAATTAGATCACTTTTTACTACTTGTTTTAAAATCACTTGAACAGTGTTATGCAAGATTAGAAAGCACATTTTAGGCAAAATAGTTTTTGGCATCAAAATATTACAGCTTCTCCTCCCAGTTGGTAATTTTCTGTTAAAGTCAGTTAAAGGAAAGTTATTGAAATACGGTCTCAAGTTTTCAAACACTCTGGTTTCAATTTTCCTCTCTCAAAACTTGCTCTTTCTATTATCGACGTCTTTTACAATATAAAAGGCCAAATTACCGCACGAAGTGCCTACCAAAGCATTCAAATTAGTTGAAATGATTCGAATGATTACGAATAGGGAAGTTGTTTTCGTGCATTTAATCAGCAGGAGCGGATTCGATCAAATGAATTTCATCTCGGTAAAGCTCGTGGGCATGTTCTTTGAGCGATATCTGGTTGTTGATGTTTTTTGTACAGAGTTTTATGACTCTAGGATGGCAACGCCAGCCAAAACGTCATCTGATATTCCGCAAAGCAAGTATTGTTTCCGTAAGCTACCTTTGATATATCATCCAAAAGACCAAAATCAAGCCTTCTATAACTCAGAGATGCCTGAAAAACTCTTTTCTTTGACGAAAAACGCTTAAAACGACTGAGTTTGACCTCGAAAGCCTCGATCTGCAGTTCAGAACGCCAGAAAGGGGCTTCCAAGTTGTGAAATTGAAAAGGACAACTTCAGCGTCTCCCAAGGGAAGCGAATTCGGACGAAAAACAAGGGATCTTTTGAATCGAAAATTCTAAAACAAAAGCAACATTGCGCTGCAGTTGCCGTTGCCGTCGTGGTTTCGTATACCCGCCATTACTGAACATCTTTCCACTTAGAAAGTGGTTGCATTACCTCTATTATGGGATAGATGAGGCCGCTCTGCAATTTGATTGGCTCTTCGAAAACAATAGCAAACATAAGTTGTTTCTCGAAGGCTTCCTAATTAATCGAATAACAACAATATGATTTTGTCACTAAGCATCACAATATTCAATTTTGTTTTTTATTTGAAATCGAGGTGGTATGATTCGAGTTGCTTAGCAAACTGCAAATCCACAATGGCTGTTGATGCACCAATTCTCTGGGTGCCTTTCATAGAAGTGTACCGGGGTGTTCATTCGGCTTCGTGAGCAGTGTGTGACGGAAGAACACCTTGGGAACGAGTTTGTAGGTTCTATAGAAATAACGGTCGATCCAGGCCGCCCTTTTTTTAGAATGGCTAAAAGGTCTATGGGCTCCCACCAGCTACTTCTTTCAACGTGTATTAAATTCATTAATAAAGAGATTAATCATCTGCATATCTCTGTTATAACACCTGTGAGCCCTGTTAGCTTTCATCGTTTGCATGGCTTGTATACATTCATTAAACATTTAATGTGGTTATCAATGATTAGAGCCAGGATGCGACGACAAACGGTGTTTGAATGCCCTAACGTATACCAGTCAGTCTGCCATAGATGGGATATCCATCTCATTGATAAAGAGATCAGTTTTGCTAATGTTTCAGCAGAACATAAGCTGCCAATAGGTGATCAGGAGAGCTACCAACAGGTTCCTCTTAAAGGGAATACAAAGACCAGCATACTTTGTATGAACTCAGTGACTTGCTCTGTACAGCTTCCAGAATAACTGACTGTATGAAATTCACAACTTGTCTTTTTCCTAACAGCTAGTCTTCAAGGTTTCCTTTAATTTACCAACACGGGCCACTGCACGTACCTTTTCTACATGAAAATTTGAGACTCATTTGAGCCAGTTCTGACAGTTTCAGAAAAATGTGCCAAGGATTCCCTGTCTTTAAGTTATTTGTCTCTTAAGCTATATTTTCCCTGTACTAGGGTTTCTGAATTTTCTGGCAATTCGAGAGTTGAGTTTCGAATGGCGTAGCGGAAGTACGTGAGTCCCTTAGTGAAGTAGGGAGACTGGGGTCCCTTGTATCTATGTCTAATTAAAGTGTTCCTGTAACCCCGCGAAACTTGAAAGCATAGTTTTTGAAGCTTTTTCCATCGTGTAGGCATTTCTCGAGTACCCTTCGAGTAACAAAATACAGTAAACCAATAATCAATGTGAGAGTAGCTTGGCTCTAGTACCCAGGGTAATATGAGGGCTGAGTTTCTTTTTAACGAATGCATGCAGCTCATCTTAAAAGTAATGACTTCATTCTAACTTAATTTGACTCTTGGGGGTCCCTACCACTGGGAGCCTTAGTGGTAAGCCCTAAATGTAGCCACTTTGGCTACGCCACTGCGAGTTTCTTAGAAGCGATTTCCTATCGAATGCAAGAAGGAAACAAGGAATGCTACCTATTCGTTGCTTGGCCTAACTAGCCTTGAATGCTTTATAGGCTGTTTCAGGGTACACAGGTTTATATCTCAGTCATTAATGAAGAGATCAATGAAATTTAAATGTGCACTCAAGCACCTGTTATCCCTGTTAGTGAGCTTGGCTTGCATGCATTCATATCATGTTTTCATAGCTGTTTAACAATGATTAGAATCAAGGTGATACCTGCAACTATTTGAAGTGGGCATTCTTTTATTAAGCAACTGTCAAAGCTGGTAACATGTGCCAGAATTAGGTATTGGCTGGATGTCATTTTGCTCGGAGATCGGAGATATTTAGTGCCCCCTGGTTAATTCAACTTCTGTACTGTAAGTTAGTCATTTATTCAGAAATTACAAGAATCATTTATTTAGCATGCGACGTCAGCTGTTAAGCGAGGAACACTCCACCCTAGCCTGCCAACTCCACGTGATCAAATCGGCTAAAAAATCCGACCTTCTGGACATTTGCCACTTAATGTTTTCAGCACAAAGTTGGCAAAATGTTTTGCAATCAAAGTGCCTCTCTCAACTTAAATCTACTAACCTTTCAATTTTCATGTTGTAGACATGGAAATAACCGTTGTTAGTCAACTGACCTTCAGTTGATAATATTGTCATGTTTGACGCAGCCCCTTCAACTCTGACCAGTTCTGCCGACCGATAGGGCTACCGAAGGCCACCGTGTGAAGGTAATGAAAATAAATTGAAATTGCCGGTAGAAAAGCGGTTTTATCAGCCGTTTTTCTACAACTTGCGATTCGGAAAGTCTCTTAGTGAGCAGTAATGAGAAAGCAGTTGTTAAGGGACAGTTGTTAACTTCTATGATGCATATTGCTAGTAATGGCAAGGAGCTAATAATTTGCAAGATTTGCTGCATCACGATCACTGCAACATTCAGCAAAATTGACCTGGACCTGTTGTTCTACAAAAGAGCCTGGATCGAGCGATATATTTATGCAATTTTATACGAAAAGTTCGGTGTACCGCCGTTAGAGCCTATAGCTTCCACCTCTTAAGTGCTCATTCGAAAATTCTTTTCATATCAAACATATCAAAATGCTCGATTCAGATTTGTTAAAATAGCTAAAAGGGTCCATCGAAGTAGTCTGCACGCAGGCTATTAAATCTGATGATTTGCCACCTACCAGACCATGACATGTAGCAAAACAACTCTTAACACATGTTACTGGACTTCTTATACCTGTATTTTTGCACGCAGTGACAATTTGTTGCTGCTCATTTGCTGGCAGTGATACGCAACCAGTACGACAGCTGTTTAGTTTCTGCGATGAAAATAGAAATTTAAAATGCAAATTAGGAACAGTCGGAGTTTTGGAAAGGATTACAAATGGCAAGACTCCCAGCAAGTCAAAGTATTGTGCATAGGAACAACACACGTTCGGCGGCTACGATAAAGTCTGGGTTCTTTCCTTGCGTGGTGAGGAGAATTTTGTTTTGCAAGGAAACTCTACCTCAAAGGAAGACCTGAAGAAACAACGGAGTCAAATCTCACAGGATGTTGTGTTGATTTCCAAATTTCCCCTACTGCTACAAAATTTTCAACTTTCACAAGTGTTGTCTGATTCTTTGCCGTACTTAGTTAAATACGAAAAGCCCTTTGTTTCAGAAGACCTGGCCTGGTTCTTTTACTATACTAACTTAAAGCCAAGAGTTCTGTTCTTTAAAGAAACTGTCAAATCATATTCTTGCATGAATAATCAGAGCGAAGATTTGGAAGACTTTTGATGTTTACATGCAAAAAGAGATCAAAATACTGAAGCTCTTTCTGCAGCTCCTACAGTGCATAATTTCAATGATACCTGGAGGCGAAGATTTCAAGTTCAATCGTTGACGAAGACTTGGGGTAAACGAATTCTTGTAGCGAAGCAGATGGTGTATATTTACAAGGTATAAATGTGTTACAAGACATCCAACTTCTTCATAGACGCAAGATTTGATGTCAAATTCTTGACAAAGACTTGGTTCTCTCTTGTGACTATGGAGCAAACGAACACATAGAGGATGCAAAAGATGGTAGTTTATTTTCAACAGATGAATTAAAGCATTATTATAAGATATTCAAGCCATTTGACGCAACTTGCAAGTCTGATTTGCTACTGTACTTGAAGATAAGAGGTTTACCTTTTTACAAGAGCCGTAAAGTAGTCTCGAGTCATTTGATGCTAAGTAGTCCTTGCTTGCGAAGACCAGAAGATTCATTGCAGTGATAAACGAAGCTTTTCTCGGATATAGTGGCATCTACAGGCTTCCTAAGGTAAGTGAATCATAACATTCTTGGCGTCACAAGGTAAGGTAGGGTAGTGTTAGACTGATTATATGGTCGTAGTTATCGCTATTGAAAGGCTTCGGGACGCTCCAAACTACGACTCATAATCAAACGCCATTGTTTTGAAATGATTATATCTGCCTCGTTTTGATAAGGGCCTAGGCAGTATCAGCAGTCTCGGTTTGTGTAATAGTACTCCCTTATTTTCTTGTTACTGTTACTAATATATGGTTTTTTTGTTTCCTTTCTTCTAATCTTACTAGTTTGTAATGAATTATAGGGTAGTTTGTTTGTTCGTTTGTTTTTTTTTAAGTTATGTAGATTCTCTAGTGTTGCCATGCCTTGTAATTGGGTAGTGCATTTGATTTGAAAAAAATAGTCTCGTTTTGATTAGCGATTACTCGGAAAACGAAGAGCAAGAATTGTTATGATAATCATGTTCGTGTATTTCATTCCGATTGCGACAAATCCAAGTAGATATTACGACAAATCCGTGAGACAAATCCCATTGAAAAATTAAATTGAAAGATTAGGCCATATTTATTATTGTTGACGTTTCGAAGCAAACTTGCTTCATCATCAGAATACCAAGTTTCCAAAAGCACGAGGCTATATTTATATCTATAGGATTTGTAATAAAAACGCATTTTTGGTAGTTTATTGTCTTTATCGTTATACATATAGCCTCGTGCTTTTGGAAACTTGGTATTTTGATGATGAAGCAAGTCTGCTTCGAAACGTCAACAATAATATGGCCTAGTCTTTCAATTTAATTTTTCACTTGGATTTGTCTTACATGGATTGGTGGTGATATTTGCTTGGATTTTTCAAAATTGGAATGAATAACATGAACATGACTATCGTCGCAATTCTTGCTCCTCGTTTTCTAATCAAGCTCCGTTTTGCTGCCAAAACCCCGATTTCTACGATTACTGGGACTCGTATGATATGCCTATGTACTATGTCTTTGACCATAAAAATTGGCGTGTGCCCTTGCCCCTAACTTTATTGAAACATGTGATTGAAATGATAAAAGAATGATATGATTCTTGCTTGCCATTCAATATAATAGCCTGATGAACACGCTTCAAAAAACAAAGGAATGTAAAAGTCTTTTGTAGGAAGGTGACAATAATGCACCCCTCAAAGACTTCTCAAATGCCCTGGAGACGAGTGTGAATGCAAGTATTAACAGAACAGATTTGTTTATTGCTTGTATTCATTTAGCCTGATAATGAGCCCCCTTAGGAAAATTCGTTATCAGGCTTTGAATTGAATGCGTTCAAATTTGTCAAACAGATGTTCTTTTATGTCAATCAAGTTTCTATTATCTGTCCTGAGCGTTATTTTGGATTCCCTGTAGTTGCGCGCGCAATTCGTCCATTGGTTTACATAAAAAAGAAATAGTAAATTGATTGACAGGGCTGCTGGACCAGCCAATCAGATACAATCAGCAAAAAGGGCGGGAAACACAGTTTTAAACTTGACAAGCACATAATTTCCTTCGTTATCCGATAACTCTGGATAAACTGAATGACTGAAGCAAGCTGAAGCAACTCAGCGTTGAGACAAGACTTTCAAGGTATGCAATTTAGCTTTCACGTCGTTGAACAAAAGTAATCCTGGTCCTTTGTATACTCTGAGTACACTTTTTCTTTATACCATGCTTTTACAAAAAACCAGCTTATGAATGATAGATGTAAAGAAAATTTTCAAATGTTACCTATGAGCTGCAAAGTGCTATAGATCATAAAGTGGAAAGACACATTGCTTTATTGAGACCCTTTTGTAAAATAGCAAAAAGGTCCATTGATCTATTTTGCATCTCTCTGTCTGGCGAAAATTACGCCACAGGCTTTTTCCTTCTCGGCGCATTTCATTCTTCTCCAGACCATCAAAAAGCTGTCCTTTCCTTTTCGGAACTGGGGTCTAGAACACAGGCTACAAAGCTGGCGCTCAAAACACAAAATATGTGATTCTTTGTATCCCTTGCAGTCAAAAGGATGCTTGGCGAACTGCTTGCCGCCTGCCATCATACTCTGTCATAGCGAATACTTGCTTGGGTAGGATTTTGTTGCTTCTTGGCCTTTTTTCTGTTTATAACTTTATGTGAGCAAAGTTTCATCATGAGCTCGTTTCACAAACCTCCTGTTTTTCAAGTTAGTGATTTTTGTATGTGATTTTTTTGTGATTTCAGAGGTGTACGAAAAACAATCAGTTATTTGCTCCTAGGATTGGAGTTCACTTTGGCAGCCACTCTGACTACACTCTCAACAACACTTGTAACAAACTTTCCAAACTATTCAGTAAGGCTTTTTTGTTTTCATTTTCGTCAAATGCAAAATTTTCTTGACTTTTCCCTTCGCATGCTACTAGCTAGTGCACTGATCCAGCCCCACTTTGACTATGCATGCAGTGCTTGGTTTCCAATGCTTAATAAAAGATTAACCAAAAAAATTCAAACAGCTCAAAATAAATGTATCAGATTTTGTTTGAATCTGAATAATAGAGCACATATAGGAATCAAAGAATTCAAAGATATAAATTGGCTCTCCACGAAAGAAAGATTTGAACAATGCACTGCGACTAACGTTTTCAAATTCTTTGATAATTCAGCCCCATCCTATGGGTGTGTTTGATTGGTAATTCCAAACCTACCAAATTCTGAAAATGGGAAACTTCGCAGAGATGGAAAAACAGTGCCCAATCAAACACAAAATTCTTCAAAACAGCCAGATTTCAGATTCATCCTGGCGAAAACGAGGTTTCCAGTTGAGAAACACGAAGGCTAGTCCGGTGCTTGGCAACAATGACTGAGCTGACTCAATTGCCCAATTGCCATCAATTGCCATAGCAGCACGAGCAAATTCGCCTCGTTTTCAGAGTTTTTGCAAATGAAAACGAAGAAAACGAAAATCTCTCCAAAGTCTGCCAAACCTTCCGCCTGTTGGAGCACAAGGTTCGGCAGGGCTTCCAAACCTGCCAAACCTGCTGTTTTCGGAATTTGGTAGTCAATCAAACACAAATTCCGAGTCTTCTAAGTCTACCGTTTTCAGAATTGGCACCAATCAAACACACCCTATATGTCGGAGCTGTTCTCACCAGCTAGCCAGATGCGGGTCACTCGCGAAGATCCAAAAACAAACTCAATCAACCTTTTCAAAAGAGTGACACAGGGAAAAACGGTCTTTCCTACCTAGGTACTAAAGTCTGCAACACTCTATGCACTCTGACCTAAAATTTGCTAATGTCAACAGCTCCAAGCATAAGAAAAGGAAAAATTCTAAAATCCTAAAAACTGCAACAGAACTTTCCATCAACGATCTTGAAGATGCAGCATTTCTCTCAACTTTTCAGTTCCCTACTATTTTAAACTGGGGGTGTTTTTAAATAGATTTTAAGCGTTTTTGCTGATAAATTGATTCATAATTGCAAACATCGTAATTAGACCTTTTCTTTTCTTAGATCTTTGTAACATTTTTATTAAAAATGGCAGTTTTAAAACTTTGATTTTAAATGGCAAAAATTACACATGCATAAAAGATAACGAACAGTGACGCAAAATCACCGAAAAACAACGCTCTTTGGGTAACGAAACCTTTGTGACGTTGCGGTAACGAAACCTTTGTGACGTTGCCTTGTGGATAACGTTGCTAGGCATGGCTAGTGACGCATCTCAACGAGGCCAAAAGTTGTTGCTGTCAGCTGTCTGTCTGCCCTGCTGTCTTGTTGACTTGTTGACAAGAAGTTATGGTTTCATATTTACTTGCGCAATTCCTTCGAGAAGAAGCATGAAAGATTCTCAGAGCCTACAACGCCAAATAAAAAGCGTTCATTCAGACCAGCATGGAAATATTTCAAAATTTAGAAATCAATTCAAATTAAAAACCTGCTTGATTTCGTTGTAATTCAAACATTTGATCAACCCGCTGGTTGAAAATTAAAGCTACCATTATGGGGATGACCGCTTACAAGGAGATTCCTCCCCTTTCATCCAGGGGGTAAGGCTTGGAGTTAGAGAGGAATTCGTTATGAGAAATGAAAGTGAGGGTATTTCAGGGGCATTTCCCACGAAATTTGATGACATCATTGAAAGATATGGCTGTTATTGACCATTGACAGCCTGTGGAGGGAAATCTCTACGCTTGTAGTTCCTGGAAATGGTCTGAATGCAGTCTGAAACGAGTTATCACTGCCCCATCACTGTACTGCATTGTCGAAATGCCGACAGCGAGCGAAGTGAGCAAAATACTTACGGACCACACCTTTCTGATTGGCTCAAAATTCGACAAAACTCTCTAAAAACAAGAGAAGCAAGTTACGGAAGTTAAAAATCCAAGTGCCGACGGGGGCACTCAGTGAATTGTTATTGGCTCCTGCCCCCCAAGCACCCCCGGTCGCACCATTCCTGTCCGAGTGTGCAATGTTTTTTTCGGGACAGTGGTCAAAACGGTCAAAAATGGCCTAAGCTTTGCCGCAAAACACGGAAGTAAACACAATGACGGCATCTGATTGGTCAGTTTAGGAGAAAATGTGATATGATCAGAGCGTTGACGGAGAACCCCACGGGAGCTTTGGACAAAGGAAAAGATTTGTGAGTTTCATAACGTTTCCATTGTTCACGAGACAAACATGGGAATGGGATACAGTTAATTTTCTACTTGTTTGTTTGTTAGGAACAATCCTTGTTTTCACCAAAGTTGCTTTTGCGTTTCGAAAACAATAGTTGTTTACGTATAAATTTGTTTTAGATACAGTATAGTTGTCCAACGCAAAATCGGACAAAAGGTGTTTTTGCTACCCTAGTTGTTTGCGTTAAGTTGGCCAATCAGAAAGTGTTAAAGGGTTTGTGCAAGACTAAAAGCCTGCACTTACACAGAGCAGAAAAATCTAAAAATAGCCCATTGAAATCGATGGCCCACACGTGTTGGGAATAATTGATAGTAAAAGAAACATGCTGTGTTTGCGCATTTTCTTTGTTCTATTTATAGAGAAGCCTATACATCAGTGATAAATCCCTTGCGTAATGGACAATAAAGCGAGTGACAATATTTTGTAGTTGTTTACGATGTTAGAATAGAATAAATGGGGCTCGTATTCGTAGATTGATAGTTGGTTTTTAGCCTTCGGGCTAATAGGGTCGAAACTCCCGGACCGTCTTCCAAACATCCATAGCCTTCTTCATGTTCAGTATCTGTTTCCTCATGAACATTCAAAAACATAATGTATTGGTAAATATTTTACCCAGTCCTAATTACTCAATGGCATATATATGGTTCTTTAATTTTAGGTTTGTTAAAACAATTCAGTGATTCCGATACAGTTGACATTTACCTTCAAACAATTGTCTGTAGATATGAGTGACAGCCACCCAAGATCGAACCACTCAGGGTCAATCTTATTGAGAACAACCTTTAAGCGATTGTCTCCACTTATGTTTCTTTTGATTACAGATTGCCACTCTGAATCGAACCATTCTGGGTCACTTTAAAACCTTTCTCGAACCCAAGTTGCACTGCTGTTGGTCACATGATTGTGTAAGGGAACTGATGCAAAGGTCTTCCTAGCGACCGAGCAATCACCCTCTTTATCTGTTTGAATTAAAATATCAACGCTTTTTAGATTTTGTAGCATAATATCGCTGGTTCTGAAAAAACTTGTTGACATAGCTAAAAGAAACACCAAGATCCCTCGCCATTTGTCTCTGCTGGTCTGGCGAGGGATTTGGGTTTCTCGCAAACTCTTCTTTCAAAGTTTTCCTTTTTTCTTTCATATCTGAAAGTGGGGGTCGTAAGGGGTCACCGAAAACCGGAAAACCGCCAAAATATTTCAGAAAAGCAATATCTTTGGTTTTGAAAAAACCTATTTACATATGAGAATGTCAAAACCAACTCCCTCGCCAGTGACCTTTGTCTCTCTGGCGAGGGATTTGGGTTTCTTGAGAATTCTTCTTTCAATTTTTTTCGAAGTTCTTTCATCTCTGAAATTTGAATTATGAAAACAATTTAGAACCATTGTCGATCAAAATCGTTTGAGGATTTTATAGAGGTTCTAGGGAACAGGGAAACATGTCACGAAATATGTGGGGACTGGTAACAAAGAACAATCTGTAGAGGGAGCAAGGGAACAATCAGATGGCTTTTTTAGGGATCATGAAACACTGTAAAAGATTCAGAAAGATTAAGTCGTTAAGTTCCAGTATCTTTGATTTTGGAAAAATCGATTTACATAGGCAAACTAACCCAAATCCCTCGCCAGTAACCTTTGTCTCTTTGGGTTTCTTACAAACTCTTCCTTTAACTTTCGTCTGTTTTCTTTAATCTCTGAAATTTGAATTATGAAAACAATTTAGAAACAATTCCTCTTTAAGTTTCCTTCTTTTTTCTTTCATATCTGAACAGATCTATACCCTACCTTACATCAGGATCTTCAAATTGAAGAAAATCTTCCGAATCATTTTCCATGCCAGGTAGCATGCTAAATGGTATAAAAATTGCTAGAGGTTAACTGTCAGGTCAAATTATCAAGTACCTTTGAGCCTTTAAAGCAAATTTGCAAAAAGTTATTGTTATCTTTTAGATATCACCAACAAAAATTCAAGAACTAATTTTCCTTCCGTTAATACTAAAGTTCTTGCTGTGATGTCGAGCTCGGTAAGGAGACAAAGACGGAATAAAACAATTTGCCTGCACACAGTTCTGGAATGCTAAGGACTCTCATCAGGACTACAATCCTGGTCAAAATTAGCTGGGACATTTGCAAATTTCGGTGTTTTTTTCATGATTTTTTCCAAAATATCGACGCACAAATTTACGATTAGGACCTTCTAACCCCCCCTTCCCCTATTTCTGTTGAGATGGTCGAATGGCGTTTGACTCAAGGAACATTGAAACGGGGGGAGTGGAGGGCACGTAATCAAAGACTGAAGTAGTGCAATTTTGTGACTTGTCCTGAGTATTTTGACCAAGATTCTCTGAAAATTTGCGATTTCTGCTTATTATGAATGTTAAAATAAAATAAATCCAAATCTGCTTGTATCCGACAATCCGTCATAGCCACTCAGTGTGGGCTAAACTCTAGAGCACTTCAAAGTTTAAAGTTTTCATAGCTACTGGCTTATTCATCAGAACTATGACGTCATCAAATTATGAACGATTTTCTGATTGTGTTCTGCAAAAATCCTCTTCTGTATGAAATCTGCGAGTGGTTTTCGTTTGAAGACAGCACAACTGGGAAAGAAGATTTGAAAACCAAGTAAGTTATTCTTCGAGCAAGTGCCAATCATGCGCCTCCACAGCGCAATTGTCTTCTTTTCCAAATGTGCCCTTTCTCAAGTTTCTACAGATTGATTTACTTTCAATGAAATTAACTTCACTCCAACCATCAAAAAGCTTGCAATCACCCTTGGAGGGAATCTAATCGTCCATTATGCCCGAAAAAAGGGGTGCAGAAGCTTTTGTTGAAGAAGAATGCCGAGGTCGTGTGCCGACAAGGCGGTTTTAGCAATGGCTGAAATATTGAGGGAAGTGCACTCGCTCTATCTTTATTTTGTATTCTTTATACACGGTAACTCCATCGGCAAAGGCTGCTTCTCAGGGGGCCTTGACGAATTTTGTCTCATTCTGCAGTGCAGAATAAGCTTTATCAGCCTACAATCAGTCTTTGCTGTAATATTTCACTAAGTACGATTTTTCACGATTCTCCATCAAGTTCATAAGTAACTTATCCGGAATTTTTTAGGCAAAGTTTTTTATTTGTCCGTAGCCGTGGGATTTTCCCCTTCCACACGATTTTTATCCGCTTTTTTGCATGAACAGAAAGACTTTGATATTCCAATGTGGAATCAAACGAATTTACCGAAAATGTGCAACTTATCCCAGAATTATGGGGCTTTTCCTGTGGAGCGCCGCTCGGAGAACCGAGAAATTCATAAGAAACCGGACCTCAAACATATTTTTGGGACTTCTGTTATTCTAAGTTGAATAGATTGTAAGACCTATACCGACTGGTGTTCTTTGAGTACGCAGCAAGGTGTCAAAACCACAAACTGATGTTATTTTCTATATATCAAAGATCAAATGTTATTCCCATTACCAGAGTCTGCTATTACAAAGCATGGTGATACTGAAGTAATCTACATAATCTAAATAACCAAAACTAACCTATAATTCATTAGAACCTTAAAACAATCATCGCCAAAGATTACAATATTCCATTCCAGTACTGGAAGGATTTCCTTTTCAAGACGTCTTTAGGACTGTTTTTACAGGGCGCTGGCAGTGCACTTAATCTGAGTTGGCCTAAATTCTTAGTTATTATTTAAAATGTCTTGAAAATATCTTGCGAAAATATCTTGAAAAGATCGGCAAGTATCTTGTTTCTCAACGGTATTGAAAAACCCCCAGTTAACTGCCCTGTCTGCCAGAGCCACCCATAGGAGGGAACTGGTAATGAGCCAACAAATGATTGGAAAAATTAGCTGTGTCATCTACGACACGACCCCCGTCTTAGTGGAATCGCGAATTTTCTTCATTGCGCATTCAAAATTTTCCTCAGCAGTCATTCGTATTGCTGAAGTGAAAGAGACGTACTTTCAAGGGAAGGGAAGAAGGCCGGCTTCAAATACTCTCCAATCATGATCATTTATCTACAAAGATGACAAGACTACATCCTTCACATCATAGCATGAATTTTGTTTGGTTTTTCTACGACTTCTTAGAATATATCTATTAGACTTAGGCTGCATGTTTATAGTAAATATTTTAGAAATTATTTAGGTTTTAGGAGCAATAAGCTACAATATGGAAGAAGTTGAGGGTTTGATACCGTCGTTAGATCCTGTTAAAGATTGTTGTGATAAACTCGGCCATGTTTATCGAGAACAGGATTTTGATGGTGAGCATATGAATCTTTGATCGTATCTTTATCAACCGAATGCCCAGCAATTTTGGTGTACTAGCCAATTTATATGGCGTGCTTCGGAGCGGAGTTGTGAAGTGGGAGATGAAGGGCCTTAAGAGAAGGCGACGAACAACCATTACAGCAGTGCATTGTTGTTTGGGTAAATGTCAAAGGCATAGATCCGATGATTAGCAGTTTATCCCACTTGTATATCGAATAAACAGGGCAGCTTGTGTATGAGTTAATTCGGTACAGACTTTAGAGTATATTTATAATTTTGTGTAATTTTCTTGACAGCCCATCGCCAAGTTTATGTTGGTGTGACGATGAAGTCCCTCCAGTTGCCTCCTCATGCAAATTCACGCCGATCAAGTGGAGCACAAAGGAAACAACACAAACATTATCAACTGTCTCAAAAAAGAAAAAGACAGCTTGTTGTTATGACCAAACATACCGATGATTCTGCTTCGGAAGATGACAGTAAGAGATTTTTTTTTCATTCTACTTTTGGTACCCCACAGCACAGAAATTTTCATTCGGGTCATGTGTGGCACAAAGGAGAGATCCTCCGTTTAATGTTTATTGGAGTTTTAAGGCCGTTTGTACTGGCATATTGCTGTATTTTGCAACCTGTATGAGAAGCATCATTAGCTTAACAGAAATTTTCCATAAAGTTTACTTTGAATACTGTTTGGTGTGGTTTTCAAGATGATCTTGTTATTGTTTAGAATGGAGGGATGCCTGTGTAATGATCCACCATAATTGTTTCCGGCCTAGGCAATTATCTGTGGTCAGATACCTGCTCATCTATTGTTCTTGACTCATCATTAATAACCAATCAAAAAGAAGATAAATTCCCAAGCAGCCAATCAGCATCCTTTATTTCACGAGGAGATGATATTTCGTACCTTCCTGGTATTTGCATTTGCAAATGGTTTCGATGGCGGCGTTGCTGCTAGCTTCCTAATCTCTCGACCGGTTTCCTTTTCCTATTCACTTCCCAAAGTTTTTATGGTTGCTACAAACACCAAAAGTTATTCATGTTGGTGTTGAGAATAATTTATCGATGGAAGGAAGTCATTCCGGTAGCTCCGTGCAGCATGATTTGTGGATAAATTGGACAATGTCTGCAGGGACAAGAAGTGTTTCCGTTTACGTTTCAAAGGTGAAAGAGACCACGCTTGTCTGCTTCCGCTGCCCTCTCACTCCCATTACTCCTCTCTCCAAAAAATCTTATCAGCATGACCTTGTTATATAGATGTTTTGAGATATTGTCTACAAATGCACAGTTCTTGAATCGTTCGTTTCTGGCAGGCAATCTATTTGTATTTTGTGACTACAAACTAATGCCCCATATAGGCTGTCCGAAAACGATTTACATTGCTGCATGAGATTGTTCATTGGAATACTCGTGACCTTGGTCTTCTCAAGATTACCCTTCCCTGCAAATGGCGTGACAGTACGAAGTGTTCAGATGTTTGAATAATAGGTCTCTAATGCTCACGAAAGTTGTTATTGATCATTCTCTGTTCATTTCCAAAAGCTTTTGGCTGTCTTTTCAAATTGATACTCTCAAGTTTTGTTTTGCTATGCAAGTACAGTACAGATTTCATGTGTGCCAGCTTTGTTGCAAACCAAGAAGGAGGAACGTTTGGGAAATGTAGGCCCTTCAAGGGGGGATAATCAGCCCATGGACTTCTGCGCTTCTACAAAGTAACTTTTGCTGAAATTTTGAGTACAGGTAATTTATATAGATTTGACAAAGAAACACCTACTGTATGCACACTCTTGTTCTTCTTGCTAACAGACAGTTTTTTGACCTTGTTTCAACATCTTTCAGGTTCATAAAACACAATAGGCTAATTTTAGACATGCACATGCAATTTTGAGTAAATTATTTACTGTATTTAACTTCAAAAGAAATGCTGACCAGTACACGTTTTTTCTTTTATAAGAAACTTGGATTAGACTGTAGTACTAGAAGTTTCTTAATTTCACATGAAAATTTCAGCTCTTTTACTGCTAAAAGTTCCTTAATTAGTTTCTTATTTCATGGATAGAGGAGGTGTCTACCACTGTCAGGTATTTGTTCCTTGACATGAAGCACAATTTTTTACCAAGAGCACCTATTCTCTGGTCTCAAAGCAAAGAATTATTATAATGAATATTACCCAAAATACAAAGGGTCAACAACAATTTTCCCAAAAGTTTATTTGATTGAGCTTTTAAAATAGTTTCTTAGCACTTCTCAAACATAGTGCTAGGGTTTCTTAAATTTTTCGCCATCCTAGTACTAGTTTCTTATAAACCAGTTTTTATAAAATAAAAAACGTGTAGCTGGCTTTCTCGCTGCTGCAAAGCATAATTGTAACTCCTTCAGGAGATTCAAGGTCACTGACAGGAATCCCAACACAGCAGTTGAGACTTGGAAATTTGGTTTGCATGGGGAACATATTCCCTACGAATTCTCAGAGAACAATAGCAAATTCTTCAAAGCGACACACTTAGTGCTAGGTCGCCAAGGAGAAAAGAACTTGGCAGTCCAGATCACTGAAGTTCATGCATGTTTGAAGTAAAATAGACCATTGATGAATGGAGATGTTTTGTTTGGAATTGCAGCTGCCCTGGACAAAAATAGCTAAAGATTATGCAACATGTTTTATTTATAGTTTTGAACTGGAACAAACACTTTATCCACTGTCTTCAAAGTGTGTTTTGGATATTTTTCAGGATTGATGAGTCACATTTCTCACATAGTGTGTTTGCAGTTGCAGCTGTGAATACTAGAAGCACATGGATCTCTTTAATGGCTTCTTTGGCAGCTATGACCAAGGAGGGTCATATCCAAAAATAGATTTGATTGGTTGATTGATGCGCCTATGAGCCCTGTGGATATATGGCGCAATATAAGTGCTTTTATTATTATTATTTTATTATTGATTGATGTTTCAGATAGGGTCTCGGTGTCACTGCAATAATGTTTGAAGGTGTTGTGGCCAGGACAGATCTTGATTGAAGGTACAGTAGGGCCCCCACCCCTTAAGCATACAACAAGGTGTTGTGGACTCCATAGAGTCTTCTCTGCATCTGAAATCCAAGCACCTGCCTCAAAAAAGCGCAACTTAACTTTGTGATAGGTTTCAACGTGGAGAAATTTGACTGTACTCTACATTGAATCTGGAGGGAATGTTTTATGGAAGGAATTGTAAGGTTACTTGAGTTGGCAAATTCATCTTCATGGAAAAACCATTTGGTACCATTTTTAGCATTCAGATAAATTGAAAACACTAAAGAGATGCCCTTCCAGGATAGATTCCATAATACCCCTTGAAAACTATTTTATTGTTGGGAAACTGCTGACCATCACAAAATTTGTTGTTGACAAGTTAGCATCTGGCAGTGTTTTGGTTTAGATTTCAAGTTGAACAGCTGCTGATTCTAAGGGAAAAGCAATTCCAAATATCAATTCAATAAACAGTTGATAGTTGAAAATCATTTCTTCATTTGAAATCTCATTTAGAATTGCTTGTCTGGTGGAAGCAAAACAACCAGATATGAGGATGATACTTTTTTGTGGAATATTGGGCATCAAAATTAACAGCAGATGTAGGTCTCTCTATGATGTGGTTTTGTGATGACTTTTGGTGACCTGTTTCCTGGGTTGTTTTGAACCTTCAACTGAAAATCATAAACAGCCATTTACTAAAAAACAAATGAGTTTTTCTTTCTTCTGTATTCACCTGAGCCATGCTGGTGGTCCTAATATTGCTATTCATGGAAACTTAGCTGTAGCTGAAGGTGCCTGATGATTTGCCATGTTTTTGTCTAAGGAACTGTTCATAAGAAGGATGGCTAAATATTCAAGAAACTATTGGTAAGAAGCTAAGATTATAAATTGTAATAAAAAGAAACTACGGGAGTATTGCTAAGAAACTAAAAGTTTGATCCCAAGTTCAGTTCAAGGATGTTTTATGAAATGTGCCATTGAATTTTATTCCTTAGTAGTAGTCACTGCATGTTTTTGCAGCCCATAAGAACTATTTCTTGCCAAAAATTGTTTAGATGTCAAGAAACACATGGTGCCTAGGATATGACAGTAGTAGGCACTACTGTACATCTTCACTCATGCACTTTATTATTAGTACCAAAACAAGTATTTTGAGAAGTTGTGGATCTTGTCAGAAGACATTGCCAAGGGCAACAGCAATCAGAGGTGAATGAAAGTTGTAATTCATCCACTTGAAAAATAGGGACTAATTACAGTACAATGGTCAGATTGAAGTTTGGATATGTTCTTATGAAAACATATAATGCTCATCCATCCTCTACAACTCTTATGCTGTCCTATTCATTCGAACCCCTAAATACTCCTGAGAATACGTTTCAAAATCAGATGATTTGCCACCTCCTTCCATTTCAGCCGCAGGCCTGGCCATAAAAGGTTTACAAGGGAAGCAGTAAGCACTCTTCCTTGGCAATGTTATGGCAAGCTTGACTTTAAATGGAGAAGTGGTAGACATGGGAGAATGGATTTCAAGGGAGAGAAATTTAGTTTTTGAACAGTTCAGCCTTACAGTTCTCATGCATCTTTGGAGGGATTCTGGAGGGCAGAGGACTATGAATCATCTCAGATTGCCAGTCCTGCCGCAGACCGTATGAAAAGAAATTGGGTTCAGTTGTGAGGATTGTGAGAAGCCCTTTGCAAATTAGGATGTGATTTGCAGCTGTTGATATATGTTGTTGTTTTAACTATATTGCGGAATTGCTTTGACAGGCACTGACTGACCTAGTGAAAATTAGACAGGTGAATTTGACATCATGTCCACAATATTGCTTACAAAACCTAAAACCTACGGTACAAAGACTGTTTGCATTTGAGATAATGCACAGTTTTCAACAAAATCTTTTCTATTCAGCACATCCCAGAGACTGAATTGATCATTTCATTAATATCAGAGCAGTGTATGAGGTCAGCTGCTGTGCTAAAGACTGGATTTCAAATGAAAAATGTGCAATGACCTGAATAGCACTTAGCTCATGTTGAAGAAATTCTAGCCTTAGCTGCTTATTTATTTTCATAATGTGCGTCTGACAGCCTTTTTATTAACCAGGATCTTGTGTAACTTTAGGAACCACTGCAGCAACCTTAAGTGAAAATCTTAGCCATAATATTCATTTGCTAAATTAGTAACACTGCACTAGGAGTGTAGTAGATTTTCAGGCAGAAATCTTTGGTTTTGTGGATATGGAAAGTGAATTTTTTATGTCAAAGAACATAACTCAAACTGCATATGAAAGGTTTGTAACTTTTTGCTGGAAGTCTTTTACCATACTGTACATCAGTCACAAAATGTTTTCATCTGAAGACATATTAACCTGCCTGCAGACTCAACTATTTGTAATTTCTTTTCAGAGATGTTTTTCCTTTGTCAGGACTCAATGCAGGGCTCATCTGCTAGCTTTTTCCACTACTAGTTGCTCCATTCAGTTGCTGATTAGTTGAGACTGGCTCCACATTGGATTGAAATCTGTCCACCTAGTTGTTCTGGCTGTAAATTCAGAGGACCCATAAATAGCACCATGACACCTGTGGCCTTGTAGTGTAGGCTTTGCACTCATTAATACAGTTTCCCTACCCAGGAATGTTTTATTCAGAAAAATTTACAAGTCTTCCTTTTGGCTCAAGAATTCTTACTGATAATGTACTAAATAATTCTTGCCATGTTCATTTGGGCAAGGCCTGTACTATGTGTTGTTCTTGAGCTTTAAGATCCTAGAATCGAGCATTGTGTATGGCATAACTTCCTGAGAACCTCCTTTTGCTAAATTTTAGTGAAGAGCAGGCCGTTGTAAGACCTTTGCATGCTGGATGATTGTTAATGAGACCGTGAAGTGAGGATTCTTCTTTGAGTTGAGCAAACAGGTGGTACATCAGTGAAAGTTCACTCTATATAAAAGATACAGAAGTTGATTGTAATTTATTTTCCCTAGTGATTCATTATCATTTGATGTAATTTAATCTCTTTCATTCCTAGGCCATTATGTCACACCAGCTTCTGAACGAGTAAGGTTCATCCTTGGTGCAATCAATGAAAAGGATGAAACAGAAAAAGAGCAGTGTGGCAAGCATGAATTGTTTACGGAACTTGAGGAATTTGTTACTTATGATGATGGACAAGAGGAATGGAAAGAAACTGCCAGATGGTTTGTCTCTATATGTATTTTTTATAAGAAACTAAGAATTCTGGCCAGTACTGAGAGTTTCTTAGAAAATACTGTATCTGATTCTGAGTACTCAGAGTTTCTAACAAGTTTTTTAAAGGCCCCATAACAGTTGTGATGTTCACCCACCTGTTCCCTCATGAACATTTCAAAACAATGTTTTACCAAAGCCTTTCAAATGTTCATTGTTTAGACATTATTCAAGTATATGCCTTCCAAGTGATATGTTAAAGAAATCAAGTTAAAATAAATGAAAACTATGTGAATAATTTTCTTTATCAAGATAGATAATTTCTAAAGTTGTATTATGTATTATCACAGTACTTGAGTTTCTTGATTTTTCAATGATCTGAGAGTTGAGATACTTATAAGCAGTTTCTTATAAAACAATGTACATTTATATTTATTTTGGGTCTCTCTTTAACTGTTTACTTCCTTTTAAACTGTTACTTTCAAGCCATGGGGTGTTTCTGTTCTACATGTGCAGCGACTGTGGAGGACCCATGATTTCTGTGTTCATCCTTTGAATAATTGAATAACAAGTCTCTGAGAAAATTTGCTTCAGTAGATCAGATGAGTGATCATTTAATACTTTACACAAGGTGGAGCTGAAACTTAAGATTATCTCAAGTCAGAGGCCAACTTGTTAATACTGCATAAGAGATTCAAAGCAAAAATTTCAAATGAAAAGTGAGCGAAAGCAATTGGTATTTGAACATTTTTACAATTAAATTGAGCATTTTAGATATGTTGTAATTGCTTTGATTTAAAGGGGGTCGAAGCAATAGCATTGTTTATTTTCAATAGCATTTTCTGGCATTCTCCGAAAGGGAGTTCTTGATCCCCACACACACACAATAGAGCAGCATCAAAAAAATTTGTCATTAAATTGCTTCGACCCCCTGGCTAAGAATTTTCAAGAACGTATTTTATTTCCTGCTTAAAATTAATGTTCAAAACTTATAATCTTTCATATGACACAAGAATTCTTTAATAATGCAAGAGATGTTTGAAAATTCTCAAGAATAGACCTTTTAGCTATTCTAGAAAAGAGTCTGGATCAAGCGTTATTTTATACAATTTTATATGCAGGGTTCTATTGAGTGGCGTTAGAGGTTCTATCACTATTATGTGCGCATTCGAAAATTCTTCAAAGTGCATCATAATATCGTTCTATTCAGATTCTTTCCCAGAATAGCTAAAACATCTATTGTTGAGGGTTCTTGTCACATTAACGTACATAAGGCCTGTGCTGTTGATATACTTTATATGCAAGAAATGTTAAATATTTTGAATTTTTCTTTTCAGGTTTAAGTATGAAGAAGATGTTGAGGAAGGGGGAGATCGTTGGAGTAAACCACATGTTGCAACTTTGTCATTATATAGTTTATTTGAAGTTCGAAGCTGCCTCATGTCTGGTACTGTATTTTTGGATATGGAAGCTGATAGCTTGTCACAAATTGCTGGTGAGAAAAATATTTCTTCTTCACTACATATGATACGAAATAACCCAGTGTTGGGCACTTAACCAAATATTGGGGGCAAAGGATTGTTTCAGTTGAAAAGGCATTGTTGTTCTAGGACAAAAGATCTTTGTTCTAGCTACCACTGAAGGCTATTGTACTCCCCTCCCCCAAATGTCCACCACTGATATAAATTTAAAGTTATGTATAGGTGATATACAGTAGATTCGGTGCAGAGCTAACTAAAGAGTATCTATGCAATTCTATAATTACCCTTTGATGACTTCACCATGAGTATAGATGTTATTTACCTGGAAGAGAACTAGAATTTGGGGTATTTTCTTTGTCCCATGTATTCTTTGTCCAATTGCTAGATCACCTCCAATTAGCTCCAGTTATTTGCAAGAAATTTCTTCGCATTATTATAAGAATATTTGAGCCATCTAAAAGACTGTGAACTTTTGAAAAATCAATATTTTGGCAGGAAAACTACATAAATCAGACCTGGCCATTTGAGGCGCATGATCGTGTAGATACGCCACATCACACATCTCATTCCCTCAAGAAGCATGCTTTGTGACGTGCCTACTAAGTCTTTGCCTCAAAATCATGCACCTCACTAAGCAAGGCACATGATTTACAACCTGCTATTAAGATTATGGCCAAATGTGCATAATACAATAGGTTGAACATAGGAACAACAACGTAGCAAAGCAACCAAACTGAAGCAATAAGTCACAAAAAGAAAATGGTTGAAAGGAGAGTAGCATAAAGAAAATATATAACAAAGGCAATAGTAAAAGGTTAAAAGTGGTGGATCCCTTGTCTTTCAGATCTTGTCTTGGATCATCTGATCTCCTGCAACAAACTTGAAGAATGTTCAAGGGACAAAGTGAGAGATACCCTTCTTAGACGACATAGGCATCAGAAACCAACAGGAATAAGAAAAGGATTGAGTAACATCATCGGGAAAGGCAAAACAAGCAGCAACAATGTACAGTCAAATGGATCAACCAATAGAAAATCTAGCACAATGAGCTTACCAACAACACAAGATAATGGGCTCTATGCTACATTCCCTACTGGAAAAAAGATCAACTCTGACAAAGTTCTCTCGTATCAGGTGAAACATTGTGATCTTATAAATCAAGGTCTACTTCCTTTCCAGGTTTTCCTGAAATGACTGAGAAAGCCAGTGTGTTTCCTCTCTTGCATTGGAATATCGAAACGTCCATTCATGTCTTCTCCCTAGTGTTAAAATATGAATCCATGTAATTCATTTTGGCTAGCACTTTTATCATGTGACAAGGTTAACTTTTCAATCTTTAAACTGTTAGATAACATGCTGTTTAGAAGAAGAGACAGCTCTTAGTTTTGGGCCCTCAGCTTTACAGAGAGAGCTTCATATTGATTGCCCTTTCTGACATTTCCGTTTCCAAATTCATGTAAATGTTGCTGTTTTAGAATGGCCAATGAAATCTATAGTATATAATGTATAAGATAATGGGGACTTTAGTTCAAGGGATCATTTGTTCCAGGTATATATGTAATAAAAATATGACAGATTTTTACTGTTCAGAAGAAAATAGTACACATTTGCACCCTCCCCTTGTGCTAAAAGATGTCATTTCATTAGTTTCCTGAGCTGTGTTTTTGATTTTTAAGAGATGATAAATTTGGTCTTTTATCAGTTCTTGTATTTCAGAGAACAACATTTCCAAGATCAGAATCTGTTCCTGGCCATCTTGTTTATCAAGAGCGAAATCAACAACCTGAAGATGTCAGTGATAAGGTGAGTCAGACATCTGTTTTCCTTTTTTATCTTTTCTGTCTAATGTTGAAGGTGTGAGAGTCATTTCTTGCTGATTCTGTTAAGGATTCATGATAAATTGTTCGTAATGATACTTTTGAAAGAAGGCAAGTATATATAATTATATATATATATATATAATTGATTTTAAAAGAACAGATTTACAAAGTCCATGCCAGTTTAAAAGACAAATGTCTGTCCTTTTCTCAAATTCAGTTCTATAAAAATTGCCTGTACAAAAGCAAACCAAATCATTCCATCCAATTTTGTTTCAGAGCATGCAACCTTTAAGTCTTCCAGTATGCTTGTGTTCCCATCTTTTTGTAATATCATGTCATCTTGTCATCATGTCATCAAGATATACAGTGATCTTTCTTAAAGAATTTTGAAGCAAGATTATACCTCGTCATTAGTATATTTTTCTCCTGACAGTAATAGCTTTCTTCTTTCAAAAATTTATCTTTATAATGTCAAAAGACTTTGCTGAATAAATGTTTTAATATTTGTTTTTCCGTCTTCCACAGCTGACTGGTTTCATGAAGAAACTTCCAGCGAATTCTGAGGCATCAAATGTTCTTGTTGGTGAAGTTGACTTCCTTGTCAAGCCAATAACTGCTTTCATCCGTCTGCAAAAAGGGGTCATACTTGGTGACCTCACAGAAGTTCCAATTCCAACACGTTTCTTATTCATCATGATGGGACCTGCAATTTGCCCTGGAAAGTATCATGAAATTGGACGATCTATCTCCACTCTTATGGCTGATGAGGTAATTTTTGCATCTCGTTTAGGCCTTGTTAATTTATTTGATTCAACTGTGAATCTGTTCTTTCTGGTGTTAATTTCCACAAAAATTTAGATAGGAAAGAAACAAATTAAATGTTTATAAGTTTTACTTGCTTTATCAAATATATATTTATATCTATATTTATTTCTGCATTCTTGTAGATCTTTCATGATGTAGCATACATGGCAAAGAAAAGAGATGACCTTATTGCTGGATTTGATGATTTTCTTGAAAAGGTAATTGCTATGTTTCTTGTTTTGATCTTGCCTTAAAGGTCCCTTGTCATCCATGCTTTGTGTGCTGAGTAAAGAGCAAGACAAACAGAGTACATGCAGGAAATGACTTTCATATGATAAAATCAATTTTGGAGGGACTAAGAATCATGCTTAGCAATTGGTCTTTAACAAGGTACTCATTACCATAAGCTTACAAAAACATTACAGTGATCACAAAAGATTAGAAAGAGAAAGATGACAGACGAACTGCAAAGAAACTTGATCAACTGTAAAAGTGAAAAGTTATTGACTATCTCCTGTCAAAGGCTTGCATGTCTTTAAATGGCATGTTGAGTAACATTTGGAGAAATATTAAACTTAGAAGCACAAGGCATTATTGATTGATATACAAAGTGACATCATTAGCCTTATGTTCTAAACAAAGCTCAGGAAGCCCTTCAACTATCTTACAAAAGAGCTTTGATCAAGCGACAGTTTTATGAATACCTTGGACTTGCTACAAGTCTCTCTCTTGTCATTACAAGGTGCGAAATAAACAGATTTGTGAATGTTAGCAACAGAGACATGATGCTGTTGCTTATAATTTCGCTCAGTCGAACCTTCTGAATGAAAATGTATTAAAATGTTATTTGCGGATTCTTTTCAGAATGGCTGGAAGTTCTAGTACTGTATATGTTCTGGCTGTTCCTCATATTTTGTGTGTGATACATTTGTTAGCTTGAATTTTCCTTGTGCATTTTCCAACAAGCTGTTTGATGACAGTTACTTTCTCCAGGTTGCAACTTCTACAATAGTGTCCCGTACATAAGAAACAACTTTTTCAATTTCACGGAGGGCAAGCACGACGACAAACAAAATCATATTTGTGGTATTCTCAGCATGTCAATTTTCAATTTCTCTTTTTTGCCATTTTCAAAGATTTGACACTAATATATGTTAAAGACAAGTCCATGTAATAAAGAATATAAGTTAAACGACAAATCCATGTTATTAGTGAGTGGCTAAGCCATAATTAGTTACAACGAACGTTTCGGACCAATTCCAAGGTCCATCCTCAGCATGTGAATTAGTTTTTCAATTTCTGGTCTGATGTGTTACTTATAAAATGAGATAACTTCAAATCAGGATGAAGTGTCTCATTTTAAAAGTCTTTTTCTATCGATCAACTACTCAGAAACGAGCTCTGGGCCTGTATGATTGTGGTATATGATATATACATAGTTTTGATTTGTATTTGCAAGTTTTCCCTACCACGAAATTCTACAATTATGCCAAGAAAGTTCTTTTCCTTATCTTTCATACAAAATGAATCCATAGCTTTTAAATATGAAAGAAGCTTTGTTTCGTACATGTACCATGGAAATCAGGGTCTGTGTTTCTTAAATCTGTGTTTCTTATATTCAGGACACTACTGTATTATTTACGTCATCATCCTTCGACAATGTCCTGTTTTTAAGTAAGAGTAAGTGAATGTTGAGGGGAATTTGCGATGGCAGATAGGATTGTCTGTAAATGGAAGAAAGATGATAATCTGATACACGATTTTTTGTGGCAAGCCATTGTGCAGCAAGACAGTTTAAAGGTGATCTGAAGCGAAAAGTTTCATTGATGCAAACGAAGAGCACTGCTGAATGATGATTAATGCCATTTATGATCTTTCAAAACCTTGTTTCGTCTTGGAGTCATCTGCTGTTTTCAGTGATTGGCTGATGATGTCATTTTGTTTGCGAAGATATGAAGAAAGCATGCAATGTTGATCATGTTTCCAAAGAAAATTCTCTTTAAAAACTTTTTTCAGCTAACATGCCTTTCTCAACATCATATTAAGTAATGACACAATTTTTATTATATTTGCTCAGCTCAGTTGAAATGTCTCCTACAACTGTCACCTTTCAAAGTTCAGATATAGATATATTTCCACATATCATCGTGGTAATTTGGAAACATCAGCTGAAACTTGGAATCAGTGGATGACTTGATAATGAAATGAGATTCCAAAGAAATTTAAGTAGGATTCCTTATCATTCGACAGTGCCGTTAATTTGCATCAATACAAATTTTTGCTTCAGGCCACATTTGAGCCTTTTAGATATATACATTTTGTATCCCCTTTTCTCATAGGTGACAGTGCTACCCCCTGGAGAATGGGATCCATCAATACGTATTGAACCACCCCCTGAAACACCAACGAGTGACAGCAGAAGACCAACAAACGGAGACGCAAAGAAACTTATTGATAATCACTCTTTAACTGGCCTAAAAACAGGAAATAGCTCTGATAACAATGATGAGGAAGATGGTTTTGCATCTGATTACTTTCTGAGGAATAAAAGGTAAATTCTTTTTGGCAAAACTGATCTCTGACTGGTCCCCTCCCACCCAACCCTTCCTCCTATCAGTGAGATTCGAGTTGCTGCTATCAAAAGAAGTAATGAATGGTATGAATGGTTTGCTTATACTAGGAGGAAGTTTCATTTATATGTGACGGTGGAGGGGGAGGGGGGGTCAGACACAGCTTTTTTTCAAAGCCCAAAAACATACTAGGATATTTTTAGACATCAAAGATATACTCATCGCTTCATGGTACATAAAAACTAGAGGTTCCGATACTTTTCAGCAACTGTAATCAAATATTTTGGTGAAAAATTTAGCCTAGAATTCACCTTGTTTAGTTTTCTCACCAGCAACCCCAAAAATATACCGATTATGCACTAAATAGCCCACCCAAAGGTTTACGAGACAACGTTTCGCAAACCCAAATAGTGTCCAACCCCCCCCCCATCGCCTACTAATAGGGAGTGCCCCGCTGGGGTGCTTACCATGTTTACATCGTGTGGTGCACTTATATCCAAACTTGCAAGAGTGACCTTTCTTTTACAGTATTTGTGTATTATATTTTAGTTAATAAAGTAGTAAAAGTATTCACACAGGCTAGGACAAACTGATGTTTTTATTTTGTTTTTAGTATATTTGGTGGCCTTAAACAAGACTTTTGCAATTGGAAAGGACGAACTGGTGATCTTCATGATGCTTGCAATTTCCAAAGTATTGGAACAGTGTTCTTTATTTATTTTGTTGCATTGGCAATGATTATTGTATTTGGAGAATTGGCAAAGCAAGATACTAACTCTCTCATGGTAAGTACAGATTTTAGTTAATTCATTAAGAATTCAGACTAAATGATATGACTAGATCTATGCTGTAGGGTTCTTGGCTTGACGTAGGGAGACGCAAGGTCATCTTACCTCCACTAAGAACGGTACTTTCTATTTTACAAATCCAGTTTCAAGACGAGACAAGAAACAGAAGAGACAACATGCAATTTACAAAGCAAAAGAAGGGGTTAGTAGTCCCGTTCCAAACTATGCAGCTGCCCTTCCCCTTGTGTACAGGGTGTCCCAAAAATGGTGTCCCATGAGTGTGGCTGCTGTAGAGGAGTTGTGGAGGAGCTGTAGCTTGGGGTGTCTTGGTTTTTCCATTGCTACATACGTCTGGCCGCAGCTTAGAGTTTGAGACGTTGTTTGATTCAGTCCTTTTCTGTTTATTGATCTAAAAGAAGATTTCATAACCACAAAATGGATTACATTTTCCATGGACCAGCCAAAGAGGGAAACTCACTTGGTCATCTGGTTCCTACTGTGACCGGCACTTTCAGTTCAACTATAGTAGATATATATATATATAAAAACAAAGCTAACAAAAGGTAAGCATGTAAAGGGAGAGGGGTTGCTGCTTGGTGTTATGACTATACTGACTCTAAGTCGAAAATGCCCACTGACATCTGATGCATAAAAATTTTGTGAATCAAGTCATTTCCAATCGCCATAAGCACCACCCCACAGCAACAGTGCCCCCCCCCTGATCAGTCTGACAAGTGGTTGCTGATTTATGGTAGAGGAGGGCCAAATAGTCAAATGAGTGGTTGCTTCAAAAACAGCGCTTCTATTGACCTCCAATGATGTCAAGATTAAGTAAAATTTTAAAGAAACATTAAGTAAAATTTCAAAGACAGGGTGCGAATGTTGTATTGATTTTTTTCTGAATTTTAAGGAAGGTTAATGGTTTTGATTATCTCAGGGCTCAAAAAAACGAAGTAGCGTGGTAGTGGCGCTACTAGGAAGGTAGCTGAAGTGCTCAAATTTCCCAGGAAGGAAAAAGAGAAAAAGGAAAAAGAAACGAAAGAAAGGGGAAAGAAGGGAAAGAAAGGAGGGGAGAAAGGTAAAGGGATAGAATGGAGAGGTATGCTGGGAAAGAAGAAGAAAGTGTGTGAAAAGAAATGAAGGTGCTTTGCTCGCTACCAGGAAGCAAAATATTTTTGGGCCCCGGATTATCTATTAGACAATGCTGTTGACCCTTTGAATTCAAAAAGTCAAATGATTTGCTCAAAGAACCGTTTTCAAAGCCTTTGTTTTTATGACTGTAACAGACCCTAAACTTTTATACACTACGACATCAAGCTATTTAGATGTGGACATGCCACTCAGAACCCTTGACTCATTTCAGTGTGATTTTATATTCATCACAGGACATCAAATTTGATCTTTAGACACATACCAATGTCAAGTATTCATATTACAATTTAGATATATGCATCTAGTTTCTTTATCGTTTAATTCAGTCTCATTCTGATGGTAACATGAGATTGAAAGGCCCTTTCGTGCAAAAAAAACTTCTGTTATTTGCACCAGCCATTTATACTACCTATTTTTAAGTAAAAGTTTTACCACTAGCTCCCCAAAAATATAGAGAGAGTCCCTTCAAGCCAATAAATCAAGCAGAAGATGCAAAATCAACTAATCAGGCAATATTTCTTTTAAAGACTTGATTCCTATGCTTTCTGTTTTATCGCCTTCTTATGGTTGTGTGTTTCTTTTCAGGGTATCACAGAGCATGTCTTAGCATTATCAATCAATGGAATTGTCTTGGCAATCTTTGGTGGACAACCATTAGTTATGTTCGGCTTTACATTCCCCCTTCTCATGTTCGATCAAGTGATTCATATACTTGCTGAAAAACATGGACTGGAATTCCTACCGTTTCGATTGTGGATTGGAATGTGGACTGTTTTCTTTCTCCTGCTATTCCTAGCTTTCGGCCTCTCTGTCTATGTTAGGTATTTTACACGCTTCACCTTGGACATCTTTCTGTTCTTAGTAGCTGTTGTAATGCTGTATAGTGCTTCAAGTTCGATTCATGAAATCAAATTGAAAAATCCAGTATCGACGCCATACTTTCAAGAACATAGTTGTTTTTGTATAAATACTCTTGCTGAAAGGTTAAACAACACGCATCATCAAGTTGTTAGATCAACACATGGCTTCATGGGAAATGGGAATTCCCGTAATACTACGCAGTCAAGTGCATCGGCGGTGCAGTATTTGAATGTCTCATTTGTGGATTGCATCTCACAAGGGGGAAGACTTGAAGGAGGAGGATGCCACACTGGAGTTTATTTTCTGTCACTTCTTTTGGCATTGTGTACGGTGATACTTGTTAGTATTTGTGCATATCTCAGAAAATCTGGCTACTTTCCAAGATCTGTGAGTATTTCGATTTTGTTACTTTAAGAACATACGTACCCACAACATGTTTTTTGTATAAAGTTGCTGTGGCAATTAACTGTATAAACCAGCGCTACTTCTTCTGCATTGGCTAGGTCTGAGCTCCTACAATACTTGCACAACAGACATCATCGGCTGAGTTTTATTTACACCTCCGTCTAGTCAAGTGATCAATCTCTGGATAAAACACCTGAGAATTAATTCTTCAACATATTTGTGCCATGAATACAAAAAGTGGCATGATAATGAAACTTTTCAGTGGTATGGTTATGTGAATTGAAATGGGTAAAGCATTCCTTAGGAGATTTTGCCTTTTTGAAAACGGTGAAAAATCTAACGGATAAGCCACTTGTTCACAAGAAAATAACTTATTTTTGGAAACGAAATTCTAACCGGCACATTTTCAAAACAGCAGCGTATGAACACTCAAAAACGACGAAAACGAAACAATTTTTGATGCATGGCTAATGAAGCTGATCAATTCTTACGGTGTGAATACTTTTCTTGGGCATAGGAAAATTGCATTGAGTTTCTTACCATCAAAGTTCCAACCATCTTCAAATTGTTTCTGTTTTGTGTGGATGTTGTCTTATCCTTATAAAAATCCACTACAAGAAAGTGATTACAAACAGCATTTAAGCGCATTCGTGTTGGCATTGCTTGAATAGAGTAATTTCTATCGATTTTGTCTGATTTCCCATAGCTTCGTCGATTGATATCAGATTTCTCCACATTGATCACAGTCCTTGTGATGTCAGCTGTTGGTTATAGTTACAGAAACGAAGTCAACATTCCATTCTTCGAAATCTCATCTTCATTTTCATTGACTGCAAATGGTCGTTCTTCATGGATGGTTACTACATTGGGCAGAAATCCATTTTGGATCGTTTTGATTGCAATAATTCCGGCTATCTTTCTAACGATGATATTGTTCATGGAACAACATATGACCACGCTGATTGCTAACAAAAAGGAAAATAAACTCAAGGTATTCATTAATTTTTTTTGTATCATATTTTCTTTTTTCTCTTCATAATAAATCTTAGCTAACTGATGTAGATCCATACTGTGTCAAACGGTCTTGGCTTAGTAAGACATCATTTGACATCCGCCAACAACGATACCCATAATTTTACAAATCCAACTTCGAGAAGAAAGATAAACAAGAAAGGAACAACAAGGCCCACATGCGAATGGTCAAAAGAAAGGAAGATAACTGCACTGGCTGTTCCATGCCAAACCTTGCAATTTGACTAACCCTGATATATCACAGATGATACTGGGAGAATCAAAGAACAACCCCCATTTGAAGGACCTCCATTGTCTGGATACTTTTTTCTATTAACATCAAAATCAAAACACAAAAATTTGTAACATTTTACTGTGCCATCCATAGCGGGAAATGACACGAGGTCATGTGATTCCTACGTTGGATGACAAATACAATTTTGATAACAAAGATAGAATCTAAGGTAGCCTTGTACCAAATAATCTGAAGCCGTAAATTTTTAAAATGTGGAATGCATTCAGGTGTTAAATTTCAAGGCTTGATTGATTATTTGGTGCCAAGCTACCATTATACCAAGCTACCCTGATTAAACTAACAATGATAACGGAGGGGTCGCTCCCTTATCATTTCTTTCTATATCAAGGCTATGATACAGGCAAATATACCATTTGATGGTGGATATGCTCAAAGATATTTTGATATTGACAGCACTGTCTTCTGCCACTCCGTTCTGAAATTGTGAGGGATTTCGCTAGATTCAAGAAACCTTCAAAAAAGATGTCAAGTCACGACCAAGCTGTGTGCCTTATGACGATAGCTGTTACGTTCTGTAACCCATTTTGACTCGCATCTTGAGAATCCTCGTATGATTTCAAAACAGAGTGGCCGAAGTCACTCAGGTAAGTTTTTAATGGATTTAAAAATATCCACTATTAAATAATTCGTTTGTTAATGAATTTGTTACATGCATCCTGAAATCCAGGGACCTTTCAAAAGGGTTGTTCTATCTGTTTTCTTCCCCTTCCAAACTCTGAAAGCTTTTCAGTTTTAAAGATATTTAGTTGATTCTAATACATAAAGAACTTATTTTTAGAAACCATATGGATATCATTTAGACTTGTTGGTTTTGATACTTGGTGTGCTGACGTCATCAATATTGGGATTGCCATTTACAGTTGGATCTGTCATTTTAACTGTCAATCATATTCAGAGTTTGCATCTGGACTGCGCTGATTACCACAGATCAAAGGTCAAAGGTGTTAGGTTAGTATGCGTTTGTATATCACAGATTAAAGGTCAAAGGTGTTAGGTTGGTATGCGTTTGTATATCATAGATCAAAGGCCAAAGGTTTGAGGTTAGTACGCGTTCGTATATCACCGATCAAAGGTCGAAGGTGGTAAGTTAAAACCATTATGATACAGGCCACTCTAACGATTGTGTATTTCAACCCAACGTGCTCTGTACTTTGGAAAACAAATACACTTCGGAAGTATAACTGTGCTGTCAAGGAATTGTTAGACATTCACCTACATCTCGTTCAATTTTAAGAATCTTATGAGATTTGCGCTTATTTCTATTATCATTTCATACATAAATATCTTCAAGTTTTTCTCCCTTTTTTGCAGAGAACAACGATTTACATCATTAGCTGTTTCTATATTGCTTGCATTAAGTCCTTTCATGCAACCTGCTTTAAAGGTATTTTTATTAGCTTTGTTTTAAAGCAATTTTGAATGGCAAACTCACGTGAGCAATGCTTTTCTCTGATCTATGTTTCTGACAAAATTTCCAGTTCAGCATTTGGTCACAGCAAATTTTTTTGAACAGCCACAGAGTTTATGACTACAGGCTTGAACGTTAAAGTTGTTTTTTTCATTTTTCTCCAGCCGAAATGCCAGGTACTTTGTCTGAGATTTCCAAATCTCCGTAGGGCCCTCTTGGAGTTTTCGAATTATCTCTATAAAAGTTAAGGGCAGTAGCTCAAAACGAAGTTACTACATCTTCGTTAGTGGCTCAAACGATCTGCCAGAAATCAAATAGCAAAATACATAATCCTCTTTTATGTCAGTTCGTAATACGGTAGAATATCCTTTATTTTTATAGTGCATACCAAAGCCTGTTCTCCTTGGGATCCTAGTCTATGCTAGCATTAGAACATTCAATAAGATCCAGGTAAGGACATATACTATTCGTAATAAGCAGTTTACACTAGTTTAAATCATACCACATTTACACTGACGCAGTTTGACCACCTTTTTGTAAACGACATTGAACAATCCCATTAGAACCCAACTGTAATGAGCTGGTTTAACGTACAGAAAAATAAAACATGGGTAAGATTTTCACAAAAGTGCCTGTTAAGGGAGGTATAGCCTTCTCAAACTTTCTTACACATCTCTATGGGATTGAATGTCAGAAAGTTACAAGTTTACTTGTCTATGAAGTACTGTTCGTTGAGTCTGCAGAATGTAGGGCTGGGTCCCTAATTGATACTTCCACAGTATAACACCTCACTCACATTTTGTTGTATATTGCTTGCATTAAGTCCTTTCCTGCAACCTGCTTTAAAGGATTCTTGCTAGCTTTGTTTTAAAGCAATTTTAAGTGACAAATTTATATGAGCATTACTTTTCTCTGATCTATCTGTGCGAACTTACCTAAGATCCTGTCGGCCAGAAGAAAATTAAGGAGACTTAGAAACTATTTATTTTTCTTTTTAGTTTGGAGAGCGATTACGGATGATGTTTATGCCACCGCAAAGCCAACCGGATGTCTATTATCTGAGACAAGTTCCAACCTTTAGCGTTCACTTCTATACCTTCATACAATTGATATGTGTCTGCTTCTTATGGGCAATTCGCATGACGTATGCTGGTATCATTTTCCCTTTTGCTGTAAGTATAAATTCATTTTCAAGATGAACCATTCTGCTGTTCTATACCATTTTCTCTTGCTTCATATTTCTCTGCTGGGTTCCGCTGTTGAGCATTATTGCCTGTACTGGCCTGCATGGTGTCAAACAGATGATAATACATATCCTTATTTGTTTAAATATGGCTCATTTTTATTGAAGATTTTTAGTTATTTATTTGCATGATCTTTGTGTAATGGCTACGAAGTTGCCTTTTGCCCCCCAGCATCGTCCTCATACTGTTGTACAATAGCGACTATGTGGTGTTGAAGAAACTTCTTGCCTCTGTTAACTTTTTAATTCAATGCAAGAAATAACTATATTCAGACATCATATTAATCAAAGGCTGTTTTTATTTCGCAGGTCATCTTGATTGTGTTATTTCGAGTCGCTTTATCAAGATTTTTCAACTCACATCATTTGGTTATTCTCGATGAAGCTCTACCTCACTACTTTTATCAAAAGAGCATAATGTTGGCACAGAAAAGACTTTTACAAGATTTAGAAAAGGGAGATGGAGATGAAATGGAGACTGATGATGCCAGGGTATGTTTATCTATCTTCTTTTTTATTTTATTGTTTATTCGCTTGATTTAATGGACGATAAATGTTGCTAGTTTTGTACCGCCCCGTCTTTCGTTGAAACTTTTTCCGAATATTAAGGGCAAATCTTTTGTTTCCGTTGAAAGGCATGGTTATCCCCATCATTTCTAAACGAAAGCTCGTTGCTCTCTCCTTCACTGGGGGTGAGTGGTGAGGGCACTCTCTCATCCCCTGTTTCTTCGGAGAATGTCAGCAATAGGAAGATTTTCGCTGGATTTTAGTCCTGTTGTGTAATTTGGCTGAACTTAGAATGTAATTATTTTTACCAGATTGTGTTTCTACATAATGAATTTTAAACAATTTATCAACTTATTGTCAGTTTTTAAAGCTGAGTTGTGAAAATGATATTCTAGCCAATTTTCTATGATATTCTGACGTCACCTTTTCGAACAAAGTGTTATATATTTCGATAAGGTAATGTCTCTAATGCTCGCAGTAAAATGATTTTTTAAAATTCATGATTAATGCAAAGCAAACCAGAAGAAGCTGGTTTGTGAAGAAGAGCTTTGTTCAGTGTTGAAGCTGACTACACAAGCAAGCATTACAAATTCGATGGCTTTACCTTTTCAGTCGGATGAAGTGATAATCGACTTTCGAAATGGTGACGCTCATGGAGTCTCCATCTCAGAAGAACTTGCAAAGATGCCTGTTTGGAAAAACCTGATTCGAGATGAAAGTTCACCCGCAAGCTCGCTACGAGATTCGCCAAAACCGAATGACTGCAATCGAAAACGAAGACGGAAGCATCAGCGAAAGAAAAAGGAGAAAACACAGCAATCACTTACACCAGAGGAAAGTGATAAAAAGGACTTGATCGATAGAAACGAGGTATCAACATTGCCAGCACCTTGGGACTTGCCTTATCAATCTCCACCAAGAACTGATTTGAAATTCTTGACAATTAACGATGATGATGTTAACATAGACCCAGCATGCTCAAGAACTGAATCAAAGACTGCTTCACATGAATCATCAGAGACTAACAAATCAGATGTTGTGTCCGGTAGCAGTTAGTTGTCTGGTAACAGGTGCTGTCCGGTAGCAGTTTGGTGTCCGGTAGCAGTTAACTGTCCGGCTAGTTTTAGAAGCTTCTGCTTGATGGGTGATTGGATAACATTTGCTGTATTCTAATAGCTTGTATTCTGGTCGTCGAGTGCAGCTTAGGAAATATCTAAAGTACGTCTTTAACTCTTAGCAGTGGTAGTGAGTAAGTAAGTGAAAACGTCAGCAAGGTCGAACTTTGCAACACAAAAGATTCAGCTTTCCGGATAGACTAAGCGATTTGCCTTCTTAAGAATTAATTTTTACACCTCTGAGTGGATTCGATTAAATCAAAATAAACTGAGCAGAAAAAGGCTTTATGTTTGGCTGCAGAAAAGGATTGCTATCTATTCTTGAGGCTACAAAATCGCTTTAATCAGAACTGTATCGTTGGTTTTCAAAATTCACCCTTCACACGTCTGCTTTTGGCTTGGTCTGTGCTGGAGTTACAACACGTTAGAATTTGGATGTTTACCGTATTTTCCATATTCCTTTCAGAGGAATTGTTTGCGAGTCATCCTTTCCAAATTGACTCAAAACTATTTGATAAGGCGGCGACGAAATTTCAAATTTTAACGTCCTTTTCTATAAGTTACAGCGTATGGTTGTGTAAATAATATCTTGCTACCCTATTTTATTCCATGTTCTTTGTGTCTTTGAAAGATGTTCTTTGTGTCTTTGTTAAATGCTCTTTGTGTCTTCTCGCACCCTCAACCAAATTTAAGGCCCGTCAGTTGACCCAGTCCACAGATGTTTGTTGTTGTCGACTGATGGGCCCAATATTTGACTTATTGTGTGAGAAGTTACAAGGAGAATCCTCAAAACAAAGAGAAAGACGATATGGAATAAAACAATAAGGTTCTATATGGTAGTTATCTCTGTGCAACTATGCGCTGTTACTTGTGCCTTGTCCTTTGTGCGATGAATGCATTCCTGACGCAGTTTTACTCCAGTTTGAAGCAAGTATTCATGGGTAATTTTTGAGTGTTAATTAATGGCTGTACTTTGATCTTGCATCCCATTCTTCTTTGCTACGGATTGCACAAGGCCTTACAAAGCAAATCATCTGCCCTTCTATACTTCAATGCAATGCGGGTTGCACAAGGCCTAACAGAACTGCTTGTCAACTGAAGTTACAAATTTTGAATGGGGAGGTATCTAATTGACTTGTTTCTAAGTAGAGGGTGTGTTTTAACTTGTTTATGTACTCTTTCTGTCTTTTCAGTCGATTTTAGCTCGTTTACCAAACCTAGAAGATGGTACTCTTCAAAAAGTTCTCATCATCATCATCATCATCGTCATCATCATCATCGACGTCATCGACGTCATCAGAGCAATTAAAGCTCTACTGACACAGACATGGCAGCGATACTCCTAAACTTATGCAGTAATATGCTCATACTAACCGGTTTTGCGTTGTACAGGAAAATATAAAGTCAGACGTCTTAAAAGTACAGACCGAGCTTGCGAGGTCTATGCAGAAAGACCAAGGTCTTTATATTTTCCTGTACAACAACAAAACCGATTAATATGAGTTTTATTATTTAGTCAAGCACATTTTGTTAGTTTCATGTCGTCTGAGTTAATTGTAAATCTCACAGGCCGAATGCAGTTTCTGTGGCGACAAAAACGCGTCCTTGTATCGTGTTATACAGTGCTACGGAAATGCACAGGAAAAGTGCGATTAACCAATAGGAGTAGCGGGATTCTGTATTACCTCATTGTTGAAACTTTGGTCAGGTAATCATAAGGAAGACAAATACCGTAACGATGAAACTTCAACTAAATATTAGGAACTAAAAAAGGGAGGTAACCTGAAATGAATCAAATAATACTACGGTGAAGCGTAAAATAACAGTAACAGAAAGAATGTGTTTAGGTGTACCGGCCACGGGAGCATCCAGGCTAGGCCTTGGTCGTAATATGAAATGAAGTGGGTCTCTCTTGTTAGCATCAATAATAGACTCAGCTAGAGCTAGGCATCCAATAACTATGGTATTTTCGTAACTCATGATATTGGAAACTGTATCTTTGCTTCATAGATGTATCTCTTCCTTGTGGACTAGTTTTTATCACGTGATATGCTTACATCACATGTGTAAACTCGTTCAACATTTTCCCAGTTCGTGTCAAAAATATCTCATTTCAAAGGAATGAGCATACATACCAACAAGACCAAGAACAGTAAGTGCAACTATTTCAGAATTGGAAACCATTCAATAATTAATCAAGTGAAAATTTTTCCAGTCAAATTAGGTGTGAGAGTTGGATGTTGTATACACTTTTTGTGATAAATGTGTGGTAAACTGGGTCCTATTGGCAAACTGAGGTTTTGAATTTAGTCATGTTTGCACTTTGTCTCGACTGATAGTTCAAGAAAATGGGCAAGGGAATTAGTTTGTCAGGTTTGGTCGGAAGAGGTCAGTCGTGACAACTGTCACTGAAGCTTCTCCAATCCTGAAATATTCTCTATGACCAAGACAGGAGACTATGAATATTTGCCGTGAACTCTTGAAACTGAAAGGCCTGAAAAGCTCCAGCAAAATTGGCACGTTTTTTTGAAAGAAAGTTCGTAAGGAACTCGTGTACATCTTGACTAAAGAACTGGCCAAGAAAACTCTTAAGAAGCTTAAATAGTGAAACTTCTTGTAAACTTTTAGTTCCGAGGCAAGTTTTAGTATCTTATAAAAATCTCCTTTCACACCCTCTGTTTACTTTGGGGTAGGTAGGGGAACCCCATCCAAAGGTAATTCTACATTCCCATGTTTGATTTTCTTCTTTAAGGATAAGGGGCATTTCCACGAATGGTAACTCTCAGTTTTCAAACTGCTATTGTGGATCTGTTTATGAGTGAATGGGGGTAAACCTTTTTAAGGATAACATCCATTTTGCGAAACCTTTACAACCGTTGATGTACTCAGGGCTAAAACGAGGTGATAGTTCTTTGGGTTGATTTCCACTTAGTGAACCTTAACAACTTAGCTAGATTTACTTGCGGATCAATTGGAGTAACGATTTTCGGGAGGACAAAGTGGAAAATGCGCACGCATGCACGAAAACTCGTAATTTTGAGCTCCTTTTGCTCCCTGCAACAGATTCCGAAATTTGCCAACACTTCATATTTCCTTCCTTTCCTTCCTTTGTAAACTTTTGATTTATTGTTTCCAAAAGCTTATGCATTTGAACACTTCTTTATCTCAGATTGTTTGGTGACGTCATTTTACACAATTTCTGCTGTCTTTCTGGGGTAGCTTCCACTTAGAGCTAAATGGGGGTAGCACTTCTCTGGGGTAGCCACCTGACTGTTATATCGGTTAGATGACGGGGGTTACATGATTTCTATCTAGATAGTATTTGTAATGTAAGCTATATATCAGATAAATCTAGGCCTGGGTGATAAATTCAACTTAGATGGACAGTAAGGAGTGTAACTTCGTCTTTTGTGTATGTTTTTATCACCTAATATCCTCGTAAACAGTAGTTATTTCTAATGTATTAGAGCAGTGAGATCTGGCTGTGTGTGTTGCAGTTGGCTTGGTCTGAAACGTGTGTTTCTTATGATTCTGCAGAGGAACATTTCTGTTTGCAGCAGTAGCAAAAGTGTTTTCTGACGGATTTTTGTGTGACAAGCACGAAAAGTAAAGACCTCCACTATGTGTTCTCGTTTCTGACCATCAGCGTTTAGCTCAACGAGATTTTCTGGGGCCTTTTACATGAGACTGGAACTGACTTAGTCTACTTTACTTCCCTCATATAGCTGCTAAAATATATATCATCAGTGTTACTTTAGGCTGTTTGGGATGGAAATTGAAATTTTGAATCCAGCTCCATTCCATTGAACCCTTTCGTATAAGATACAGGAAAAATATCGCTCGATCCAGAGTTTCTTGTGGCTGAAAGGTATATTTCAACAAAAGAGAAAACCATTTGCTACTGGATGCAGTTTTTCAAGTCTTCTTGCCCTCTGTACAATGTGTAGAGATGTTTTCTTCAAACGATTTACCTGTTAGGAAAGATTGGTGCAAGTTGAGGCTGCAGCAGTTCTCTTACGAATCGATTAGAACTGGCCCATTCAAACAGACCTTGCCTTAGAATAGTATTAAAACTTTTGTGTATATATTTGTGGAAGTTTATCTTACAGACCCAGTGTCACCCAACAAACCGGGGCCTATTTCTACCAGGCATAGCCAAAGGTCACCTAGCATTCTCCATTTATTTAGCAGAGCAAGTTTGCATGTTAATTTTGATATTGTTTGGCTGTGTCGATTTGTGTATCTAATCTTATTTATAAAATTGTATTTCGATTCCGCAAAATATGGGGTGAGAGAACTGAAAAGCTATATATATCCTTGCCAGTTGACTCTTGAGATCGAATAGGCCCTTGGGGGCTCAATAGAGCTTCTTTTTTATGGTATGCCAACAGTTTGTTTGATGACACTGGTCATTATCTATATATGCGCACACAAATGTTCAGTTCTGTTCTTCAGTCATATCAAGGTTATTAGTCTTATTTTCCAACATCGTACACAAAATTATTGCGAGTTTCACGCAAGTTCAAGCGATGCCGAAGGGCCTAGGGACCCACTCATTTGCAAGATGCAGTACTGGTACATTTCTTCAAATTTTGATTTGAGCTCTTTTATCATTCCTAAAATAAGGGGAGAGCAACTCGCAGAAATTGTTTTATTGCGTTCTGAGCTGCGAAAAGAGTGCATAAAAATGCCTTCAATTTAGCGATTTTCGAGAACAAGTAGTGTGAACAACTATGGCTAATGGACCTCCTTTATCATGTAGAAACCCAGCTTCGAATGATCGATTCTTCTTTCTGGCAAATTTTCGACTTTCGTATTCGATCAAGCTGAATTAAGCGATCGTTGGAAACTTCAAATTGGGTTCAGGACCTATGTTTTATTTGCCATCATTTTCACTGTCAGAAAGTGCTTTGTAAAGAGAATGAATTACACCATCATCAAATTGATTTGAGAAACTAATTTTAGAAATTCATTTTCAAATAAAACATGGTACATAGCATCCATTTTCTGCGCAACATGAGAAGTAGCCTGAGTCTTGTTACGTCATACACACTTCTTACGACATGATGCGCTCCTGCTGTCGATTTTTTGAACGAAGTTTTAAGTTGTTTTCTTTATACTGCGATATATTATTATTATACTTAGCATTATTGCAATTAATTTGAAGAAATTGTCTGCATTTAGCATATAAATTCTTTCAACTTGGTATCAGTTTCTCGTTTGTATTAATTTATTATATTATTATATGGTATTTAATGTATTAGGAGCGTTCTTCATCAAATATAACTGTTTCCTTTTCTCTTTTCTTTGCACTATGTTTAAGCCAGAATACAGGGGCGTAGGAAGTAGGTATCCCTCACAGAGATAGGAAGATGATAAAATGGTTTCTTTTATGTATGTTGCAAAAACCATTGAAAAATTTCCTAAGAAAAGTTCACAAATACGATAGTTGACGGAGCCAAATAGAGGTATACTAGAAATAGGACCAAAAAACGCTTTCGCACGCTATTGCTCCTTCAGCTGCTAAATTTAATCCACAGTTGTTGAGATCGTAAAGTACTGACCTGCATATGAAGCTCTTGAGTCGGCTTTTTTCAATCAACTGGCTGTTAAAGCTTCCATATCGGAGATCTGCACACAGGGGTGTCAAGATGGCACCTTTTGACCTGTTAGTTGGAGGAAAGCCTCGAAATTGTGCTTCCAGAGTCTGTGAATTCCACGGGGGGGGGGTGGGGTTCTTCCATAGTAAAGGTACCTGGGGATGTGCCGCCCACAAGGGTATACTTTTTCGGACTTCTAGTCTAGCCAAGGGTATACTTTTTGGCAATTTTAGTCGAATTTAGTCTAGGCAAGGGTATGCTTTGTGGCAATTTTGGTCAAAGCACTGTAAAAATTTGGTAATTTCTGCAAAAAAATCGAATTTTTAAAAAAATTTTGTCCCGAGAATGAGAAAATTTGGCAAGTTTTGTCTAGAAAACGCCAATTAAAGGCACTTTTGATTGAGAAATTAGTCTAGCCAAGGGTATCATTTTCACAAAAATTGTTCTAGCCAACGGTACCATTTGGGATCTGTGGGCGGGGGATCTGTGGGCGGAACACCCCTACTCAAATCGAAATTTAGCCGAGAACCCCCTTCCAACCTCCTGTGGTTAAGCCGTCGTTGAAAGGGAAAATGGCACCTGACGAATGAAGAAACTTATGGTTCTGAAACGCAGAAATTTTAATGCGAAATTCGGAAAATTCTGTTGCCATTGGCCTGGTCAAGTTTTTTATGAAAGAAATAAACATGTGTGAATGGTTAACTACATGGGTGTCATGTGTCATTTAAAAAGTAGTAATAACAGTTGAGGTGGTAGGTAAAGTTGCAGGGCCATCAAAAGACAGGCCGGGCCGTAGACATGAGCGTGGAAGATGGGGGGGGGTCATTTTTTGACCACATCCTTGTTCTCTTGTATCACGTTCTCTTCTGCGCTGGTAATTCGCGGCCTTTAGGTAGAGACGCCCCTGCAAGAAAATGTAATTTTTAGAAAGAAAATTTGTTGATCTCATGCGTAAAGACTAAGCCTAGATTGACAGCAGGCCGTAAAAACGTTCCTTGAGGGGAACACTGAAACAAGTAAAACGTACATAATGCTCATGGGCATGGTAACTACCCTGGCAACCCCTCTTCTCGGCGGCCCTGTATGGTTGTAAAATGGTAGTGCCGCTAAATGTGTTAATGTAATGATTTCATGTACTTATGAGCATTTATTTGATAAATGGCTTGACAGTGATAATTTGTAAGGAATGATAAAACAGTTTGAACTCCCACCCACCCACTGTAATAAGGTGTAACTGTATAGAACAATGAATCATTAACAAGGACATACTTGGTGGGGTTTTGACAGAGAATTTATCTGGCATTTCCAAACGGCCTAATGCAGAGAATAATAGAAACAGCATTCAACAAATCAATTAATCACTTTAGGTTATGAAATTAGGCGGGAAAGGGGCGGTGATTTAGACCGCCTCAGACACCATTAGTTATTAGTGGCTTTTAAAGAAATCTGATGAGAAATCTATGGTGTAAAATACAGACTACAGATAAGAGGTTGGGTTTTTACCCAAAAATTCCGAAAACTGGACTTCATACCTTGTTTATTTCTTAGCAGACTCGATTTAAGAGCGGTGGATTACCATCCCAAAAACTTCCATCAGACTTCTTGAGTATATCAAGGATTCCTTAAGAAAATTGATGAAGAAAGTTTGAGAGATCTCTAGGGAGTGATAGCCTGATGAAAACCCAAAAAAGGGTCTTTTCAAAGCTCACGATGCATGCTTCAGATTTGCTGCAGAATCGGACGCACTTTCCCAAATTTGGCCAATCATGTAACTTGAAAGTCACCAAAGTCAACTGTTTTCTACCCTGGGTCCCAGAGCCTTGTTTTATTCTCGTTCCCCACACTAGGCTCTGGTACCCAGGGTAGCTGTTTTCAAGATGCCCCACAACACCATTTCCAGTGGTAGCTTCTAAAAAGCATAAGTGACAAAATTTCTCAGCTCCTACCTAGCAGCGAACAAATGAGATGCAATTGTTTAGGATTGGGGAAGCCCTTATAGACTTATGCGAACCATATAGACTTGCCCCAAGTCTATTTCGTTAGGGCATAGTCATGGTCAGGGCAAGTCTACGAACCATACAATCCAGAGGTATGCTGGTCCGATTTTTATCAGGTCTTGTGAGGAACCACTTGAAGTTTGGTTACTCTTGACTAATGCATTTTCATTGCGTCTTTGCAAGGAAGGATAAAACATATAAAGTAACCAATTCACTCGGGTTTTCTTTCACAGAAATCCTTAACTAAATATTAGCATAACCAAAGAAAAAGATACAGACAGCATAGTCATTCGTAACAGACATCTTTACGAAATATCAAATTTAGTTTGATTTGGTTCGATTTCATGATCGTATTCAGGGCTCAGACAATTCTACTCTTACAAAGGCTATATGTATGGTTTTGGCTCAGAGATTCAAAGGTTTATATCTGGAGGTCATAGTCACTGGGTATATATTGCAATTTTCCTTGGCTGGTGTGTCTGTGGGACGGACTGAGAACGGGATATCCGAGAAGAAGGTCGCCAAAACTGCTGGCTCTTTATTGGCTTGAAGGTCTGTTGAGCAGATATTTGTGGAGAAGGAGCGTTGCTTTTTACCTATCGAGGCCTCATATTCAAATCCAGTGCTCATTGCTTCGTTATTCGATTGCAAGAGATTTCCTGGCTTTTATATGATCTTTTCTGAATTTGGAGATATTCGAGGAAAGGGTCATTTCTGTTGGCGCACAACAAACCCTTGAAGGGTCGAGTCGATTTGCTGTTGAAACTGATAGCCGTGCCGCGAGCAATTAAGAGATAAAGTGTCATACTTTTGGTTTTATTTGGAAAATTAAGAGCAGAGAGGAACTGTCAGGGAAATATTAACCATAAGTCATCTTGATGTATTTTAATATGCGACTTGGCTAAGAGGAGCAGGCGTGCTTCGCTAGAGAGAAGGACAAGGCTAAAAGGTGCATGGTTGCTTATTCACTGTGTACAAGTGTAATTCTAGCAAGTGGAGAGCGAATGTTTGTAGAGCAGAAGGGCCAATACTAAGGCTAAGAGGTTTATAATCGTTTTCGTTGAGAGAGACAGAAGACCAGGCCAAAGATACTTTTTTGCCTTACAAAGAAGGAGGACAAGGCTTCAGACGTGTTCGCCTTTTCACACACAGCAGAAGATCAACCCAAACGAAAGAAGTGGACAGACAAATCTTAACTTCGACTATCTTGACAACTTATTGAACAAACAACAAACATGGATCAGAGATTCTTACTCTTTATTCTTGCAACCTGTTTGTCACTTGTTTCACTCGCCACCGCGCGGTTTCGCGACCGTGAGAACTGCCAGCTTGTGAAAGTCTCGCGGTGTGCGGATTTCAACTACAACTACACGTTATACCCGAACTTGCTGATGCACCAAAGACAGGACGATGCGGAGAGTGATCTGAGACAATATGATTTACTTGTCCAGAGTGAATGTTCGCCTCATCTCCGCTTCTTCCTCTGCGTTTTATTCGTACCAGTGTGTACAGTATTAAACAAACCGTTGCCGCCGTGCCGCTTTCTTTGCAACGAAGTTCGCAGTGGATGTGAGAAGCTCTTGAACAGATATGGTTTTCAATGGCCAGAACAGTTTTATTGCTCAAGATTTCCAAAACCTCAAGATGATATTTGTGTTGGCAATCCCGACGCTGGGAAAGATAAAAACAAAGGTGAGATGTTTAGCTCTTTTTCTTTCTTATGTTTAGCTCTGTTCCCATTTGTTTATTCACTTGAAAAATATTCATTTGAAATGAAAACACTTAGGAGCAAGAAACTACGACAATTAACAAACTACGAATCTTTATGCGCTCTTAATCTTTCACTTCACACTTACCAATGAAAAACCTCGAAAAACTCTTCAAACACCCGTTTTGTAAGCTAGTGAACTCAAATTTGGCAACCATAACCATTTAGTTCTACTTTTGCACCAGTCCCATTAAATTTGATCCAGACCACTATTGATCCTTGACTTATTGCAAATTTTTGTCTATTTTGGATGTCTTTAAGTTGTTGTCCACATTATCTGGTTCCAGAATCAGCTGTCTCCCATTTTATCAACGGGGGTAACTCATAAGAACATATAATTTTTCCCTACCTCCAGCCTGCACCTTTCAGAAAAGGCTTCTTACGTTTTAAGTAAATTTACGTTCAAGCATGAAAGATGCACCCTTTTTGCAACACTTCCAAGAAGCATGCCTCATAATACCCAGAGTCTTTGTAAAACCTTGGTACCTAACGGGGCAAGAGCATTGGTTTCAATGAAGACAAACCCTTTCCAAGGCCAAAGAGTAAAAGGTATTGTGTTGTCTTCGGGTTAAATTTTTTTGGTCTGTTCCGTGTATGTCCATGGAAATGCTTGCTCCTGTCAAAGATTCGCTTACGGAGTGGTTGAATTACTGTCGTCAACTGCAGACCCTAACACAAATAACTGTAGGGTAATATTTTGAGTGTCAAAGGGGCTGTCATAGAGGAGAAATCTCTTTCAGTTCGTAGCTAACTTTCAGGTGGCAAGCCAGTATCATCAGAAACTGTTACACCCCCGTCAATTCTTAGAAATAGGAAGAATGAATAGAAAATGCATGGTTTACATCGATACCCTCGCGAAACAATGAGACCAGAAGCAGGTATTTTGCGTCCCTTGAAAGTGTCCTTAAACCCTTGTGCGTGCACCTAGGTCAATGGAGGTAATGCTGACGGAGTAACGGGCTGGTTTGATAGCTGAGAGAATTTAAAAACAATTTGTGTTGTCAAAGATAGGATTAAAAAAGAAAAAATTAATCAACTTTTCACTATTCTTAAGGCGTTAAAATCCACCAGGACTTCCTTGGGTGATCAGTTCTTTTGTAAGAACGGTACCGTTTCAAGACTAATATCATTTAAAAGTAACTCTTTGAGATCCAAAGGTTTTCCAAGAGATTTTGAGGAATTGTCGGGTCTTTTCAACAAGTCGAAACTTTTGGTTTCCAATATGTGCGGCAAACCAAGTAACCTTGTCTTCTGATAAATCAGGCACTGCAAGGTCATTTTATATTTGGTTTTAGTCTAGACTTATAACGAGGGTAAACTAACTGCTTTTCAACATGAAATGAACAACACTTTGCTTCGATTTTATTTATCATTCCGACTGGAGACTTGAATTGGTTTCTTCTTACAGGTTTAGCTAGGGTTCCCCCGACTGACGTGTCTGCAAGCAAATACTCGTTTTTTCTTTCTGGCTTCTACTAAAAGTTTCGTAGGTTTTTAGGACTAAAAGTTTCTTACTTGTTTCTTATCTTTTTGATCCATGTGGCTGTCTGCCACTGCTGCGTATTGGTTTCTTGACCACAGTACGGCTCAATTTTTAGCAACGAAGAGGGTTTTTGGCTCAAAACGCAACATGATCATGAATATCACTCATAAAAAAGGCTCGCAGCGATTTTCCCATGATTTCTTGGATTTTCCTTCCGAATTTTTTCTCAGCAATTCTCTGATATTGTACAAGAGTTTCTTAAATTTTTGGCTGTCATAGTACCAGTTTGTTATAAGCCAGCTTCTCATAAAAAGGAAAAACATCTACGCTTTTCGCTTTTTCGACCACAGGCTGGAAGGGGAGCATTATCATCTGGGTGGGCAATTTACAACACTAACTTCTACCAACTTGATTTTTTACGTAGAATACTAATCGGAATGTCGCTTGGACGATTAGGAGGTGTTTTCGAATGTAGGGGGTCGAAGGTCAATATACATGGCATTAGCCTGTTTTTTACGTTTTCTTACGTTTTCGTTCGTATCGTTCACGAATAGACTTGTGCAATTCTAAGGTCCAACTAGCTATTCTATACACAAAGGTCTTCATGGAGGGATAGTTTCGACTGAGTGGTTTTAAAGTTTCTGCCTTAATTTCGCACATTCGAAATCCTATAAAAAGTATAAAGACATCATTCGATTCAAAAAATCCTTTTTTGGAATGGCTGATTGGTTGATGTTTTTCATTAAATTTTACAAAGACCCATTACTAACCATGACCCTGTGTCTGCCAAATCAAGAAAAGACTAAATAAAAGAAAATTTGGGGAAATTTGGCCCAAAAAGAACTTTCAAGTCGACTTTGGCGCCACGAAGGATTACAGCTAACAATAGAGGATTGCGCAAAAGATGGCGGAGTGGAATTTCTTACCGAAATGCATTGCGTTCAAATTACAAATCTTTAACGATTCTATAGGAAATCGATTAAAGAGCGCAGTGCATCTCAGTAAAACATTCCTCGCCGCCATCTTTGGCGCAATCGTCCATTGGTCTTGTAGACCCGGGGGGTACATGACTTGCGGATGGACGGGGGTGGCAGAAAACCACCCATTTTTTGGCTCTTCTTCGCCACCTCGCCCCTCTCTTCACGATCAGGCTTAAGACAGCCAGCTCTAGCCCTGTCAAATATAGAGTCAAAAGAATATGTAACATGATGCATCAAAACTAATTTGAACTTCTTTGACTGTTTGGTTTTGCAAATTGAACTTTTAAATTGAATGTGGCAAGGGGGAGGGCATTCAAAGCCACGTTCGGATTTGTGTGGAATGAAAAATGAACTTTCCACAGAACTTATCCTTCTAAATGGAGTGAGAATTGACTTGATTTTAAGACTTGAATAAGTAAATTAACTCCTAGAGGCGTCTCCAGGTAGCCACACGTAATAAGGCGGTTAAAATTTTCTTCTTACATCCTTCAACTCACTAGAATTGAATTTTACCAACAACGTATTCAGAGTATTCCATTACATATTGGAATGTTCTTATGACTGTTTGCTCAGAACGCTGTGTTGTGAATGGTTAAAGGGTCTAGGACGAGTGACGTATGCTTGGCAAAAACATTTCGTTGCATCTAAAAAAGTTGTTCATGTGTTTCTACTCGCTACAATTAAATTGTATCAATAAACTTCAGCGAATGGATATAAACTAAAACCATAGATTTTTCTCATAAAGACTGTGTTGTGCTCCGTAAAAGGCATGGAACGAGTAACGTATGTGTGACATCGCTCTGCAGACCATAGATCTTTGAAGCCTTTTCAAACTCCTTGATGTTGGATTTTATCAATAATGCATTGAAGACATTACGTTGCGTTTGTGGACTGTGTTGCTTTGGCCTAAAGTGACGAACACTATACATTAAGGGTGATGTATGTCTGCTGGTACATTTGAATGAGACAGACCTAACTTTTTTATTTTAGGCAAAAACTGTGGTGGAAAATCTTGTTAATTTTCAAAACGCCCTCAAAGCAGGGGCTCCTGTCAAAGAACAGTCGTTGGAAAAAACTAGTTTCAAAGAACAAGGATAAAGGCTTCCATAGCTTCCTAGATGAAAGGGGGAAATAGATTTGATTTGCAGCGATGGGAATGTTCGCACTGCTTTATTAGGCCTTTTGACATAGCACTGGATTTTGTTTTATGGTTAATTTGAAACTTTAAAAATTTGTTTCGCAATGCAGACAGAGATTACCAAAAGAACTTTTGGTTAAAGGAATGAAATTGAGAGGAACTTTCAAGCAAAGATTAAGAACCCCAGGCTGCTTCAAGGCTTTGTCTAGTGAGTCACAAAAAACTTGCATCCAAGAGGGAAACCGCATGATTAAAGTTTTAAAGTTGCCATTTATGAAAGAGGTGATTTCGGAAGTGGGAACGACAAGAGAATGATTTTGCTGTTCTTTGATTTATGATCAAATTTGAATAATAAGTCACTTTATTTCTTGGACTCATGTCTTAGAGGCATCAATTAAAACAAGTAACTGTCGCAGTTAATTTGTGGAAACAAGGATTTCCCAAGTCAATATTTTTCGACTGCATCATTAAATTTATTGATTGATAATTTACGATTTGCTGCAAAATTTATGAGGACGACCAGAGGCTTGCAGCCCCTCACTTTGCCTGCATTTAAGTGGTGACGTAGTTAAACGTGTTTTGAAATTTTTTTCTGTTTTTCTCATTTTTAAATGACCTTGTTTGCTCAAAAGTGTCATATGGGGACATTACACGTTTAAGTTTGGTCGATAAACATCCCATGCAATTATGTAAAGCTCGCCGCCTGCTAGATCCATGTTTCTCGAAAGCTCCCACCACAGCTACGTACACAGCACAAGAAATGCACCATGACTTCCATAAAAGACAGTTGACGAAAAGGCAATGCCTTCAGAAAGGATCGAGGACAACTTCTATGCAAACCCATACGATTCTTCACACCACAAATTTGCAAGGGATGCACCTGCTGCGAATCGCGACGATTCGTCCTTTTGAACGTAGAAAATTGAGAAATGTTGTAAGAAAAGAGGTGGGGAATCATAATCAAATGAAGCACAGCCTTTCCTTTCTTGCAATTTGCTTTCTTTCACTTTCTCTATTACTTCCAGATGGAGTATTGCGAAGGTTTGCCCCTCATTTAATTAGTGCCCCCTCATTCAAGAGATCCTGTCTACCAGTCTGTTGTGAAGATAGGCTGCCATACTGAGATTTCGTATTTAACAACTTACTTGATTTAAGCAGATGTAAAATGTAATTAATGCCTCTATGACACTCAGATGGTAACGGATCAAATCAATTTTAATGGTATGTGGCAAGATATATGGTCGAACCGATGACTTACTACACTGTCAGAGCTACCTCAAAATTGTTAAATTATGAATCCTCCAGTAAATCTTTAATATTTACACTTCGTTATTTTATTTCTAATTAGTTAATCATATTTCATATTAATTTACAGGTTCATCGAAATCAAACAGCATTATCGGCAAAGGTAATTTGATTTAAATGTGATATGTTTATTCTAGCTCTCGGTCATTTTACATGGTCTGTTTCAATCAGCATACGTTGCACGTAACGCCCCTTGGTTGGCCTCTTCTGTCTCTATTTTCGTGGCCCATCAAAATGGCGACAGCAAAAGCCAAACAAGAGATGATGACTTGGAGTCCCTTGTTTCCCTGTGCTCCTTTGACTTGATTATGGCACTTCGGTCAACAGACTCATAATATTACTCTGAAAATCCTGAGCCTATTTAGCCCCCCAACTCCGATCTTCCTAGAGTACCAATCAGATTGCGAGATCTGTGAATTATTATGGCTACAGACAATGTGATTCGATTGAATTGATTTTCGATTCGATTGAAGAACTGATAACATTCCCATGGGATTCGAGATTCGAAGTCGTGATCAATAACTCCACAGGCAACCTGTAAGTTTAGCAAGACAACCCATCTGTGTGTGTGATATTTCAGCTAGCTCTTGCCCTGTTTTTGATAGGTAAAAATGTCTTCCATTAAAGAGCCTCTGCCAACCAGAATCCTTTGCGAGCATGCAACAATTTCAGGCTGCCTGAAAATCAAATTTGGCCTAAACGGAAAATAGATTCGCAGTGCAATAGTCGAATGATGGAGCAAATCAACTAAAGTAAAAACTTGTTTATCAATTCAATAACTGCAATATGTGGATCCATGGTTTCTGCTTAGGCCGAATTTAATTACTAAACATTTTCTTCCAAATAGTATTCTGATCAGAAAAGTCTTTCTATCAAAAAATATTCCATCTTTTTCCTTCTATTATCGTGTGCTGTTTTCTGCTCTTTAACCTTCCCAACGAATGTTTTTGTGACTTTTATGGGAATACACAAGGACACGAGAGAATGAAAAGTAAAAAATACAAGAAGGAGAGAAACTTTCACACGATAATAGAAGGGAAAAGATGGAAATATTTTTTCATAGACAAAGTTTTTGAACAAAATACTTTTTTTGAATATGATGTAATTTTGGCACCCTCTGATCAGATAGTTCGAAATTCCAGCGTGCCTGCAAAGGACCATTGATGAAAATTGTTCTTAAAGCAAGGATGGTTTTCACCAAATGCATACGAGCTTATTCTAGGCCTGATACTAGGATGCCATTCTATTTTCCTGACATTATGTTCTTGATAACAGATGGATCCATTGATGGACAAGAGGGTCAAAGTGTCACCATTCAATGTCAAGCAAAGGGAACAACGGTACACATCAGAAAAGTGAGACACAGTGGAGGATCGCGATGCAGAGGTCGAAATACGAGGAATGTTTTGACAAGACTTTGCAATGGAAAGAAAGAGTGTTCATTTATTTTGAACGATGTCACCCTTGAAGGACAATGTCGTGGTAAAGTTGGAAGATCTAAGATCAAGTATAAATGCACTAGAGGTGAATAGAAATTCTTTTTTTAGATTTTATTTCCTTTGCATAGTAAAATCCTCGAATTTAAATTTTGTCCCTTTTTGCACGAAAATAGCGCGACTCGAAAGCTTTTGGATTTGAGAACCCATTGCCTGTATTTCAATAGATTTTTTGCGCTCCTTGAAGAACTTTGTCAGACCCTCCTAAATTTTAATTGATGTGCCAGAGCGGTGCCAGAGAGAAGATTGGGTCAAATATAAAGGTGAGTAGAATTTACCATTCCAAAAGAATTTACTACTCTTTTCTGTCCTCAAATACTCAAAAACATTTGATGAAACTTGTGGAGTATATCTGGGATGCCTGTAACATAAGTGTACCATCAAGGAGGCTGGAAGGGCGGCATTGGAAAAATGTAGAAAAATTGACCCTTTCAGTTGAAAAGCTACCCATAGTTGGTCAGAAAAATGTTGGTAAACCAGGGACTTATTTATCGGGCAGTCTCCCTAGACTTAATCTTTCCGTACGCTTATGGCCTGGCATTTCTCTTAGAAAACTTGCAGGCACGAATATCTTTTTCATCTTTCCTTCTCCTCGTAGGAGGCGTTCGAAATCTTTCAGTTCCAAGAGATGGCAAAGCCCATCTGTCATGCAAGGGCAAACGAGAAATTCGAATTCACAAAGCAGCATTCGGAGATGGAAAATGCAGAACTCCCCATGCACATTGTGTACTTTCTCAATTATGCAACGGAAATAAATCATGTGATATTGTTGCGGAGCAGCATAAATTAGATAGCCCATGCGCAGCACCAGATTCGAAGCTTGATATGCAATATGAATGTATCAGAAGGCCTGGTGAGTAATTTTGTCTTACATGAAGTACCTCAACATGAATTCTATGTTCGACTGAACCATGAGTACTTACCCTTGAAATTTATATTCTAAAAAATATAAAACAGAGAATTGCATTGATTTTCAATTCAATGACAAGCAAATCGAGGACCAGAAGCCTCGAGCCTCGAACGGGGGATTCTCGTTCCTGTGCAAAGCTCCTGCTGCCAAACAAGTTTTACATCTATTTTAACCTTTGATTGATCGGTTAGCATTTTACCTTGGAATATGCAAGTTTTTTATAAGACACTAGGATCAGGCTATAGTACTAAAAGTTTCTTAATTTAACATGAAATTTTATCCATTTTAGTACTAAAAGTTTCTTAATTGGTTTCTAATTTTTTGAATGCATGAATTGTCAATATGGTCGCTAACACTGCTGAAGAGATATTTCTTGACCTTTAAAACATCATGTGGGAATAAGCATTGCTTTGTCATGATGAAAACACAAATGGTTAGTTGATATTGAAAAAGAATAACGATTCAACGATCTTTTTGCTATAGAATCCATACATTTTGTTTTGAAAAGTTTCTTCATACTACTCAGACATAGTACTAGAGTTTCTTAAAATTTTGGTCATCTTAGTACTAGTTTCTTATAAACCAGTTTCTTATAAAAAAAACGTGTAGGCTGCGCACCTTTTGTTCCACACCCCACCAAACAGTTAAACTCTTTTTTGGCTACCTGATACATACTAGCAATTCATATGTTTTGATTTCATCTTACAGATGCACCTATTCAAACAGCCAGCATCACAGGAGGAAAAATTTTGACAATTTCACCATGTCCACTCGAAAAGAAACTGTCAATCATTCATGCCAAATATGGTGAAGGCGGAAGATGTCAAATGTATTGTGTTGTGTTTGCATTGTGTAATGGGAAGCCATCTTGCATCATACCTAATATGGAACAATTCAGACGCTCGTGCCCAGGCTCCAGTAGAAAACTAGAGGTACGCTATCAGTGTGTGTAATAACGGGGGAAATCTGCTCAAAGTTTGGAAGGGCCCAGGCAAGGCCCGGTAGTTTCCAGTTGTAGTGTATTGCTAGAAGTTGCTAAACTGGGCATTTTAAACTTGTAGGCATCCAAAAATACCGAATTCTAAATGCAAAAAGGCTGTAGATGTCTAGATTGGCTCCCAAAAAAATACCCCCGAAAGGAGTCCCACCCGAATGGCTCAGGGAAGCATTTAATGCTAGCAAATCAGTTGGGTTAAAGGTATTGTTACGTTTTCAAAAAGAAAGTGTAATGTGCTCATAAAATACTTCGGGGGAAGATAGAAGATAGGGTGTAGAGGTTTCGAAGTCTTTTTATACTATCCCAATTAAGTGTGGTAATTACCGGCATAGATGAACCGTTGGTTGTCTGTAACAGGCTTAAGTGGTTCATATACTGTCGCTATGAATTTTCGGAAATGACGAATTTCATATGGCTCACCCGGTGTTAAAGTCCTGGAAGGGCGCCGCACAAAATATCAACCAAAACAGTCCAATAACCAAATTCATCGAAAGTCTCTCGCAGATAAGATGCTTGAAATTTGCGAAAACGCAAAATTACTCATGGAGAATTACTCAATCGTTGTTATTCGCTGGTACTTTCACAAGACATTTTATTTCAGACACAGTTTAGTAAAGTTTGATACAATAGAAAGTACCTTTAGCTGCAGCGTTAAAGTTTCTCCAGACCGAAACAGAAAAGACGATTGCGCTGAAGATGTTGCAAGGAAATTTTAACCAAGATCCTTTGCAGCATTGAAGAAATCAGCCAATCAAATCGATCGAAATTTAATTTGAGGCAAAGCTTCATGGTAAAAAAACCTCTCCTCCATCATCAGCGCAATCGTCTATTCTTTATGTATCCAGAACTAATACAAGAAGCTTTGATGGGATTTTGAATTTCCCGAAATCAAATTTTGATGAAATTTACAATATCATGTTATCTGGATAAAAAGTATTTAAACTTTATAAAAAGTAGTCGTAGATCATAGATTGTAGATATTAGCAATAAGATGAAAGATGTAAGATCATTTTCTAGTTTGAATGGAAATCATCATGGTGCTCAGATAAAATCAACATTCCATTATTTTTCACAGCTAAAACTAAGGGGATTTACAGCGTGTCCATAAGCGTGCGATGGGAGCTGAGGGGGCGGTTGCCCTCAAACTATGCAAAAATTTTCGAAAATTAGCCCCACTCGGGCAAAGATGTTAGCAAGCAATGGGTTTTTGTTGGACAGCTCCCTAAGATTCTTTCTTCTCGCTGTCTCATCAGCGTCTCCAAATAAACTTGTGCCCTATTTGCAGGGCCACTATAGAGGAGCTGCAAGCTCCATTGTGCTCCTTCCCATGCTTAGGCAAGATTTCAAGTTAGAGTTTAAGACCCCACCTTACTTTTTGCCCAAAAATAGATGTTCCAGAAATGGGTATACTTTTGCTAAAAAGCAAAGGGGTTACTTTTTGCCCCAAAAATAGATGCTTCACAAAGGGGCCTATTTTTCGAAAACAGCAAATGGGTTAACCTTGCTTTTTATGCCCCAAAAATAGATGTTTCAGAAATGGGCCTATTTTCGAAAAAAGCAAAGGGGTTAACCTTACTTTTTGCCCCAAAAGTAGATGTTTCAGAAATAGGCCTATTTTTCCAAAAAAGCAAAGGGGTTAATCTTACTTTTTGCCCCAAAAATAGATATTTCACAAATGGGCCTATTTTAGCAAAAAGCAAAGGGGTCAACCTTACTTTTTGCCCCAAAAATAGATATTTCAGAAATGGGCCCATTTTTGCAAAAAAGCAAAGGGGTTAACCTTACTTTTTGCCCCAAAAATAGATGTTTCAGAAATGGGCCTACTCTTGCAAAAAAGCAAAGGGGTTAACCTTACTTTTTGCCCCAAAAATAGATGTTTCACAAATGGGCCTATTTTCCCAAAAAGCAAAGGGGTTAACCTTACTTTTTGCCCCCAAAATAGATGTTTCACAAATGGGCCTATTTTAGCAAAAAGCAAAGGGGTTAACCTTACTTTTTGCCCCAAAAATAGATGTTTCACAAATGGGCCTATTTTCCCAAAAAGCAAAGGGGTTAACCTTACTTTTTGCCCCAAAAATAGATGTTTCACCAATGGGCCTATTTTTTCAAAAAAGCAAATGGGTTAACCTTACTTTTTGCCCCAAAAATAGATGTTTCAGAAATGGGCCCATTTTAGCAAAAAAGCAAAGGGGTTAACCTTACTTATTGCCCCAAAAATAGATATTTCAGAAATGGGCCTACTCTTGCAAAAAAGCAAAGGGGTTAACCTTACTTTTTGCCCCAAAAATAGATGTTTCACAAATGGGCCTATTTTCCCAAAAAGCAAAGGGGTTAACCTTACTTTTTGCCCCAAAAATAGATGTTTCACCAATGGGCCTATTTTTTCAAAAAAGCAAAGGGGTTAACCTTACTTTTTGCCCCAAAAATAGATGTTTCACAAATGGGCCCATTTTAGCAAAAAAGCAAAGGGGTCAACCTTACTTTTTGCCCCAAAAATAGATATTTCAGAAATGGGCTTATTTTTTGCAAAAAAGCAAAGGGGTTAACCTTACTTTCTGCCCCAAAAATAGATGTTTCAGAAATGGGCCTATTTTAGCAAAAAACAAAGGGCTTAATCTTACTTTTTGCCCCAAAAATAGATGTTTCAGAAATGGGCCCATTTTAGCAAAAAAGCAAAGGGGTTAACCTTACTTATTGCCCCAAAAATAGATATTTCAGAAATGGGCCTACTCTTGCAAAAAAGCAAAGGGGTTAACCTTACTTTTTGCCCCAAAAATAGATGTTTCAGAAATGGGCCTATTTTCCCAAAAAAGCAAAGGGGTTAGTTAACCTTACTTTTTCCCCAAAAAATAGATCTTTCACCAATGGGCCTATTTTTTTCAAAAAAGCAAAGGGGTTAACCTTACTTTTTGCCCCAAAAATAGATGTTTCACAAATGGGCCTATTTTAGCAAAAAAGCAAAGGGGTTAACCTTACTTTTTGCCCCAAAAATAGATATTTCAGAAATGGGCCTACTCTTGCAAAAAAGCAAAGCGGTTAACCTTACTTTTTCCCCCAAAAATAGATCTTTCAGAAATGGGCCTACTCTTGCAAAAAAGCAAAGGGGTTAACCTTACTTTTTGCCCCAAAAATAGATGTTTCACAAATGGGCCTATTTTCGCAAAAAAGCAAAGGGGTTAACCTTACTTTTTGCCCCAAAAATAGATGTTCCACAAATGGGCCTATTTTTTCAAAAAAGCAAAGGGGTTAACCTTACTTTTTGCCCCAAAAATAGATGCTTCAGAAATGGGCCTTCTCTTGCAAAAAAGCAAAGGGGTTAACCTTACTTTTTGCCCCAAAAATAGATATTTCAGAAATGAGCCAATTTTTGCAAAAAAGCAAAGGGGTTAACCTTACTTTTTGCCCCAAAAATAGATGTTTCACCAATGGGCCTATTTTTCAAAAAAGCAAAGGGGTTAACCTTACTTTTTGCCCCAAAAATAGATGTTTCACAAATGGGGCTATTTTAGCAAAAAAGCGAAGGGGTCAACCTTACTTTTTGCCCCAAAAATAGATATTTCAGAAATGGCCCCATTTTTTCAAAAAAGCAAAGGGGTTAACCTTACTTTTTGCCCCAAAAATAGATGTTTCAGAAATGGGCCTACTCTTGCAAAACAAGCAAAGGGGTTAACCTTACTTTTTGCCCCAAAAATAGATGTTTCACAAATGGGCCTATTTTCCCAAAAAGCAAAGGGGTTAACCTTACTTTTTGCCCCAAAAATAGATGTTTCACCAATGGGCCTATTTTTTCAAAAAAGCAAAGGGGTTAACCTTACTTTTTGCCCCAAAAATAGATGTTTCACAAATGGGCCCATTTTAGCAAAAAAGCAAAGGGGTCAACCTTACTTTTTGCCCCAAAAATAGATATTTCAGAAATGGGCTTATTTTTTGCAAAAAAGCAAAGGGGTTAACCTTACTTTCTGCCCCAAAAATAGATGTTTCAGAAATGGGCCTATTTTAGCAAAAAACAAAGGGCTTAATCTTACTTTTTGCCCCAAAAATAGATGTTTCAGAAATGGGCCCATTTTAGCAAAAAAGCAAAGGGGTTAACCTTACTTTTTGCCCCAAAAATAGATATTTCAGAAATGGGCCTACTCTTGCAAAAAAGCAAAGGGGTTAACCTTACTTTTTGCCCCAAAAATAGATGTTTCAGAAATGGGCCTATTTTCCCAAAAAAGCAAAGGGGTTAACCTTACTTTTTGCCCAAAAAATAGATCTTTCACCAATGGGCCTATTTTTTTCAAAAAAGCAAAGGGGTTAACCTTACTTTTTGCCCCAAAAATAGATGTTTCACAAATGGGCCTATTTTAGCAAAAAAGCAAAGGGGTTAACCTTACTTTTTGCCCCAAAAATAGATATTTCAGAAATGGGCCTACTCTTGCAAAAAAGCAAAGCGGTTAACCTTACTTTTTCCCCCAAAAATAGATCTTTCAGAAATGGGCCTACTCTTGCAAAAAAGCAAAGGGGTTAACCTTACTTTTTGCCCCAAAAATAGATGTTTCACAAATGGGCCTATTTTCGCAAAAAAGCAAAGGGGTTAACCTTACTTTTTGCCCCAAAAATAGATGTTCCACAAATGGGCCTATTTTTTCAAAAAAGCAAAGGGGTTAACCTTACTTTTTGCCCCAAAAATAGATGTTTCACAAATGGGCCCATTTTAGCAAAAAAAGCAAAGGGGTCAACCTTACTTTTTGCCCCAAAAATAGATATTTCAGAAATGGCCCCATTTTTGCAAAAAAGCAAAGGGGTTAACCTTACTTTTTGCCCCCAAAATAGATGTTTCACAAATGGGCCTACTCTTGCAAAAAAGCAAAGGGGTTAATCTTACTTTTTGTCCCAAAAATAGATGCTTCAGAAATGGGCCTTCTCTTGCAAAAAAGCAAAGGGGTTAACCTTACTTTTTGCCCCAAAAATAGATATTTCAGAAATGAGCCAATTTTTGCAAAAAAGCAAAGGGGTTAACCTTACTTTTTGCCCCAAAAATAGATGTTTCACCAATGGGCCTATTTTTCAAAAAAGCAAAGGGGTTAACCTTACTTTTTGCCCCAAAAATAGATGTTTCACAAATGGGGCTATTTTAGCAAAAAAGCGAAGGGGTCAACCTTACTTTTTGCCCCAAAAATAGATATTTCAGAAATGGCCCCATTTTTTCAAAAAAGCAAAGGGGTTAACCTTACTTTTTGCCCCAAAAATAGATGTTTCAGAAATGGGCCTACTCTTGCAAAACAAGCAAAGGGGTTAACCTTATTTTTTGCCCCAAAAATAGATGTTTCACAAATGGGCCTACTCTTGCAAAAAGCAAAGGGGTTAATCTTACTTTTTGCCCCAAAAATAGATGTTTCAGAAATGGGCCTACTCTTGCAAAAAAGCAAAGGGGTTAACCTTACTTTTTGCCCCAAAAATAGATATTTCAGAAATGGGCCCATTTTTTCAAAAAAGCAAAGGGGTTAACCTTACCTTTTGCCCAAAAATAGATGTTTCACAAATGGGCCTATTTTAGCAAAAAAGCAAAGGGGTTAACCTTACCTTTTTCCCCAAAAATAGATGTTTCACAAATGGGCCTATTTTAGCAAAAAAGCAAAGGGGTTAACCTTACCTTTTTCCCCAAAAATAGATGTTTCACAAATGGGCCTATTTTAGCAAAAAAGCAAAGGGGTTAACCTTACTTTTTGCCCCAAAAATAGATATTTCAGAAATGGGCCTATTTTAGCAAAAAAGCAAAGGGGTTAACCTTACTTTTTGCCCCAAAAATAGATGCTTCACAAATGGGCCTATTTTAGCAAAAACGCAAAGGGGTTAACCTTACTTTTTGCCCCAAAAATAGATATTTCAGAAATTGGCCTACTTTTGCAAAAAAGGAAAGGGGTCAATTGTCACGTTTTATTACCGCAATTATTAGCACAGCAGGAATACTTTGGAAAGGATCCAACCATTTTGTGAGAAATGGAAGTACTTTTGTTATCCTTTGTTCTTGTTTAAGGCATAAAATAAGGAAACAAAGTTTGATGATAGTTCGTTATTACTCATAATGATTTAACGCAAATTTCTATGACATTCTGAGTCATAATGAATAAAAAATAATCTCCCTAACTTTACAGTGAAATAATTTTTACACCCTACAATACATAAACCACTTTTAAGTGATTGTTCCACCAAAACATTTACAAGGAAATAACTATTCTGTATATAATAATTTTCAATCGAAGCATATTTTCCCTGTTACTAAAATTTTTTAAATTAGATGATACTTCTGAATGAATAAGCATAGGTTTCAAATCTTCAAAAATTTGGCTGTAAAATTCAATGACCAATTTCTTTTAACTGAATGGCTTCAACGATACTTTAGTTATTTTGACGTAATTCTTCCGTTGGACTCTCCTGAAATTTTCAATATTTCCAGAATAAGAGCGCTTTTTCTGACTTTTAGGACTTCAAGAAACATTACGAAAAAACTTGAAACTATCTTACAAACAATGTCGGCTCATTTTGAAAACGGTGAAAAATTTGACGGATAGGCCTCCCGTTCACACGTAAACGGCACATTTTTTGCCGGCAGATTTTGAAAACGGCAGATTCTGAAAACGGAACTAGAACAGTACATCTTGGAAATAGCATCGTGTGAACGCTCGAAAATGATGAAAACAGAAACTTTTTCGATGCTTTTGGAACGCGACTGATCGATTCTTAGGGTGAAGGTAAATGTTATTGGTATCAAAGTCTTGCAAAGAGTTTTTTACCATGAAATTTCCTATCATTTTCATATTGTTCTGGTATCAGGTTAACGCTAGCTCAAATTTTGCTGCCGTCGCATTTTTCAACTTTTTTCAAAATATGCCGGCATCGTGTGAACGCAGTCTTAATTCCTAAAATTTTTGATGCAGCATAAAATAATTTCCAACCAAACCACAGTTTATGGATGTCTACGATATGGTATCAAGTAAACGTCTGTCATTTATGTAGTTTGATATTTAGAAATATGTTGACGTCACTCTTTCAAATGACCTGAAATATTGAATATGCTGTAATTTCGAAAAAAATTCAAATTTTTTGAAAAGTCCAACGATAGAATTATTGATGGGTTAAGTTATTCAGTTAGAAGAAATATATCAAAGAATTCTACATCCATCTTCTTACGCCGATTTCATAATTTTACGATTTCAAGATTTGGAATCTATGCTGACTAAATAACTTATCTGGGGATTGTTTATTTAAATGATAATTTTAGAAGTGTCCTTTCGAAGTTTACTGAATGCAAGGCAGACAATAAGGCCTACTTGAGAATTACAGTGAGCTGCCAGAGGTAAAAAAGATGAGCTTCAAAGGTAACCTGAAGCGAAAATTTGTATTGATGCAAATTCACGGCATTGTCGAATGATAAGGGTTCCTATTCAAATTTCTTTGATATCTCATTTTATTATCAAGCCATCCACTGATTCCAAGTTTCAGCTGATGACGTCATTTTGTTTGCAAATCACTAGGATGATGAATGTGGCTGCACCTGACCCTTGAAAGATTACGGTTGTAGTTCTCCTTGCACTTTGAAGATATCTGACTTGATACAGGTTTTGAAGACGAAAAAAACATTTTGGAGAAAGCACGATTCCTCAGGAAGATTCCTGACAAGGAGATCCAGACCTTTTTAACTTCAGTGTCACGAGGTTTTGCCTGACTATTTGTCCTGACGCCTGATAGCAGTCTTCGATTCATCTGTCTCACTTGGAAATGAGAAAGGATCACATTTTCATCTTTGGCTTACCTTCAAAACCTCTTCTGATTGCTTAAATTCTATATCGACATTTCAACTGAGCTGAATAAATGAAATAAAAATTGTCTTATGGCTTAATTTGATGTTTAGAAAGGCAAGTTAGCAGAGAAAAGTTTTTTATTAGATTTACCTTTGGAAACATGGTCAACCTTTTATACTTTCTTTACTTTCTCCATACAAAATGACGTCATCAGCCAATCGTGCAAAAACAGGGCACGGGGGTTATTTTTTATGCACCAAGTCCGATGATCTCAGAAGATTGTAGAAGCACGGAGCAAAACATTAATCAAACGCAAAGTATCCTCAAAGGCAAGATTTGCTTTTTGGAACTTTACAACTATTCACGCTATTAGGATAAAATAATTTGTCCTTATCATGCTTTGTATTGAACTCATAATATTGGCAAATGACCTATTGTTACGGCTTATGGACCAGCTGGAGTTGGTGCTGCAACGGGAAAGGTAGATACTGCCCTTTGTAAACTTGGTCTTTTCGTACGAATCCTCCTTTTCCCATTTTACAGCTCTCCTACCTATGCATAGGGCAGATGATCTCAAATGCATGTCGACTAAGAATTAGTTTGCTTGCCTTGCATCTTAATGAATTACATTAAAATGATATTTGCCCTTAGAGTTGTGAAATCTATTTTTTCCGACAGATAAATTGCTTCCTTACAAACCTAAACCTTTAGTTTTACAAAACTGGCACTTGCTGTTAGAAAGAAATTTAACGATCACAACTTTATCATGTCCGCTAGATGTTCAATGAGCAGCGAAATTCACCGAGCTTGTTAATTGGCAAGTGCTCTGCTATGTAAGCTAAAAAAGATTTCTCCTTCCTAAGCTCATGCTGCACCACTCTAAATCACCGCTTTTGTATTTATCATAATTAGATTTTCTCCTATCCAATAATAAATAGCATCCAAAACTCAATGGATATCATTAAGTTGTTATCTACGTCGACTGAATTGTCACCGTTACCGTCATATCCCATTACCAAGCAATTCCTGGAAAATCACACTTCCTTCCAAGAATTTCAATTTACTTCCGCTTACCAATTCCAGGAATCATGTCACCACACAAAATGGCCACTTTGAAATACTTCATCTACACGTGAGTCCTCTTGCACTTCTTGTGCAGTTTCGATGCCAGCGGGTAATATGCTACTTAATGAGGGCGAATGTGACTTCAAATCTTTCCAATATTCGTAAATAGTTCTATGAATAAATATGTATTGTTCATCTTTCTGTACCATCCCACCTCTGAAATAAAATGAAAATTGTTTCATTAATAGATTGATTGTTTCATGTTATGTTGTTTCATTAATAGATTGTTGTATCAAAACTTTTATTTGCACGTGAGATCTACCCTCTTGATTGACATGTTTTTCCTTTACTCGCTGTTTTGCACGGTTTTTCGCCCTTCTTGTTATCCTTTGTTATTGGCCTATTCAATGGCTCTTTACGCCCTATTTTGCACGCTGATGATAGCTCTTGGATTTGGTCCGAAACATGCGCAAGAATTACATTATGGCTTAGCCACTTGGATTTGTTTCATGGCTCTGTCTTAATTATTACATGGATTTGTCTTGATGATTACCTTAGATTGTCATCTTTGCAAAATGGACCAGTAAAAAAATCATGATAGGTTGAAACGGCCGGCTGAAAATATTACACGAACATGATTTTTTGTCGTCATTCTTGCCCTCCAAGTGAGACCTGCACCCTTAACGCTGATACATGCAAGAAAATAAATAGCTTTGAAATGTGGATGTATCAAAAAATGCTCAGGATCTCATACACAAGTCACACTGCAAATTAGGAGGTGTTAAAACGTGCAAATGAAAAAGGCCTGTCTCTAAAAACAACACAAAAATGAGAAAGAAGCAATATTTTGGACATTTAGTAAGAAAAGACAAATAAGTATTTCCTATTAATTCCCATACTGTTCCTAATGAACGGCTAAAATAGGCGTTTCTATAAACAGAAAAAATAAACGCTCGGACACAGTGTTGTTTCTGTGGCTATGGATTGCTCACAATGTGTGCAACTTCGATTTGAATCGGGGTATATTTTGGTTGCTTTGCTCTTAGCAAGTGCGAGCTTTTAACCTTCCACAAATCCTTCAAGTCTACAAAATCTCGTGACTTAAAAAATTTCAACAATTTCTTTATCCTAAAAATGAAGAACTTACCTGTCTAAGCGCATTGCACTGACGATTTTGAGAATATTACAAACTTGCTCATCCTAGCAATAAAAATAATGGATGTTTGCTCAAACGGATAGGAAAACAAGACGAACTTAATCACAATATTGCAAACATGCAACAAAGACAAATGTCATATTATATTAAAGTCCATATTTTCACGAGAATTCCAACCTAATACATGGCACGGCCTCTTTTTGACGTAGTAGCCGGGAGGGCAAGTCTCCCTGCCCCTTCTTTGGATCTATTGTTTTACCATCTGAAACAACCGGCATATTGTTTCTTTTAATCAAGGAAACAAGTGATCGCCCTCAAGTCCTAGGCCCTAAAAGATGCCCTTATTCATAAAGACTTATGTGATTCAGGAACAGTTAATGCTTATCTAGATTAAGTTGCTTGGAAAAGAAAAGAAAACACAACATGGCATATGATCAAGCTATGAAAAAATCAAGATGCAAACAAGCGAATTGGTAATTTTATAGTTCTATATAGTTTTATAGTTTTATATAAGTTTTATATGTGATAAATGCTTAATATTCAAAGAGAATATCACATGAAAGGTTTTTCGACTCTTTAGTTTTATCTGAAAAGTTTTACATTCTTTTCCATCAAAAGGATGTTTCATTTTTTTGCTTCGTATAACAGCGAATTTATAAAGTAAGTACCTCAACCTGCTCCATACCCTGACATATTGCAATAAAGGATCCAGTTCTGCCACGACCAGCGCTGTGATACAAAACAAAAGATATCAAAGCACTGCAAGTACAGGATATTTAAAAAAAATGTTCGACGTTTGATTGAATATAGAAAATAATGATAACTTAAACAGGCTCATAGAACAACAGCTGTATCCTTAAGAGTTTAAAATAATTTTAGAGACTAGAATCTTGCAAGTCGGTGGAAAATTCACTGAGTTGCGAGCTTTCAAAGATCAACCACATGCAACAACTGAAACCAGATACCTTCACATTACTTGATATGCAAAGAGCTCCACGACCGCAGTGAAAGAATGCTATCCAATGCCATACTTCTCGTTAATATCAGAGCAAACCAAATGGGACTTCAGAAGTAATTTAATCCTCATAATCATTGCCAGAATTTCCTTAAGACTGCATGTCTAAAAAACAGCAGCCTCCAAAATAATCGTCGAGATACTGAATAATTTTCTTCAAAGGATCCATACCCTTAAAAGTTAGGCTATCGAAAATCTTTTCAAATCCCAATTGCTTTGCTTTGAAACAAATGAGAAATAACAGAAGCAAGAATGCATACAAAGTTTACCAAAAATTTAATACAGAGGCCTCTGGTTTCAGCTTTCGCAAGAACTTGAACTTTAAAAGCTTGTACCTCCAGGAATATTCAGCGGATCTAGAAGACTATGGTGTCTAAAATCAATTTTAGATCCCAGGAATCGGGTTATTTCCTCATGGAGCCATTCATTAAATCGTTTTTTAACATTTAATCAAACATCGAACAATTTTTTGAGACTTTATCTGTTTTGAAAATCTGAATATCTTATGACACATTTCTTAGTTTGTTAGCTTTCATCTTTAACAGAATATGCAATAGTAATTAGGTTTGTCTACAAAATGAACAAATAGAACAGGTTTATTCATACAAATAATTGTTTCTCTGACTATGCATTGTTCACATTGTGTGTGCAGCCTCGATTTCAATGAGATAGCGTTACAATTTCTGCAAATGCAAGTCTTTAACTTTGCACAAAACTTTTGAAAATGACAGCAGCATTATGAAATGCGAAACCCGCATTGAAATAAAGCTATCTGGAGGGAAAAACTTTCGAGAGAAATTTTGTCCGAGTGCTGTTTGCCTTTTATAGGCATCACAAATATTCGTTGGAAATTTTTTGCTCCTGATACTTCTATTCGCTGCATTCAAAGTGGGTCTTTGGCAAAATTAGATTAATTCTGTGCAAATAAAACGGATTTCAAGTGAAAACTTCGATCGATGAGCTGCTGAAATTTGATGCTGTCATATATCATACTTGTTTCTTACCTGCAGTGTACGACAACAGGACCACAATCTTTGGACATTCTCGAAACATCCACTGCACTTCTTACATCTTTAGCCAATGAAATGATATCAGATGGAGATTTAGGGACTTTGTGATCTGGCCAGGAAGTAAACCAGTAATGTGACACGAGACGTGATTCTTCCAAGAACTGCAAGGAGGAAATAGTTGCCGTCATGATAAAAGAAAGGAGAAAAACCAAACAAATACAATCCGTGCTCTAAATATTCAAAGTTTGTAACTGATCTATTTTGAGATAGGAATCAAACGAAATTACGAAATAGAACGTAAACAATTTAAAACTGAATGTGAATCGCACGACAGAAGACAAAACATGGCGTTTCTAATCCGCAAAAAATCCCTGAATCAGCAATTTGAATCAGCAGAGAACAAAGAGAACGAGCAAAGATGGAAACAAGCAAATAGGGAAACAAGTCATTTACCTTTCCGTGACTAATATATAATTTAGTTATAGTATAACCATCTCTTTCAATTTCTGAATCGTAAGTTACTGTAATATCTCCATAAGTTTGTTGTGTTTTTGAGTTCGGGCTAGGCCAGTACTCCGCACATTTTTCCTACGAGAAAAAATTTATATATGATAGCCTCTCTACAGCCTAAGTAAGCAAAATGTTCGATCGATGTCAGAGGCAACCTACATGTTCCTGTTTCAGAGATTGCCGCATTTACTCTCAGTCCAGCATTTAACACCGAATGCAGAGCAGAAAGTCCTTTACCATAATAATTTTTGAAGTCTATGATATGAATTGGTCAAGATTTAAAATTACGATCTTCTGACTATGAAGTGAGAAAGCAAGAAAAGACTTTGCATTTTGTCATTCGAAACACATATCCGCAGTTACCAATAAAAACGTTTCCATAACATTTCAAGATCTTTTTCTCTGTGTTCTGTCCCTCGCTTCAATTCACCATGAACAATCTAGCTAGAACAATCACTTCTACAAAGTGCAGTAAGCTCTCAATACACTCGTTTATAACATCAGGTTTACAGAGAAAACATCCCAGAAAAAAAGAAACAAAATCACAGGAAGACTTACCTCATTTTTCTCTTTTAATTTAGTAATCATAACAATGATTGGACACTTCTGCTCCCAAACCATTCTCCAAAAGTCAGTCACAGTGCTCTGCAACGGACCTGCGAAATGAACAGAAATAACAAGTTTTAGGTGGGAGAATTGAATCACGGACTGAAGAAAAACCCTAAATTAAAAGAAAGACTTACTTATCATATATCGAGTTATTCCCATCCTAAGATATAATTTCGTGCGCGATATATCGACTTGTTTTTCTTCTGTTCGTACTTCTCTTACGAAGGCGCCATTTTAAGCCCTGCACGTGGCGGCAGATTGACATGACCTCAAGTGCCCTCTAGAAATTATGCTACTCAAATCATTTCCCCAGGGCCCATGACGCAAGGTCAATCTGCCGTCAGGCGAGAGGATTAGAATGGCGCCTTCGCAGTAGAAATACAAACAGAAGGAAAACAAATCAATAGATCGCGTACAAAATGAAACATTAGGATAGAAATAACCTGATTTATAATAGGTAAGTCTTTTTTTCTAAAATTCGGCGTTTTCTGCAGCCCGTGATTTAATCGAATTTCCCAAATAAGCAAATAATCTTAATTCTGAAGTTATCAAAAGAGACTTTTGATGGAGGCGAGTCGATAGATGCTGGACAAAGGGCTAAATCATGCAAAATTCGATCTTAACACGAGGTATGCAAATAAAATCACGATGAACGGCTTGCAGATAATCATTATTGATTAAAATTTTGCTGATAAAATCGTGTAAAACAAGACAAACCTTCTGCCGCTATGTACAAATTTGAAACATTGCCATAACCCTGAAAAAGCAAATTCATTCATGAAAAAATTGAATTTGCTAGATCAAAAAGATATTCAAATCCCAGTATACCGTTGTTATTTCAAAATGTCAACTTCAATCAATCCATTGTTGTCCTGTGGCAAGTTTCATCTATTTAACAACAGTTCATTTAGTCCCTCAACAATTCTCCATTTGATCATCGAATTGAAAACGAATAACACCATTCCTTGTAAGGTAAGGTCTCGAAAGATCTTGAATATTTTACTAAAGGCTACCAAGGAGGTACTAGGCTAGCATTTCTGATACATCCAGCAGGTTCAAAACATACCAATGGAACACACCACCCAAACTCATAAAAAGACAAAAACTTCAAGCAAGTGAGGCAGAAAAACTTTCTCCTTTTCAGTACAAGGAGTTTCCCTACAATTTGATTAAGTGTTTTCGGCTTTATTCAAGCATTTTGCATCCATGAAATTTCGACTCATTGCAATCCATCCCGTACTTTGGTGTCATGAATTCTTAAAATTTGGCCAAATTCCAGCTCATCCGGTTGTTAAGTGAAACAGATAGTGATCTTACTCTAATAAAATTTGCATTGATGTACGTCGACTGTGGATCACTGTTTATCTCTTTTAACTTCACCGCAGTTTTTGCATCTAAGGAAAAAAAATTCAAGGCATTAGATTCTGAAAAAACTTAAGAAGTTAGGACACAACTGGACGATATCTAAAACTTTCAAGGCATCAATTAGACAAGATCTACATGGCTTATAGTTTGTCAAGACAGGTGATAAGAGTGTGCAAAGAAACCAAAAGATGAGTGAATGTGAGCCAGCATCTCTTCGAATTGGATTAAAATCATACTTCTTATTTTCAAGAAATGTCACCAGTGTATCTATCAGTCTCTAAAAGTCCCGTACATCCTTGGCAAGATCCTTTTGTTTTCAAGGAAAATCCTTGAAAAATCTCTGAAATCCTTTTGTTCAAGAAACTCTCGTACGCTTTTTTGAAAGTGTTATACACTCCTTGGGACAAGCAATCTTTGCGCAATCAGTTTACAATTTACTGGAACCTAATCATATTATTGTAGGAATAATAAGGATCTGGATAACCGCCTTTTCTATAATCATAGAAGCACGCCCTAACTTTAAAATAAATCACAAATGTGTAACTTACTTGGAACAAAATCCGGATATCTGTTCTTCAAGCTTGCATTTGACATAGACTGCTTTTCTTTTCTATAAATTGTGTTCGTTGGAATAGCCTGAAAATAATGTGGCATTCATCTAAAATTAAACGATTTCAAGGACAAAGAAAAATGGTTATTTCATGTGATGTATGGTTTATCTTCTTTAATGAAGACGTTTTGAAGAAGTTGTGTGATTCTCTAAATTTGCAGCCAGAGCAACCTGGCTTGGCAGCCCTCGTTTGAAATGTTCACGAAGGCACAGGAAGTAAGCTACTTATGGAACCTCGAAGAACTCATAAAGAAACTCTGGGGACTCAAAATCTGACAATTTCAAGAGACTTTCAGTATGGGTTTGAATTGTTAGTTTCTTATCTAAAACTATGTTTATGTTACTGCGGTTAAAAAGCTTTTCAAAGGTAAAATTAGTGAATTAAACCAAACAAGACTCAAATCACAAAAATTAAAGTAAACAATGTACGGTTTTAAATTGCAACAAGAGAACTCACCCAAAATTCTTTAAACAATAATTTTGTGTTATCTTTCTCATCCTCTAAATCTCTGAATGTCATATATTTTGACAAATTTGATAAAGACTCCTCAATTGGGCTAAAACAAAAATATTCAATACCATGACAGTGGGTAACGATAATGGTAGCAATTGTAGGATTCAATTTTTCATGCTCCTGTAAAAAATTACAATGAAATGTTACTAATTACTCTACTTACCAAATTTAGAGTTTGAGCCTTAGGGTTCCGGAGGGTATGAGAAAGATTGTTCTCAATATTCTGTACCGATGATACCAATAAACCTAATCGGCTGAGGTTTGCTTACCCATTTCAAGTCACGTGACCATAATCTTACTAAATCTAGTATCGTACAGGGAGTCCAAAATGATGCATCATCGTTTGATTGCTTATATGTCATGTCCATAACAAATGAACCGATTTCAAAACCTTTGTTTTATTCGATTGCCGGAGGGTAAAATGTGTTCGAGGATGTTGGTTGTGGTTTTATGACGATGTTTCAACTCGAAAAGAAGTTCGATAAACCTGCTCAAACTGAAGACTAAGATGGCATGGGAAAGAAACAGATATGAAATCTTCAATAAGAACAAAGAAGTGATTAGACATGGAGGAATTCACGTATAACTAAAATTTTGCAGAATAGTAAAGAGAGATGTTTTGGGGTTCAAGAATTCCTATTCTCTGTACGAAATACAAGAACAGCCTCTTGTAACACGTCTAAAACATTGACGGGAAAAGTAGGCCTCTTGTTTCTTCATGCTATAAAAGGCCTGAATTTGAGCTGGTTTATTGATCTTCTTTTCGAGATGAAAATCGTAATAAAACCACAGCCAACGTCCTCAAAAACAATTTAATCTTTTGGCAATCAGATATAGCAAGTTTCTTAAAATCGGCTCGCTGGTTATGGACATGGTATGAAAGCAATCAAACGATAATAAATCATTTTGGCACACCCAGTACTACTTCTTACAATGGTACAAATTTTCATGGCATGGCACTAATTTTCAAGAATTCCATTGATGTTTTATCAAGAGATTGATCACATGACTTGAAATGAGTGTAAACGAATTAGATAGATCAGGCCTCATTAGTGTCCACGAGTGCCATTTGCAAGCAAAACTTTCATTACAAATTATAGTCTGTCACAAATTAGAGATTACCTGCAAATGACCGCGAATAACAACACTAGAAGTGTTTTGCAAAGGAATTTTGCGTATTCGCAAATCTCAGGTGATTTCTTAATTTGAGATAACCCTCAGTTATTGGCATATTTTCTGTACTCAGAGTGTTGTGACTGCAGAAACATTTGTCCCAACCATTTTCTCGCAGGCACAGAATATTTCTTATGAGGCCTGACACTAATGATTTTCATTAACAAATGTGAGAGTGTAACTCAATTACCTTTCATGTTTCGGTCCACCCAAAAGGTTATCTTTTCCCATGGGAGTCAAATCAATAACCAATGAGGCTTGAGAGCCACGCCTGAAAAAGAACAATTTGGATGTTATAAATATCTGCCCGGGTTTATCCTGAGTTTATGGGAAGGAAGGTATTGAGGCGCAGTAATTTATTCCTCCAACTTTGCAGCCTGGAAAATCAAGTGTAAACGGTTGGACCCCAGGTAGGCCCCTCAACTTCAGCCTTTAGGTCTCCGACTCGATAAGGTCTTCCTTACTTCTGGGATCCCAGCACTGGGTGTTAAAAGTCACAACTTAACATTCACCTATCTCAATAATATAGAGCTAAGAACCAATGTAGAGGTCAACGATTTCCATCCCCGTATAGATATTTTCTAATTGTAGTTTCTTAAAGATGTGTGACTTTACCGAACGAAATTTTTCCATCTAAGTTAGCCTTTGACTGATATATTGACTGATACATTGACCTTTGATACACTGATGCACTGATATCCTTTGACTGATACATTGACCTTTGATACACTGATACACTGATATCCTTTGACTGATACATTGGTCTTTCAATTTCGAATATCGGTCACATACTTTTTATTCCATAGGCCGCCAAACGCATCAACCTCTTTTTGACTCAACCGGTACTCAGGCGCGCTGCATGAAAATAATAACTTCACTTCAATTCATAACAGAGTTTACAAGGGTTTGGTTCTCACAAGGAAGGGTCACGTACCGACTTTGAAGTAGCGTTGGTCTCTTGTGTTCTCGTTCCCCAGTCCATTTTTGCACTTTACGGGGTGATCCATTTATGGTGTATAGTTCACCCAGCTGAGGCTGTACCCTCGTTGGAGACATAGTTTCAATGGGTTTGACAGAGTGACAGACAAATGCACTGTGTTTGTCCGATTCTAGTTGGGTAACAGCATCTTTGTTTGATTCACAACATGATTTTTTGCAACAACACTATGAAAATACATGAACATAGGAATAAATGAATGAATGAATAAAAGAATGGGTGAATGAATGAATAAATGAATGAATGAATGAATGAAAGAATGAATGAAAGAGTGACTAATACACTTAATCAGCAAGCCAATGAATCCAAAGAGAAAATGAAAGAAACGGTCTATTATATACATTATCAAGTCATTAATATATATTACACGAATTCATTGCAAATCAATGTGTGAAGGAATAGCAAAGAGACTTCCTAACAATTTGATGGATAATTATGGCAACAGCGGTTTAGCTTCACCAATGAAGTGATTGAAGAAATTATCGGCTATTTAGATAACTTATGAATCACAAAAGAAATGTGTGGATCAACGAATTTTTCACTGACTGGTAAATAGGAGGAACAAATAGTAGAGAAAATGAATGAATGAATCATGCAAGAAATAAACAAATTAATGGGCAATCTATTAGGATAATGAATGAATTAATCAATGAATGAATAAATGATTGAAACAAATATAAGTCTAGAAACATGGTAAACATCTTGGAATATTTCATTAACGCTGAACGACTTGTAGCAAACTTTGTCCTGAGTTCGCCAACTGATTGGAATTATGCAACGTGTGGCCCATTTCACGTCATAGATAACTTGCATTTCACCTAATATATAACTTGCATTTACGGGATTCTAAACCAAATATAAGCTAAATCATTTGCATTGCATACATTTAGTTGTTTAGATGGATACTTAAAATATTCAACTTTCGAAAAAGATTCTGGGTCACCTCTCGTACAAAAAGATGCCTCTTGAACAAATATATCCTCTCCGGATGCGCAAAAAACTTCAGATGTTTCAAAAATTGTAGTGCCTAAAGTACTGGATGCATTCGAATTAATTAAATTTGGCTTGGCGGCAGAAAGTATTTTTTATCTTTCTCACATTTTTATGAGCAAGAAAATAAACGCAACTTCGATACTGGGAACATTTCATGGCTTGCGGAATGCCTGAAAAGGCCTAAAACACCGCATCAAATCAATAACAAGGAATTACAACTGAGTGCTGTCTTAGGGTGAGTACGACGGCAAACAACATAATGTCGATTTGCTCATACTTCAATCAGTTTCACAGTTAAATCAAGTTGACAAATCTCAAGTTATGATTTATCAGTAGCCAGTAAACAAATTAGAAAGTTGACAAGTCCATGCTAAAAGCCAAATAAGATTAGTACGTTTTGAGGCTTCTTACGTCCATCCTCAGCAAGTTGACTGAGTGGAATTACTATTATATACTAGATGAAGATACACGCTGGTGAGAATTGGGGATAGGGCAAAATTGCCATAGAGATGAAGCTATGAGGAAAAGGAGAGACAAACAACTGGGGAAACCGGCCAATATGAGCCAATCAACATGATGTTTTTGTCATCATAATTTCCATAGCATTTCTCATCAAGCTACGGTTTCCAACTGTGGCAACTGAGCGGTGGTCCAAAAGTGGCGACAATGAATTACTTACCACAACAATGACTAGAACCAACATGAAAACGAAGGTTGCTGAGGCGACAGCTGCAACTGGGAACCAGACCTCTTCTGTTACTTGATACCTAACGGTCATTGCCTTGACGTTCGTCTAGAACACAAAGAAGATTTAGAGACATTACTAAATTTGCGTTCTGTATTTTTAAACAGATGGACTTCTAACAGTTCTACCAAAGAGCCTGAATCGACCAATGCTTTCATACATTTCTATACGTAGGGCCCAATACACGATTGCTCTAAAGATGGCACGGCAGTGAAAACCTTTTTACCAAGATGCATTGCAGGCTAATCAAGAACCATTAAAGGTAATGTGTCCATGAAAGTTCAGCAGCAGGAGGCATGCCAATTACACGTGAAATTTCATGTGATCACTTAAATAAAATTTTGCTATAGCAAGTGTTCATACTAACAGACTGATGAATTACTTGCGGTTGCACTTTTAGAGCTGTTGCACATCCGAAAATTCTACAAAATTTGGCAAAATGTTGTCCGCTTCCGGTCTTTCTTTAGAATAGTTAAGATCCACTGAGGGTACGCAATTACGACAACAAACAGAATTGCTGAGATATTTTATAAAAATACTTTCCTTCCAGGCCCTTGACTTCGGAAGTAAAAATTTAGATAAATCGTGGGGAAATCAGAAAGCTCATATAACGAGTGATATGAAATGAAATAGAATGAAACAAAATACAGCATCTTACCTTTAAAAAGTATTTAGTGACGTTATATTGCTGCAGAAATCCTCGCATAGGTCCAGTACTGAAAAGTTGAACAAGTTCTTTGCCACTGACAAATCTTCTCGTTTTGTTCTTCTCACCACTCTTAATTACAGGCTCGTTATGTTGACAATATATTTCGACATTCTGCTCTGAACCAGTTGCCTGTCAAATATAGAAAATAAAAGTCTTGACGTTTTATGAAAGGATATGGGAGAGGAGGTATTTGTAGCGTTGACAAACATGTAACGCATCATAACTTCTGAAATGATTAAAGAAATCAACACAACCAATAGGGATACTCAGTTATTGACGGTCCACAAGATTGTAGCAAGCAAAAGTCGATAGCGTTTGAGATTTACGATTATCAATTTGATGACGTCATGACTTAAACATAAGCGGGAATTTAATAATCATGCGATCAAAAATCCTCTCTCTGGAATTATGGTAAATTACATGAAGTTCCCTTTGATCATTTCAGTGGAAAAAAAAGATCTCAACCCTATGCTGTGACATTGCGACAGAGTTTTAAAAAATTTTGCCTCAAACAGAGAAGAAACCGTTCAAAATATCAGCCTTGGAGGAAATTTTTGTTGTTAACGGACTATAAATACATTATTTTCTTTCAATTAGGTTGACACACCCATCGGAGAAGGAAGAGCTTTCCTGATAGCTGAACCATCTGCTATACGATTAATGAATCAAAAAGTAGCAACCGTTTTGAAACTCCGTTACACGTTTAATCACAAGAAACTGGCTTATAAGAACTAGTACGAAACTCCAGTACTGGGAAAATATAACTTAAGAAACTATTCATTTTGGCAAACGAGATCCTGAAGATATTTTACTTTATTTTCATTTGTTTCCTGTGTCATAATACTCGGAAGATACTTGAATACAGTATAAACATTGAAAAGGCTTCAAAAAACATGAAGGCAGTTGTGGAACCTTTAGGAAACTCGCGAAAAACTCTTCGTACTCAAAATCTGATAATTTTAAGAAACTTTCAGTGCTGGTCCACACTCTTAGTTTCTTAAAACATAGAAAAGAAATATATAGCCTAATTTCCAAATCGTTCTCTTACATTCTTGTCTCAAGATTTAGAAGCATATTTCTGGATATGTGAACCTGAAGTTTAGCTTGGAACAACACACTGTTACCCTCAAAAAAATTCAGCTGGGGATAGATAAAGGGAACATGCTTCTTGCAAAATATCATTTTTTTAAATCAAATCTTTGAAAACCAAAATTTCTTGATTACTTTCTTCTATTTTTGAAGAAATTACGCAACGTTTCTACACATCGCTTAAAGTTTGTACTTTCAAATGAATTGCTCCTGTGACTAAATAAATTATTAACGAGGAGAGAAAAAAATTAGCGATGAATGGAAAGGAGATAATAATTGGGTTAGGTCGCTGTACAGACATGAGACGAGCCGTCATTAGGGTTTATGCAGATGTCTGACAAAGAACATAGTACAGGTCGACTTTCTGAGTCTGCAATAAATGACAGATAATTTTCCCAGTTCAAACATACTGGAATAAAAGGGATGAATCAAGAATCCCATATAGCTTCCTTTCTATTAAGACCCCTCTACAGTCAAGCCCCCCAGTATCAATCTATTCCTCTATCAAATCTAAACAACTACAATTGGTACAGTTCAATTTAACTGTGTCAGTCGAAGCAGAAAAAGACACAAGGTCATTGAATTTCCACTATGAATGGCACTTCCAATATAAATTAGGTTTTTAATCAAAAGAAAACATAAATGGAACAATAATACAAATTAGTTTTTTTTTAAGAAGAAAATACAAATATGAAGAGTTACGATGGAAAATACAAGACATCAACAAAGGAGCTGATAACATGTCCACAGGATTCGAGACTCGAAGCCGTGACTCCATCATAATTACATTGATAATTGCAGAAAATAGGGTCAGCTTTTTTACTGTTTTATTACGAGTCCCTGATGAGTAAGGTGTACCACAGGGATACAACAGACACATCGCCAAAAGTCTTTATGTGAGCTAGACCGGCGACCAGACCATTCCTTGGTTCACGTTGGCTATCAAAATTCCCATACATAAATCTTCAAAATAGTGCAGAGGAATAGACCTTTTAGTTATTATGAAAAGAATCAGAATCGAACGATATTTTGCCACATCCTTAGGAATTTTCGAATGTGCACGGTTGTGATAGAAGCTCTGACGCCACTCGATCAAACCTCGTGTATAAAAATGTATAAAAAAAGCGCTCGATCCAGGCTCTTTTGTAGAACCGCTACAAGGTCTATTGACAAGAAATAAATTCAAAGTTGACACTCACCCTTTTCAAGTCCCATAAATGACAAATAGCGTTCGCCTTTCGTAAATTTGTTGCTATCTCTCTCAAAAAAGTTTGTTGCTCCGTTCTGAATTGCTTATTTTCCAATGCTACGACCTGAAAACGAATGAAATCCGTTAATATCCCAAGAGAAATCGCTTAAACTTTCTATAAAATTGCATGACTGCATAGAGACGTTTTGCGACTGTTTCGTAGCGACGTTTCCACTAGCTGCTTTACAGTTAGAGAGAGCATGTGTGTCCCCTGTTTCCTTGCGTGATATAGCTTTGAAGGTTGAAGTTCTACATTAAAAATAGACACAAAACAGCTCAAAGATACACGCGTGAACATAACTACGTTATCCAGCATTGTTTCGAGAGCTTTTCAAGCTCTTTCTTAAGAAGCCTCTGGTGATACTTCCCAGCAACTGTTTCCTGATGTTTGTGATAACATTTGAGGATGTTCTGCATTATATCTAAAACTTTTTACACAACAGATTTTCGCATGCTTTTCGAGAATTTTCAACTGACATTCTCGGAATATTACATTTTCCAGCAATTATTGATACCGTAGCTTTCTTGATAACCTTTCCCGTAACTTTATACAGAAATTTCCGCCAATTTTTGATGATGTTTTTCAGTCAATGTTTCATTACAGACTCATTTCTTTCGTGTACTTTCAGCTCCCCTGAACTAATATGTACGAAGTGACATCAACAACAAATCAACTCGATTCAACGAGCGAAAGTGAAAGACCTCAAATTGAGAGTCTAATGTCATGACACAAAGTTTCAAAATGTAAGTACATTTGGGTGTTCTCTCAAATGTAAACAACAGCTAACGTTGGAAATGGCCCGCTGCCGTGACGTGAACAGCGTTCTTCAAAAATACCGTTCTCGTTTGATGCCTTTGAAGGCGTGAGAAAATCGAACTCTATGCACAACTAGAATACATTAGAATTCATAATGACACAGTTATAAGAAGGGCTTATCATGAAACATGACTATATGCACGGACAACATGAAACAGGGTCGGAACTGAAACAAGCATTCTCTTGGAACGACCCTCCCATTCACTTTGGAGCACATTTCAGAAAGTGTGTAGGAAATGTAACTCACGCTTGTTTACTTCGCCTTTTTAGTTTGTTTGTTTCTTGGTATAAATTGCCACTCATCGTTAATCAGATTCGCTGATGATGAACCAAGTTGGTTCGAAACGTTCGAATAACTAATAAAACATGTTCACGTCTAATCAACTACTTTTTATATCTCAACTGGAAATGTCTTAACAACTGGATTTGTCTTATACTGTATTTGTCAAAATAACGTAAAATGTCTATTAATATGAAGTTGAAAACAATGATTGTCGTCGCTTGCCTCATCCTTCGTTACATTTCAGAAAGATTCTGAAACTGTACCTTCCCTAACTACTTTCTCTTATGGCATGAAAGAATCTTGAGGAATATCTTTGGATAAATGGGAAACAACTGGTGACAAAGGATGAGGGGGATGAGGGGGTGAGGGGGCGAGGGGCTCAACAACCTTCAACAACAATGACGATAAAAACGAAAATTATTCACATCGATTTTCATAAAGATACATTACTACAATATTGTGAAGAAGATTGTGATAATTCATGATTCATTTTCTTTCCTAAGCCCATTTTCATGCGATCTGCTCGGTTGGAGAATGTTCACTGAAGCTTCGCAAGAATGCCAAGAGTTAGGCCCGTTACTTCTGGTACCTTTCTGGTAAGGTCTACCGCAGCCCTTGAATGGCACTAATGAAATCGATATATGATTGGCACTTTAACCCCAGGGGGGCTCAGTTAATTTTGGGCGCTGCAGGGGGGTTTAAAAGAAAGGGATTCTTCTAAGAGAAGGATTATTCACAAAATCAAATAACAAGGATATAAATTCTGGCTTTTTTGTTCTTTTGCCCCATTTTCCGGAATCAACAACGATTTTACGAGTCAAATGAAACATAAATTCAACACTCTTTTATCCAAAACCAAAATCAAAAATGCAAACTTGTCTGGCTGCTTAAATTGAAAACATTTGGTAGCCTCGGGAATTTTACTTACTTTAGGGGCTTATATAAGATTTTGGCTCAGAGAGGAGGGGCTTGTTAGAGTGGGTGCTTATTAAAGAAGCGGCTCAATAAAGCTTTTGCGGTAATTTCACCCAACACTCGTGAAGGTCTTTTGGCTATGATGACTCGACTCCTATCTGAAAGCAGGTGGACCAGCAGCTGCTTTCTTTCGGATAGAGATCACCATAGCCAACACATCCAAAGCACAATTCGAAACTGATCTGCTTCCATTATAATCACACTAAGCCAACATCAATTATTGACAACAACACAAGAAACAATCCGATCGAGAAAGAGACCGGCCTACGCTTGACTTGCTTTGACCTAGCGGAGAGGCAAGTGAAGGTCTTTCGTCTACGCCATAAAAAAGGAATTATCGAACTGTTTCGCGAGAAATAAATGCCCATATTAACGAAGAAAATTTGTGTCAAAATTGAAGATAGGCTCCCAGTTGTCGGGGAGAAAAGATAGGCTTTGCCCGAAGAAACTTCTGTGTCCCCCAGTGCAGTGAGTTAATGCTCATGCGTAGTAATGTTTTGGGGTTGGAGCTCTGAGCACTACATACCCCAAAACGCTACTACGCATATGAGCTTTAACCCACTGCACGGGGGGCCAAATACGTTTCCTCTGGCAAAGCATGTCTCAGGTTTCATTGCAAGAAACAGACTTGGCACGTATCTCTTCTTTGGACTAATTCTTAATGAATATCTGCGTCATACCTCATAATCCTCACTCCTTGGATTTCCTCGTAAAAGCCCCTTATACATCCTTTATACAGGGGGAGGGAGTTAATTACCATATATGCTGGTACGGAATGTGTCATTTTTGGGTGTCATTTTAGAAAAATAACTCTTTAGGGTATTGACTTTGATCAAAATTTGATCATCAAATATCACTTGATTGATTAAAATTTTGAATATCTGTCACAATTTAAGGGTATACATTCTTAATGCCCTGAAATTTTGGGGTATCGTTTTCACGAAATTTTTCGATTTTACAGTGTGATTTCAGACGTCAAATGGAACAACCCCGTCACCCGCCTAATGAAGTTATCCCTCCCGGGTATACACCTCATTCTTACCTATAATTTAATCGAAATCACGCGAAGATGATATGATGACACAAGTCTGAAAGCCTCAGTATGTTAAAACATATAATGGTATTTTTGTCGTCCAACCTCGCCACATCAAGTTACTTAGGTCTTTGTTGTCAAAATTTCATGACCCATTGTTCTAAAATTACTTTTGAGTGGGCTTGTAAGGATTTCTAGCTACTGAAAGCTAATTTAGGCCCATGAAAATTGGACCAAAACAAAGAGATGACAAGCACAAAGCATGCTGGTTGAAACTGAACTTTCAAGAAGGGAAGAAAAGAAAAGACAGGCTTTGTAAGAGATAGGAAAAGATAGGAAAATGAATCTGCTAAAAGGAATCTGCTAAAAGGAATCTGCTAAAAGATTGGAAAGAAAAGAGACAAAACGAAAGGGCAAAAAAGAAAGGAACGGAAAGGAGAGGAAGGTAGCTGAAATTTCAAATATTCTAGGGAGGAAGAACGGAAAAACGGAAAAGGGAACGGCTAAGAAAGGAAACCGAAGGGAAAGGAAACGGAAAGAAAGGTAAGGGAAAAGAAAGGAAAAATGAAGGAAAGAGAGAAAGGAAAAGGGAAAGAATAGGGCGGTATGCAAAAAAAGAAGAAGCAAAGTGTGTATGAAGAAATAAAGTGCTAGGTTTGCTACTGAGAAGTAAAAAGTTTTTGAACCCGACTTAGAAAAAGTTATATAGCATTCAACCTATTTATAACAGTTTAAACTCATTACAAAACAAAATCTGAATTCCTATGCACATTCCAAATTCCCTTTTTTAAATCTGAAAATTGACAAAAGTTCCCCCACTTCTCATTCAGCTGATATCATTAATTCATCTCTCTTTGCAAAATCTTAAAAAGTTAAAAAGATTATCAATGTTTTGGTAAGACTGACACACCCAAAGTAGTTCAAAGAATCTCATGATTTCAAAAAGAAAGCTTTCACAAAAATTAATCCAAAACAGTAATATGTTTGACTGAGTCCTCCAAATGTAATCAAAAGAAATGTTTTCCAGTTGCTAAAGCTTCTATCAGATTAAGGTTACTCTTTTGAAACAAAACCATTGTTTAGCTTTTAGGGAGTAGTCTCAACTATGATTTAATTTTATCAATTCTCAGTTATCTTCTGAACTGAGTGAGAAGAAATAAGATGTCCAATGCCCAAAGATAATCTGGAGTCTCTACGGGCTGCTGTAGGGGGGGGGAGCTTTGGTTGCTTGTCCCATTGATGCAATATTCTACAGTATAAATATGGAAGTTGGCCAGGATGTTGGTGTCTTTTAGTTTGATACAGTAGAAACCTGTGTATAAGAACCTACAGTTCTGCAAGTCAGCCTGATTAGGTTCTTACATATTGAGTATTTAGTGGGAAATTAGGCTGTTCAGGTTCTTCAATTGGTTCTTATTTCATTCAAGGCTTTCATGTATTTCTTTTGTTCAGATTGAAACTTAAAGCCCATTATTTACTGTCAGTTCAGAGGCATCTGAGTTCATGAGGCACTATTTACAACAGCAGTCTGTGGAAGAATCAGAAATTTTACAGAATACAATGAAAAGCTTTCAAAGCATCTTTATAGTTCTTTGCAAGATGCACACATGGCAGTATCAGTCTGTATAGGTTCAATGACAAAGCAACAGAAGTTTTGATCTTATTTGATTATCTCTACGAGTAAGAACCTATTTCAAATTTCAGGCTGAATGGGTTATTATATATTAGGGGCCTTATTTCAGAATTTCAGAATTTCAAATTTCAGGCTGAATGGCCTCTTATGTATTGGGGGTGTAATTTCAGAATTTCAGAATTTCACATTTAAAAACTCTTTACATCAGATTGTCTTGAGGTTTGCATGCATCCTTTGATTTGCTGATATCACACGGTCAACAGGGACTCATAATATTACGCCTTAAAAAGGGGCCCAATTTTTCAAAATGGCCTGAACCTGAGGGAGTTCCCACAAACTAAAAAATCACTTCAAAATCTGGTTTACAGAGCTTGAACATTGAAAAGAAAACTTTTAGTACAAAGAATGATGTTGTCATGGCCTACAAAACACAAAATGTATATCAAGCAGTGATCTTCCTCAGTAGAGTAGAAGGAAAATAGATCCATCAAAGCTGCAAGAAGTCCAGGCATAATCAAATGGCTTTTTGAATGCAACAACAACTGTCTGAACAGTGCCTCCTGATCGGTTGAAAGCTAAATTCTAGGAATTGATTGGTGAATATAGAATCACTCTACGCAGGCTTAAATTGGGTCCACTTTAAAGTGTGATATAATGAGTCCCTGTTGATCAAGAAATCAGCATATCAAGGAATGCAGGGAAACATGGGATGAAAAGGCATCAGTCTAGACTTTACCTTTAACACCTTAAAGATAGAAAAAAATAAAGAAACTTTTGCTGGCTGTTTCAAGGTATGCTGTTTAGAAAAGGCTAGAGACCTGCTTAAAATGTGAAAGGTCTGGTGGTAAGGCTCAGTAGATCGGCTAAATTTGAAATTGGGAGAATGCATTGACCACCTTTCAATAACTTTTATTAAAAGTTGACTTTTTGATTTACAACAGTTTTAATTCAAGGCATAAATCAAATTCAGTGATTTCCCAAAGGTTTCATTCAACTCAGTAAATGTTATCATTAATTAATGCAGTGTAGCCTTGGAGAATTTTAAGCAAGTAGTATGGAGAATTCTTTGAGAATGAAATATGAAACTTTGTGGACTATAACTTGGGAAATTAGTGCTGGAGGAATTTAAAAGTGAAAACATTTAGCTAAGATGGCAACACTTTGCTTGCCTGCACTTTTCTTAAGGGTAAGAAAAATTTTTTAAGAGCAATTTGTGCTTTCATCAACAAAGCAAGGAACTGATAACGTGTTCCATAAGGCAGAAAGATAGCTATCCCAGCAAAGGAAGAAAAATTGTCTTCTTTGGCTAAGGAAATGAAGAATCTTTGGTCAAACCAAGAATTAGTGTGCATGTCTGTTTTCTTATCTCAAAGTGATAAATTACATTTCTAATTTTCTATTTACAATATGTGCAACGGAAATAAATCCCATAAGGTACCTAATGCTGTTAAGGGTACGGGTATGTGCAACCCATATGGGTGGGTTCTTAGGCCCAAAATTCTCTAAACAAGGGTCTGTTTTTCAGCACATTTTCCTCAAACATGGGTGGGTCTTCCAGAAATTGGCAAAAAAATAGTCAAAAATGGGTAGTTTTGAGCCAAAATTTATCATAAAAGTGAGTATGGCTAGTTTTGGTAATTCGAAGAGGGTAGGTTTTTGAAAACTGAGTGGCAGACCACCATCCATCCACAAGTCATGTACCCCCCCCCCTTCAGGGAAACTAATCTACATTGATTAAATAGTTTTTTGATATGATTAAGAGGGCTTAATGAGAGAGAGGGCCACAATTTTGGAGGGAGAGTTATTAGAAAGGGGCTAAAAAGAGCTTTTACGGTAGACACAAACGTTCTTATATCAATTTATAAAGACTTGTAGAGGCGTAGAAGACAAGGGAGCTGGGGGTGAGGGCTACAGTCCTCCCAACTTTGGAAAAATTTGCAAAAATTGGCCATAACTTGGCAGAAAATCAGCCTAAAGTTGGGAAAAATATTCTTAACAATGGATCTTTCAGCAGGCAGCCCCCTAAATTTTATTACCCTGTATGCTTCAAAGATTTGGAACCATCACTCTGAAGAATGTTACCCATTACTACTACAGACAATTTTGTCAGTGGCTGGATGATTTTTCAACTGACTGAAACCTTGTATCGAATGAAAAGAACCACCACAGTCTCTGCAGCCATCTACTCGGCAGTTTCCTTCCCTTCATGAAGCGGACAGTTCAGCAGAAAAGTGGTTAAACAGCTAAATTCTTCTCTTTTCATGAATAAATAATGTTTCAAGCTGAAGAAAAATGATCTGGTCAACCATTACGAGCAGTTATCGATTATAAATAGAAGTTGAAATCGCGTAGGCAAAACCTTGGTCTGTAAGAAGAAAGGAGGGATTTCCTTCAGGGTGTTAAGACAACGTTGGCGAAATTACAAAGTCCGAATTGCCGTGCTATGAAATTTTGCAACGTAAGATAACGATAAAAGTTTTAATACTCACAACAACGACGATATAAACCTCAGGGATTAGGGATACTTGATCATGTTCGTTGTGCTGGGTCGCACTTCGCTTTACTGAAGAAAGTTTGCTTATAAGCAGATGTCCTCGCTTGTTCACAGTGGTCACCGCCGGCCTTTCTCGAACTTTCCCAACATTATTCTTAAATGAACGCACAGTGTTGCTTGACTTTAATGCGAAGCTCATACCTTGTTGAAAGAGATAAGAAGCATTAGGGAAACAAGAGAGGACGTATTTTTGCAAACACAGCGAAAGTAAAGCGATTTTGATTGAGAAGGCCTTGCTAGGCCATGATCTAATCTTTAGTAATGTTCAATGTCATGGCTTGAAAGAAGAGAGCTAAGGACCCTTTGTTTACAAAAGTGTTTCCTAAATTAGATATCCACCGGCGCTCCCTGATATCCACGGCAGATGTTTCGCTGAGGAAAATAGGATGCTGGTTCGCAGATTTTACGAAGGGAGGGGAACTACACTAACTTTACTTGAACGAGACAGCCTGTAAGAAATGGCACTACAACTGTTACAATCAGTTCTTTTTCAAGAAAGTAAGGTCTCTAGGTAGGCCTACATTTTACGGCACTTTGAAACCAAAAGCTTCCGTTTGGTTTTTTACATTTCTAATGCTGGAAATGAAGAGTTAGTTTAGTTTCAATTCCAAAGCACTCATTGCACAGTATCAAGACACTTTCGAATGCAAATTTCAATTGATAGCTTTTTCAATTTTAGGAGTGTGGAAGCTTGTTTAATTTTGAAATAATTAAGTGCACCAGATGTTTGCGCAGGCTAGATGTTTCTTGTAAGAACTGGGAGTATCATTCTGTATGCTGAAATAAATACATCTAAATGGTTGTTCAATATTCTTTCATTCGAACATTAGAAGTTTAACAAAAAAATTCAAAATTTTCACACTAGGAAAAAGTTTCTACTAAATCAAATTTGATTATAAATAGAGGTTTCAGGTTTTGTACGTTTTTTACATATAAGAAACTTGGATCTGGCCATAGAGCTAAAAGTTTCTTAATATCACAGGAAATTTTGTCGATTTTAATACTAAAAGTTTCTTGATTGGATTCTTACTTTTTGAATGCAAATTTAGCAACGTGGTTGCTAACACTGTAGCAGATATGTCTTGATATTTAAAACATCATAAAGGAATAAACAGTGTTCTGTTGAAAACACAAATGGGTAGATAATATTGCTCAAGAAAAAGGTTCAACGATCTATTCGCTATAAAATCCATGCTTTTAACTTTGAAAAGTTTCTTAGTACTTCACAGAAATAGTACTAGAGTTTCTTAAAATTTTGGCCATCTTAGTACTAGTTTCTTATAAACCAGTTTCTTCTAAAAACCGTGTAACCAGGTAAAAAGAAATGCCAACATTATTAAAACATTGACTCAAATCTTTTGATTCTCAAAAATGGGTTAATGGGTTAATGGATGCTCCCAACTTAATTACGATTTCAAAAGGAACTACCCTCTGGGGTAACAAAAACCCCTTACCAACCCCTGACAGTTCACCCTTCAGCAAAGAGCCACAGATGAATGGCGCCATCCTGAGAAAAATGACACATAATAACTAAGATTGGTTGTAGTTAAGCATTCAGCAGGTAACATTAGATGGCTGCCTTCTTTCATCAACACAGCGCGTTAATAACATTAATGCAGCAAAATAAAAAACGTCTACAGCTTTAAATACTAACCATTGATAGCACGGTGATTTAGGAGCACCGTAATGGCCATGAAATAGGGAAGGACACCTCTCATCATCAGCAGCACCTTCTCCTTCGCCGACCTTGTCATCAACCATGACTTTCGCTTTTCACGAGCCACATTTTGTTTGAATTTTCAGATCGAATCAATGTTACAAACTTTGTTAATCCTCCGGATTAGTTTTTATGCACATGCGTAGTATGTAAAAGATTCATACGCATGTGTCAACGTTTCAATTCAGGGGGCTTGACTTGGACTAGCTCCTTCTAAATTTCAACTGAGGGAGCCGCAACACTGGAGTCCTAGCCATCAGATGGGATTTGGACAGGTTTTTGATAACCTAACTTCCAAGCGTATGGATGTTTCGAGGGAAAAAAGATCTGCCTCTCATCGAATATGTTTGTAACTACTTTTTTCGATAAATGCAATCTTAATGGTACTTATTATCAATAAGTCAACTTTAGAGGATGATGTAACTGGCCTGCACAGAGGTTAACGTTCGCAGCATCACCAAAGGTAGAAGACAGCGGCAGATGCAAACATTGCAGATGAAGTTACAGAATCTCTGCAAACAATGGCACCATTCATTTGGGAAGATACGCTACCACACTAAAGCGAAATGTATGCAAAAAGATCAACATCTGTTTTTCAGGCGATTCTTTTCTTACGAAACGCATCTAATTTTTTATTGAAGGCAACTTTGGCAGTAACACTAGTATCCCACTGATTTGCAGCTAAAACAGCATCAAGGGTCATTTGGGGTTATGAACGAATTCATGTTCATAAGCTCTTGTGCTTGCTTAGCCCAAGACAGACTTTGTAATCATCCACAAGGATCTTATGTTTTACTTAGGGGTCGTCCCAAAATCCATGTTGTCATGGGTAGCGGAATTTGGCCACAAACTTCAGATACTCCTTCCCCCTTCTCTTAACGGACATACATAATTTAGGGCGTATTCTTTTGGGCATCTTCTGAAAAGGGTAGAGTTGGTAGAAGATAAAATCCCATTCTTTTGGTACCCTTCTATCGAAAACGGTAGACTTCGCAGACTTTAGATCGCTTTCTATAAAAGCCCATTCTTTTGGTCATTCTGTTTTCGGTAGACTTCCGAGAGATTTTTGGCGTATTCTTTTGGGCTCTTCTGAAAACGGTAGGTAGAGATCCGAGGCTTTGGAAACCTTCTGCTCCTGAAGCATTGTTTCGTGAATGAAAGTTCTCAAAAACATTCGAAAAAACAATGGTACTTCGCTGATTCTTTTCTCTTGGGATTGGCATAACAAAAGTACATTGCATTGCAATGGTTTCAATTCGCTCGGTCGAACAATAACATTCGAATTCTCATTTTTTCAGCACTCCATTGCCATTCTTTTGGCATTTTCTCTGGGAAGTCTGCCAACTCGAAATTTTTCTCTGCTAAGCCTACCGTTTTCGGCAGACTTCGCAGACTTCAGATGCCCAAAAGAATACGCCCTATGAATAATGCATTTCCACTGCCAGTTTATGGCTGGCAAGATGTTTTCAGTGGTCGTCTAAGGGGCCGCAAACATATCGATTTTTCCCCAACAACGTCGTTTGGACCTTTTTTAGGGGTGGGAGGGGTTTCGCTCAAGACGTTTTCAAATTGAGACGTTATATCGAAAAAAAGGTCTGATATAAAAATCACAACCCGTAAAATCTGAACGTTGTCTTTGTTGACTGTCTCTCATTGTCAAAATAAGCCTTCTAATATGCTCGGATCTTAAACTCTTTCATTTTAAAAGTTGGCCTACAAAAAAGACACTCAGACCATAACATAAAGATCTTTCTAAATTCAACTCAACAATGTTACGAAATCAACTTGTAATTGAACTCAGCAATAGTACGATATCAGCTGAATCCTTATCCTGGTGGCTAAGGTACGGCAACGTCGACATTTATGACTTACACAATTATGTAAAAAGGACTTCTCGTCAATAGTATGCAGGGAACATCCCTCAAATTAGGTTCTTTACGATGCTGTTATTCTTTGATATGCAGAAATTTAAAGTATAGAATGGTTGCGAGTAAGTGTATTTCTCACTTTTTGCAGTTTATTTTGCTGTTGTTAGAATTATTCTTAGCAATGAAATTTGATACACGTTTTTTTTCATAAGAAACTGGTTTATAAGAAACTAGTACTAAGATGGCCAAAATTTTAAGAAACTCTAGTACTACGTCTGAGAAGTACTAAGAAATTTTTCAAAGTTAAAAGCATGGATATTATAGCAAATAGATCGTTGAACCTTTATTCTTGAGCAACATTATCTAAAAAGTTGTGTTTTCAACATAAAAGATTTAAATGTCAAGAAACAGATCTACCGCAGTGTGAGCAACCACATTGGTAATTCTGCATTCAAAAAATAAGAAACCAATTAAGACACTTTTAGTACTAAATTGGACAAAATTTCATGCGAAATTAAGAAACTTTTAGTACTATGGCCTGATCCTAGTTTCTTATAAAAAAAACGTGTATGAGCGCAGGGTCAGTCTCCACACTAAGCACTGCAAAATCCAGGCCCATAACATGCACAAATTTCGCTTATATCGATATTTAGGTCATGAACGTTTTGTGGCGGGGTAGGGGGGTCTAAACGAAAACGTCCAAACGACGTTATTGGGAAGAAAATCGATATGTTTGTCGCCCCTAATGTTTCTTTTGGAAATTGGTACATGAATTATCTGCATGAGAAGAAAGGTAACTGATTCTTTGCAATAATTTTTTGCCCATTGTGCTTTGCTTTGGCCAGTCAGCAATAATAATGATTTGGCAGGGTTCTGTGAAAAGACCTCTTTTGATATGCTGCAGAAGAAAGGCAAATCCCAAAATGCTTGCGTAATACCCTGACATGGAAAGTGGTAAATTTGAGCCCTTGTCATTTGGTGAATTTGAGCCCAGAGCCATGCAACAGATCTCGCAATGATTTAAAATTATCAAAAAGCTGATCAGCAACTTAAATGTGCTTTAAATGTAATTAAGTTGCTAACCCGGGGGGGGGGGGGTACTTTGTATATTTGTCCGCTGGGGATGTGCCGATTTCAGGGTATCGTTTTCGCCCATTTTTTCTAGAACAGGGTATCAAAAGAAGGCAAATTTTCTGGAGCAGGTTGTCAAAACATGTCAAAAGAGGAAATTTTGTTACAACGGGTCATTATTTAGTCAAATTTTTGTGTTTTGAGTATACTTTTCACAGATTTTTTCTAGAACAGGGTATCAGTAAAATTCTGGAGCAGGGTGGAAAATTTTGTTTTCGTGGGCACATCCCCATACAAATTTAGGTCAAGTACACCCCCCGGGGTTGCTAATTAGGTCAAGTTCGTGCCAAGTCAATGAAAACAACACAGCCAATGTCAATCTTATGGTGTCAAATCTGTCCAACATGAAATAAGTCGACGTCAGGTTTTGCTATAGGATCGCAGGAAACTTGTGTCTCGTATGCGCTTTCCGCGCGCTTTCTTTAGTTCACTACCAATTAGCAGAGATAAAACGGCAATCAATTGCATTAACGAGCGTGACTGACCGAGACTGACTTAGCTTACTTTCTTCCTTTCTTTCTTACTAACCTCGAGCCCCCTCTTAGATTACAAAGTTGGACTTTGTAATCAAAAGCACTCCGCAGGATTCCTACTCCGCAGAAACAAGGTAAGCCGTTTAATACTATTCTGTCTTAAGAGAGAGAGAAGAGAAGCTTGTGTTTTGTTGCATGAAAATTTTGTCCTATCGATAATGACCCATTTACGACAAGACAATTTACAGAGACCTTTTTGTAACTACAAGAGGCCCCCCATATTTGTACATGAAGCGTTATTTGGCTAATTTGGGCCCCGGGGGGAGGGGGGTACTTGACCAGATTTTGGACGGGGACGTGCCATCGAGGTTGCAAACACATACCCGTTCCTTACTTTATACCAATTTATCTAAAATATATACCGGACTTTAAACCAATTTTGCGAAAATGCATACCCGACCCTATACCAATTGCGAAAATTGCGAAAATCGATACCGTTCCTTGTACCAAAATCGTGAAAATCGATACCGTTCCTTATACCAAAATCGTGAAAATCGATACCCTTCCCGATGGCACGTCCCCGTACCCAAAATATGTATAGTAGCCCCCTCGGGATTTGGGCGCGTGATTTCGTGATTTTGATATTTTCGACTCGTGAATTCGTGATCGAAGATTCTGTCGTGCAGCGTGATTTGCCAAAAATTTGGTCGTTATTTCCTGAAATGGACTTTTAAAGCGCGTGATTGTGCCTTCAAATTTCACAAAGAAATGCTGTTTTCCGTCATTCTGGAGGGTGTAGTGTTAAAAATTTTCCGGAGGCGAGCCCCCGGACTCCAATTCTTACTCCATTCCCTGGCAATCTACCCCAAATAAAGATATTTGTCTCCTAGAAAGTCTTGGATAAAAATAGCATTGATCTTACATGAAGAATTTCTGAGTTAATGTATCGTAGAATCAGCGATTGGCAGAGCCTGAGCAAGTTCTGCGATAAGTTACCTAAAAACAATACATGGTACTACTCAAATTGCCACCGACAAAGTAAAAGATGCAGTCTATTTGAACGAAAATCGACTTTTTCTAAGAAGCAAATGATAGGTTACCAGGCTTTAATTTCCACAATACGGCGTTTTTCGATGATCTAGAAGGCGAATACTCCAAAAATTTTCCGGGGCAAGCCCCTGGACCCCTATTTATCTCATTTCACTCACAGTTTTGGCTCCGAAACTTTAAGATCCATGTTAAAATTACCCTGCTTTCCCTCGTGTGTCTTCGCCAGCTATGTATTTACGTAGAAATATCTATCTGGAGTATTCTTAAATTTCTGCAACGTGAACGTGAAAGTGCTGTTTTATAGTCCGTGATGGCCTGAAAAACGAAAAATCAACACGTGAATCCGTTATCCAGGGGTACTCCTACAAGAACATGAATCTTCTTTCTCCATTTTCCGTCAGGATGGCGATTTACATCCAGAACCTGAAGAAGGATTTATACTGCATTCACACTGACACAGTTAAACCAGCTTTATCTAAATCATTTTAAATTTCAACAAATCAAATGACTGGATTTGTTGGATTGACCAATCATAAGGCCGTATTCAGAAACCTGGTTTAGTTTAAGCTGGTTTAACTTGCAGCGTGAAGGGGGCATCAAAAAGCCTTGAAAGGGAAAATTCTACCCTGGAAGATGGTATGATCACCATGTCAAAGTAGCGTTAACATTAGTTTTGAGCATGATACTACTATCATGCTAAAGAGGAGAATTCATTCCTATGGATGGAAAATGATCAGTTGCGATCGATGAAAATGAGTGAGACTCTGCCGAGATCAGGAAGATGGGTGGGAACTACTGAACATGAAGAAGGCTATGGAAGTTTGGAAGACCATCCGGGAGATTCGACCCTAATAGCCCGAAGGCTAAAAACCAACTATCAATCTACGAATACGAACCCCATTTATTCTACACGCTTTTTTTATAAGAAACTAGGATCAGACCATAGTACTAAAAGTTTCTTGATTTCGCATGAAATTTTGTCCATTTTAGTACCAAAAGTTTCTTAACTGGTTTCTTATTTTTTGAATGCAGAATTAGCAATGTGCTCGCTAACATTGCGGCAGATGTTTCTTGACATTTAAAACATCATAAAGGAATAAACAGTGTTCTATTATGTTGAAAATACAAATGGTTAGATAATATTGCTCAAGAATAAAGGTTCAACGATCTATTTGCTATGATATTTATGCTTTTAACTTTGAAAAGTTTCTTAGTACTTATCAGACATAGTACTAGAGTTTCTTAAAATTTTGGCCATCTTAGTACTAGAGTCTTATAAGCCAGTTTCTTATAAAAAACGTGTATTCGAACGTCGTAAACAACTACAAAATATTGTCACTCGCTTTATTGTCCATTACGCAAGGGATTTATCAGCAATGTCCTCAAAGGAATCATTACAGGGAGTGTGCAATGGTAAATAGGCTTCTCTATAAATAGGACAAAGAAAATACACAAATACAGAACTGTTTCTTTTGCTATCAATTATTCCCAACACGTGTGGGCCATCGATTTCATTGGGCCATTTTTTAGATTTTTCTGCTCTGTGCAAGTGCAGGCTTTTAGTCTTGCACAAACCTGCCCCTGACCAGAACCCCTATGAGATAGACCCAGGCCCCCACGAGATCCTCTACCCTGGGTACCAGAGAGATCCTCTGACCTTTAAGCAAAGTTGTCGACCAACATCATTGGCAAGATCCTGAGGGTTATCAGCTAAAGAAATAGCAAAAGCGGCGGGTTGGTCAAATTCCAAAACCTTTGCAACTCACTATAACAAATTTATGATAAGTGAAGAAGATGAGAATTTCGGTAGGAAAATCATGGGAAACTGATGTAGAACTTGGAAGTACTCTGTTGTTGTTTCATACTAAATTGGTGAAGAAATTTGATTTTCTTTTTTTGTTACTATCACAAGTTGCTTTCTCTTCTAATTTCTTGCATCTTCCGGCTGCAAAAACAAGAAACAAAAAGTAGCTCAATTCTTTCAAACATGGGTACGAAAGTGGTATTGCTACTGTTATGTCATCAGTCAGAATCAGTCAGAATTGAGCTGATAAGGATTGGAACCCTTTGTGGCTCCTAAGATAAGGTCTCTTACAATTGTCGGCAAAATACATCAGGTTCATTCAAGCAGGCTTTAAAATCTCATAGGGGTTCTGGTCAGGGGTCTAGAGCGAGTGAGAAATAATTTCCAAATTAAACAAGCGGCAGTGCCGTTTGATTTAAATTATTGCTCACTCGCTCCCCCCTGACCAGAACTCATATGCCCACCGCTCAGCCCACCCAGAGTTGCTTGAATGGACCTGGTATGTGCTTCAAAGGAGGATCTCGTGGGGGCCTGGGTCTATCTCAAATGAGTTCTGGTAAGGGGGGAGCGAGTGAGCAATAATTTAAATCAAACGGCACTGCCGCTTGTTTAATTTGGAAATTATTTCAGGAAAGTGCTTTTTGCTTCACTTGCACGTAAACTTCTTGTTTTCAGTTGAATATGTACAGTCTGATTCAACTGCAAAGCTGAATTTGTTATGCTTTTCCAATTTCTAATATATGCATAAGTTTTTGAATGAGAAACAAGCCTTTTTCAGACCTGCACAAGTTTCTTATAAGAGGGGTATTATTTCAAAAATCAAGGTCTGGTGTTTCTTAAGTTCATGTTTCTTATATGCGGGACAATACTGTAACTAAGTTACAACAAGGTTGATTCACCAATAGATTAATTCAAAAATTCTCCCAATTCGTCATGGACATGGGACATGAAGAATTTCAGCGAATTCTGTCGAATTATGTTATCAACATAAAATCCTGCAAATCCAAAATTGAAATATTTAAAAGAATTTTTTTTCACCCTTTCCTTCCTTTTTCCAAATAGTTCAATGAAACTGTTTGATCAGTTAAAGTTTCATGGCCATAATCTTTCTCTCTCTCTTGGCAGGTAGGCAGGTATTTCTGTTGGAAATTTGGCTTGAATCATTGGAAAGTCCAATTCAAGACGGAGGAAAGACACTGATGAGACAAAGAGGAAGATTCAATGCAGAGAAATGAAATTTTAATTTCAACGACTTAATCCATTATTTATATACAAGCGAGAGCGTTTTAATTTATCATACAAAACAAAACTACTTGATGTAGCCTTATTACATACAATGAACTACTGTACTTCTCGTCTGATGATGTATACACAAATCTATATTATAGCATAGGTTTGAAGTCTTTAAAAGTTTTATGTAAATTTCTATGACTCATTTCTTTGAGCAGAATGGCTGCAAAGAAACTTTAGTATTTAGCTATGGCTCTACCGCTGAACTTTCCTAAAATCTTCAATGTCTTCAGAATTAGTGATCTTTCTCAGAAATTCCAGGAAAATTTTGAACAAAAACTGAAACTGTCGCACTGTCAAAGAATTTTGATATTTCATGGAATGATTTTGAAGGAAGCCCCAGTGTACAGATCGACAAAGCAAAAGTCTGCCTGCAAACCTTGTGGTTTATGATCAAGAAATTTGATGACATCACATCCCTAATAATACGCCTTTTCAACTAAGTGGCCTCGTTTTGGATTTTTTCAAAATTTTAGCTTTCATCATATGAAATTTCTGACCACAGATTCACATTCAGTCTAATTGCAAATGTTCATGATCTTAGTGTTAGCAATTTTAATTCTATGAGGATGACACATTTGAAAATTTATAAGGGATTTGACCGTGAATAATAACTGAGGGTGTAAAGTTACTCCCCGAACGATTTTCATGGTCAAATTCCATTCTCAAATTTATTATCGCTAAAACATCGAAATAGCAGACACTAGAAATATGAGAATTCGCAATTAGACTGAACTTGGGATGCTGAATCCAAATCTGTGGTCAGAAATTTCGTATCAAGAAATTTTCAACAATTTCCAAAACGAGGCAGTTAGTTGAAAAGGTGTATTTGAAATACACAAAAATTGCGAAAAATATTAAAAGATTTCTGAAAAGTAGAAGTATAGTAAAGGTAGAATTATAGCAAAGAAGCCATGATTTTTCTGACGCCAATCAGTTGAAAGAAATAAGTCATAGCATCTCAAGGGCACCTTTTACAGAATTGGAACCTTTGCGGTACAAATACGGCTGTGTTGTAATGAGACATAATATTTCGTTGCTATGGGAATACTTACACCAGGATGCGATGGAAAAAAGTACTAACGAAAATACTTGGAGTTACAAACAGTACGCAGAAAACAGCAGTTGCAAACATTACAGAATAAAACAAAATTTCTGTTCTGAAAGCAAGAGAGGATATGTAACTTTATCCACAGGGTGTCCAGAAAAAATGTGCCCCGTTTGCATGGCTGCTGTGGAGGAGCTGTAGATTTGATCATCTCAGTTTTTACACAGATGCATAGATCAGGATTTAACATAGAGAATGAGACCTTGTTTGAGTCAATCTGACAAGTGGTTGCTGATTTATGGCAGAGAAAAGGCAAAATTAGTGGTTGCTTCAAAAACAGCACTTCTGTTGTTTTCCATTAATGCCAAAATATGGAAAGTTTTCAACGAATGGGTTCTTGTGCACTTGCCCAAGTCGTGCAAGTTCAGGGTTCTAGCGTCGTATTGAAATTTTTGCTTAATTGTTTAAAGGGTTAGCAATGTTGTCTATTCATCAAAAAGAACTTTCTACCTAATAAAAGGTGTGGTGAAAATTTTAATGCGATGCCAAAACGTACGAGTTGATTAAATTTAAATCTTCATCCAAAACGAAAACTGGGTGGGTTGACTCAAACTATTAAATATCTCATAACTGTACTGAAAATAAACAAACTAGTCTAGATTAGGAATTTTAAAAACACAGCTGGGCATACAATTGTTCGTCTATTAAGCCCAGATGTTTCGTGCTATGAACGCTTTGTGACGTAGAAAATTTCGTCACGGTTTCATTTTTCTGCGCTATCTGCGGTTTCATTTTTCACGGTCTCCTTTTTTGAAGAAATTCTTCATTTCTTTCATCTACAAATTAACCAATTATGCATGTCTCTATAAATCCATTATTTCCTATTTTCATTCATTCTCATAGCGTAGCGCGGAAAAATTGATAATTGTTTCCAATAACTAAATTTGACAATTCAAGTTAGAGTGTGTTTTTGATTGGTAGCAATTCTGAAAATGGCAGACACAGGATTTGTGTTCGGCACGGAGGAGTCTTACTTTTGAAAGGATTTTGAGCCTTCTACTCCAAAAGGTAGGGGTTTTGGCAAACTTGAGAAATCCAATACACTGCTGCTTTCATAATCATCGTGTTTCACTCATTCGAAATTAGGATTCCATTCTTGTGAAGTAAAAAAAATTTCAGAAGTTGTTAGGTTTTGAATTGCCAATCAAACACATCCTAACCATGTCAATAATGAAAACCTCTCACCTATCTATTTACGACACATAACGAATTTACAAAAACCAAACAGGGCGATTAACTTAACATTTATTCACAGTTAAATAGAAAGAAACAGCATTCTACTGTCTATGCGTTAAATACAACTTCTAAAAATTTACAAATATGAGTACTTCTTATAATACTCATATTTTGCTGTGAATTCAAGCGGATAAAGAGTCATCGTTCTACACGTCATATCGCCTAAGTTGGATTCTATCGAAACAGACTTTTTTTTAGCTATTCTACAAAGGAGTCTGGATCGAGCCAAACTTTTATTTATTTTTATGGGCAACGTTCGATCAAGTGGAGTTAGCGCTGTTGTCACCATTGTTCACATTATAAATTCTGCAAAATTTTAAAGATTCGAGCGCCGTTTTAGAATAGCAAAAGGTCCATAGACCATTTTGTTATTACGAAGAATGCATCTAATCCAATTCGAAAGCTTTTAACAATTTTCCATTTTCGTTATTTACATTGGAAAAGCTCGCCATTTACGACAAGAAAGACGTCACTCGTCCCGCACCCTTTCGCTGAGTGGTCGAGGCATTTCTTGCCTATACCCTCTTGCAAAGTTGGGAGACTTCTTTCTCCCCCCCCCCCCCTCCAAAGAGTGTACAGATAAGGGCCCGACGGGCCGATATGCCGAATATAGCAACTCAGGTTTAGCAACAAACAACAAAATTAACGACGATTCAACTGAGCGCTTAAGAACTGGCTTCACGGCTTTTAACTGACACTTTGTAAGCAGGGACAAAGCTTGGAGCTACAAAGACGAAACAATATCAAATCGGTTTTGGAGAGGACTCTCTGGTGTTGATGATGTTTAGGATACCAAAACCATCTAAGAAAACTTACGTTGATGACACCACAGTCATTGAGGTTGTTTAGGAGCGATATTTCTCCATCAAATAACACAGCAAAATACTCCTCCTTTTTGAGCAAATTTCGAGATATTACGTTAAAATGAAATTAAAGGAATACCTTTAATCAAGTTGGCTATGTAAGTGCTTGGTTTCCTCTATTTTTTGCTGTTTAATGGTCGCATTTCTCTTCATATATCTTTGACCATGCGCTCTCTTTTTCACATTCTTTTCTTTGGAGTGAAGTAAATAGTGTGATCTTTCCCCATGCTCACGATGGCCTCCTCTTCATAGCTTTCTTACAACTGGCTCTGTTTTAAGTTCTTGTCTCTAAAACCAATTCAGTCATCCTTGGCCATTTCATAGGGATATTCTCTTCACAATTTCTTGATAATGGGTTCTCTCTTTAAAGACAAACTGTAATTCTCCTCTTCTGAATTATAGCAAGCACTCAGTAGATATTTTCGTAAGATCGGTTTTGATGTAATTTGATATTTCATCGCTGCAATCTGATATTCCCAAAACTGAAATTCTGCAAAAGAGCGTCGAAATCAAATTTGTATTCTCACGGAAACCTCTTTACCGTGTGTGTGCATTTGCAAGAAATGGCAGCATGGAGACGAGATGTGGCCTAAATTGTCTCAACGTGTTTTGTAACTGAAAGCCGTTGCAAAGCACAAAAAGTGAAAAACAAAGGTAAGAATTCGTGTCAGCAGATGATAAATTTCCGTTGTAGCATTAATCATAGCAATCCTGGACTTGTCCTTTAAAAAAAGAAATATAAGGATACAGATGGGACACTTTTAGATCAGACTCTGCAGAACATATTCGTTGCTCAAACTTGACATGCACCATCTTAAAATCAGAAACCATCTTGGTCTCAGAAAGGATTCCTGTTAAAAAATCACCAAAAAGCGATTACCAAGCCAGTGGTAAAATTCCTGGGGTTAACTTTCGACTTTCAGCACGCTTTAGCACTTCTTTCCTCTTTGGCAGGTTGAAAAGTATTCCCCCCTAGTATGCATGACTTTATCAGGGGGATTTCATTCTCCCAAGAGGAAGAAATACATGAACACATCCAAGCGTCATCATTGCTAGGAAGGAGAACAAAAGGAAATTTTGATTGGTGTTTTCACTCATTTTTGCATGTTTTCGAAGGGGCTTTCTGCAGAAAATCTCCGATCTCGACGTGAAGGAATGACCGATTAAAGCTGGATAAATTACTGAACAAATTGGACGTACCGGGAATAAAACAAGACACAATTTTTAATGTCATTATAATGATTTTCAGGGAGCACAATTTTTCAGACACCGGGCATTTCTGTTTACTCTCCAGGTACTTTTATGCATTTGACAAATACAAGTATTAACATTTACCTTTTTTATACTTCGCTTCTTCATCTTGTGGTTTCGCCCTTCGAATCCTTTCTTCCAGTTGTCTCGTTTGAGACTCAGCTCTTTCTAAAATCGGAATCGTCTTGCAACATTTCTCGTCAGCCGTATCAACAGAATCCTCCATAATAATATCAATATCTCGACCCAACTTCGAATCTTCGAATCCTGAGTTCTCATGTCCATCGGATCCGACGTTGTTCAAATTCTCCTGACTCCCATTGAGTTCTTCAGACGCCCGACTTGACCGACCGTTATGTAGTACGACACCACTGTCATTTGAGTCGCATCGGTTATGAGTCCGTTTGTCATCATCGTCTTCTTTACTTTCAAGGAAGCTGGAATTGTCGGGCGGACAAGTAGTAGGCGACATATCGTATGATGATGAACTGCCGACTCCGTGATCACAGCAAACACAAACGCCGGGCAGGTCACTCTTACGGCTCCCTCCATGTATCCTTATTGCACCAGTTTCGTCCCGACTTTGTTCCTCTTCGTTTCTACCACAGGTGCAAGTCCTTGTATCGTCAGCGTCTGAGTAAGCGAATTTACTCCTAGACCCCACATCATCTGGCGTCGATTCATCCTTACTTGCCTCAATATCTGCAAATACTGGTAAATCACCTACTTCCGGGTTATCCAAATACTCATTCAATGCTTCCAGGAGCTCTTCATTATTCTCGGAATTCTGATATTTACTTCCTTGTTGAAACATTGCGGCGGTAACCCCAGAAATCGATTTTCGAATACTTTCTCGTTCTTTCCTACTTAGTCTAACTTCGCTTTTCGAGCGACTGCATTCGATTACTTTGTTATGTAAGTCAGTGAGATCGGTGCTATCCTCTAAATTTTTCACATTATATGCGAATAAATTCGGTGATAAACAGCGTTCGTTCTCTCCTAAACTCACCTCTTTACGTTCTAAATTGGAATCCGAATTTCGAACATCCACTTTCGAATCAGTCTCATCAAGTCCTGTATTTAAAACACAATCCTGTAAATTTTTGTCATTATTTTCCGTTTCTTGATGAATCAAGTCCAAATTTTTTTCCTGATTTTCCGATATTTTATACTTTTCTCTTCGATTATTTTCAATATTGTCTTTCGCTTCAACAACGGGCGATTTGTCCTCTCCCCGACAATTTTTATCTGGTGCAGCCTCCACAATAACTTTTGCTTCATCGCCGGCTGCAGAAGAAGTAGGCCTACTACTCCCAAACACATCAGATTTTGTGGCAACCGATTGCTCTGTTGAACTCGTAATGGACGATTTCTCCAGCCTTTGTTTCGCGAGTGATCGCTTCCTTTTCATGGCGAGATAGGCTTGCGTCTGGGCGATTTGTGTCAAGAAATCTCCAAGGAACGGTAAGCAAGGTGGATCTTTTAAATTTCTTGACAACTCAGCTCTGTATGTTACAAAATTCTCCGTTTCTGACATCAGATTTGATAGTTCACTGAATAATCTACAAGAGAGATTTTGCAATTTAAAATGCGACGACGAAACTGTTTCACCCCTCCCTGCCTCCTGCGGTATTTGGATACACCCCTGACAAACAATGCATTTTTTGGATCATTCATTACAGTTACTAACTTATTTCTTTGCTTTAAGGGTTTTAGATTACTTCGTTTTTCTCCTACAGAATTCAAAAACTTTCTCTAGTTATAGGTGTTGCTTGGATGTTGACCCTCATCCTTCACAGGAGTTGACAGGTTTCTTTCTGCATATTACAGTGCTTTTATTGTGTTTATGGCTTTCTTGTGATTATTCCGTCATTCAAGGCCATTTCCAAGATGAATTGCTAAAAAGGGCACATGTTGGGGTCGTCTGGTATCAAGTTAACTATCATGAGAAATAATTTGCCTACCGTTTCCTTCTGGCTCTGACTTGCTTCCAACTAGCCTCTAGTCGATAAATTGGTGTGCACTGCAACCCACCTAATACTGCTCTCAATGAATTGTAATTCTTGAGAAGCCGGCATTTGGCAGCAAGCTAAAAATGTAAAAATTGGTACGTAAATTTGGAAAAAGTACTTTTTACAATGAACAGACCTTTTAGCTATTGTACAAAGAGTCTTGATTGAGCGATGTTTTTATACATTTCTACACGCAAGGTTGGATTGAGTGACGTTGGAGACTCTAACAGCATTGTCCACATTCGAAAACCCTACAAAGTTTATCGAATTATTGTTCGATTCAGATTCTTTTTAGGACACCTGAAATGTCTATTGTCTGGGAAAACGTTTGCATTTCACACATTGTGTCATAAATTCGATTCATCGAGCCTCTGAACCTTTGTTCTTTCCTGTTCAAGATAGTTTCAGTGAATCTTTATTCAAAATTTCAGCCTGAATTTTTAATTATTTGTTGTCATGGATGGGTTATTCTGGTATATGACACTTAGCTTCCTAGAAAGTAAAAGTAAACGTCACAAAGGGATAAGTGCAAAATTTCTAATACGGATACGTTCCAAATTGAAACATAATTCGTTTACTAGAAGCAAACATAAACCTGCCATAGTAGAAAGGCTGTTTAAACAGCCATTCATTTCAATTATTTTATAGAGACTGTCCAATCTTCTGCTAAAATAGCATAAAATGCTAAAATGGAAAGATAAGGGCACTTTCATTTCAGAATCCCGAAAACTGTTTCAACCCTTCAAAGAGAACACACCAAGGAGTGGTTTGAGACAATAATAATAAAAGTGAACAAAATTGAAATTTTCACTTAACAGATAGGGGTCTAGCACCTTAACTGTATCAAAATACCTTGATCATTTTTGAGATAGCTTTCGCTCTGAGATAAATCGTCTCTTCTGCTAAAATACTTGAAGCGACCATCATTGCAACTCGATTGAAAAACTCCACCATGTTCATGACATTTGGAGATGTGACGAACTGAAAAAGATGAAACTCGTTCACTGAGAATAAGAACAGAGAAATGTTGTCAATAAGAAAAAACTGTACAAGAATGGCAAACTGGACATCAACAAAAGCCTTCAAATAATTAATTATTACCTGGGAGGGGGTGGAAGACATCTGGGAGGGGGTACCAAAATTTTACCCACTAAAAGAGAGGGGGGACGAAAAATAACACACCTTTCAGGAAGGCGGTATGAAAATTATTTGACATAAATCGTGTAATTTTGAAGCAAGCTAGTTTATCAGCAAGTAAGTTTTCAACATCTTAGAAGTAACTCTTAACGCAACTGCTTTCTCTTTCTCATCACGTCTGAAATGGTATCTTTCTTTCATGTGCTACTGTGATGATGTAACTCTTTCTTGATGCATTTGAAATCATGACAGTAGAATGGCACTGTAACCATATTGGGAGGGGGGCTGAAAATATTTTCTGTCACATTGGAGAAGGCACCAAAAGTTTCAAAAAACGCAGGGAGGGGCTACGAAACTTCTATTAAGTATTTGTAAATGTCTTCCACCCCCTCCCCAGCAAGAATAAATGACCCATCCCTTACTTCCCAAGAAAAGTCGAAATCAGGAAGTCCTCCTCTGCTGCTTAGAAATATGTTATTAAACGTTGAAAATAAAATCTCTGAAATGGTCCTTTTTTGTTGAAATTGTTTGCCCTACATACGTAACTTTCTCAAGACAAAAAGCATACTGAGAAAAGATCTGAATTGATCCTGTTTGTATTGATCTTTGCAGCAACTTCGTATTTCGTAACTTTGTATGGAAAGTATCCACGCAATGGTCTAGAGAAGATAACTTATCTCCTGTCCTTGACGTCAAGGAGAGAAATGAGAGCAAATGACTTTAATAGGGAACTTAAAATGTACCTGATAACACCTAATGTACTGGGTGTGTCAAAACATTTGTCGGGCATTTGACAGTAGGCAGTGTAGAACATAAATTTCCACCGAGTTTCTAATAGTATCACTTTATACATTACGCACAAAGGCATGTACGCACGATTGGATAACGAAAACATTAGAAGGTCGAGTAGCAAACATTTTGAAACACCTGTTATCAAATTATGTGCAGGGAAATACCTTGTTTATAGACATCCAGCCACAAGTCGCCATTTCTTGCCACGTGATTCGAATCAACAATTCTTTATCAATCAAGGCTAGCTCCTCCGCAACATCTTGCACGTTGAAATCTGTCAGTTTCTGGGAAAGCAAATCAGCCTCCGCAGAGACATCTGAACTGCAACTGGTCAGACTTGAATACGATTCACTGCTATGCAGATTCATGTATCTATCATTTGACAGGCCGCAGACCACTGGGGATAATAACTTGAGGATGAAACGCTTGCCAGGAGAACAACCTGAAAACAAAACAAACTCAAAGTAATTCAGTGTGGAACAAATTCAAGCGACGTGTCAGGTGGGAAGCGTAAATTGGTGATAAATCGTAAGGCCACGTGATTGACGACAAACATTTTTTCTTTATATATTCACTAAAGATGTTCAGTGTTCAGTTCACTAAAGATTCATTATTCTGTGCGAGGAGCCATTTTTTGCTTTGATCGATGTTTTTTGGGCCATTTTTCAGTCATTTTGCTACCATGAAAGTTTTGTAAAATTGAATGTACCTAAATTTGTAGTGCTAGTAAGACAGCAAGAAAAATCACAAAAATACTTCAACCTTTTGCATTTACATTAGAATTGGAACCATTTAAATATTTGAAATACTCTTGCTGTTATGAATTTCAAAAGTGGGAACTTTTTTCTAGCTCACCCGGTACAAATAGCTTCCTTATCTTATTCTTAATCTAAATAGTTAGAAAATGAATCGTGCAAGATTCAAAACATTAACTTTTGCACTTTAACAGCTTTTACCTGATTCGAAACCTCCCTAAATATTCCTGCACTAAAGAAATCGATAAAATTGCCACGTGCTTGTAAGGAATTTTATCTCGTTGGTTAGGGCCTAAGTACGAGTTTATCTTTGTTACTCCTTGAATAATTAATAACTGTAAAATAAGACATCTAAAATACGCCCTTTAATGCGTAGTAGATAGAGAGATTAAAATGAATAGAAATTAATCAACACATATATTTGTGAAATAAATTCATAATTAAAATTTAAGTCAAAAAATCATGATTTAAGAGCATACATTTCATCAAATTTGCACGGATCATAATCATCATATATTGTGAACTTACATTTTAAGACCTGCTTTTTGAATTTAACATAGTCAGTCCTTGTTTCGAGATGAGTGTGAAATGAATAAAAACCATAAAATTTTTAACCTTTCACGCAAAATTAGACTTAAAACATCTTAATCAAAAAATCGCAAACTTCTTGACTTTAAATATCAAATTAACTTTAAATCTAACCATTGAAGGACGAATCACAGTTTCTATACATAATAGCCGAAAGATCCAAAATAAACTAAACAATAAATTTGTGAACCTGTGAAGCAAGATAAAAATCAAACCTCGATCCAAAAGCACGATTTCTAAACAAACCTTCAGTACGCTTGACGCTGCACTTCTGTCGTTACCATAGAAGAGAAATTTACATTTCAAGACCTGCTTCCTTGACTAACGTATTCCACAATCAATTTTTATCAGCTTCAGAAGTTCGATCTTTCGATAAATTCAAAGATTTGTTTACAAAATAAAAGTGAAGCAGTTGAAAACAGGTTTTCTCTTTTGTCTTACTGTGTGTAATACTGTAGCTTGGTGGTGCGGGTTCATTAATCCTTCGTTTGTTTACCAAGATCGGTTTAATGAACTTCTTGAATTTACATAAGTGTAACCTCGAAACGAGGGCGGATCCAGCTCAAAATTTAAGGAGGGGCAAACTGGAGAGAGGGCGCCAAAACTGCATAAAAAACATGCGCGCCAAGGGTGCGGGAAAACTTTTGGACTCCTGTTTTAGAAAATTCTTTGGAGTTCTATGAAGGAACATCCTGATTTGCATGTTTCCCCAAATTCTGATCAAAACCGTTAAAACCTCGAAGTCTCGATGAGGGGCACATTTTTCGCTTAAAAGGGGGCGCCCAAGCTTAGTTTTCCTCATGAGGGGGCAGTTGCCCCCACTTGCCCACCACAGCCTCAAAAGGGAGCATGGGAGGATGGGACCTTTAAAAGAAATTTGCAATTTTTGCTAATAATTTGTAGTTTGACATTAAACTCTGTCTAAATTCAGATGCCAAGTGAGATTTGCCATAACGCAAAATTAAACACGCAGAACTCGCCATTTACTGTTATTCGCGGGTATTTTCACGTGATATGTTATTCAATACAGACTTTGGTTGACGAGAGTGCTATTTCAGCTCATTTTTAACTGATAACGTAGCCCAATCAGTTAATCCATGGGTCGCAGGAAACGAAGTAATAGTTAAAATGTAAACGCAAATATACCTGTGTCTTTATCGTGGAAAACCGCAAACGAGGGCAGCCTCGCTTTTGCAGAGAAATTGAATTAGGCCACTACGAACTTGAAGCAATGAATTGAGCTGAGCCAGGGAAGCACAGGAAAGCCAAAAAAGGCTGAAGAAGCGACGATAAAGCCGGGTATGTTTGCGTTTACATTTTTAACTATTACTTCGTTTCCTGCGACCCATGGTTAATCTTACTGCGGTAAAGAGAGCAGTGGCAAAACTTTACAAAAACAACTGATCGATAAATTATTTTCCAGTAAAATGGCAAAATAAAATTCTAACATTAGAAAGCAATACACTTGTGCCCAGGAAACTTCGAAATCAAATCCAGAATGTTTTGATTTTTCGTGTCAAAAATAAATTTTTCGGCTCTTTTTCGGGGATGTATAAAGAGCCCTTGTCATCCAGAATACTTTGCACAAAGCAGCAGTTGAAAATACAAAAAAGTTTCACATTTAATTGGTTTCTCTATCAATTCAGCTACTGCATTGTGAATTCACGTTTCTGCTTAGGCCAAAATTTGATTTTCAGACAGCGTGCCAGCAGGGGACACTGGGTAACAACAGCTTTTTGGGTACAATATCATAATATAAATGCATCACAAATTTAAGGGGCAGGGTACGCAACCACAGATAAACCTGTTATCTCTAGAATCTATAATGTTGCCCACACGTAGTCACTGTGTTCTGCAGATAGGGTAAATCCACACAAAAGTTACTTCTAAAAATCCACCAATATCTCTGCAATCGCACAACATAAAGTGTTTCATTTGTTTCTCTACGAAGTACAAGAGTCCATCTTCAAAATAACACTTCATTTTGAGCAGTGAAAAATCACGGTGATATGGCCTATCAAAAATACTCCAAAATCTTTGTTTTGAATGACGTTTGTTTACATTAAGCGACCCTACCCCTTTCAGTAAACGAAAGCAAAACAACTTACTAGGTTGTCTTTCACCATTCCATGTCAATGCTGTGTCACTCATTCTTCGTTCCAATGGTGCAGTTGTATCTTTTGTGCCTCCCAGGAACTTTGCGACAACTATACTGCAAGTGCTGCATGACTTTCTGGTTAAAGTTCCAAATTCGGAAGTTTCTTTACCTGGGGTTGAAACGGAAATGATTATAACGATAGCTTTGATATCTGAAGAGAAGGTCTAAGTACAAACTGAGATCCGTTCCAAACCACAAGGACAGTAGCTAAAATGAGCTACAGTGTGGCTTCGTTCCTTATAGTGTAACAAACAGCCAGAAGCTTTTATTTCGGGGGGAGGGAAGAGGTATTACAACATTGGGTCATATGGGGGTGTGGCTCCAATAAATACTGTTATGACCCAATCTCAGAATATAGGCACGATTTTGACGCCTAATCCCAGAATATGAACATGGTTTCTAACACGTGTTTTCATTTCAAAACAATAGGAAATTTGGCTATCCCAAACCTGAGCGTTCCCAGAGTTTCTAGCTACAGTTAGGCTCCAATCCCGTGACAACTTTTTCAAAAGCACATCCCATTCCAAGAATTTCTGTGCCGAAAGCTACCCTTAAACTGGCACACATCTCCGTATGATTGGATAGTCAAATAATCCCCCTCCCCCATGATTTGTTCTACAGTACTTTGATCCATATTTACCGTGCAGCTTTGTTCCCCTGAACTGATAAGGGCCGATATGTTGCTGCAGTTAATCCTCACTGAAGCAACGACAACAACACCAATTCAATTCAATAAGCGAAAGGGCACGGACTAAAAATTGCGATCTGATTAATACTTGTAAAACTTACAAAGCGGACGATTAATAGACTTTTTGGTTATTCTAAAAAGAGCCTGGGTCGAGCGATAGTTCATACGGGAGATTCGGATCGAGGGATATTTCACACGGGAGATTCGGCTGAGTGGACAAAAGCTTCCACATCTTCGTATCTCATGTGACTTCTTAGTATCTGACCGAGTGTTTTAGGCCTATTTTTAGCCATTTTGCAAACAATGAATTCTCGTAAAAGTTGAGTTTACGTATAGTTTCATTGCTCATAAAAACGCACGAAAAATGAATGAATAATTCAGTATTTCTGCTACCATGCGAACTTCGGTTCATTCAAAGCCATCAAGTACTTTAGGCATTATAAGCAATCAAACACCTGAAGCTTTTTTTGGCACACCCTGTAAAACATACCGGTGTTCTAAAATCTCATGAATACTTAAGTGCAATAAACCAAAATTTGAATCTACTTTACGTTTAGAGATCTGTCTCGTCTCAATAAATAATCTATCAAGTCAGGTTATCACAAGGGGTTGTTTATTTCATTTATTTATCTACTTATTTCAAAATTCTTTACCCAGGGATACAATTCAGTTTGAATAACTGTTTTACAATGTACCCTGCAACTAAAAATAAAACGCCTATCAAAATAAAAGTCTGAACATATCAATATACAAAATACCTATCAGTAAAAACTTGAATAGAAAAAAAGAAAAATTAAAACCAGCTTTCCTTGAATATTTTCAATTATGAGCTTTGAGTTTCGCTTTAAATGACTGGATGGAAGGAGCTAACTTCATATCAGAATGGAGTTTGTTCCATGTATCAACACCGCTGAAAGCAAACGAGTTTTGTTTTGACCATATGCTGTTCTCATTCGAGGAAAAACTAGATCGCAGTTTCGTTTGCGTCGTAACTGCTGAGAGATGCAAAAACAGACCAGTAATTAAATCCTTATGATTCTTCACTTAAGGATTGTTGTTTGATGAAGTAAAAATAAATCGAAAATTTAACAAACTGTCAATGATGACTCAAATTCTTTGTTCATATAGAAACATACGGACATCACCTTCGATAGTAGCGCCTAACTATATGGCACCCAACGGCCAACCGACCATGAAAAATACGAAAAATGATCGCGTAGCTCTTTCTTATCATAACTTCTTTCCTAAAAAGATCCTAAACAAAACATTTCAATCCTCAATTTTCTCCTCGGTTATCTAGAAGGCGGCTAAGATGATATGAAGAGAGCTCCTCCAACAGTAACAGCTCATGGGCAGCTTTACTCTTTAAATCTTCTTAAAACATAGATTTTGAAATTAAAAAAACCGTGCAAAATAAAGGATTCCTTGACGTAGTTTACTAAAGATATCATTCTAGTTCTATGTTAACTGACGGGGTTGTGGATAAATTTGTTCATGGATTAGGATAATCTACCTGATTACATCAACGGTGAAAGTGTTTTCAAATCAAAATTCTCATCTGTGTTTATACGAACTGTGCACGTAAATGTCAAGAAAATCGCCCACAACGTTGTAACTTGAAGAAAATCTGAACTAAAGCTGAAGTGTTGCACAGTTTACGGCCCCTCCCATGACAAATGATTCTGCATGAAAGGTATCGGAAGCGCAAATCATCAAAAACAAGCGTTCAAAAGCAAACTCTAGTTAGATAAATAAGAATTCATAAGCAGGGTTGATGAATAATAAGTTGACAGAAACATTACAAATTTGTTTTCATGTGAGGCAACAATGACAATGAGGGTGATTTTTATCAACAATCTAACATAAAACTAAAAGTAGCACATACCACAGCCTCGTTCCCAACGTGATCTTACGTCATACACTTATCACGAAGCTGAAGGAACACACTGGCACACTTCGATCAGAAAATGAGCAGATTCGCAGCCATTAGGGATTTGCAGTTTACTAGGCAACGCTTATTATGCAACCTCGACTCTAAACAACAAAGCAACGGTAATTGCTTGGTGACGAGATTCCCCTGTTGTTTTTCGACCTATCAGGAAACTTTCGAGAAATAACTTGTGTTTGCTATTGTTCTCGAATGGCCAATCAAATTGCAGAATGGCTTCTTGCCTCCCAGAGAGGGGGAAGAGCAACGACCTCACTCTGGGGATGAGATTGCACATACCAACGAAGCTCTAAACCAAACAGTAGGAAAATATGAACATCGCCATCGAGCAAATTCAAACCATCAAAAATTTGCAGCAATTCTGAAAGTCCTTAAGCATTTATCATTTCAGCCAAGACAAAAATACCGCACTGCCAACTAACAAACTGTCAACCAGGGACTTTCAAAGATATGAACTTCCCTTCACAAAATTCCAACTAACAAACTGTCAACCAGGGACTTTCAAAGATATGAACTTCCCTTCACAAAATTCCAACTAACAAACTGTCAACCAGGGACTTTCAAAGATATGAACTTCCCTTCACAAAATTCCAACAAACAAACTGTCAACCAGGGACTTTCAAAGATATGAACTTCCCTTCACAAAATTCCAACTAACAAACTGTCAACCAGGGACTTTCAAAGATATGAACTTCCCTTCACAAAATTCCAACTAACAAACTGTCAACCAGCGACTTTCAAAGATATGAACTTCCCTTCACAAAATTCCAACTAACAAACTGTCAACCAGGGACTTTCAAAGATATGAACTTCCCTTCACAAAATTCCAACTAACAAACTGTCAACCAGGGACTTTCAAAGATATGAACTTCCCTTCACAAAATTCCAACTAACAAACTGTCAACCAGGGACTTTCAAAGATATGAACTTCCCTTCACAAAATTCCAACTAACAAACTGTCAACCAGGGACTTTCAAAGATATGAACTTCCCTTCACAAAATTCCAACTAACAAACTGTCAACCAGGGACTTTCAAAGATATGAACTTCCCTTCACAAAATTCCAACTAACAAACTGTCAACCAGGGACTTTCAAAGATATGAACTTCCCTTCACAAAATTCCAACTAACAAACTGTCAACCAGGGACTTTCAAAGATATGAACTTCCCTTCACAAAATTCCAACTAACAAACTGTCAACCAGGGACTTTCAAAGATATGAACTTCCCTTCACAAAATTCCAACTAACAAACTGTCAACCAGCGACTTTCAAAGATATGAACTTCCCTTCACAAAATTCCAACTAACAAACTGTCAACCAGGGACTTTCAAAGATATGAACTTCCCTTCACAAAATTCCAACTAACAAACTGTCAACCAGGGACTTTCAAAGATATGAACTTCCCTTCACAAAATTCCAACTAACAAACTGTCAACCAGGGACTTTCAAAGATATGAACTTCCCTTCACAAAATTCCAACTAACAAACTGTCAACCAGCGACTTTCAAAGATATGAACTTCCCTTCACAAAATTCCAACTAACAAACTGTCAACCAGGGACTTTCAAAGATATGAACTTCCCTTCACAAAATTCCAACTAACAAACTGTCAACCAGCGACTTTCAAAGATATGAACTTCCCTTCACAAAATTCCAACTAACAAACTGTCAACCAGGGACTTTCAAAGATATGAACTTCCCTTCACAAAATTCCAACTAACAAACTGTCAACCAGGGACTTTCAAAGATATGAACTTCCCTTCACAAAATTCCAACTAACAAACTGTCAACCAGGGACTTTCAAAGATATGAACTTCCCTTCACAAAATTCCAACTAACAAACTGTCAACCAGGGACTTTCAAAGATATGAACTTCCCTTCACAAAATTCAAAGCACAACAATTGAGCAACTTTAATCAGACTTTGTTTATTTGTCAAATGCAAGCAAATTTCATTTAAAAAATGAACGAAACACCACAACATAAAAACATCTACTCATTTTGATACAAACACTATCCAATTAAGAATCTAGTAGGTCAAAATATAAAAAATTCATAGATGCGAAGATCCATCACTGCAAACATCTTGTCGTAAACTTATCTCACGAACCACTGAAGTTCCAGCTGCCTGCCACATGGTTCAGTACATCGAAGCGTTGTTTCGAATGTCAAAAACAAATGATCTACACTATTTTTGGTCCTAATTAAAATTAAATTGTAGTTGCTTTCAAGAGCTCCTGTTTTATGAATGAACACATTTTTTCAACGAATCATCAGTGAAAACAGTTAGAATCTAGCATCTTTATCGGGACATATTACAAGTACTTTCTTAATAAGAAACTAAGAATTTGGGCCAGCACTGAAAGCTTCCAGAAATTATCAGATTTTCACTACTCAGAGTTTCTTACGAGTTTCTTAAAGGTCCCATGACAATCTCCCTGTTCACTACCTCCACCCTTGTAAACAGTTCGAAAAAAGATTCATTCAAGCCTTTCCAATGCTTAGACATTGATTACTCATGTACCTGCCAAGTAATATGATACAGGAAACAAGTTCAAATAAGTCAGATTTACTGATGCTTACCACTGATAAAATAAAATTTTTTCCCAATATTGGAGTTCCTCACCTTTTTTACCAATCTAATATCTGAGTTTTTTACGCCCACTTATTTATAAAGCACAGGGCATAAAGATATGGATAGTTGCTCCAGTGTTAAAACCTTCCCCAAACAAAGCATGGCTGTAATCTAGTAGCAGCTATGATAAACTCTTGAAGAGCATTTATTAAGTTCAACTTTTCACCATTGGCAATATGTTTAAAAAATACTTACAAACATCCAAACATATGAGAAAGAAATTGTTGATAGGTTAAGTCATAATTTACAAAATATTGCCAAGATGGAAAGATCGTTCATTTAAACATCTGTGGTGAAATATTTATCCTAAAGGCTGTGTATTTCAATTTGAAAGTTATTATAAACAAGTTAAAAATTTTTTATTGACGAAAAACAAAGTCATTTAAACCTGGAGTGCAACATTCCATAGTGCACCAGCACAAATTTGAGAGATGCAATTTTAATCCTAATGCTTGTTGTAATGCTGTGATGGCACTTTTTCTAATTTTTGTCCTTCAATGCCATGGGATTTTCCTCTGTTCAAGGGCCATGGGATTTTCCTCTGTTCAAGGGCCATGGGATTTTCCTGTGTTCAGCTAAACAACAGATAAAATTAGTTGTGACATCATTTGACCTCACAAGAAAAAGCAAAAGCTGCCCTGCTATAATGACCTGCTGCTTCTAAGCTGAAAATGATAGACAGCTTCACTTAAAATAACTTTCTGCCAATGGAATGATTTTATGCCAGACTGCATAGTTTGAAATGTGCTTTCATAAATGCACTTTTCAGTTGTGATGCAAAAAGAGCTGTGTATTTTCATGCTCAAGAATAGATTTAAGATTTCAACATAACCAAAAACGATGTTTTGCTTTTTCTGTTTATTTTCATTTCATCACTCTGTCTCTTCAGAAAGCAGAATGTTTTGTTTCAGAAAATTTTCCTTGCTGATTCTATAAACAAAAGTTGAACATTATGAAAGAAAAAATACCTATACAAATACCTTCTTCAACTCTTGGCAATGAACAAGTAGAGCATGAGTTACGCTTTGTTGATCCAGATGTGCTGAAAAATCTCTTATTTCTTTGTTTTCTGTCACTTGGCCCATCTGTCTTACTTGATCGAGCAAATGTATTCACAGAGGGACTCTTCAGCAAATAGGGGACATCATTGTCCTGCTCTTCCGCTGAAATGCTTCTTCTATCAACATCAACTGGAAGCTTTTCAACAGGAAATGGTGTGGGTATCTTTGGGACAATAGGGACATGACGTCTCTCATGTTTTCTTCTCATTAGCTTTTTAATTGCTTTCTTATTTGGTAATCTTAAGGCTGTAAGAAATTGAGGAATGTTTGATTTTCTCTTTTTCTCTTTTTCTGGTGGGTTTGAAACCAAAACTTCAATCATTTTTTTCTCGTCAAGACCAGGGGGAGGAGCTAACTTTATGTCACCACAATTATGTGTTAAACCTGGTTCTGAGCCATAGTGACTGAGATCTACAACTTGAGCATGCACCAAAGAATCTTGGCTGTCAGTAACATCAATAGGAACATGAAGAACTGTCTTGTTAAGTTCGTTATCTGATTTGCGATTTGTAGGTTGAGTAATGTCACTGAATGCTCTTCTCCTGGGGTGCGAATCAAATGATAATTGCCTACGCAGAGTCCTTGCAGATTCTTTTCTCTTCTTGCTACTTCTGCCTCTGACAAGTTCTTGAAAACGTCTTTTTGCTTGATTTTTTCTATTAAATTCTACGTTACTGGGTTGTGCTCTCAGCGACGCTATATCCTCCTCAATTTTTGCTTCCTCTGCATTTCTTGCATGTGATTTGACATCTTGTAAAGCAGGATGTGTTAAAACAACAGTATCCAATTTCTTAGGACTTTGGAGATGGACTAATGATTCTAATTCTTCCTTTGATGCGTAAAGAGAAATAGAACGTCTTCCTGAGCTTCGCCTAGCTCTCAATCTCTGATGATTGAAACCATATTCCTCATCTGGAGTTAAATGGATTTCATCAAGTTCTAGCTTGATTTGGTTCAGTTGAACTTGTGATGGCAATGATGGTGCCCGTCGGTGCTTTGTTTCAAAGAAACTCTCTCTTATTGATCCACTTGGCCAATCTACACTTTGTGACAAACCTTGACCTTCAGAAAATTCTGAAATATTATCTTCAATATCATCAGCATGCTCAATCAATGTTAGTGGCCATAGAGCTGTAAAAGTTTGGCCTAAATTCAAAATAGGCTTTATCTTTTTTCTGATATCATCATATTCTTCATCCACAAGTTCATCTCCATCAGTTTCTGAGTCACTGGAAGCAAAAGAATTTTCACTTTCCAATTGATCTCTTTCCACTTGAATTTCTGTGTCACTGTTGTAACTTTTTTCCATCCTGTTTGAATTTGATCAGTCTGAAAATAAAATAATTTGCGTTTAATCAAATACCAACTAAACTAAATCTATGTTTTTCCATTACTGTGTGAACAAATAATATTTCATAGCAAAATGGTCAGCTATTTGCATAAGTTGAATCACAAATATTTCTTATTCAAGCAACTAAAGAATCTCAGCCTGTAATAAAGGCAATTACAATCACGAATACTTTGAGGACTCCAAGTTTCTTATAAATTCCTTAAAGGTTCCACAAAAATCCTTCCTGTTTACTGTCTGTGCCTTCCAGAACATTGTAAATGCAGTTTCTTATTGCACAATGCAGTTTCTTGAAGCCTTTCCAAAGTTTAGGCACCAATCAAGTAAGTCCGGAAATGTAATGTAAATGTGTAATTACACAAGTGAAAATAAAGTAAAATAAGCCAAGGATTCACTTTATCAAAACAAATAGTTTCATAAGTTTTAAATTCCAGTCCTGCAGTTTCTTATTTCTTTGTCAGTCTGAAAGTTGAGCTTCTTTCAAGCAGTTTCTTTTGAAAATATGAGCATGGCATGAATTGCAAAGGTGTGAAAACAAGAAATTCAACACCAGGGTTTTCACCTGGCATGGTCAAAGAGCAACAAGATAAATGAAATAATATGAATTAAATTCCAGTTATAAACCAATATTAAATTCAGGAAAGTCTATCAAACTTTCAAGTCAAATTACTGCATGGTAATCAAAAGTTATCATTACTGTATATACTGTACACTAGGGGCTCAAATTCTTACTTTCTTATGAAAAAATAGGAGCATAATAAGTGTGCATAGCATACCACTATGAACTTTGTTGGATTCTGGAAAGTCTATCCAATTTTCAGATCAAATTACAAGAATTTAATTATGATTCATCACAAATATTCTATGTTCAGTCTGAATTCCTTTATTGAATCGTGAGTTCACAAAACGCCAAGCCAACAACACAAAGGATGGCGTACCTGGAGGTTATGAATCGAGATTTCAAGACCTGTCACATAAAAACTTCGACGCGTCCATTTTCAACATGATGAAATCCCTCAATACGTTTTAACACCGAGGAACTAAACAAAAATATCATCAAAACATCATATGACACACCTCTCTGACCTCTATAAACTTCTCAAAACCTTTGTAAATACCGATAATGTAAATATAATGATAATATTTCCGCTTCTACTCGCGCCAAGTATGAGTGTTTTGTCGGTGATAAATATTTCAAGATGTGTAAAAGTTTGCTTACTACTGTATGTAGGCCGCTAGGCCGCTCTGCTAATAAGCTCCAACTTACAGCAATGAAAATTTCACAAATAATCTTCTTTTAAGCAATCAAACGGGATCTAAATTCTTGTAAAATGAATCAGGATTGCTGCTAATATCCTTTTGCTGTCCAGTGCAAGTGAAATCTGTTTAAATCCGGTCACTTTCTCAATGAAAACTGGGAGCTCATCAGCTTAAGAAACCACTAACTTAAGCAGATATCTGTGATCTGGATGTTGTCGGTGGCCTAGCTAGTACGCTGGAATTTTGTGAGCAAAAAGACCGTCTAAAAACCAAAACAAGACCAATAATTAGTTCATCATAAGGAGCATCACTGTACATTCTTCCTTTTCACAACAAACCAACGCGCTGTTAACCGTTCACAACTCAACCATATCCCTCTAATCTTATCTCTCCCTCACTTATTCCATATGGCCTTCAGTGATAGGCCCATCTCTACGGCAAAACATCTGACCTAAGTACTTCGAAAAAAAGGAACAGATCTTTACCTTATCTTTCTGTATTAATTCCATACATCTTCATGATTTACTTGACTTAATATTGAACCACAAGACAGCTCTGGATCCTTCTACAAAAGCCAACCATTTCGTGAATGAACGTGAGGGAGGTGTGTGGTGTGCACTTCTCATGATGACTGCATTTTGTTTCTGGTTTGTGAATATGTTTTGCTATTATGTCATACTCCTCGAGAAGGTATTTCTTTGGTAGCTGCGGAGGAATATGTAGTTATTTTGAAAGTCTTGATTTCTTTCTCAGAAAAGAAATATTTCATAATTTTCAAGTGAAAAAGCTCAAAAATTTTACAAAGAATCTGAAGCTATGGTTTATGATAATGCTTTGTAGTTTTTCACATTCTTCAAGAGGTTACTTCTATGGAAGACAGTGAACGTACATTTGGAACAATTCAATTATTTCTGAAAGGCCTGAAAAAGTTACAAGAATTTTGTGCTAGTTTTGAAGTAGAAAGTTTGGGAAATCATAAGAGCATCTTCAGCAAATTCTATTTTCAGTTTTCAAATGAGTCTATGACCTTTCTCTGCACAAAAACCAAACGAATGAATCACTGCAGCCAATAATTGTATTGCATAACATAGCAATATTTTCAGAACCAGAATTTCAATGTTTTACTTCTTAATTTCTAAACTTTTTGATGAATCACAGAATGTTTTTCATGCATGCCCTTCAAATATATCTAAAAAATTAATAGGAGACCATAAATAAATGAAAATAAAGCGAAAAGATGCTGAGGATTTCCTTCGTTAAAGTGAATAGTGGACCAAGTTACATTCACTTGATACTGACAGAGATTCTTAACTTTTTAAATTTAGGAGTCGAGTTTCTTAAAAGCAGTTTTCTCGTTGAAAAGAAATAACTGCATACATATTTTTAACGCATAAATGTTCGGGCTACTATTAAAGCGTATTGAGAAATTGCCCCCAACTTCTCTCAAATTCTCGCTTTCTTTATGGGACGCTTAGATACGATTAAAAGTAAAGAGGACGCTTGCAAAATTGTAAAGTTGATGAATCTCGTTTTAGGATGTTGGAATTGGAATGGTACCAACAGCAAACTTCGGTCTGTATGCAGGGTTAATGTCACTGCGCTGGAGCACTTTACAGATAAAAATGACATTCAGATCATCGCAACATTTCTTGTTTTCTTTATCTCCAAACTAAATATTCAAAATGGTGGCAAGCCAGGTGTTCCTACATCGCTTTGATGTTTACCGCTCCTACTACGTCACAGTGGGTGGAGTTTCGAGTTCTTGTGATGTCATCACCGTTCAAGTGTTCTGCTCTTCTGTGTTGTGTTACTTTGACCTAGAAAATCTTTCGATTTTGAGGCTCACAAAAATCCTGTTCAGTTTCTTGGAAGTAATGAAGCTTTCTCAACTTACCTGAAATTATTTCCAGGTTTTGTCAAATTATAGCCAAAGAGGAAAACTAACTTGGAATAAATGCACTTCTCTGCACTTCAAATGTCGGTAGAGACTTTCACTGTTTGGTTGAAACAAAAAAACAAAAGTTTCCGAGGAAATAGGTACAGTTATTCCCCATTTTTTCTCCCTTCTGACAAAACCTGGAAAGAATTTAAGGTAAATTGAGAAAGCTTCTTTTCTTCCAAGACACCGAACAGGATCTTTGTGAGCCTCGAAATCGAAAGATTTTCTGGGTCAAAGTAACACAAAACAGCAGAACAGGTGAAAGACAAACAACCAAACGTTTTTCTTTTCGAAATCTTAATCAGTTAATGCCTCGGGTTTATCAACGAGCAACAAGTTGGCAAAACACAGTCACCAAATTTCTGACTCGTTGAAAGATATGGTTAAAGACTCGGTTAAAGAAATCAACCAATGGCGTTGTAACTCGGTTGTAACCACAAAAATCAGCTTGGGTCTTCGGTGCCAAATGCAAACTTATGATAAAAGTGATAAACACTTCTTCACGGTGCCAAAAGCAGAATACCGAGAACCTTCTCTCGATGCCAATGTCAGTTTCGTCTTTGGTACACTTCTCGCATTTTGGTTTCGTCTTCGCCAATGTCAGTTTCGTCTTTGGTACACTTCTCGCATTTTGGTACAATGTCTTAGTTTCAATTCCGTCATATCCGTTACGCACGAACAGAAACAAAACTGTCTTATGCCTGCTAGAAAGAATCATTCAAGAAAGATTTTGGAACGTACTAATGAATCTTTTTTGTGGTCTGACGGTCATCGCTTTAATTAAAACATCAATCAACAATGGCTAACTTTCATTCAACAGTGGCGATTCTTATGAATTGCAAGGGTTTCACATTTAACCATGGCTTTCCTTTGGCTTGGTATTTCACAACTGATTCACCTGTGACGAAAGAGAAGTTGTGGTCCATTATGTCGTTGGTACACTGAGACATTGGCGCGTTCGACATAATCAAAACTTGCAACTGATCTCCGCATGCCATTTTACCGCTTATTGCGTCACCTTAACGTCAACTGACCGTGACAATTGCCAATGCGATTACTGACAAAGCTCCGGTAGTAGTTCCCAAAGTAGCAACATGACGTCATCTCAAATTCAAGGATCTCCCCAAGCAAAATCTCTTAACTGTTGAAAATTCATGTTTTGGCAAGTCTGCCGTTGTTTTTGGTTGACCACTGGTTTGTTAAAGTTCCTCCAACAACAGCGCTCTCGAGCGAAAGGGAACCACTAGATTCGAGGTTCCACGACTTAAAACATGGGCACACTAATACCTGTTGTACTTTCAAGAATGTTTCTTTGATTCAAAAACTTAACTTAAACATCTGAGCTTTATGAAAACCGGAAACAAATCTTGTCAAGGTGCTCCGAGAACTTTTTCAACATGTGCCGGGTGAGTCAAACAAAGTTTACGCGTTTGGTGCGCTGTAAAATAAGAAATATGAGGCTGATATTCAATACTAAAATGTTTATCGCTCAAAGACTAACTTGGATGGGAAAATTTTGTTAAAAGTAGAAAGGAAATAGGAGAAGAGAAATAGAGGGAGTCGCTGCTTTGAAGTACTCTGAAAGGGCTGCTGGCAATATCTCTTTGACCGTTCAATGAAAATCTGAAGTTCCGTAACATGAGAATTCACTCAAATCTTTGAATCCATATTTTGATGTCTAACTAGATCTTTGCGCATCATGCCAAACTGAGGGATATTAGAATATTGAAATCAATCAAAGCAAGTTTAAAATTGACTCAATTAATCAAATAATAAATGAATTACGATGGCTCACAAAAACAACCTTCAGTTACACAATTTGACACAGTTACATCCACCAGCTTTTGCAGGGCTAATTACCTCCAAAATAAAGCGACAGACGAGCTACCCTAACTCATAAAATCATATTTCATATACCTGAATTCTATTTTCTATAATTACAAGAAAGAATTGCTTATCGGACTTGAGGCCCTTGTTAGCGACATCCTAAACCAAAAAGATTTCTAGGAAATTATCATACATCTATATCATCAACTGAATTCTTCAAAGTATAAATCTACCACTATTTGCCACCTTATACTTGGCTACAACGGTCAAAAGTTGTACGCCTTCTTTAAAACATGATAAGCATCGTATCGTCCGCTTCAAAAATTGAATAAGCGGCCTTTTTAAAAAGACAGTCGAAGTGTGGATTAGATGTAATGATAGTAAGTAACTATCTATAACTGAGAGGGATTAGGCCCTCGAAAACGATCTCCACTGGCGTACGTGCGGAAAATTCTTTCATTTCTATCTCGGTAATTAGTGTGGCATTAAATCTAAATTATTACGAATCTTTTTTTAAATTGTTTCTAAATCAGTCACAACTTCTAAATTCCTGACTGATAGATGATGTTGTAACCTTAAGCACTGGACCAAAAAAATTGAATTAAAAGATGAAAGCATGACGGAAACAGTAATAATACGCTTGTTAAAACTGTCACAGAAAATGTTACCATCATGAATGACGTTCTGAGGATATGATGTTAGTTTTTTCTTTTTGAAAGATCATTTCCCTCTATGTATGGATCAGAATTCCAAAAGCGATAGCAAACTTAGGTTTTCCTTTAAATTATCATCTGGAAGATATTTTGAGGTCTGGAAGTAATCCAGTTCTGTAATAGAATGCCAATAGATATGTGCGGGAGAAAGAGAAGAAAAACCTTTACATATTCGTGAATTTGACAGAGTCTGGAAGAATACTGATTAATGTGGTTGTTGAGGTTGTTGTTGTTGTTGTTCGGCAGGTTTCTGTTCATGATGTTGTTGCGCTTGTTCATGTTGTTGTTGTTGCTGTTGTTTTGGTTGTTCATGGTGCTGTTGTTGTTGTTCCTGGTGCTGTTGTTTCTGTTCATGTTGTTGTGGCTGTTCATGGTGTTCTTCTTTCTGTTCGTGGTGCTCTTGGGGTGGCTCATGGTGTTCTTGGGGTGGCTCATGGTGCTCCTCCTTAGGGTCATTTTCGTGGTGCTCTTCCGGCTCTTGATGGTGCTCTGGCTCGCCATCATTGTGCTACAAAATAAAGCAAATTGTTACAGGATGAAAGCGTATATACTGAAGGAATGCTGTCAGCAGGGGAGTTGATACTTTTTTGTCCGAGATATGAATGGAACCTGAAATTAAAGTAAATCAACGGACATATAGCGACATAATCTAAACATAGCACAAAACCGCGGCAGGCGCCACTTATCTTCCTTTTGTTTCATAGATCGAAAACATCAAATACAGTGGGTTATATTTAGATTGCCCAGTCCCCCTTGCTAAGTTTGCTTTTAACCCCGTTGATTGACTTTACGTTTCTCTCATCAGCTGGACTTGCAACTAGTCTCTCTCTGTTCTTAGAACAAGTCGTAGGATGTACAAGGTGAGGTCAAGGGCAAGGGGTGAGGAAGGAGAGAGAGACTTGTTAGATTAGGAAATCGAAATCGAGACCAAAACTCAACGAAGTACATAACTAAATTTTAATCACCATTATACAGCAACACGTGCCGATCATTTCGTTGGCTTTCTGCTTACATCAAAGGACTTGCCGGTGGACAGAATCTTGTCCACCGTCTGTCTGGAGACAAAAGAGTCTCGTTTTCAGTTTCCTAGTCCTACAAGTCTCTCTATTTACCAGTCTTTCTTTTCTCCCTCTTTCCGTTCTGCGTCTACACCGGGTACCTGCGTCTTGCACTGACAAGAGAGAGACTTGCAGCAAGTCAACTCATCAGCTGGCAAAGTAGTATATCAGCTGGAATGATATAAATCTGACAATAATATTTCCGTTAGAGGTTCTTTCCCACAGAGCAGTAGATATCTTCAGCTCCAGCAGTTATACTGCATACTTCTTTTGAAATATTATGAAAGAGCGAACATAGCAGAAAGTATAAATATCATCAGCCAATGGAGTATTAATCAGATTGGAATCTGCAAGCATAAAATCTAAACATCCAATGCTGTGTAGACAGAGCGAGATAAGTCTCCCTTAGAACCTCTGACTCTCGATGCTCTTCGGTTTCACTTTTGAACACGTTAAGGTTGCTTGTAATGTTCTGAAAAAGGTTTCCCCACTTCTTTTGGCTTCTTTTTCAAGTTCTTTTTCATACTCTTTCAAATCGTTCTCAGAACACATGTCAGACCACGGCTCCTGCTCTTTCTTAGCTCTCAAATTTTTTCAGGGCTTTGTGGAGGGTCAAAGTTATCCTGATGTTCGCTTATTATTCAGTTTGTACTTGTCTTCCACAAGACGAGTCACAAAATCCCTCAATTTATTCAACATATTTCTATTTACTTATTCCTCACAATATGACTTCAATTTATTTGTTCCCGTGCTTCCAAACTAGCCCCTGCGCATAAATTCCTGCATGAAGTTGCAATTTTTTAGCGTGCATTTCCAAAAAGAAAGTTTTGCTTTGATTTAGCGACCTGCAATTCTTTTATTTTTTTTACATTTGTGTGCAGAGAAATTTAAAAATGAAATGAACTCAGTATTTTCGGTGCAAATTTGTTCCCTCAACCCTAGGGGAAGGCCGCCATTTGAAGACCTTGTCCGATAATGGTTTCAATAATTTACCTCTCCATTTCGTTTAGCTTCCTCTTCAAGTTGTTTTTCATAATCTTTTAATTCATCCTCGGTATATTCGTCCTCATCTACAACTGGTTTCCACTCGTTATCTTTCTCAAATTCAGGTTCATTTGTTGACTTTATGAACTCATCTGCTGAAACTAGGCCATCGTTATCTTTGTCCATCTAACCAAAAGGAAAAAAGAAACAAAGTTAGTCCAAATGTGTGGATACTGGCGAAAATCGGTCTCCAATTCATCATGGGCTATGCACGTGATAGAAGTTTAGTAATGAAATATGTTTGCCATAGTGTAATGTGTACCAATGGGATGGGCTAGTTTTAAATGTGGTCTGTCCTCTAAGAGAAAATTACACAATGTTTGCTGCTTCTTGCATCTGATGAGTCCCAATCGCACATGTATTTTCACTATCTAGCCTTATCATTTCCAACCTAAAACCTGCTTTCATTCTGGAGTCATAAAGCATCTTAACGCAAGGAGGGACGACTCTTCAAGGGCACTGTCTTTATTACGCTGAAGGGGCACTTCCTGAAAAAATAGGGAAGGTTTTCGTTAAAGTCTTACTGTCGCTCTAAAAAGAAAGCACAAATTATTGGCTGCAGTGAGTCATTCGTTTGGTTTTTGTGCAGAGAAAGGTCACAGGCGGAACCTTAGCTATTCTAAAAAAAGCATCTGAATGGGATGACATTTTGATTCATTTCTCAGTATCTTCCAATGTGCACAATACACCACTTTAATTAAGCAGCCTCGTTTTGGAAATTTGTCAAAATCTTTTCCTATTGTTAATATGAAAATTTCGATCCCAGATTCGGATTTGGCACCCATACTTTAGTCTGGTTACATGTTTTTAAAGTGCTGACAATTTTGATGTTGATTTTATGACAATGTAAAGTTCAAAGATTTATAAGGGATTTGACCGTGAGAAGTCGTTTGGGGTGAAACTTTACACCCCAAGTCATTTTCACGGTCAAATCCCTTATAGATTTTCAACCTTTACATCGCCATAAAATTAACACTACAACCGCTAACAACATGAAAATTTATGGTTCGACTAAAGCTTGGGTGCTAAATCCGAATTTGGGGTCTAAAATTTTATATGAAAGAATTTTGAATAATTTCCCAAACGAGGCTGTCCATTAAAGTGGTGTATAGTAATAGAATCTCCAACGTCACTCAATCGAGCCTTTCATACAAAAATGTACAAATACTGCAGCGAAAAGAATGGGGTTTCATGACCGTCTCTCGAAGTGATCAAAAGCAACTGATAAGCGACGCCATGACAACTGTATATTTTTAGCTACAGTAAGATTTTAATTGCAAAATCGTTAGGGCAAGTCATCCAGTGCCTGTTACCTCGGTTCCTGCAGTACGATTGTGCCTCGTTAAAAGGAACGCTAGTCTTTGACAAACCAAACTTCTGAGCATTACTTTCTCACAATGTGAATCATTTAAGATAAGGAAAAGATATTGAAAATTTGCACTGACCTGTTTCATAACATGTTCCCTCATTCTTTCAAGTTCTTCTTGTCGCTCTCTTGGGTCTACGTTAGGATCACTTTCATTGTACACTTTGTCCACCTGTAAAATGATCGAAGTTCAAGACATACACCAGCTGAACGTTTCCTGATCTGATTTTTGCACAGATCAAGACATTTTTACCTAACGAAAGTTCGACTTCTTCAATGAGACAGGAATTGTTCAGATTAACAAGGAGATCTAATAGGCTTGAGTTTCACGAGAACCGAGCTGTAGAAAGTTAAACAATGAATTGCTCAAAATAGTGACATCGTAAACTGCATTCAAGGTTCTTACCAATTGTTTTTATGGAACATTAGTTCTTGTAACTTAAACACTGATAACTTTAAATTTCAGACTAAAATTCTGGTCGATAACAGAGAATGTCGTTCAACCTCAATGTGCGAAGTTAAAAATTCACCAAGATCAAGAGTATATACTTTTATTATACGAGAATTCGCAAACACAATCTGTTTATATGTGTGTCAATTTTATCAAACAATGACATATTCCCGCTTGATTCATATTCATTCGTCACTCTGATTCTAACCTTTTTGCCCCTTTTTGGCCTTCCACAATATTGTTTAACTTTAACTATTTGATTCTGCACTTCTGATGGGTAATTAACTAAATCTGTTAACTAATTAACTAAATACAAAGTCGAATCTTTAAATGAATTTATGCTTAAAATCTGCAGCTGTTGAAACCCCCAGTGATACAAATCCAAAGTATTTAGAATTTAGAACTTGGAAACTTACTCTTTGTTCCAAAACAATAGCAAAGATAAACACAACACTGTCTCAAAGAAGATGTCACGTGAGACATGCGATGACACAAAATCATCATCAAAACCACTTCATTGGTCATGTTCACGTGAAAACTAGTTTGAAGGAGACTGTACCTTAAAAGAGGCTGTAGTTATTTAGATTAGCATTATTCATTCAATCAAACTTGCTGATATATAAATAGTTACCATGTGTGAACTGAACCATCATCAAAATCAACAGAAATAAGTATATTCAAAAACACAAGTGTTTATAAAACGATATTTCGATATTCAAATCTTCTTCAGTTGCACTAAACCAGAGGACAGCCAAGTATCTATGTATTTTGAAATCCTATTTACATAGTTCAGTTGTCAGTATTATGCAAGTTTAGTTTTGCAGATGCTGAAGGTAGTAAGTAAAAACTTACGTCATCAAGGAAGAACGTCTCTAGTTCATAAGTGTCCAAATATCCATCTCCATTTTTATCTAAAGAATAAAATATCTTTACTACTTGCTCTAATTGTTAATTTTTTGTTAAGCTACTTACATCACCAAGGAAGAAGGTTTGAATTTTGTACGAGTCCAAATAACCATCACCATTCTTATCTAAAGAACAAAAATTTGCAAAGCCATCTGAAATAAATTACTTTCTTCCTAAACTGCTAGAAGTTCCAAACTAATAGTATGCAATGAAAGATTCAACAAGTATAACAAAGAGGGGGACAAGATAAAGCAATGGTTAACACCATTTTACAGAAAAAAGTGAGAATCAATTTGATAAAGTTTGCATAGCTCATACAGTACAGTCCATTTGTGACTTAACATCCTAAATTTAGAAGGACCCATTTCAGAATTCATAAAAATTTCATGCTTTCAAATTCAGAAAAGGCAGTCTACCAAGCCTTGACCTCTTTTCCAGTTATCTTTGATTCTCAACATGTATGGTTGCCTTGAAATATATTTTTGACCAGTACAACACTGAAATTGACATTCACTGACTTTGGCAAAATCACGCAAATCCTTGCAACTTCAAGGGAATTCTTACAAACAAAAAATGTGTCAAGATACAAATGAACTGTAGTGCAGTTACACCAAACATAAGAGATAAAGTTGATCACTCATTGCTTGAGTAGTAAAAGATTCTCTATTTCATCACCCTGTCATGACTAATGTCTTGCTGTGGCATGAAACTTTCCGTTCAAGTTGAGTAATCAGTCAAATACAGCTTCATAAAAAACTGCTCAAGGAATGTCAATGCTATATACATGGCTTCATGGTATTACTCCTGCTGCAATAAATCTACTGGGCTCACCATGAAGTTTGAAAAAAGTCTTAGGGTCAAAACTTTCAGGATCTAGGCCATCTTCTTCCTTCCAAACTTCTTCTAATTCAGCTTTGGATCCCTAAGGAAAAATCACATGAATAAAAACATAAAAATCAATTTAATTACCATTTGTGCCAACAAAACTATCCAGTTTGACAAGCTATATGATAAATTGCACACTACACAAATTATCATGATTTATGACTCAAACTCTAGCAAAAAGCCTGAAATAGGCCCTACAAGTTTTGTGTGCATTTTCTAGTCTGTTTCTTGAGCTGTACATAAGTTTCCTAAGATTTCCCGCCTTATAGAACTGCTGCTCGATTTTCTAAAAACTCAACAGCAGATTACACAAAATTGATTTCTAAATACCCAAGTCACCATGCCCAAGTTTTCTCTTTGTCAGTCTGGTCTTTCCAAAATTTGACCACCATTTTTTTGTATTAATCATTTTGAAGACAAACAATTTCAAGTAGCTTTACTGTATATTGTTCAAGAAACAGAAGACAAAAAAGATACAAAAAAATCATTGGATCAAATTGGATTTTAGCTCCAGATCAAGTTGTACATAAATTTTCAAAATTGGTCTGATGTGCAATTTACCTTGCCCCTAAAAAGGGATAGTATTTCTACGCACTGCTAGGCCGGACAACAGTCCTCTTCAACAGTGTAGGAAACTTTCAACAAAACTTTGAAAATAGCCAAAAGTTAGTTTATATATCAATTTGGTTCCCCCCGAAAGTAATTAAAAGTGAATGTATTTAATAACATATAACTCACAGGCTCATGCATTTTTTCATGTTTTCTTAACTTCTTAATTTCTTCTTGGTGTTCCGCTTCCTTCTTTTTCCTCTCTGCTTCATCTAATTTTTTCAACTCTTCTCTCCTTTTATGTTCTTTTTCTAATTCATACTGATGAAAGTCCTTCTTCCGCTTTTTATCTTGTTCTTCCATCATGATGTTGTGCTGAAAAATGTAAACACACTTTCAAGATTTTGCAAATATAAAGGGTATTTCAGAAAAAACGCCACCCAAAAATGATTTAAAATCTTTAAAAGTTGACAAAATTGAGATGTGATGTATACCATCTGAAAGTACAATCTGTAACGATCTTCAGAATCGAGAAAATAGCCCTTATATATATTATTAAATTTCTAAAAGCTTCACAGAAATTACCCATCAACAAATCTAAAATGCAGCATAGCTTTCAACTTTACATCAAACATTCCTTTTTTTCTTTGACACCTCTGGGGGCACCATTATGGAAACAATGTTGTATTGACCTTTTAATGCCTTACCTGCCATTTTTAAACTGGGGGTGTTTTTAATCTATATTTTACATCTAAAATTTGCATTATAGTGTACACTTGTAATTAGATCCTTTTTCTTTTCCTTTGAATTTTTTATGACCTTTTGTCCTTTTTTATCATTCTAATGGCAAATTTTTACTTACTTACTTTCTTATTTCTAATGTTATGCAGTTTGGATGCATTAATGGAATTGTTTATCATTAAATTGATACTTTCTTAAGTATGGCCATTTTCACACGCAACATGTTGCAAAACCAAAATCACCCCATTTTTCAACTCAAAAATTATAAAAAAAACTTGTCCAAACATTCCTGGCCTAGAAGCACCTGAGGTGATGCCTTGAGGGGGGAAAAAGGTAATTTCATCCCTTTGTGATGAATAGGCACTTAAGTTGACCCTCTGGAGTCTCTAAAATTAAACAAGCCCGATAAAGGATAGAAAGAGCATTTATATATTATTTCAAACATTATGTATATAACCAATGAGTTTTTGGAAAATTAAATTTCAACATTTTTCTTTGCTTATAAAAATGTGAGAATACTCATAAAGATACTTCAGTCTTTCTAATATGAAACAAAATTTGATTCATTCAAATCCATCTGGTATGATTTTTCAAAGACCTGGACCAGTTAGCACACCTAGTATGTTAGGATACTTCTACCATTGTGAAAACAAATACCCCCTTGTTCAAATATTGCTGAATCTTCTTTGAACTACAAAGAACTGAAAACAAGGAATTTTCAGTTTGAAGAGAATGCACATTTTTCAAAGTATGCGTTTAAACAGCTTGCAGTAAAACAATTTTCTGTGATGGCTTTCTTTCCATTCAAATTTGACCTTCTGCAGCTGTTTAACATCTCATCATGAAAAACAGGTACATGCAAACAACACTAGAAGAAATAAAAAACCCTATGGATTGATGACAATTCAATTATGTCTTAAACAATGCAGCAATGAAAAGTACACTTAGGACTGCTGATTTCAGGGATGTCCCTGCCCTTGAAAAACCGAGGTCATCTTGATATGGAATTATGCCGTGAATCAGGGCTTTCACGTTCAGAAATTAAGGCATGTGACCAAAAACTCTTGTGATCTGTGTGGGGCGCGCAAAAGAAACATCAACTGGTAAAAAGGTATGTGTCATACTTCCTGAGACCCAATGAGTGAGACACTGACAGATACAAATCAGCAAACAAAAGTTGCTTGAGAAGTCTGACATTTAAGATAGCATGAATCTTGGAAGAAGATGGCCTAAAAATGAAGCTGATTAAACTTGAGTTGAATGAGCAAACAAGGTAACTGAATGCAAACAAGTAAACAAGTGGAATGCGCAAATAAACAAGCGAACGTTTGGGTGCATGCCTGCGTGCGTGCGAGCAACCGGACCCCCCCCCACTGAAAGCCCTACTGAATGATATATATATACCTATTCCTTTCTACACTGACTTTGCTCATATACCACCCTCTGAAAACGTTCATATCACCCCCTGATGATGTTATTGACTGAAATTAACTTAACAAAGGGTAAGGGGGCTGTAGTTCTAGTTGTTGAGCTGTGACCATAGATTTCAGCAAAATTTAAGCATGTTTTGCATGGTTCATTCTGCCCCTGGATAGAGTATATTGTTTTACCCCTAGGACACCCCATATTCTAAATAGTATTCAAATACCTTGTGCAACAGCTTCCGCAGATCTTCAACTTCAAAGGTATCTTTATTTTCATCAAACATTGGACTCCAAAAATTTCTTTCATTGATTCCATTCAAATGATCTCTTTCTTGTCTTTTCAGTCTCTTTTGATATTCAATTTCCATTCTTTTTAGTTCATCAAGTTTTGTTCTGACTTTGTGAGAAAGGAGGTCAACATGGTCAGCGATTGTTCCTTGGCGAATTTCTTCTTCAGTTGCATTGTGCAGTTTCTTTTTGAATTCTTCATCTTCTTCTAAAACTTCCACAACCTTTGAAGTGGACAAAATATTCATTGACACAGCACAATTCTTGTCAATTTCACACCAAAGATAGTAATGGTCAGATTTTTGCTTCACATGGAAAATGTTTATATCTCATATTTGATTCATTTGGGAGCACAGCCTCAGTTTCTGTTTCATATGGACTATCAGTCATTTCTGAATACAATATTTCAGCTCTTCACTACATACACTTATAAATACACAACTACAAAAAAACTTAAAATACACAGCTACAGAAAGACAAAAACTACAATAAAACTATATACAATAAAAGAAAAATAAAGGACATTACAAAATTGTACTTAGATGACTGACTCTGGAGGTGGCCTCTTAGTAAATAAACTAATGGAGCGAGAGCCCCCTCCCCTAATAAAAACAAAGAAACTAAACTGTACTTAATTAAAACTAAACAACAGCTGTCACTAGGCATTTGCCTTGACTTTGATATGAATGTATCAAATGCAGGAATCGAGAAAATGGGTTCTTTTAGTTTACACCTAAATGTAGTAACTGTACCAGCAACACAAATGAAAGAGGCAATGTATTCCACAAGTTAGAGAAAAATTTGCACTGATTTTAGACCATGTCCTGCAGTATTTTTGAAGTACAAATGTTTGTTGTAGTATTCTTGAAGAAAGAACAGTGAAAGCTATTTAGCGAAAACAGTTTAGGGAAAGCTGTTTTCAAGGAGCATTCCATCAAAAACGTAATTGCCTCTGATCAACAGATGTAAGTTAACAAGGGCCATGGAGCCATGCTGGGAGATGGAGGGGTTTGAAGCTCCTGTTCTTATCACAGGTTATACCTCTTAGCCACTGCAAGTTTGAAGAAATCCCTGAAGTCTGACCTTCATAGATTATTATGCATTCAGGTACAATCTGCTTCAAAATCTAATCTGCATGTAAATTAGTTTTTTCCTCTTCCACAAATGACAAGCCAGTCTCTTGCAACAAAACTCTGAAACACATGCTAATTTGTTTGGACCAAACAGGAACAATCAGACACTAAAGTCTGGCCAATATTTTCCAAAGATAGAAAGCAAACTCTTTTACATTTTGCCCTTGGAAATATTGGATTCTTTTTTAACTTGGGTAAAAATTTGAAAGCTTAAATCTAATCAGATACTTTTGGTTCCAGTTTCTATTCATTTGATCTTATTTGATTTTCCTTTGTGGAGGAAAACTCACAATATCACCGGACAATGTAAGTACTTTTGACTTGCAAACACCAGCAACATCCACAGATGACTTTTTGTCTTGTCTTCGCTACTCTTTGAGGCAGGAGCAGTTGCTCCACACAACAATTAAACCCATTTCACCAACTCTTTAATATTTAACTCAATCTCTTGTACACATCGAGCCCGATTTTCTTCCTCCTTTACAAATAACCTAACGTTGAAACCTCTCAAAACTTTCTTTCAGCACAATGGTGCTCAATATCGAAGTCCTTTCATACTGACCTGGCCTAAATATCTCAGATACTCTGCTTCCTCTTGTTTTTTCGGGTCATCCTCCGTTGGTGGCTCTGTTTCTTTTTTAATCGGCTTGGTTAATAAGAAACTAACATAACATAAGCACAGAAATAGTACAAGTATTCCTCTACTTGTGTTTGAAGCCATTTTCGCTGCCTTTTTCTCTCTACAGCTTCCGGTCAGCTCTTCTGTCTTAAAATGATCAACGGCCTAATTACAATACACAGCATTGTGGGAAGGAATCGAATGAAACCAAACGTGGCTTAAATGACGTCATGAGTCACGTGATCATTAAAATCTTCCGTTTTTTCTAACCATTGAACGTCACAAGAGGTCATCATGCAAAACATACACTCTCCTTCGCAACGGCATCATACAAACACTTTTCAGTGGATTTTCAGCATTTCCACACTTTTCTCGCACAGTTTTGATCCATTACTTCTTGCCAAAGTTGTTACCATTTAAATGGCTCAAGGACAAACATTTTCTTTTGAAGGATGAATTTTAATCCAACACTAAGATACGAATGCAACATTTTGAAATTTGCATTCTAAAAAGAGGCTGTTTTGGGCTCACTTGAGCTCATCCTGGCAAATTGTTCCTAAGAAAGTTTCTGTCGAATAGCCATAGCTCCATATCACATTCTCTGCCACTAGTTTTCGAATGTCCGTCTTCAAATGAGATATTACCCTTTCTTGGAAAACTTTCCACTCCACCAGGAAGGAGACTTAAGAAATACGTGCCGCTTCCTGCATGAAAAAAGGTTTCATCCTTCAACCCTTTGCTGATGAGGGGTGCCTCAAGGTGGGGCTTTCTCGTCAGCCAGTGTGTCAAACAGCGCGTTGAGTCTTATTGTCTTCAAAATCACCAAACAGGGCGAACGAAAAGACAAACCCGTGCCCCTTCTTGCATGACCTTTGAAAGGGTATCATCCTGTGCCCCTTTGCTGATGAGAGGTGCCCCTAGGTCGGGTTTCCTCGTCAGTCGTGTGTCAAACAGCGCTTTGTGTCCATATTGTCATCAAAATCACCAAACAGGGAGAACGAAAACTGTTTCACGCAGCAAGACAGGAGACAGTGTGTGAACACAAAGGCAGCCTGCACTCGACAACTTCACAAGAGACATCACAGTTCTAGATCACAAATCTGAAAAGAGGCCATGGAAGGATTTACAAACTTTGTCTCGTCAATTGGTCAGTCAGACGTGGGAACTGTCGGAGGAATGAGTGACGTCGTTGGTAAAAACGAATTTTTTGATCAAGCAAATCAAGAACAGAAGCAGGTGAAGTTGGAGAACATGAATCATCCGGAATTGGACCTAGATGCAATTGGTAATCATTTCTGTAATTGAAATTCTAAGTCAAATCTAAACAGACAATTTTTGCAGATTTGTACAACTTTCATTTTTGTAGATAGATGAGTCCTGGGCTGATAAAAATGTTGTCATGTGCCAGTTTGACTGCACAAAAGAGCAAGCAAGATTAATTAAATGGACTCCAGAGGTGGTACTTTTGACCAAAGAAATGTTTCTATCTACTTAGATGGATTCAGAGTCTCTTCAAGCAGATTTTTACATCTGGATGCAATCTAGTTTGCAACACGGATGCACGGATATTGTCACTGTCAGATTTAGACCACTTTTACACTGTGCCGGTTTAGTTTTTATCCACTACAAAATTGTACTGTTTAGATGTATTTAGGTTCGATGTATTCAGGTTGGATATATTCTTCTGTTTAGATGTATTTAGGTTAGATGCAATAAGGTTTACTTTTAGATGTTTTGTATTTTGCTGCACAGGATTTAAGTGTTTTTAGGGCTGTTGAAATTTGACACAGTTATACCCCCATAAATGTGTCCCCGTTTAGCAGTGACAGTGTAAATGAGAGGCTCATCTACGCATCCAAAATTGCACCCGTTCAGTGTAAACACTGTTTCAGACTATGAAGAAATCATTTACTTTTTTAAAATGGTACATTCAGTGCATCAGTTTGTTTGGTGAAAGTGCGTTGATAAAAGTGACAAACAAATATATGTTGAAATGGGACCAGAAATAGGTGTGCAAAAAGACACAGGTTCATCTTAAAGTGTGGTATAGAATGGCCAGCCTGCCTTTTCCTAAGATATTGTCTATATGTAGGATAGAGCATGGCCGGAGAATTGAATATGACTTCAGGTGCTTGAAACTGACCCTCGCTTTTGGGGTCTTTCACGGGAATGGTACAAATACTATACAGTATACCCCTTTTCATCCTCATAATCAACAAAGTTTTAACGCCTGAAAAACAATGTGAAACAACATTACTCTATCAGAAATAAGTTCGATGCATCATTCATAAACAGTTGCATCAGGATCTTTTTTCTATTATCTTTGTTTTCATGTGATGTTGTGGTTCCTCTTGCCGCTTTATTTTGTCTCACACTTTTTCACCACAAGCATCAATGAAAAGCCGACAGAACACACAGCCTGCTCTCTTTTCCAGGCGTTGCTTGGCGTCACAAAAAGATTTTTGCTGTATAATTTTGTAAGTCTTTTGGTTTTGCGAAGCAACCTACAGTTTTGTACATACGAAGTTAGTATTGGCATCAAAGGGGAACGGGCATCTAGCCTTGATCCATCCGTTGAGGATTGTTTTTCAGGGCCGCCGAGAGATGGCACGGGCCTAAGGGCGGTTGTGGATTGAGCCCCCGGCGCCAAGGGCTCCGGAAAATTTTGTGGACCACGCCTTTTTTCTCTCGGATCATACCCTCCTATGCACTGGTAAAAGGGCCTAAAAGGATGCTTTTAGATGAAAACGTCCTCCTATGAATTATTAAAAAGATTTTTAGATGGAAAAGTTGTTTATCTCGTGTGTAAAGACGAAGCTGAGAATGTCCCGAGGGCCACAAAACGTTCCTGATGAAAAGTGAAGACAAAGAAAAAATAAATAATATATATTTGCCGGGTCCCTGATGGCCTCAGGCCCCCTGGTAACTACCCTGGCTACCCCCCATTCACGACGGTCCTGTTGTTTTTGGTCCATCTTCGTTCGAGCATTTTTTAACAATAAGTTGTGAGGTTTACCTCGGTGACTTTCTGTGCTTCGAAGCTAAAATAAAACTTACGTCTGAGCGGTAAACAATATAGACAAATCCAAATAACACAATGAGGTGTTGGCCACAGATAAAACTCTAAAGTAAAAAGGAACAATCGAGCATTCTTGGAAATGAAATGCTTTGACAAAATTTTTATTGGCTGGTACGAAATTTTAGTTATTCTTTCCTTCTGTCAAACATTTTTCATTTTCTCAAAAAGCTTTAGAAGATTTCTCAAAAAGCTTGAGAAGATGTCCCTTTGAAAAAGAAAATCTCATCGCAAAAAAGAAAAGGTATTGAGCTGTTCAGCGCCTTTGATCCAACTGATAAAGAGCGAGGTTGCGACCAGACTTCCCCAAATGTTTGGTCAGTTTTCGATACAACTTGAAACATTGAATTGAAAATGAAAGTGATTTTTACTAAGGATTGTTAAGAACAGGCTTGAAGAGAGTAGGTTGAAGCTACTTATTAGGAATTAAGAACAAAAGGTGCTGTCTGTGTCTGATTTCATCAGAAAGGTTTGCTTTTGGATCCCTTTTAATAGAATTTAGGATTTTCACTTTCTACGATTGGGGAAAGAAGAGAATGGCTAGGGCATTGATCCATGAAGTCAACAAGGAAAACGCTTCGCAATATCTGACGGTTGCTGTACCCAGTGATGTCTGTTGACTGAAGAGGAAGAGCCAGCTCTCGTCTGAAGATGGCAAAAAATGCGACAAATCGTAAGCCGGAATCTTCGATACGATACGAGAACACTAACATTTCAGATTCGATTGCGCCAAAGTCCACATTTGATACAATTAAATCAGCTGAGAGAGAATTAAGTTTTATTAAATCTCTTTTTAAGTTATTGGTGAAAATTGAAATGCAAGTATTTGATGATATTTTAATTAGATTTTAAACACTTTAAATAAGTTAATTTGACACTAATCACTGTGTTAATATTTGTAAGTTAAAAGTGAAAGAATTAACTTGATGATGACATGATCAAAATTGGATCTTGACTGAAGCTATACAGTTTTACTTCCACGACGTACCGGGTGAGTCAATAAAAACAATTCTCGCTTCTTGGATATCAATGGGATATCAATGAACTGATATTAGCAAATATACCATTTAAAATTTAACAAAACACATGTTCAATTCCTTTTTGGATGTTTCCTGTCTAAATCAGTCCTCCCGTTCAGATTTTACGAGGGATTTCTTGCGAATGCCCCTTCGAGATGCCCAGGAAACCTTTTCAAGCTATTGCTTAAATCGAGAGCAAGTTTCCCTAATATTTTTACTTCTTATAATGATTTGAACAAGCTTTAGCCGAGGGGCAAATCACTGCTTAAAATCTCGTACGCTCTCAAAAATAATCACACTTTAATCACAAATTAATCACGTTAATCACACAAAAATCACATTAATCACCAAAATCACCAGTCATATTAATCACAAATTTTGAATGTTTAACCAAGTTTATGTGTTTACTTTTATAAGAAGTGAAATGATTAGATTGTCCCTGTCACCATTTTCCGAATTAATGTGAACACACTATTAGATATGCAAAACAGAAGCGCCAAAGCATGAACAGCACAAAAGTGCAAGATTCTGGATCCCCTGTGATGGAGGAAAAAGGAAAGCCTCGTTCTTGCGTTACAAACAACTCTGCCAAATCAAATTGGCATGGTAGTCTCTGGCTTCATTTATGGTGAAGAGTTTACTGTCATATTTCATTATTTTGGTTTATCAATCTTGCTCTGTCTTGCCTTATTCATACAATTGTTATAGTACAGGAGCTCATTTGAGAACATTTTGAAATGTGTGATTTATTCTAGAATAATCACAAATTAATCACTTAAATCACAATAAAATCAAATTAATCACAAAATAATCACTTGTGATTATTAATCTCGTACGCCATTTTCAGGAGTGATTTGCCCCTCGGCTTTAGCACGTGCTATCTTTTTGGGGAGCTGAACAAGTCTTCCCCAAAGTATAACTGATCATAGGGGATTCCATTCTTTCAAGAGGACACAATACATGAATACAGAGATGGCACCAGGGACGAAATGCTGGGAGAACAAACACTGTCTGAATGCCGACAGCAAGCGAAGCAAACAAAATTTGTACGGACCACACTTTTCAGATTGGCTTCAAATAAGACTACTCTCTCTAAAAACATAACAAGCAAGTTAAGGCAGTACCGATACTGCATAGCAATTTTCAGAAATTCAATTGCCGACGGAGGGCTCAGCAGTGATTTTTGGGGGGCACCTGCCACCTGTGCCTCTCCACTCGCACCATCCCTGCACGCATATACATGTGTCATTATTTTTGGGAAGGAAACCAACGAACATTTGTTCGTCATTTCACTGGATTTCAAGGTTTTTGAAAGGGGCTTTCTGCAGACAATCTCATAGGGAAACAGTGGCAGACTGCAGCCGGGCAAGCTATTGAACCTAATTAAACATACTGGCTATGAAATAATACAGGTTTCAATATCATGACTTTGATATTCAGGAAGCAGCATTTTTTTCAAACGGGGGTTGTTTTCATTGACACATTCAGCAGACAAGGTTAAAGGGGCTGGATCAAATAATTAAAACAAACTTCTTTCAAAACGACGATTTTGCAGAATTTTTGATGCAGAGATTTTCCCCAATTTTCTCAAAATGACGGTGTTATCGTGAAGATGGACTCTTGAATTCCGTAGAGAAACAAACGATGCGCTCTTATGTTTTACGAATGCCAAGATATTGGAGAGTTAAACTTCCAAAAATTATAAACTTTCTCCCCCTAATGCAGGCAAGTAGCAGCAGATACATTGCAAACTATGATGCTTTTTCATGTTTTAACTTCGCAGAATTAGCCAGTGCAATTAGATATTTTATGCCATTGACGATTGAAAGATACGGCTGTTGATTTTTTTGTTTCGTTTACAGAGATTTTGTACGGCCTCTTTGACTTGAACTAATCGATGCTGCGAAAAATCTAAATTTTCCTTCCACACTTGATGCGACTCTTCTTCGATGAGGCAAGTGCAACAGATTTTGAAGTTTGTCGCATTGCTGCTCCTTATTGTTACCTGGAATGCCTAAACGACACTTCCAGTTTGAATCAAGATTTACCTAATGGTAAAACGGCAGATAGATCGGGACTCTAAATTAGAAAGTCTGCTTCTATAAATCCTCTTTTGGGGAATCTTAGGCTGATACGAACAAAACTGTGTGAAGAAGGCAGCGCAGCAATCTCTTGCTACACATCTACTTCGAAAATGTACTGGTAAGAAAACCAACTCTACAGACTTAGTGATTGGCTATTTCCAAAAGATTTGAACTAAAATCTCCGCTCCTCACTTTCGGCACTCATTTGTTGATTTCCGTGAGCAGTGCCAGAACACAATATTGAGCGATCTGCTCCGTTATTTCCGCGGCAACCTTCTCGAATGTTCTCAGACTCACTACGTTACCCATCACAATTTTGTTTCTCTCTCCACTTGCTATTACATAACATTTAACGTTTCTTTGCCGAGCAACATTTACCTGTTTGGCCCTGTTCAAAAACGTATTTTACGATTATTCATCCATGAGCGATAGGACACTATGTGCATATCAGTTTGAAATCTATATCAGAAGCAAGCCACCTTAACTAAGAGTTGTTCATGTTTCGAACTTCTTTTGACTTGGTATACAACCACCTCTCACTCTTTCATAATTCTGAAAGCTTTGGTAGTGAGCCACCTTAAGTGCAGATCCACCTTAGTTGTAGAGCTGTCTATGATTGAGGGGATGCACGTGCACATCACATAAGGTACACTAGGTACCAGAGTCCTTCAAAAAGAAAACGAGTCTGGTACCTAGGGTACACTTGAGGTGGCTCACAACCGAAAATCTCTGAATTACGAAACGGTGCGAGGTGGTTGTACACCAAGTAAAGATGAGTTCAAAACACAAAATACTTTAAGTTAAGGTGGCTCGCTTCTGATATAAATTTGAAACTGCTACACACTGGGTGTCCTATCACTCATGATTTATCAATGTCTTTCAATCGCTAACGGACGCTCACTTTCGTGCACACTGGCATATGGCTCAAATCTAAAATTCTATTGGGTTCTTCTTTGAATTAAATAAGGCGGTTGGAAGAAACTTAAGGCATTGTGCAGTAAATCTGCAGTGGAAATTTTTTGACGCCTTGATTAGTTTCTAAATGGCGGCATTTATCGTTTTTGAGGCTGTGACGTCATCAAGTTTCAAATCCAAAACCAGAAAAGCTACATATTTCTGATTGCAGCCATATTGCAGAACTTTATAAACTTTGGTTTTCTTGAAGCTTGTATCATTTTTGCTCCATTGAGTTAGGATCTACTATGATCTAACTTATTTCGAAATCCTGCATCAATTGGGCATCAATTCTTTCAAAAATGATGAAAATGCTACCATTTTGAAAAAATCAAGATATGAAAAATGCAGTTTTTTGAAGACGTGAAAGATTTGAGCCCTGCAGACCTGGTGGCGGTACAACTGTGAACACTTCGGGACATGGAATGTATGACTGTACAACAATTTGTATTAAAATTACATTATTAATCAAGATTAGAAATACTTAGAATCTTATCTGTGTTGAAGGATTGAGATTTGGTACACAGAAAGGGGCCTTGCAGCTTTGTAACTCTTTGCTATTCAAGGGTTAAAAGATGTAGGGTGGTGCAACTAGTATTTGCTTTCTAAATCTCCTAAAAGTTGCCCGGTTTTGGAGGATGTCAGGACTCTTCGGCGAATGACTTCAAAGAAACTTCTTCTAAAAACCGTATCTTTGCCTTCATGTCACTAGCAGATACACAAGTTGCATCCTCCTAGCTTCAGTATCGTAAAAGCCAATTGTTTTGTTCTAAATCTATGAATTGTAAATTGGCCGTTGGACTTTTTAGAAATCTTCGATAGTTTCAGAATTAGAATATTTTTCTTCATTTTTAGAAATTCAAGCAAAATGTTAACAAGTCTTAGAACCGTCGTAATTTCTAAACTTTCTTACGAAACATGGAACAATGTTCAAAAAAGCTATAGTTTATAGATGTCAACTATGGTATCAAGCAAAGGTCTCTCAAACTTCAGGTTTACGATTCAGAAATTTGCTGAAGCTAGATTCTAAAATGAGTGGACACATAATATGTGCTGTAATTTCGAAAAATACCAGAAAATTTCTGAAAAGGCCAACGGCAGGATTATACCGAGTGAGCCAGAAAAAGTTCCCACTTTTGAAAATTCATAGCACCAAGAATTCTTTACGAATATGAATGATTCAAATGTCAGTTAAAAGCCGAAAGATTGAAGTATTTTTGTGATTTTAGGCACTGTCTAACGGGCACTAGGAGTATCGGTAAATTAGGCTTGATCGAAATTTTATCGTCGCAAAATGACTGAAAAATTGCAAAAAACATTGATCAAATTGCGACGACCCTACTTGCAAAGAACACTACGCAATGGGGGTTTCACCTTTCTCAAGAGCTATAAGACATCAATTTTCAAACAAATACAAAAGATTTTCAGCCCCATATCTCTCACACATGAATACCTCCATTTTCTTTATTGATATGTGCGAGGAGTCCGTTATGATTTGATCAACGTTTCAGGCCCTTTTCCAGTCATTTTGCAACCATGAAAATTTTGTAAAGTACAGTTTACATAATTTTCTAGCGCTCTTGCGGCAGCAAGAAAAAATCACAAAAATACTGCGATCTTTTGGCTTGCAACTATAATTTGAATCATTCAAATCTGGGAAGTACTCTTGATGCTGTTAATTTTCAAAAGTGGGAGCTGTTTTGTGGCTCACTCTGTAGATAAACAAAGTAGCTGAAGTATCAAGGCGTTCAGTGAAAAGCAGTAGGCCATAGAATTTTAAATCCAAATTTTAAAATCGATTTAAAGATTAGGACCCTAAGCTATTCTATGATCTTCTAGGCCGCAAGCCAGCACTTTCAAGAAACAGCATCGATTCAACAGTCGATGATCTTTTGATTGAGAAACGCAAAAAGAGACGAAACAGAACAACGTTTACGGCATTCCAACTAGAAGAAATGGAAAGAATATTCCAGAAAACACATTATCCTGATGTTTATACAAGAGAACAACTTGCATTGGCTTGTGATCTCACTGAAGCTAGAGTACAGGTAAGATGATGTTTTCATGTACTTTTTCCTTGTGATATAAGCATGCTAAAACCATGGGCGATGGGACATCCAGTGTGTAGCCGTTTGAAATTCATATCAGAAGGCGAGAAATTTATTGTTTTTTGTGTTTTGGACTTATTTTTACTTGGTATACAAGCACCTTTCAAAATTATGAAACGGTGAAAGGTGGTTGTATACCAAATAAAAAATAAGTTCAAAACACAAAAAAAAACGATAAATTTCTCGCCTCTGATATAAATTTTAAACGGCTACACACTGGGTGTCCTATCGCTCATGCTAATAAAATGCATATCTCAGACAAAAAATTTACAGAAGATTTTGAAGAATTCTGGAAACTTTCAGAGAACTTTCTAAAACGGTTCGTTTCGTTTAGTCCAAGACCGCGTTCTCACGACTAGGCCTCCCGTTCCCATGAAAATGACACATTTTGCCGGCAGATTTTGAAAACGGAAAATTTTGAGAACGAAACTCAAAGCGGCACATTTTGAAAGCGGCATCGTGTGAACAGTAGCTCAAATTTTGCTACCGTCACATTATTCACCGTTTTCAAAATGAGCCGGCATCGTGTGAAAGTAGTCTTTTAGAGTCCCTTGTATCCCTGCGTTAAACCTTGCCCAACAGGGACTCATAATAAAACAGTGAAAAGCTGACCCTATTTTCTACATTCGATCAATCGAAATATCTCGTCCGATTTTTTTCAGTTCTTCAATCGAATCGAAAATTCTATTACATTTTTGGTACTCTAGGAAGCTCAAGTTTGGGCCAAAATAGGGTAAGGCTTCTCAGAGTAATATTCTGAGTCTCCGTTGACAGAAGTGCGATCATCCAGTCAAAGAAGCAGAGGGAAACAAGGGACTCCAACTTATAAGTCAAGATCCACATACTTTCGTGAGCTCTTCTATCGTTCAATCACTGCTATGTGGATGGATAGCTTCCGTTTAGGCCAAATTTGATCTTAACACGGGATGAAATCTTCAGTCAGCCCGCAAAGAACCCTGGGTGACAATGGCTCTTTTAGACACAGAATAAGAATTCGTTGTTTTCCCTGAGTCTGCAGGGTGTGCTGGTATAGCAGCTGTCTGCCAAACTACAAAGACGTAGTATCCCAGGCCCCATAAAGTCTTTAATGGGCTATACAACATGGTTCTTACGAAAGGCCCTTTCTAAGCCTCAGGGTACCGAGGTTGTTACAGTCACTCTTGAACACTTTAATGTGTGCGAATCGTGCAACATAAAATCCTAACGAGCCACATTTTTCAGGTTATGGCAAGCGATTCATGACTGTTGAGTTGTAAAACGAAAACTCTAAAAATAAAGACCCCATTCATCAAAATCCAGGTCACATTCTATCATTTTTCACTCAACGACACCCATCTAGCCATCTGTTACCTTTCATCTTTGACCTGCACTCCACACCTTGTCCTTTGACCTATAAACTTTACCGCATGTGAACTCCGTAGGGGCTCGCGGCATCCTGCACGCTAAAATGAGTGAGAGAAAACATGTTACACATTGTCAACTTTCAAATGAAACAGTGATTTTTGATAACTTGCAGCTTTGATGTGAAGCCGAACGACAGTTCAAACGTGGGAACATATTTCAAAAATCAAACATGCACAACTTTCGCAAAGTGGGAAAACGTTCGATGCTTAAAATTGGCCTAAGACCGATTGAATTGTGTTTTTGCTTGCTAAAACAGTTTTGTTGCAAAAAACACATTCATTTCGATCTGTTGTGCTAGAATTTTGAGCTTTGGTATGCTAACTGAATTGGTATAATATAAACTAGTAGAAACTACGATAAAGCTTGATTAGGTTTATTAGTGTCTTTGACTGGAGTATTGAAGAAGCTTCTCAACGCTTGGAAATCCTAGTACCAGCTGTCTACAAAATTGTTCACTTGAAAATAAGAGTAATCTCCTCTCTATCCTTGTATGTTGCCGCTTTTTAATATCTAATGAGAGCGGAAACAGCTGCCAGCCGGTGCAGCAGATACATAGCACGCCTACAGCCCCGTTACTCCAGCCAGTGCAATCACTGGTGCAATATTCGGTCGTTTGCAGTTCAGTGAGATCTTTTGCAAATCCCGCATGAGACAGCAAAATTTTTTCCTTGAAAGTGTTATGGCCCAGTGGTGTAATCCTCTGACTCCACAGCAAGAACAGTTAGGAGGAGTGGGTTCGATACCCGGCAGGGCCCAATCACTTGTGTATCATGACAAGGGATCACAAACTCGATCAGCGCCTTGCTTTTCGCTTCTGCGATCGCAGCGCTTGGCGCTAAAAACCGCAACATCACCTTCGCCTTCCCAGTTGTTCTTTCATGGATGCATTATGATATTTCGCCATGCCTTGCATTCGTGACACTACAGTAGAAATAGAGTTGAAAGTTTCAAGCTATTTCTTCCTGATAACACTAATAAAACTACTTAAGTCCGTCTTTCATTAGATGTCGATTGAGATTTGCGATAACGTGAAATTTACTCATGCAAAACTGTACCTATTCACGGACATTATCACTTGACATCTAATATGCGCCAGATTTCTGCATGTCCAGAACAAAATGACTCAATTGGAGAAAATCAGTTTTTGTTGTGTGTATACAATGATATAGGTTAACATTTCAAGTGGTTTGTTTGTTACTCCTGTCAACTTTTTAAGTGCTTATTGATATCAATATCAAGCAGAAATTAATTGGCTTTAACATGATTTACACACCGGGTAACAGACTTAACTTGTCTCTTACCAAAGTGCACTGAATGAAAACAAGACTTAAATATCTTTGATCCTATTCTTGAAGAAGATCAATATTTTCAGAACCAACAATAGGCATTGGAACAAATCTACCTATGATTTTTCAAGATTCACTGAAGCCAATAACTTATCCTTTCTGAACATGAACTTTGATTTGAGAGCAGAGCATATTTTCAGACACCCTCGCTACAAAAGACATGAGATAAAGGGGAATTTTGAGTTGTAGTTAGATTTAGACACTAGTTAGGTTCATAAGTGTAAGTGCAAAGGAGGCTGGGAGGATGGCAACCCCCGAATTATGAAAAACTCGTGAAAATCTGCCTCCTTTGGGCGAAAAATTGTCATAAGTCATAAAAAATCGACTTATGCTTATGTTTAGGTTGCCTTTATGTGGCACTTCGGTTCTAATTTCGGTTATGAAATTCTCTCTTCTTGAAGACCATGGAAGTGACAAAGTTGAAGCAGTGTAAATATTTCCATAAGAGTTTCACTTCATCCAATGTTTCAACTTCTTGACTGCAATGTGAAGCTCAAACTAGATGTCTTAGGAATTACAGTTCAAATTTTCAAAACTTATTCCTAAATTTTTGGTTTTGTTTATCCCTGCATTTAGACGATCATCGGCTTTGAGAGACGAAAATGGTAGTAATCTTTGCAGCAACGGAACTGTCCGCCATCTTACCTCTAAGAAGAGTGTTTCAGGCCGAAATCTAAACTCGCCAGTTACAATCTCACTCAGATACGATAATTTTATCACAGACAAGTTTTGTTTAGTTGTTAATTGCGTAAAATCGCTTACTATTAATTATCATTGATTATCAGATAGATTTACGCGAAAGGTTTTCACGAGACACTTTGTCGTTATCAAAATGTGTTTATTTGATGTGAAATTTTCAGACAAGTAAATAATAACAGCAAATTGTGTAAACAAACGCTTTAACACATTGTCTGAATGTGTCGTATTATCAAGTCAATGGCAGATATCGGCGCCTCACAACCCCTAAACCGGAGATGACATGTAAGGCTGTTGAAAGTCACACAGATCAAACAACACCGAAAATTTCCAACCTGGGCACAAACTGGAGAGAAACCACAACATGACGTCACAAACGGATTTAAATTGCGGCAGGATAACCCTCGGTTTATTTTCTGGTGCACGAAATCAGAATGTTTCCGGAGTGAGAGGCATGGCATCGAACCATTGCCAAGTTTGATGCCCCATTAGTCATCACATAAAACAATAACGAGGTAAACTTGCTTGCAAGCAAGACCAGTGCTCAATCTATGCTTACAAGACAGGCAGGCAATAAAGCACCGTTGAGGTAGCCAAAATTATGATCAAAATCGTGTTGTTTCTCTACCACGGGTTACCGAGAAGAAGATGATAGTATTGCTTTCCCTTGGTTCTTCTTTCTTCGCAACAAGGACTGAGAATCCCGACCAGGGTTGAATCAATGACGCAATTGCAATGATCAAAGAAAGTTGGGCTCTAAGAGGTTTTGCGCCAGAGCTCCTACGCAGCGAATCGTCTCATTTCAAACTTCCACTCAAATATTGGTTAAACTAAAGTGAAACATTTCTATCAGTTCAAATACTGCAGTGTGGGTGCATGGTTTCTGTAGAATAATGACGATGAGTTCCTTGTATCTCTGCGTTAAACCATGCTCAACAAGGACTCATAATGAAACAGTGAAAAAGCTGACCCTATTTTCTACATTCGATCAATCGAAATATGATGGAATCAGGGCATCGAATCTCGAATTCTCGTCCGAATGTTTTGATGTCATCAATTCTTCAATCAAATCGAAAATTCTATCACATTTGCTGTAACCATAGTAATTCAGTCATGTTGATCAGGGTAGTATCATGAGTCTCTGTTTACCGAAGCGCCGTCATCAATTCAAAGAGCAAGGGGAAACAAGAGACTCTAGGTCATAAGTCTAAGTATCAGGTCAAATTTGATTTAAAGACAGCCCGAAATTTCAGCGTGCCTGCAAAAGAACCTGGGCGACAACGACTCTCTAAAGGTTGGTTATTCCATGGTTATTCGAAAGGCACTGAATACAATGATGTCACAGGGAATTACAATGGTTAAAATTGTGCCTGAAAGGAATAAACATTTGTACATCAACATGCGTCTTTGCACCTGAATTTAATGAGGTCAAATAGACTTGCATACGGAAAAATAGCGCTGAGCTTTCGTACATCAAAAGCAACCTCAGAAACTACAAGTGTGGCAAAAATCAATAAATTCTAGGAGTCACATTGTCACAAAGGCCTAAAAGATAAGCTGTTTTAAGCTGGAATGTTTCCATGAAAAATTAACTACCAAAGTTCAGACCTCTTTGACCATGAGTAAGATAGGCAACAAGTGGCTGGCACTCCATGCCTTCGTCGGTCTTCGTAACCTATGTTAAGATCGCTGAATAACAGAGGGTGCTTGGGTCAAACGACGGACTTGCTCGAAGTCTATACCATGGTCTATCAGCGTTATTGTATGCTTTAGCATTCTAGAGAGAGCCTTGAATAAGGAACTCATCATATCAACACCATCAACCGTGGGCAATAATCCACCATTTTTGTAGCTAAGAAACATAAACACTAATCCAACATCTTTGTAGCTTTGAAATTAAGTTTGTTACCGCGACATTAATGCTTTTGTTGTCTTCGGCCCAAGCTTGACCAGCGATAGAAATCAAATTCAATCACTCCTGCGCGTGTGAAAAGTAACTCTACACAGCGTTCATCCTCGTTTCAGACTGCCTCTTACCATGATGTTTGCACTGAGGATGAGCGCTGTGTAGGAGCTGACGATTCTGATGCACGGAAGCCATTTGAATCTGATTTCTGGCACTAATGCTGGTTAGGCTTGTACTGACGAGAAAATAACGAAGAAAACTGTGGTAATGTTGAGGTAACACATCGTTTTCTTTCGCAGGTTTAAACAGTTTTCTCTCTAGTTATAGGTTTATTTAAGTTGTTGTTCCTTTGCAGGAGGTGACAGCTTTCTTTCTACAGATTCCAGTATATTTGCTGCCTTCATTAGTTTAGCACGATGAGTCGGCATTTCAAGACTATTTCAAATTTTGTACCACGAATCATTTGTTTTAGTATTCTCTTAGCTACAACTGTTACTCGCAGCACACTATTTCACAATATTTACAGCTAGCTAAAACTGTCACTTTCCTTCTCAGGTTTGGTTTCAAAATCGACGTGCAAAGTGGCGTAAAAGAGAACGATACGGTGACATCAACTCTGCACATCACACACCCATTGGTATACGACAGCTTGGATCTCTACCTACTTCATACACTCCAGCGATGGTCAAATCACAGGCATACTCAGGTATGTGATAGCCGTTTGATAGCCATTAAACACTACTTTACGGTCACTGTAACTTTTCAAAATTCAAAAGATTTCAAATTTGGAACCCTTTCCTCAACTGAACTTACCAAAACACACTTTCTTTCTGATAAGGAAGAGTCCCGTAGCAACAGCATCATTTTGATCCACCAGCAAGTGCAAGTAAATGGCGATAAGTGATGGAAAGCAAAAGGATGCCTACTATAGATCAAGCAAGCTACAGTTCTTAATGGACCAAGCCACAAATGATTCCTTGAAACCCTTCAGAATAACTTCCTTGGTCGGTATGTGAGAAAGGCATGGCAGAAAGAAGAAAGCACATATCGAAGAAGATGGATGAATCTAAACTGTTGTTGCTTGAGCACTACTAATCTTATTCAGTTGACAATGAAGTTCTTGTGAATCCTTGGCATGATGGAAAGATTTCACGCGAAAATTCTGATAAGTCAAATTTTATTCGATGATGTTCTTTCTATCTTTCTAGGGTATTCGATATGTTTGGTGATGTATTAGAAAAAAAGGGTACATAACATGTTGAGGGTACGGGTACGTGCCACCCATATAGGCGGTATTGGGACCTTGGGGCCCAAAATTCTCTAAAGAAAGATCAGTTTTCGGCAGAATTTCCTTAAACATGGAAGGATTTGGCTTAAATTGGCATAAGGTAGCTAAAATGGGTATTTTCTGCCGAAACTCATCATGAAAGTGGGTATCAAGTTTTGGTAATTAGAAGAGGGTAGCTTCCTGAAACCAACTCTGCTGAGACCCAGGCGGCAGATTCGCATCCATCCACGAGTCATGTACCCCTCCCCCGGGGGGGGGGGGGGACAACGGCTATTCACTAATTCATTCACCTTTATATATCCAGGTATGACATCAGCAGCATGGTCGACCCAGGCTCCTACAAGCCCAACAGGACGACCTCTAAACAGCTATTCTACACAACCATACGTTCCAACAGGATACATCCAATTGCATCATACGCCATCACCTTACGCCTACCCATACCATCAACCAACGCCAAATAACACTTCTCCTGTTAGCAGTCGAGACGCTGGCAGCCCATCATTTTCAGAGAGCCCCATTCCCATGTATGCTTTACAATACACAGGCTATCAAACTGCTGACTATCAACGGTTGGCTCCTTCGCAACAGTATCCATTCTCTCGGCAAGGTACGCAGCATCTGAGACACATGTCGGAGGATTCAACAGGTGGCGAAATTGCAACACCGGACGATAAAGGACGACATGACATTATGGCGATTAGAATGAAGAAAGAGAAGTTCAATTGATGATACACAGAAATAGATGAAAAGCATTTTTCGTAAATCAATGTATTTCTTGGAACTGCTCGTTTGAAACAGTGGAATAATTTGTGAAATGTTGATGAGTCATACATACGACACAGAAGATATCACTTTATCTAGAATATGTGCGGAACATTCAAAAGGTCCATTGTTTGGTTAGTATTGTTGTGCACTTTGGTTACATCCGACCAAAAATCCACGTTCTTGGCTTTTTTCACAGCTGTTTAGGACCTCACTGTTTCTCTGTCCATTTTAACAAATCTTTTAATTTAATCTAAAAATTTAGGCCTGGTTTGAAAGATTTTGAGGTGAAGAATCTTATAAAATCTCTCGTAATTTCAAAATGATACTTCCTATTTTAATAAACCAAAGCTTCCAGTCTATGCTCGGATGTTAGCTCACAGTCATTATCAGCTCATTAGCCTTATGAGCAACCAACGGGAATCAGGTACAGACTTTCAAATATTTATACACTTTCTGAGTCACTCGATGGTTTCAAAAAGTTCAACTGTATATGACGTACCACTAATTAATCATTTTGCAGAAACAGTCCTTCCTTAGAAATGCTATATAAATATATTTAGATGAGTGCCATTAGATACACAATTGATAAAAAGTAATGTCGATTTTATTGTAAATTTTTGATCGAAAACTTTGAGACTCATGCTTTGATAGTTAACTGTAGTTTATAATTTACAAGTAAAAACACAACTGACTTATTCTATGGACATTTTCTGCGGGCGTTTAGCACTTAAAGAGGCCCGACCTTCAATTTTTTTCGAAACGTCGAAACGGTGCGGTGATTTTAAAGTTTTCTGACAGGCGATATCACACAGACCTTTTCCTTTTTAAGTGCAAGGTTAAAAGCTTGCAATTGCAAAGAGCAAATAATCCAAAAAATGTTCCGTCAAACTGATCTTACACAAGAACCGTGAAAAATTTATAGCCATGGAAACATCTTGCTGTGTCTGACTGTTTTCACTGTCCTTTTGGAGAAGCCTATCTTCCATCGTAGATAGCAAAACAATAAAGGAAAGAAGATTAAGTTGGGATGGACACGTCTTAAGACTGCCAGACAATACACCTTCAAATACTGAAATAAGAGAAGTACGGAAATATGTAAAGAAACCAAGAGGTGGACAAAAGTTAACATGGATAAAAATGACTGAAAAAGATCTTGAGAGAGCAAGGGTGATGGCTGCAAAAGAAGATGGAATGATCTTTATAGCAACTGATGAATATTTAGCAAATAATAGGCCGTTATGGCAGTCCGTAGTTAGCCGCGCAATGTTAAACTAAACGAACGCGTATCAGATAGATTGATAGATATCTATCATCGTACTTGAGTTGCTGAATCAATGAAGGGCAGGTGACACACTTAATGTTAAATCACAAATTCTTTCCATCAAAGCAACGACATAAAACTCATTATCAAACAATATTACGTATTTTAAATCAATATACGAACTGGGTCATGGCACCAGTAATGAGTCATTCGAAAAAATCAATTGTACGCACTTGCAGGTTTGCAAACCTCATCTTCAGTATGTGCATCATCATAATGCAACATGTCTCGATGCCTTCTTAGCAAGCTAATTGCAGCCTCGTTTATAGATGCAGGTTTGATTCCGAGGTCTTCGAATGACATCACATGGGAACTTATTTCATCGGTCAAGTAATGCTGAAAGAAATGTGGAACTTTTAAAGCTGCAACCTTGCGATGATCTGTTTTCTGAACAAGAACAGATACCAGAATACTGGAGCAGAGTCAAATCAAAATGAGTCTTCGAGTAAGCCAAAAAAAATGGTAATAAAGTCTTTGAAAAGTAGCTACAGTAAAATAGAAGCGAAATCTGTTTTTACTTTTACAAACATCGGAACTCTAGCTTTCAATGATGGGAGCATGCTCTACAGAAATCTCTGTTCAAAATGAAAAACAATGTTTGGCTCTACGTCTGCTTGATCAAATCGAAATATCCGGATATCTTTAGGGCTGTGTTATCTTTTAAAAAGAACATTAATTTTTGATAACCAAAAAAATTTCACATTTGTTTACAGATGCTCTAAATTTTAGACTTAGCTCTGTATAAGAAAAAAATGTCAGTAAAAGATGCTTCAAATTCAAGTATGCAACGAAAACGATGACTAACCCTGGTAACTTTGTCTCTTGTCATTCTTGGGTCGAAAGGAGATTGTTCCAACATAAATGCGACTAGTCTGCGAAGAAAGCAATGTCGAATAGATGTAAATGCAAGTATTTGAAATACAACTACAGGAAAACAGCATGTAGCAAACTGCACGATCCCTCAAATAGGGGGAATTTAGATCAAGAAGTGTCAATATTGTACAGAAAGACATGTGCTGTGTAGATCTGGCAAACTGGTAATGAAATTTGTCTGTTAGACGTTTCAGGGTTAAGCAAAGCAAAAATTCCCGCCAAGCATAGGTTCCAAATCTTTTAAAAAGCTGGTGTAAAATTTGTTGACTTCTTTGAACTGAATGGCTTCTTACTTGAACTGAAAACTGAAGCTACTTTACTATGATTCTCCCATTGAGCTTGCCTGATATCTTCAATTCATTTCGAATCAAAGATTTTCTGCTCTTCTTTAGGAAATCATGCATGGTGATTTCTTACTGTTTGAAGAGTCACAATAGTTTCGAAGAAAACCTTTGCTTATGGATGTTAACAATATTTGGTATCAGGAGAAGGTCTTTCATTCATCTGGTTTGTGATTTAGAAACTTGATGACATCAAAGCCACGAAAGAGTTGAAATATAAAATACGCTACAATTTCGAAAAATATTCAACATTTCAGAAAAGTTTGAAGATAAATTTACCGCAATATAGCTACACTTTGTTTACAGTAATTCAGTTAAAGAAAATGGTCAGAGAATTTTACATCCATAGACTTATGACGAAGAGCCCCTTGTATCAATGAGAAAGCTGACCCTACTTGCTGCATTCATCGATCAAATTATGATGGAATCAAGGCCTCTAATCTCGAAGCAAAGCCTCAAATCTCAAATTCTCGTTTGAATGCTATTGGTTATTTCAATGAATCAAAAATTCATCAAATTAATCATATTTGCCATAGCCATAGTCATTCACAAATTTTGAAATTCTGATTGGTACTCTAGGAAACTCAGAGTTTGGGCCTACACAAGGTCACGTTTAGAGAAATACTATGAGTCTCCGTTGAGTGAAGCACCATCATCAAGGCAAAGAGCACAGGGAAACAAGAGAATCCAAGTCATCCTCAGATACTTACTTGTACATACTTTCAGGAATTTTATAAGGTCTATATGGTTGACGAATGATTTTGAAAACGTATTCTACAATATCATGGAGATAGTATTCTTCAGGCCTGCAAAAATAACGCAGAATAAGCACGTATCAAAGCCTCTGGATTCATGTAAGCTGTCATAGTAGCATCATCAATACACTATTTTTACCATAAGATTCTAAGCTCATTCTTACTGCTGTTTGGAGCTTGTTGCAGTGTGGGATCACCACTTCAATGGGATCCTTTGAAGTATCACAAGATAATTAGCATGCTTTGTGTTCTATTGGAATAAGAGACGGGGGAAGGGGGAGGGGATACTTTTCAAAGTTTTAGGACACTTTGCTGCCAAAAGTTTCTGATGAGTTTCTTATATTTCAATGCTAGAAATGTATAGTTTATTCAGTTTTATTAGAAGTACTCCCAAGTTACCTAATAAGATCTCTAAGGGAGTAATGGCATAATTTGTACTTAAAACAGTGTCAAACAGCTGCTATTCTCGTACAGTGTCAAGACAATTTTTTGGTGTAAATTGGAAAAGCTTTATAGCTTTTTTTTACTTCAGGTAAATTCTTGATTTCGAAAAATTGAGCCTACAGTTTCTTATAAGCAGTTCTTATGAAGAAATGGATGCATTTTAAAACATTCAAAGACTTACCCATAAAGTTCATATGTTTTACCAGCTGCCGATTCATCAAACACGGCATTTACAATCGCTTGTGCAACATCTGCAACCTACAGACAGACATAACAAATTAACATTAATTATCTTTAGCTAGATAGAAAAACGAAGCTTAAACATGCTTTCAAAACTTCAATGACTGAAATGCTTTTGGTATTCTCCAAGTCTTTAAAGATTAAACAAGACTCACATGGACTGGCCTCTTCTTGGTTGCCATACCATTGTCAATAAGAGGTTGACCAAGTGGTAAATTTCTAAAATCTACGACGAAGAAGAAAATGGAGATCAGCCAGTAGGGATACAAAACATACCTTGCAAAAGATCTTCATAACTTGCAATAGTTTGGGGAAAGACGGAATATCATATTGAGAGAAACATACAATCATTGTTTGATATTTACCTGGGGGCAGAAAGCCACTCAAAAAGGGGCAAAAGCAAATTATACACATCCCACTAATGACTAACTGCAACACACATCTAAAGAATACATTAACTGAATTATTCCGTTTCTTCAGCACAATGTTAGAATTCCTGTTTCACTTACAAATTTTTAAAGAAAAAATAAAACTGTACATTTACCCCTGTTTTTATAATATATAATAAGTACTAACTTCTAATCCAGAGAGGTTTCCATTAATACTAAGCCTTTCTAATAGATGAGAAATGATGTTATGAACTTACATGCATACATATTGAGATATTTGTCTTCATGTCCATAGAATTCAGCTGGTCGAATAATTGTTGCTTCTGGAAATTCATGCTTCACTGCGTGTTCACCATGAGCCTAAGAGATGGACAAATTACTATGAAACATACTTATTTGACTCAAAATTACTTGCCTTTGATTCCTCTTTGGCTTTGTTAAACAAGGGCTCCTTTTGGAATAGTTGTCTAGATGTTGCTCAAACAGAATAGGGCTCAAATCTGTCAAATTCATAAATGTTCATCCAAAATTCCTGTACAGTTTTCATTGAATTAATTGTTTGAAGTTGAAATTTCTTCATTATTTTCAAAATGGGGGTACTTATATTTTTGTTCAAAAAATTCATGGAAAATGGAGATGCTTTGCTATGTATAACTATTCTGTACTACACAGTAATTTTGAAAGCATAAATATGAAATCAAAACTTTTACAAAGCAAAATGTTTCATTCAGTCACAAAATCTTCATCAGTTAAGAAAATATTTACACTGATGTACACTACAGGTCTCATTAATGCACGTCCATGAACAAGCATCACATGCAGGTACAAATTGCCAATACACAGTCGTTGCTGACACCTACAGTCAGGGTGCTTAACTGCGGGCACATTCTGCTAAGCCATTTGCTTGCACTCACACAATATACTTATAAAGGCCTGGTACACCAATGATGAATTGACAACCTACCTTGCTTTGAAGGAATTTTGAAGGAGAATTAGTAGCGGCATTTAAACATGAAACATGAACAAATCTTTTGACACCAGCTTTTTTGGCAGCTCTTGCAATTGCTGCTGCACCATCTACATGAGCTGCATCAAATGAAAAGTTCCTAAAATGATGAAATAAATTTACTTAGTCTCATGTGTGAGTCAGAAAAACGCAAACTGCTTTAAAGGCTAAATTGCTTGTAAATATCAAAGCAAACACATTTTGCAATATCTGATTGAAGTGCTGAGATATTCAGTTATTTTTAGAATTTCTCTTGGTTAAAATTTATCACTCCATTCAGATTTTACAAGGGGTTTCGTTGAGAACTTCATAAATCCAACATTCTCTAAAGAACAAAATAAAACAAAACTTACCTGGTTTCAAATTCTCTCCCAATAAGATTAACAACAACATTTGAAAATTGTACACATTTTTCAATTGAAGATTCATCTTTCAAATCAAAATTCTAGAAAATAAAATAACATAATTCAATAATCATCATTTGTTGGAACTTAGAGGGGTTTAATTTGAAGGGTTTCTCAAAAATATGACAAAAATGAAATTCAATTGATATTATGTTCAAGAAAGTATAAAACCATGCATTAAAACAAGGGCATCTTTCAGTACATATATATATACAATAAATACAAAACACAGACATTAAATTTTCGACAAAATAATTTAGACATTACTTAATGGAATTTCAGACATTTTTCCAGACATATTTTTCAATAATAAGTACTCTCAGTACATTTCCTATCAAAACAAAAATGTTCCTTGAGCCAGATATTATGCTTCAAACAGTGAAAATATTCTTCTAATGTGATTTTCCTATGTTGCAAGTAATTGGGGACAAAAATACTTAAGAATACAAAAGCTTAGGACATTCAAATTTTGAATATGCAAAAAATCTGAAAGCAATAGCATGAAGAAGTTTCTGGATCAAATGTACACGAAAATATTTTGAAATCTTGAAGCAATGGCATAACACAGACAGTATTTTGTCAGAAATTTGAAAGTTTGAACCAGTCATTACATTGTATCTAGATGACACAATACTTGAACTTACATTGAACATAATCTGACCAAGATCACCCATTGGTTTCAAATGTCTCAGATAGTCTTCCATGCATCTGTATGGCACAATTATTTGGCTGCCACATCTTGCTGTAAAAGAAGTACAAAACTTAGTTGGCAAAGATTCTTGCACATTGCTGAAGATGGCATTAATTATACAGCTTTGAACTTCTGCAAGTTTTGTTTGTTAAGTCAGGAATGAATTGCTAGTGTATACTTTGTGAAAAGATTTTGTTAAGGAAAGCCATGTTCTCTAAATATACTGTAAAAGTCTGGAGAAAATTCAACATACACATTCTATTGACGGCATATCTGCCAAGGAATCCGGTGGCACCAAAAACTGATGCAACAACACCATTAAATGAGGATCTACCACCAGGACCCCTCTTTTGATGGAAATCTTGAGAGCTTGCATGTCTCTGAAATAAAATGTAAGAGCTGTTATAGGATTTATAAAATTTAAGGAGTGATAAAAATATTCATGATGGGGGTTGAAATTTGCACCACTCAAACCTTTTCCCAAAATTATTAATAGAAAAGGATTTAAAAGTGTGATAGTAAGGAAATTCTTACCTTCTGGGCTGCTGCCTCTGATATTATTGGCACATACACATCAAGACCTTGAATAAGAAAAAAGCTAGAATCATTGACATTTTTAACAAATCTCATGCATACAATTGGTTAAATACATAGATATTAAACATATAGATAAATGATATTTTCAGAAAAAAGAAGTATGAATACTTGTTGAATATGTATCATAAAGTACATTTTCTCTTATAGAATAAGGCTGAGTTGCGGGCACAGATATTTCTAGCGAATTGTAAAAAGGTTGATTGAACTTGAACAATCTTTTTGCAATCTTTATATCTCTTGCATAATATTGTCTTATTCTATTTCCATGGTGAATCTGAATGCCTATTTCCAGAAGATCTTTGGTGCAGAAAAAGAACTTCGTTGGCTTTTGGCACACATTTTGGTGCAGAAAGAGGACTCAAAAGAATTGGGCAATTCAGTGTCTCATTGCATTACTCTCAAGTACTGAATAATCATCCCCCCGCTTATTAATTTTTGAAAAATTTTCCAACCCCCCCGCTCTTATTCCAACTCCCCCTTTTATTAATTTTTGGAAAAATGAAATGATAGTAAACATAATTTCTGAATAAACGCAAGAAAGAGTCGCAAGAAGTGCATTCAACAGAAACAGAACTCAAAAGTAAATGTATTAGTAACATCATTGTTCACATAAATATATATGAGACGAGTTTACCTAAGAAAACAACTATTTTCTATTTCTCCAAGACCCCCCCATTATTCCAACCCCCCAATTACTGTTATATTGAACCATTTCCAACCCCTCGATTATTCTCACCCCTCCCCGTTTATTCGGTACTCCAGAGTAAACAATAGATATCAATTATTCTTTGGTGCAAGCAGCACAGAGCAGCACAGAGATTCACCCTGGTTACATTTGTAGGGGCAATTTCCACCAACATGAGAAATGTGCAGTCTGGCATCCAGTGAACAACCTTTTGATAGCTGTGCTTATTTCAAAGGCAATCTTTTCGACGAGAGATCGTTATAATTTACTCTGCCTATTGAGCAGAACTGTTTTGACCAGTCAGACATTTGCAACATTTTGTATAGAGGTTCCCGGCACAGTAAAGCAATTGAATTTTTCATAAAAGTGTGCTTTGTAATCTAAGCTGGAGATAAGCAGCAAATTTTTCGCTCAGCTGTGTTTCGCCTGTGTGCAACCTGTGAGGCCAGAGATGCAAGTATGGATGGTGATTTGGTTGCGAAAACGGCAAGCCTGCTTGTGCTGTTTTTTTACACTCTAGATCACGAAAACTGCTCTTTCCTGGCGCCAAATTCTGCATCATACCTTTGAGAATATACTCACGAAGACAATTCTTTCCTCTAATGGCAAGCATTTCCAGAATTCGATGTTCTCTTCAACTGCTTCCAGCCAAGCAAGAAGGGTGCTTTTGATGGCTTTTGCTTAGGCCTAAAGCAAACCTCTTTTCCATCTCGACGCTGAAATAGACGAGGCTACAAACGCGACGCAAAAGTGTTGCAGTTGTAGTAGTGTAATTGCTTTGCGGCGTCCCCTTTGCGATTTGATTTGTCTGTATCATGCAATCAATGTGTTATTTTCGACTTGATGCTTGATTCTTCATTTTTTGAGGGGAAAATCCCCCCCCCCAATCAGTGTAATAGGAATGCACATCTCATCATTCTTGGTATCTAATCACGCTATAATCATATGATCATTTACTAATATCACGTGCTAACCTTGATGCTAATCATTGCTAATTGGTATTATTATCTTAGTATTTTTACGGGGACTTAGTATTTTTACTTTCAAGCATGCGCATTTACTTTCTGTCAATCTTAATTATTTCGTGTATATATTTTGCCACACCTTAATTAGAATGAGAGAGTTAGAATACTAGAGTTTGAGGATGGAATGAAAACGTGATCACCAAACATGTAGTACTCTCTGCGCAACACCTCAAAGCCGAGCGAAGTGCTCCTATCACAATGGTGAAGGACCCGTGCTTCTGTCAGGATACTATCACAATGGTGAAGGACCCGTGCTTCTGTCAGGATACTATCACAATGATGGAGTATCCGATCTTATTTGCGTTTTTGAATTAGAAGACACGTTCCCGCTCAATGTCGACGGAAGAAATTTTGGGACTAATTCAAGGTCTCGCTGGAGTTGTGAAGACAAACCAAGTTGCCCAGCATGATGCTTGTCTGGAAACTTCTCAACAAATTGCCCAACTGAGCCAAGCTGTCGCTGAATTAACAGCCAAGACACAATCTGCAAGCCTATCATCTGCAACTCCTCGTTTGCCCCAGCTTAGCCTTCCCGAATTCGACAAGGAAGAAAATTTGGATCGTTTCCTGGACCAACTTCGAGCGATACTCGTTTCCTCAGGAATTCCACCGAATTTATGGCTGCTGTACCTAAAGCAACAATGCCGCAAAGATGCTCGTTCTTATGATCTTATTTCAGAACATGAACAGCATGCTGATGCCCCCCCCGTTCGACGCCAAACATGAAGACCATACGGTCTGGTTTGAAAAATGCCTCGAGACGCTGCATCGCCAACGTGGAATCCCTAAGGACCAACGTATCCAACAACTGCTCTCCATTTACTATACGATGAAACAAAATCCATCAGAAAGTGTCGCAGACTTTGCTCATCGTTTTGCCGAACATCAACATGCACTCGAAAAATTGATTCCTGGCATTCACCGTCCTTCTGCCGGCGATGATACTGAACTGATTCATGCTTTCGCCTTGAAACTCAGACAAGACATCTCCGCAGACATTTTGAGCCGTGATTTCAACTTTCCAAACCTCGCCAGTCTGGTAGAAGCCGCCAAACGCTATGAGTCTCGCCATCCCCCTCCCTCCCAGCCCGTGGATGTGGAAAAATGGACTCCTGTTGCACAGTTTGCCGCGCCCAGAAATCGAAGCCAAAAAACGGAAGAAGTGAAATTAAGGGACAGCTCTCAGGACTCCAATGCAAAGTCAGGTGATTTAAAACGTATTTGTTGGTTGTTTAACCGTTATCCTAAGGCGAATTGTGAACTGCCAAATGGCCAATGTTCTAACGGTTATGTTCATAAATGCAAAAAGTGCAATAAATTAGGCTGTAAACCACATTTTCACAAGCGTTCTGCTCAAAATTCACAACAGAGCAGTAATTTCTCTCATGGTAGAAATAGGCCAAATAATCCGCCTAGATCTTTTGCAAACACAGTTAGTGTAGAATGTACTGACCAAAGTACCGCACAGCATGACAAAGGTGATAGGGATCTTTTAGTTGCAATCCATGAAACAATGCAGACCATTGCAAAAGGGCTTAAAGTAGCTGAACAACCGCCTGCTCCCGCGCAATCTTCACAGTCTCAATCGCAAGATCAGCTTTTCGGGATGCCTGCAATAACTTCCATGCCTGCCAATTTGAATGTTTTGGGACTTGATCTTGCGAAGAAAAACATTTTATGGACTAAAATCACGTCCGCAGGGGTTTCCCTCCCTTTGCCCTTGGATAGCTGTTGCTCCGTTTCTCTTGTCAGCCAAAAACACGCCGAAAAAGTGGCAAAATCTCGCCCGGAACTTGTTTTTACAAAGTTGGAGCAACCTGTAAAAGTTTCTGTTGCAAGTCCATCTACTTCTCTTCACGCTGTAGGGACTATGCAAGTTCCAATCACTTGGGCAAACGGTCGTTCATCTACTTTCGTCATGCTTGTTGTTCCAGGTTTAGCATGGCCTATTTTGTTCGGACAAAACCACCTAGAAGCCACAGATGCTTGTGTTCGTTTTAGCAAACGCAGAGTGTATTTTGCTCATCAAGATATGCGTTTTGAGGTTCCAAGCACAAATTCAAACCCACTTGCTGAATTTCCTCAGCTAGGGTCACCGCCAAATTCAGCTGCGTCTTCCGCCCATGTTACTTGTTTGGTCACCACGCGACCATCACCAACAGCAGGGGAACAACTTACTTTAGGAAAAGGGTTTACCCTCATCCCAGTTTGTTTGCTACTTGCAGCCTCCCTGGTTGGTTCGTCCCTTTTCTCTGAGCCTTTGTGGCTAGAGGGGGCCTCCCTTGCTCCTGGGATAAGTGTTTTAAGTGGGCCTATTTCGTTGTCGTGTGTTTCGAGCCAATTGGCTCCGGGGACACCAGTTCCCCCCGCAGTTTCTTCTGTTCGCCCAACCCAAGCTCATCCAGGCCCCCCGGTTCCCACGCTAGGAATCTCATTAGAAAGTATGCAAGTTGGTGATTGGTCCAGTGATGACGCAAACGTTAATCTGCCTGCGCCTGACCTATTGTATTACTCAACTGTATTGATTCGCTCCACAAAAGCAAAATTTGTGTTGCCTTTAAATGCGTTGTTGGGTTACATCCGTCCCATGGCTCCAGCAGATGAACAGAGTTTGAATAGTGCAGTCTCCAACACAGCAAAGCAATTAACTAATGAATGGTATTCTTTTGCTGTGAACAATACATCAAATGTGCATAATGAAGCTGTTCTTTCTTCGCCTACGACCAACGTTGCCATGGGAAACTTTAGATCTGAGTTGCCTAACGAGGTTAAATTTAGGCCAAAACAAACAGCACATGCAACTCAGACAGGGCTAGATTCTTCGATTCTTTCCGACTTTTTGGAGCCAGCTGTTTACGCGCACAATACCTCGCCAATTTCAGGAACTTCGGATATAACACCTTTCTTTTTGGTTTTTGGTCGAGATGCGCCTTCGCCTGAAACAATTTCATTAAATCTGCCAGCCACTGCGCTGCCTGCGGATCATTATGCAGCACATCTTGTTTCCCGCGTGAAAGATGCACATACGCATTTTCGAGCTATAAAAGCAGATTTGCGCAGACGCCAGCGCGAGCTTTACGACACTGTTTCCCGCGATATTGATGTGCCAGAAGGGAAAACCGTCTATCTGCGAAAAGATAACGCGCCAAATCAAGCTGGACTTGCTTCGCGTTTCTTATGCTCTTTCGATGGCCCATATATCGTTACTGGTCATCCACACGGTCGCAAAGATTTGCTAACACTCCGACACGCCAAAACAGGTGAACCTCATCCACGTCAGGTCAACATAGAGAAAATTGTTGTAGTTCCAGACCCGGAAGCGGATGACTTACGTCCACTTGAAGAAGCTTTGGTAGAACCAGATTTACTTGAAGTAGAACAAGCTCCGCGCAATGCCAACTCCGATTTAGCCAATGTTGCATTCGAGTTCGGAAAATATTTGGAGTCTCTACCCTCCAAGTCTGCAATCTCCTCGCAAGCTTGCAAGCATGTCTACGCAAATTACCCCTCAGCTAGAGAAATATTAGCACGCCATGGTAAATTACGTGGTTTGGTAAAATCGTGCCCATACCTCCAGCTAGATGGTGGTTTACACGGAGGAACATATACAATGTCATTAAACCTCCAGGTATTTAATAAGTTACGTTGAAGTTAGTTGTATCATCTTATAGCTTCATGGACATTATCGTAGCTTACGTATAAGAAAAAAAACGAAAAAAAAATTTTTCTGTAAAAATTTTTTTTTGATAAGGAGGATGAGAATGTAATAGGAATGCACATCTCATCATTCTTGGTATCTAATCACGCTATAATCATATGATCATTTACTAATATCACGTGCTAACCTTGATGCTAATCATTGCTAATTGGTATTATTATCTTAGTATTTTTACGGGGACTTAGTATTTTTACTTTCAAGCATGCGCATTTACTTTCTGTCAATCTTAATTATTTCGTGTATATATTTTGCCACACCTTAATTAGAATGAGAGAGTTAGAATACTAGAGTTTGAGGATGGAATGAAAACGTGATCACCAAACATGTAGTACTCTCTGCGCAACACCTCAAAGCCGAGCGAAGTGCTCCTATCACATCAGCAGCTGCTTCCAACGGTCCTACTTAAAGGGAGTACGAAGACTAGCATGCCTTGCGGGAAGTCAGTGACTTGCTTTGCACAGCTTCCAGAATAACTGACTGCGAAAATTCACAAAAACAAAAACAAACGATCGCAAAGGCTGCTGGTCTTTGTACTCCCTTTAACGAAGCAATAATGTTTCGAGTTGGAGACAAATCTTTATTCTCTGGATGTCTTCAAGATGGTTGCCAGGAATTCCATTGCAAAACACGTTCACTTTCCCCCAAATTTTACAGCTAAGGGCAGTGTTTCTGAAAGCAACCTCATACCCCCGGTGCCAGAGAGTCAGGTGCTTAGGAGGGTAGCAGCTTCTGTTTTCCCCACTGATCTGATCAGTGATTTTTCCAGGGATGGCGCAAGGGAAGAAATGCTGGGGGAGGGGCAAAAATTGTCAGAGTGCCCGACAGCATGGAGCGAAGGAAGCAAAATTTTTACTGACCACACCTTTCAGATTAGCTTAAAATGCCACTACACCCTCTAAAAACATTGCAAGCAAGTCATGGAAGTGCCGACAGTGCATGGCAATTTTCGAAAATTCAAGTGCCAACAGGAGGCTACTATCCTCTACTACAGGGGGGCTACTTTTTTGGGGGCTACTGCCCTCTCGCGCGAGCTGTTTTCCTCGTTCTTCTTGTATACCAAGTTTAGTAAGGATCATAACGGGTAAGGACCCTTTGAGTAAAATTAGTTTTTGAGTCAAATCAATAACTTGAAATAAGGATTTATGCTTTACCAAACTGGATCATTCCGTTTCAGATGCTGAAATTTCTTTAGAATTTCTCCACGAGCTTGCTATGCACGAAGTCAGCGACAAAATCTGCACAGTTTGTAAAATAAGTGACTGTATGAAACTTCACAAAAACAAAACAAATGATGGCATAGGCTGTTGGTTTTCGAGAGGATATTTTTCTTACTTTTATGCTTGAAAATGACATAACCGATGCACATATCCATATCATTTTACGATCAATCAGTTTAGTCCTTGCAACCAGTAAAAGCGACAAATCGGATGAAACATTATACTTTCGCTTCCGGAGCTCCATGACCAAGAAAAGTGTTGACACGAGAGCAAACACGACAAATATCAATTTTTTAAACCGTTTCTATCCCAAAAGCTAAACACAGCTCATTACATAAATCTTCTACCAACAAACCCTAAACCCTACTTTTTCTACTTCAACAGTAATAATCAGTTCCGGTAACTCGTTATCAAACCGAGTTACTGAGCATCCGGTCCGGTAATTTGCACCTCAATTTGCTTTGCAACATTATTACACGTTCAACGTGATGATTTCTTTAATGCAGGATAGCCACCAAATGTTAACTGGTTGATTATGATACATTGCTACGAGAAAGAACCAATCAAACTGCAGAAAACTGGCAACATGGCAATTTCCCCCGTTTTCATCCTCTGCAATGCAGTAAAAACCTGCATGAAACAAACTGCCGATTGACAGCCTATAGCCTGATTTTGGGTCAATTAAGCACGCTCTATGTAAGAACCACTGCATAAGATCAACCAGAACCATTTAATCTAAATTAAAACGCTGCGTAACGGAATCAACTGCCGACTGATTTCTTTACATCGTAAAATTTTCAGCCATAATTCATACGCAACACTTCTGAATCTAACTAAAAATTCTGACTATGATTTGTGTCACGCACAATGATTGGCTCCCTTTGCAGAATCGTGTATAATTTCTCAACCAATCAACATTTCGTGTCTATGTTCTTTCATATACGGTCAATTTTATTTTCTTGAAAGTTCAAATCTTTTTGTAAGTCTTTTTTCTTGTTTTATTATTGTTAAGTCTTTTTCTTGCTTTATTTGTGTAAGTCTCTTCCTTGTTTCTATTTGTAAGTCTTTTTCTTGTAAATAGTGCTGATAATACTAATAAGAATAATGATCAGGTTTAGTCCTCATCTGATTCATCTTCCTCGTCGGCTGTTTCAAGCCATTGTAGCCATGTGTTTACCTAAGGAAGATAACAACCGTCAGACACTCGCATAAAGCGAACATGGAAGCAGTTGAGGGCAAGATGAGACAAATATATCGGATTCAGCAGGTATAAGCTACTGTGAACGGGTATCTACCCTTTCATCTTATTTTACTACTATTATCCATTAATATGCATGAAAATTTTCAGTTCAAAAACATTGAACAAATTGGAAGAACTGCACAACAATATCGTACAAAATTAATAAGGAATGTATGGCATAGTCTGTACCTGGAATAAGGCTTTTCCCTTTCCAGGGTATTCATCATTGATGTCTTCTTTCCATTTCAAAAATGCATCTTCTTCGATTATTTCCAAATCGTAAAAGGCTATAAACAGCCTCAATAACATTCCTAAGGTAATCAAAGATATATACTAAATATTCAGTCAACTATTGAATTCGAAAGAAAAATGAAAACATCCGCTGAAATGACAAGAAATGTATCGATGTTTAGTCAACCCTTCAGTCATCCAATTGAAACGCAATAAAAAATAAATGAAAGGGTTTGTGCAAGGTTAAAAGCTTGCATTTGCATGGCCTAAAAAATCCAAAGATATCTCAATGAATCAAAGCTGTGAAGCAAATTTGGACAAGAGTTATGAACAGTGGATACCCAAAGAAAAACTCATGTGCCGGAGTGTTTTGTTTCTTCCATTTATCGACAAGTCTACTCGGTGGATGCAATTTTAATGAAAATATGACACTACGCTCATCCATGATTTCCCTGAGAAAGGGGTTTATTTGAAACAAAATCCTAGGACCTAGAATCTCAAAATAAGGGGCATTTTACCCTATAAAATATCTCAAAAAATATTTAAATGCTGTTGGAGACGGGACCCTGAAAAAAAGTGAATTTCAACTGGCTTGAAAGCAATTTGATACCGCTAGTTTTATAGGTGCTACTATTTACCGACAAAACATACCAGCAATATGAATGGCAATACAAGTGCAAAGATCTCAGAATTTCTCTCTTCTTTAGGGATCAGTGATACTCCTTTTAAAGTGGGTTACCTTCAAATGTTTTCCGTGATAAGGGGTCTCTCGCCAACTAGCAAGTCAGAGAAAAGGGTAGTCTATGAAATGGACAAGCGTGGTGTACCTTTCACAAATGCATTGCACCCACCGGGCAAGTCTATATGTGATCGCGTATACCGTATGAGCCTGAACACAGTTCCCAATTTTGAAACGTCAAAGCATAATGAGTACTTCAGGAATTTGGGGTGTGTTTGATTGGTGCCAATTCTGAAAACGGTAGACTTAGAAGACTCGGAATTTGTGTTTGACTGACTACCAAATTCCGAAAAAAGCAGGTTTGGCAGGTTTGGAAGGCCTGCCGAACCTTCTGCTCCAACAGGCGGAAGGTTTGGCAGACTTTCAAGAGATTCTTGTTTTCAGTTTTAAAACTTTGAAAACGAGGCGAATTTGCTCGTGCTGCTATGGTAATCGAGTTAGTTTAGTCTTTATCGCCAAGCACCAGACTCGTCTTCGTGTTTTTCAACTGGAGACCTCGTTTTCGCCAGGTTGAATCTGAAATCTGCTGTTTTGAAGAATTTTGTGTTTGATTGGGCACTGTGTTTCCGTCTCTGCGAAGTCTACCGTTTTCAGAATTTGGTAGGTTTGGAATTACCAATCAAACATGCCCTTGAATGATTCAAATTCTAGTTAAAAGCCAAAAGATCAAAATATTTTTGTGATTTTTCTTGCTGTCTCATGAGCACTAGAAATATAGGTAAATTCAACTTTACAAAATTTCATGGTTGCAAAATGACTGAAAACGGGCCCCAAAAAATTGATCAAATCATGAAGGACTCCTTGCATAGTACAATAAAGAAAATTCAATAGACCTTTTAGCTATTCTACAAAAGAGCCTGGATCAAGCGATATTCTTATACAATTTTATACGCGAGGTTCGACTGAGTGGCGTTAAGCTTATTTTACACCAGGAGGAATTTTCCGCACGGAATCAAGGTTTCGCGACGATGTCGCTACGAAGTCACTGCGCATAGTGTATATTGAAAGAAGAAAGCCTAAAATAGAACTACGCCATGTTGACCAGGAACGATCGACGCAATCATCATTCTTTGATTTGATTGGTGGAAAAGATGAAGCGGAATTTTTCGCCACGAAAAAGTTGAAATGGTTTCTACTTTTCCGCCACTGAAATATTCCGCTAAAATTCATCCTCGAAATTGTTCTGCGCATGCGTTTGGACAGAATATTCCGCTTTCGCCAAAGAATTCCGCCTGGTGTAAAATAAGCTTTAGAGCTTCGATCGCAATTGTGCACATTCGAAAATTCTACAAATTGTAATAAAAATCGTTCATCCACATTCTTTTTCAGAATAGCTAAAAAGGTCTATTGTTCATTAATGAGAGATATCCACTGCACATTTATTGCCATGGGACTGACAATCTTTAGCATTTGTTTGAAAATAGATGTCTAAAACGTCCTTTGTGTATTCTTAAGTATAAGGTGAGAGCCCTTATGATTTGATCAATGTTTCGGCCCTTTTTCAATCATTTTGCAACCATGAAAAATTCATAAAATCAAACTTAACGATACTCCTAGTGCTGGTAAGATAATGAGCAAAATCGCAAAAATGTCTCTCGGATTTTAATCATAATTTGAATCATTTAAATCTGTGAAGTGCTCTTCGTGCTATCAATTTTCAAAAGTGGGATCAACAAACACTTTGTTTCTGAAAAATTATGGCTAATTTCAAAAGATAATTAATAAAAGAACTAAAACAAAATGAATAAAATGGGTATTGAAACCTGACAAACTTTCGTCTAGATAAAAGCTAGAATAGTTAATGAAAGGTTAAGTATAATTAGCAAAAAATATAATGTTGAACTCACCTTTTGGGAAATTGCTAAAGAAGCAGAACTGCTGCAAACTGTAGACGGCTTCGATCTGAAAAGGAGATTGGCAGTAAGAACACTGTACGAAATTTTGTTGAAAGCTGTGTAAGCCACTCTGTCACTCACCCCGACGACGGGTGTCAAATTATGGAGCAAAGGATGCGCAATTCTTCCTGAGAAATCTTTAAATAATGCATTTAGGTATTCTTTCTTTTTCTTGTTTCTTCTTATGGCATTACGTTTAAAGCACACTTTGATAAGATCTCTAAATATTGCAAGCTGCATATTATCTTTGCTAATCACATTCATAACTAGGCTCTCGATGCAAAGACTCCCTCAACAACAGCATTGTTGAAAGCAAAACTTTCCAATAAACAACAAAAATAAAATATCTCACCTGCAACTTGGTCTGTCCATCTACATATGATTTGATGAGTGCAGACAATTTTCTTATCGCTTCTTTCTCTTTTTCTTGTAAATCTTTATCAGGTGTCTGACTTGAGTCAACGCCATTCATCAGTGTGCTTTGTGATGCAACATGCTTCAGGATGCTGTGGGGCAGAATCAGTGGGACTTTTCGTTAGAATAGTCTTTGTTAACAAATTTGGTTGAAAATCTGCGAATATTGGCTCCAATGTTACTAAGTAAGCCTTTAAAAATACATTGAATGGGGAGCACACATATTTTGCTATGATAGAAAGCTGCAGCTCGTGCTTATAAAATAAACCAAATGAAAAATTTCCCTTAAATGGACAGTAGAATGTAAGGATTGCAAAAAGTTTGGGACTATTATTCTCAAGAAAAGGCCAATGAATGTAACATGTAAGAGACTAACCATAAAAGCAATGATTGAATAAAATCTTTCTTTTCTCTCAGAGCAGGCTCCATCGTTTCCTGCAAAAAGAAACAAAGTTCTGTCTGAGCTGAATAAAAATAAATGACGTAATCAACGAATTAGGAAGTGCAAAACATTTGGAACAGGACAACATTATCGGGTAAAGGTTTTTCAGTCTGTAGGTCGACCATCAAGTCTATTAATGAAATGACAAATCAGTGAATCTCTCTTTGCTCTACAGACCTGGTTTACGTAAATAGCCAAATAGATAAATCAATCAATAAATCAATCAACCAAGCAAATATCAATCAATGAATCATTGATTACCTTGATCCATGTTTGCAGTTTCTCAACATCATCAACAGTTTGTAGAACTTCCGTTAACTGAGCTTGAATGCACAACACAGGAAACAGGAAGCTTATGCACTGAAATCACAAGTGACAATAAATAAAAGAATCATTCAAAAAGCTAATGAAAATCATCTTTATGTCAGAGTGCCGGCTGCAGGCAAATTTAAACTGAAGAACTTTAGCACTGGTCTAGTTTGAGAGATTTGAGAGAAAAACTGAGAAAAGAAACATGATTTGCCGCTTCTAACAAACAGCCAACAAAAGTTTCAATTGTTTGTAAAGATAACGTTCAAGACAGCACAAATATCGACAAGCTTACCGATTTTTTGGCAACTTCAAGCAAATTCTTATCATCTTGCTGATCGTCTATGAATGGAGAATGAAATATTATGTTACCGAGACACTGTCATCCACGGTACTTTGTGGGCATGTTACAATGTCAGACTACATGAAAATCAACGCTGGTCTGAACGAAAAATATACATCCACATGAGCAAACTTCAAACTTTTCTATGAGTTCGAATGCTGCAATGTGAATCCACAGTTTTAGCTTGGAGTGGGAACCTGCATAAAAGAACCTAGGTTTTTCTTGGGCAGCCTTAATAGGTTTTTAATCAGAAGTTCCAACCTGCAACGTTCTTAAAACGTTCTCATATACAGTGCACGCCTTGCATTCATTAATGCTGTTTTTTTAGTACAAGAATCTGCATGACTTCTGAGCATTCTCAAGAATTTTCGAGAATTCTTGTGAACATTTTAAAGTTAGAGTCCTTGTTTAAAAATCTGATAGCCTTCAGAAACACAGAAGAATTCTGATAAGAATTTCAAACATTCTTGAAAATTCTAAGGAATTCTAAAGACATGAAACCTATTATGTAAGAATTCTTGCCAGTTTCAGCCTCTGGGGGGGGGGTCTTTTTATGGGGTTTAAATTACAGCCTCAAGGTTCTTACAAACACAGGTTCCTTTATTTGGGTTTCTACTGTAGACAGAATTAGAATTCTTCCTAAAATGGAAAGCTGACATTGAAACCACACTGTTTTTTAAAGCAAGGAAAGCAGAGAATTTCTAACAATTTAACTGTTGTTTATGATTCTCTCGCCAGAGGGACAAGCGACTCAAAAAGGGAAAGCTGAATTAGAATTCTTCCTAAAATGGAAAGCTGACATTGAAACCACACTGTTTTTTAAAGCAAGGAAAGCAGAGAATTTCTAACAATTTGACTGTTGCTTATGATTCTATCGCCAGAGAGACAAGCGACTCAAAAAGGGATCAGCGATTGCAAGCAATGGGAACTTCCCTTGTCGATTAACCTGATCTGATCTGGGGGCTCGCCCTGTTGTACAGTTTGTTCACTGCGTTTTCTTCGTCTTCCCAGGAGGCCTTTGAGATTTAGCAAGCATAGCTTTGTATCATACAGGGATAAAACTGTAACAATTTCGACATTCTGTTTTGGCCTTGGCTCCATGGTAACCAACTTGCCTTGACAGTCTAAATGACAGCCTAGAATTGCAGCGTGCTTACAAGGATCAAGGATCCTGGGTGCTAAAGACAAAGAAGGAAAATGTGTAAAACACAACTATAACAAATGAACATTGTTTAGGTAAACATGAAATGGAAATTTCATTCATAATGACTTGTTGAGGCGAATTTCTACATTCATGGGCAAATACGCAAGAAAACTCTGTAAATTTTTCATCATGCTTCAAAATGCAGTGTATAAATGACACAGGTGTGGTCAGTTGTTTATTCTCACCTGGTAATGTCTTTACCACTTCAATTTTCTCTTCCTCGGTTTTCCTTATCAACCACTCCTGCAATAGCAATACCTTTTCTTATCAAAGAAGTATGAAAAGACCAACAATCCAAAAGTTCTTAGCATTGGATATCCGTGGCATTTCTAAACAGCTCCAAAATCTTCTTTTTCCGAAAGACCCCTCACTTTTTCAAGTGTTATCCATTCTCTTAAACTTAGGAAGCAGAAAAATTTTTAAACACCTCTCTTTGTGACAACAACGGATCAGTTTTAAGCTTCACGAGACCACTGTTGCTGCCCAGGAGAGCGAACAAGATTCATTGCTCATTCGTAATTGTTTTTATACCTTTATTCTTCATTTAAAGGACGTATTGTTTATTGAGTGGGGAACACAATGGGCGCACTAGGGCACCGAACCAAGATATTGCACGCTGAACCAAGACATTGCAAGTTGCTTATGAACTACGAAGATGGTGCTTGCAGTAAGAATATATGAATATTGTAAGGATGATTTCTATCAGTTAATCGTTTGTTGTTCACTTTATTAGTTGGTAAATAAACTGTATTGATATTTTTCGTTTGCTTAATCATCTTGTAGCGAAAACCACATTCACACTCATACATTGTATCCCTACGTTGCAAAATTAGCGGATGAAATTATGCGTATTAGAAGCAAGTCCCCATTTTTAATGACACTTTTAAGAGGCTTAGCGCAACCTCAGTCACTATACAGTTACTAATTATCATATACTTTGCAACGTACACTACAAAGAGATCAATACTTTGAATGACTGAAAGAGAAACCGTCCCAAAGAATATGGTGTATGCATGGCTGAGCTTGTCACGAGTTTCTAGAATCAAATTTATTTGACAGTATCAATCAATCAATCAATCAATCAATCAATCAATCAATCAATCAATCAATCAATCAGGAAGAATTTTTCACCTCTCCTTTATCTTTGGCCAGTTTCTGAAGGGTCTTTATGAAACCAGGGTACAGCTCCCCATTCAAGAAGAAGTCACGTAGTTCACTCAATGGAAGGACTTCCTGAAATCGATAAAATATGTAAACATTTAAAATATCCAAATACTCTTCAATTGCAAAATTCAATCATCCATTGAAAAAATATCATCAGCTTTGAATTTCAACTACCAGCAATAGATTTACTCATTAATTTTCAGTTATTTCATTATCTTTTTGCTGACAGCATGTGTTAAATTTGCTCTAACTAAAATACAACATGGAGTGAAAAACACAATATCATCATAACAAGACAGTATCCAGTGAATAAGCAGGGTCGAACTTCGTTCCACTTCAGAACTCTGAAACATTCTGTACCACTTAAAACTTGAGAAAAAAACTTTCCACTTGTGGATTACAGACATGATTATTTTACCTCTTCAACGAGCAGTGTGCCAATTGTTGCAAAATATTCAACCCCATTTTCAGGATGCCTGTTTTTGACGTCATCTGCGACTGCACTCAATCCCTGTTATGAGAGACAGGTAATAAATCAAGTGTTGAAACGGGCTGGATGAAAAGTCTCCGCAATTTGTTAATCAAAGTAAGTTGGTATATTCTTTCAATTGGACTTTTGTCAATTCCAGATTGAAGCAACAATTTGAGGAGGAAACCATCTATTTTAATACGAAGCAAAATCAGCAAAACTGTTTGACAGCTTCTCCGGACTGTACGTTTAAACATCCTTCCACCAGACAATTACAAATCAAACTTTAATCTGTACAAAATAACTGCAACTGAAATGTATTACTCAAGAAAGATCACACTTCTCGATCCTGTTTCACAAAATTGGTGCATCTGCCGAGTTAGAAACGCTTCATTGAAGGTGGGGGACTTTCATTCAAATCAAACAAAATGCATGAATGATTTTGATCGTAGATATAAAAAAAATCTAGTTTAAATAGGATACATTACATTTTGCATAATATCAGTTGAAATGATATCATTTTTCTGACAAGCTGCAAGCAACTTTCCAATAAAGTCCCAATAATCTGCATCTCTCGCCATCGAATCTTTCAGCATCTTGCTTGCGAGCATTTTGCTGTATCTATAAATTAGAATAGCATCAAATCAAAATCCCGTTTTTAGATTACCTTTAATTTGTCACGATGTTTCCCATGGTGATTTCCCATTTTATTGCTGAAGTTAAGTATGTTGGACAAGATCACTTCCTGGATGGGTGATCTCCTGGAAACACCTGGTAACACCAACTCTCAAGCACTAGCTGCATGGCTGCACAAGTCAATAATATACTCCACACAGAGCAAGGAAAATCAGAAAAGAAAATGAATGCCTGACTGAAGGGTTGATGGAATAGTGAAGCGCTACTGAATATTGGTAATTATTGACAAGGTTGCGATACACAAACAATTATTTTCCTTTGCATGCATGAAAGCCATTACCAAACTTGCCCTTCCTGTTAGCCAATCGGTTAAATCTCTCTAACAACAGGCAAGCCAGCGTACCGTGAAAAATTTAAACATAAATGTTTTTATAAGAAAAGTTTTCTGCAAGATTTTCTGTTTTCTGTAAAAATTTTGTAACGCAACAAGACTTAACGCAGAAATGTTAATATTTCAACAATTCAATACTCGGGTGCTGCATCAAACATTTAAAGTAAACAAAACTCACGACTGCGCAGTAGTGATGAGTTTCAGTGCTTGCACAGCATTCTCGATATTCAAAGTGGCAGCATTTTGCTTTAAACTGATCTCAACTCTTCTTTCATATTCAGGTTTTGATAATAAGTTCTTTTTTGTTTTCGGTTTCTCTTGCTGCTTATCCTTGATGATCAAATTCACGGCTGTTGCAGGGGGCTTAGGTGGGGGTTCCTCCGGCTTCGCTTCTTCCTCCTTTTTGTTTGAAGTCAGAGAGCTTGTAGGTCGGAGACTTATCTGATGACGAAAAATATTTACAATATTAATAACAGTCACTTTTCTAAGATCTATTCCAGGATCATTGTGTTGCACTATCCTCTCATTCGTATATTGAGTTTAATTAATTATAACTGGAACACGCTTAACTTATTCAGGGGGATTGCATCCTCCCAAACGACAAAATACATGAATACAGACAAGTTTTCATCGATTTTGATTGGTTCGCTTGTACATATGTATCTAGCTGACTAGAAAAAGAAGTAATAAATCGATGTAAAATAAAATCACAACATCAACTGTTGGGAAGGAAAACAAAGACATTTTGCTGGTCATTTTCACTCGTATTTAGAGGTTTCCCAAAGGGACTTTCTGTACAAAATCTGGCACATCCACTGGAAAGAATTGCCAATTAAAGCCTGGAAAATGACCTAATCTAATCTAATCTAATCTAATCTAACTGAGCGTATCATCAATAAAAAAAGACAGAATTCAAGATTATTGTTTAGAGTAGCATGTTTGCAAAAGCCAGGAGATTTTCCTTTACCAACCCAGTAGAACCAACCCAATAGAATACTTGAAAGATCTATGCATCATTTGAAAAACTTTACTCACCTGGCCTGATTTCTGAGTTGCAGATCTTGAAAACGGAAAAAGATTGTTCGCTTCTGATTGGCCATTCGACATGCTTTTGTTTTGCTGATGCGTGATCTGGTTATAATTACTATCAATATAACTGTTACTGGGCGAGCTGTTAGCATTTGAATTAGGCCTGTATGAATCTGCATTCCAAGGAGAAAGCTTCGCCGACTGCGGTTTCAGGATATCATCAAAACTGTCGTTGTCAAAGAAGTCGTGTTTCTTCGGTGGCGTATGCTGCATGGGAAAGTGGCTAGTTTGTAACGAGGCTGTGGCATATGACTTGATTTGTTTTGGTGTTAATTGTTGTGCTGCAACCGAGGCTGGAGCTGTCAGGGTCGGTGGTGTGGCCGACTGCTTGTTCTTCAGGTAGCTGCAAATGCAAAAAACAATCCAATGCTAAGAGATTTTGCTCGACTCCTCAATAATATATCTGTGCGAAGATATATTCATCTGTAATCTCTGGTATAGATCGATAAGATTTATACAAAACACTGACAAATCTTCATCGAGTTTTGAGCAAGGATCGAGTTTTGAGCAATTAAGGATTTAAATCTATTCCTATTCCCAGCCTGAAATAAAACACGCAGGCTTGCCCATTTCCTCAAAATCCTTAATTCGCGAAATTTACCGTGCCCAAAAAACATTGCAACAAATGCTCATAGTATAGGGAAATCTTTTAGCGATAGAACAACGTTTGAGGCATTTCAATCGGCCTCCTACTTCTTTCGCTATAACAGATTCAGTCGGGTCACTTTTTGGGTCACCCGGTAGACATAGAACCGTTGTATTGGATGGAATTTTAAATGAATGAACTGAACTGAACTCAAAATTGCACTATGACCTTGCAAAACACGCAGGGTGACAATGTTTCTTTAAAGAACCTCGGAACCTTCAGGATCTTATCTTGAATTCAATCGGAAACATTAAGCTGATAAAAGGCTGCAAGAAATGCTATTAACTGACGTTCCCCAAAAATGAAGCATGTCGGAAAAGAAATGAAAGAACGTGCCGATTTCTCGAAGGATTCAATTCCCAGCTTCAAACATCTTCATCGAAAATTTGACATATTCTTTTATAACAATCAAACAATTGTATAAAGAAAAATAGAACTCACTGCGGTTCAAACAAATCCGTTTTATCCTTTATCTTTTTCATCAACTGTTGATTTTTCGGTACTGGATCTTTCCCAAATATGTCTTTCTGCGCATCCTGGACCATTGACATATCACCCATTCCTGGGGGCAATCCTCCTGGAGGGAACATTCCAGGGGGGACCATAGGGGGCATGGGGTGGCCTGGCTGGCCAAACCATTCTGGTCTAAAGCCTTGAGGCATAGGCATACCAAATGGTATTGGAGGGGGAGGGAAAGGGAGGTGCATGAAATTTGGAGGTGGTTGGGTGGGGGATGAAGCATAAGCTTCCCATCGGAGTTTAGAGACAGGCATGGGTCCCGGTTCTGATGTTTTCGTTCGTCTTGAAACCCATTTGGACCGACGCAGCTCCAATGCATCTTGCAACATAAATCTGATTCTGGATGGCAGCGTGGGTGACTCACAAAGCATTTTCATTCGATCGAAATATTGATTCATGATATTCTGCAAAGAAAATATGCGAGAAACTTTATTTGAGTAAAAAAGTAATTGATCAAGATGTGAAAGGCTCACTTGGAGAATTTGTCCTCTGATCAGGTGCAAATCCTATGCATCTTCTTCAAAGAAGGTGAAACTGAAGAAGATGAAAGTGTTAATGAAGAAGATGAGAATGATATTTCTGAATCATTTTTTTTCTATAAAGCCAACTATCTTTATTTTCATTAGAGTCAATATCGAAAACTTCCTATGCTTTTAGAGAAAATCAAAGGGTGGAGCCTAACTTGGGATTTTCAAAGGTCCTTCCTAGTGAAAAAGGAAAGGGTATAGCCCCCAAGATTGCCTAGCAGAAAGCTGCCTCTTTTGTGGAAATAACAGGAGCAATTACTTTCTGTACAGATTGAGAAAAATTGTACCTCTGCTTTGGGAACATCAAGTCGTTCCCCCACAGTTGTCATTATTTGACAGAGGCATTCAATATCCTCGGACATGTCCGCAATATTTGCTTTCTTTTTCTTGGCCAACAATTGCTGAATGCATTTGTGAAGGATTGCTTCATGCAACATTCCCAACTTTCCAAGCTCTCCTACAAATTTAAACAAGGTGACTGTGGTCAGGATAAAATTTACTGGTGACTACGTTGAACATTATGATGTTGCTGTTTTGGCTTCATGCCAAAATACTTTCCGGGTTGTATAAAGATTTGAAAAATCAGTTTTTACAGAAGTATGATAATCTGAGAACGAAGCTTGTACAAGAGAGAATCTCTCCTTGCAGCAATACGTTAAAGAACGACCTGTATATTCCATTAAGGTACAGAATATACATCTTCAAGAAATTTCGTTTCTTCTATGAAAACTTTTCTTTCATGGACACCTTTGGAAACATGACTGATCTTTTTGATGCTATCCCTGCAAGTTTACCTGGGAGTGTTTTCTAATTGAATTGTTCAACTTTAATATCTATGCATTAAAGGAACTGAGTCCATATAAATAATTGAGCCTTAACGCTGTCTGTAATTTTTGCTAACAAACCGCTGACGGCCCTTTGTTATCGCACAATAGTGCTGTTAGCAGTGGAGACCAAAGACTTCTTAATCCTTGCATTATCCTCAGGAATTTCTTTGGTTTAACTTCAATAGGGATTAAATTAGAATTTTTGTTTCATGATTGAAAAGAAGTTGATATTGGTCATGAGATCGGTATCTATAAGATTCAATGTCTTTAATATATATAACAAGCCTGTAGTTAGACTTCTTTTCAATAAATTTATTTTATCTTAACCTTATTTTTTGGCGAAATTTTACATACATACATAAAAAGATATCTACAAGCAACAATTTCATAACATACTGTATCAGATTTAACTCAAACACAGTGCAAACAGTTACACTTAACTTTCTAATACTACGATCGGTCAAAAATCACACATCAAATCTAATTCCATAATAAGAAAAACCAAGCATAAGAAACAAAAGAAACAATTGCTTCAGAATACTCACCAATAAACTTGATGTTTCCAAGCATCTTTCTTTTCGACATTGCTTTCTCTTCCTGTTGGTCTGGACTGAGTGGTCCTTCCTGCTTGTCGAAAGCTACAATGAAAACATCAAGTTATGTAAATACAGCAGTTATCACACAGTTTAAGATACCTGATGTTTACATTATTAAAGAATGGAGATCAAGATGTTAAACAAGTTAATTGCCTTGAAATGTAAAACGTTGGTGCAGGAATTGGCTGAAGACTTGCAACTAAAAACTCTGTATCTGTATGCATTTATGGTTTACATTTCAAAGAATACATGCAGCATAAACAACCAACCTTACAAATAGAAAAAAACATACTTAGCACTGAGACATGGATGAGTGGCTAAAGCAAGAACTCTCTTCATTCTTCCTTGGCTACAGGGCTTTGCAAATTTCCTATTTTATCTCCAACCTTGTTAAGTACAGCTGGATGGATTGGGACCCGTTGGCATTCATGACGTAGGTGCTACTCATTCTTTCATGTTTTTGCTTTAAATTCTATTTCTACCATCATGTTGGCTGCGTTCACACTAGGATCTCATCCTGTTATAATCTGAATCGTTTCACTTTCTTGAAACTTATCTTTAATGTCGGAAAGTATGGCGTTATAATGATATGAAGATACCCGGTCACACTGTGCCCGTCACGTCTTTTGCAAAGCTGTTGTGGCTAACTATTTGGTGCAAAAGTAATTGTCAGGTGATAACCTTGGTAAATCATGATTGGTTAATTCTTCTTAAACAACACTGTAATTTAGGTCAGAGCCTTGTTTATACCGTTGTTTTGGACACTATGGGTTATTAAAGACCCTTGCCCCAAGAAGCAAATGTTGTAACAACATTCTATGTCAACAGGAAGAGTGGCCACATACAACAGCGTTGTAAGAAACTTTCCTGTTGTTTTGAAAGGAAACAACGGAATAAACCACCTAGTGTGATGGCAGCCATTATCAATGAACTTCATTTTCTTAGTCCTCTGTACTGTCCACAAATCAACATTAAAAACAGTAGCTAACCTGCACTTGCTTTTGCCCTTGACTCGAACTCTTCCTGACATTTTGAAAGCAATAAACGCTTAAAAGTCTGAAAAGGAACAAGGACAGAATGATCATCATGTGGCCGTTGCTTAGCATCATTCAAATTTAATTTGTGCAGCAGTCAATGTCATATGAAGGGATACAGCACCACAAAGATTACAAATACTCTGAATGAATTGTTCTCAAATTCCGCCACACCTTTAGCTGTTCAGTTAATTTGATGGAATATTTGTTTGGACATAAAAGTTTTAGTTCAGCCAAATGACAGTAAATAACCCGTTCTGAATAAAATGAATATCACCATCCAAAGCAAAACAGAAAATATGCCTCCTTCCTTCCTGGGAAATTTAAGAATTACAGCTACATTCCTGGTTGTGCCGCTACCACCTTACTTTGTTTTTTGAGCCCTGGTGAAGAGTACAACAAAGCACAACATAGAAATTAAAACTTGGAACTAAAAAACAGTTTTACTTACTGTAGTATTTGGACTAGGAGGGTCATCAAAATTGGGTGCTTCATGACTAAGTCGAAAACAAAACTGAGCATACAAACTGCTGTATTTTGGCTCTTCAAGTGCTTTTTCAAAAATCTGCAAATAAAGAATATTACTATTACTTCTCAAGATCATCCTGAAAATTGATAAAGAAATTCGAAGATGCCCTGATTAATGCCAAAGCTGGAGAGGGGGAGAGAGTGTAAGGAGTTGTGCTTGCAATTCAATTGAAAAACCCAACCCTTGTGTTGTCAATTGGTCAATGTATTTTTGCAAGTGACAGTGTGTTTAATCCTAAACACAGAAAAATTGTTCTCCTTGAACTTTGTGGCACAGTTTTTACCAAAATTTCCATCACAAAATAAAGGAGAAATTGAACTTTTAGCAAGCTTATCAGATTTGATCAATATTGATGTAAATGTGTTCTATATAAATTCCCAAGGACACTGTAGAAAAATAGTCTTATGCCAACACAGCAGCAACTGTGCAAAAAGACATTATCAAGCAATCTAAGGCCAGGATGGGTTTGGACACGGAAGCTTTTGGAAATGATAAAACAAGAGTTTACAGCCAAAGAAACCAAAATATCAAGTTGTGCCTAATTTTGGGATCAGTTGCAGGGTAAAACGGGGTCAAAGTTAACAAATTTCAGGCATGCATGAACGGTTTTTTTTCCTCTCACACAGCCATGTGTGGCGGCCACTTTCGATGCATCTTGCAGTTATGAACATAAAAGCTTTCTAAATTCTACTATGACAAGCAATATAACCCAATGCAAAAGAGCTCAAAAGATTTTTGTAATTAACATCACAGCTGTAGGTAAAGGTAAGATAGGAATCAAATGTTTTATCCGAATGTTGCTCGTGATGTGGCCCATGGCCGGAGACCTTCAAAGCCTCATTCTCATGGACCAATCAGATGGCGAATAAGCGAAGAAGACAGAAGAAACGTGTGAAGATCTTTGCAAATTTTACCTACCTTCATAAAATGCGACCAGGATAAAAACCTGCTGGAAATTTCCAAAATTTTTTTGAAGATATCTGCTTGCCAGATGATTCAGCTAAAACATTTGACTCCTATCTTGGTAAAGGTTTCTTCCATAAAGGATAAGATTCCAAAATTGGCAAAGGGCATATCTTAAACTGTATCCCAAAAATGGCAGAAAGATGAAAATAAATCTAAATAACGGAAGTCTCAAAAAATACTCCCTTTTGACCAAACAAGGGAACAAAACAATAGAGTGTACAGGTGCTTTGGAAAATGTCCATGATACAAATCATGGCTACAGTGGGCCCTTTTTTGAACCTCTGGTTTCAGTGCACTATAAATTTTGACTTTGAGAGCTTGTATCTCCAGTATTTGGTGGACAATCTTTAAACAAGGTATTTACAACTAAATTGAAGAATGGCAAATGTAGCTGTGGGTTTTGAGAGATATGATCTTGTATCATTTGGTTCCTATTTCCAGTTGAAAGTGAGTTCTTCTTTGAGAAACCTACTGGTTAAAAATAAATAAATGAATGCAAATAACATACCAAAAGAATTATCCCTTTAAGAATCACTTTGCTGCTTATCCCAAGATTCAATAATTCAAAGAACAACCGATCAAACTTTTCTGGTGTTAATTTATTGAGAATACTGCAAGGTAAAAAACTCAAATAATCAGCATATCATAGATATATATAAATATATAATGTAACTGCAATAATCATAAAAGAATGTAAATATGAATTTAAAACAACAAACAGATTTTCTAAATCTGCCCCATAACACATTTGGTGGTCATCAATAGACAATTAAGCTAAAGAATTAGCAGAGATTCTCACACATGGCAATAGCTTCCTGGCTGTTGACTTGCTTTGAACTTAAGCAGCATAACAAAGACAAAGAGACAGTAAATAGTATGCTTATCTAATAGACAGAGCAGAAACTGTGCCTACAAGAACAAAAGCTTATAACTTTGAGCCCCACTAGCTCCCTTCAGCAGATCCCAAAATTAGGCAACATTTTTTTTCCTTGAGCCTACTCTTGATTTATCACCTCAAACAAAAATCAGTATCCCAACACATCCTCATCTCAGATTGCTTGATTTCAATATTTTTCACAGTTTCTCCTCTGTCCATCAACATCAAACACCCAGAGTATAGTTCCTCAAATAACTCATCATTTGAATGTACATACCCCCTGACTTTCCTGAATACTGTTTCATTTCTGTCTTGAATGTCTTGAACAACATTAAGAGGGACCCAACGGCCGGTGTTGCTGGCTTTCGAAGGAACTGGAGATCTTGATGTTGGTGATGACTGTGGTTCTTTAGTCTCATGCTGGACATCTCTCTTCTTACTACCAGACTTATTACCTGAAGATTTAGCAGGACGTAAATAGTTCTGTGCTACTCCATACCGGCGGGGTGCTACCTCCCTTGCATTTGATTGAAGAGAGATTCCTCCACTTTGGTCCAGTGCGGCAGCTTTTCTTGACAACCAAGAGAGATTTTCTACAAAGAGATCCATTATTTATCAAATCTATAAATTGTAACAAGATTCATTGACCAGTCTTAGAAAATCATCAGTTCAAACAACCATGGGAGAATGGTTCTTGATCATCTCTTGAACACCAGAGGTTCAAAAAAATATATCCTTGATAGCTGCACATCCCCAAATACCCCTACTATGGAAGAACCCCACCTTCCTGTGCAAACAACTTAACCTTTTTTAATGCATGAGCAACAAAATTTCTGCGTCTCATACTGTAACTTCATTGCATAATTTTCCAACACATGTAACGGAATTGGGCCGTTTACGGCTCGACCCCCCCCCTTCTTAACGGATCACTAAATTTATCGCTAGATTTTCTCTTGTTGCGGACGTCCAACAAACTCTTGTTGCAAGCCTATTATTTGCGTTGGGTTGGGGCCTAAGCCTACTGCAACTTCTTCAGGTAGATAGCAATATCTAAATTAAGTAGTGGACCACCAAAAAATTTACTGCTACGAGTCATTCTTTAAAGATTGATAACAAAACATTACTTATTTTGGTTTCTGTCACAAAAGTAAATTTTTTATCAGATTTGAGCTGGACCCCCTCCCCCCTAATGGCCAAATGCTGTTAACTGTGACAAAAATCATTTGTTGATGACCCCTAAAGTCAATGCATTCATGGAGCTGAAGACTAAAAAACTAATAATCAACCCATGAAGACAACCTCTTCAAAGTTGGACATGCAATACTGAACTAGTATTTTGTATTTTTATGAAACACATACACACCTGTTCAAGGCCGCCTAAATACTTTTTTTATATATATAATCCATTAAAATTAAACGCAACAATTTAAAGCTACTGTGCCTGTCATGGCGGGAATAGACACTAGGTCATCGGAGTTCCCACAATGACAGACACTCACAATTCAAAATTTTCATTTTTCTAAAGAAAGAAAACAATATTAATGTCCGTCACACATTCGATGTCAGGCAACGATCCCTGCAAGGCTTCAATGCGTAAAAAAACGAGTGCAAGTCAATGAGCATGGGACCCCCATGTGCAGATAAAACAGCTACTACCCCCGCCCCGCCACCCGCACCACCCCAATCAGGATAGCAAGCGAGAAAACAAAGGGCAGCAGCCATCCAGCCACACAGCAGGAATCCCATCCACTGATTACCCCTACCCGCATTGCATGATAAAAATTTTTGAAGTTTTAATCAACTAACATCAAATGGGAGACAGAGTCAACAACAGCAACAGCAACAACAACAACTACTACTTCTACTACTACAAAGAAAAAAAACTGGCACGATGACCTCTATATATTTACATCTGGTTTTGCAAGCAACACAATTATGAGTTTGAACTCAAGAAACTCACAAAGGAAGTTACAATGGGGGGTGGCAAACTCAATTAGGTCTTCTCTATTTCTGCAGCCCTAGTGATTGGGGATAAGACTGCAACTTGGCCTTCACCTCATGTGCTTTATTGAAAAAGTTTGGTCCAAAACACGACCACTACGGCCATCAGATGGAAATATTTTCCATACAACATCATAAATGCATGGTAATTGGGTATAAATAAATGAATAGTTAATATAATGATTTATTTGACTAATAAACAATATAATTATAAATACAAGGATTGGTATAGTACAGCAGTACTTAAGTCCCTATTTTTGCTAATAAGAAAATCCAAATGCAAGGCATTGCAACAACCCTTGATGCTTGAAGCTGAATTGACATGAGCCTCAGTTTGAAGCCCAATCCATTCAATTCATAGAGGAAATATGAGACTCGTGTTGTCAGTTGAAAGCATCATGGCACCTTAATAGACCTTTCAGCAACTTTTAAAAAAGAGTCTGAATCGAGCGATGTTTTCATACCTTTTCAAACAAAACGTTTGCTTGAATAATGTTCAAGCTGCCATCACTTGTGCACATTCACAAATTCTACAAAATGAGTAAAAACATTGCTGGGTTCAGTCTCTTTCAGAATAGCTCAAGTTCTATTGGCCATTCTTGCTTCAATTGAACTTAGACTATGCAGATTTTTCCGAGACCTGCAGATTTTTTCAGTCCTTTTTTCCAAGATGAAGCTCTCAATTTCGGAGTTACAGGAGTAATTTGTCCTTTTTTGCGATGTGGTATTTTTATGAACTTGCTTTTTCATCGAACTGTCTTTGTTCGAGATTGGTGATGATAAAGATGGTAAATCTTCAAATCCAGGTCTCTTCAGAAGTTTCCCTTTCTCTTCCGGCAGTGCAGAGTTTTCCGTTTCTCTTTTTCTTTTATTGCTGTACAAGAACTCCTGGTTGTCATTTAGACCCATTCCACTTTGCACTTTCTTTAATTGTATGAGATTTCTGAACTGTTGTACGAGGTCATCAAATTACTGTGGAAATGAGCTCTCTTCTTCACATTCGTTGCATTGCTGACAACATTTATCAAATTCTTCAAAGGATACTTTAAATTGTTCACTGTCAACATCTGCTGGCTGTGCAATGCTAGACACTGCTGTTGCCCATGACGGTGTTCTGAGTTCAAGTTCTTCATTGAGCAAGGCAGCACATTTAGCAGGAATTGTTTTTGTCACTGCTCAGGTCACATAAATGAAATAAATCACGCATATGTTCTTCAAGCTTCTGGTCAAGATTTTCTTCATCATCAGCAAGTTCTTGAGGCATTTGTGATTGTGAAGCTTCCCTCTCATTCTCATCTTCTTCCAGTAATTCTTGCGATTCCTCTGTTCGTCTGTTTTTATCCATCTTTTCCCTCCCCTGGCAGCTTTTCAACGGATTGGCGACACCGATAGTCATAGTCATTGGCATGCACAATTAATTGCGCATGCCTATGACTATGACTATCGGCTTCTGCAGATAACTCCACAGTTGAAAGAAAGAATCGGCATTTAACAGTTTTAAAAGTAGGCTCACATACTAATGAATGAATAAGCAATATAGCAATAATCATAAATATGGTATACTATGATAATATTTATAGAAATAGCGTCTTCTTGGAGCGAGCTTCGGAAGATGCTTGATTATGTAAAAATAGGGCCTAAATAGTAACCACTATCGTATCGGCTTCAGCAGTTAGCTCCGTATCAAAAATAATTATTTACTATCCAACCAGAGAAAAAGTGGGTTAATGCACCAACAAATAAAAATACAATATATCAATATGTATAGAAATAGGCATAATACAGTAATACTTACAAAAAATAGCGTGTTTTTGAAGCGAGCTTCTTTCGATGAGAACTTTAATCACTTTGAAGCTTAGAGAACAATAAGTAAACGGATGCCTTCCCATAATGCATTGTATTACGCTATTGAAATGCGCTGGTGCAATTTTGGGTATGAGTCATACTTGACAGGAAGGTTCGAATTGCAGATGCAGAGGAGTGCTAATTTGGAGGTTATGCGAGGGGTGGATTCAGTTCTCATATCACCAAAATCGAAAGATTCTAGTGCTGGGAAAAATTTAACTGGAAATAATCTATTTTGATAAAGAAATCCTTAGCACATTCTCAAATTATTTCAAATTTTTTTCCTGTAGCATGTTACTTGCAAAGCAGTGGTGTTAAAGAGGGAACAGAAATGAACATGACGATTACTATGGAAGTCGCAAGAAACTATGAGTAGCCAAACTCCTGAGAAACCAGTTTCTTGAAAAGATTCTTGTAGTTTTTAGAATAAGGAGTTCAAGCGAGGTTCCGTTTACACAGCAATATTGTGCACTGAATCTGAATCAACCCCCGGGCCCGGATCAGATTCCAGGAATCTAGTCATTAGTGGTCAGTTGAGATCTGCGATAACGCAAATTTTTTGGTAAAGCCTGAATTGTTATCATTCGCGGATATCTGAAATGTTGTTAATCGCCTATCATGTTTGTCCTGTCATTTTGAGGCTCGACTTGGGACATATGACATTTAGTTCAATTGTTACTGTGGCATGCAGGTGTGACCAAATCATGATCAATGGTTCGTAATCATTTGGTCTGAGAACAATCAACTTGTGATGTCATTTGTGGTCACCAGGTTACGAGTTGTCATAACACAGACTGCAATGACGTTAAACTTCGCAACTGACGAACTTTCCCAGACCGATTTGCATTTGCACCTTGCTGCTTTGCGACTGAGACCGCGAGAGAGGGCCCTGGGGAGAGGGCGTGGTTTCTTCTCAGCTGCCGCCGTTTGCTTGCCGAGGAATCCAACACCTTTGCGTTGAAAATTGACCCTCCAAGGAAGCATTTTGTATTGAAGCTGGCTGAGGTAGACAGTTAAGCATCGAAGTCCCAAAGACAGATCCTTGAGGGATGCTCAAACTTCTTTTGTCCATGCACTGAATACCACCCACTTTCGGCCTTCGATGAATTCAAAAGACAACATGCTGGAATATGCCCTCTTCCTGCCATCTGCTGAAAAAACTTCATTTGAGACCGGCAAAAAATTCCAAAGCTACGATCTAAATTTAGAATGAAGGGGGCAGTTTGGCAGATATTTCCCATCGTTTTTGATCGACAAAGCAAATGAAACAACAGCAGCACAAATTCGATCATCATGGTTAGCGAAAAAAGCTTTCTTCTGAGCAAACGGTGTCACTGTTCTCACTACGCTGTCATCTAAATAACGAAGCAATGTTGCAACACTGGAACGATATATTGGTCCAGATAAATGGACCCTCGATGTCACTACACACCTCTATCACTTCTGTTGCAAAGCGAATGTGCTCTTTCGATCCTCCAATTTTCACTGGATCGGATGTCCTTGACAGATTTAGTAAGAAGGAAGCAATTTGTGGAAAAGTGAATCAACGAGATGCACATTGGTTACTCTAAGTCAATGAAAGGAGAGTTTTAAGTCCCACTAACAGAACGTGAGGCTATGCTGCTATATCCCTGAGATCAAACCTGAAACTGATAATACTTGCTGAGACCATGGGTAGTTAGAAACCACAGTTATGTTTCAGTATATGTGCTACTGCGGAGGAAACTGTACGTTGGTTTTTGTTTTGATTTTCGATTTGTTTTGAGTGGGCTTGTCAGGATTTCTAGCTATTGAAAGCTTAGTTAGGCCCACTATCCATGCCACATCCAGGAATGGGACCCCTTGTTTAACGTCCCTTCTGAAGGACGACGAGGTGAGTGGTGAGGTCAGGCCTCCAAGGTCACCCATCCGGAGTTTAACCTCACTCGACCGAGCTTAACTTCAGTTACCTGACGAAAACTGTTCAAGCCACTCGGCCACTTACCTTGTTTAAACTATGTCTTTAAAAATATGTCTTTCTGCGGAGGAGGTATCGGATGCTAACTCCTCCGTAGTAGTAAATAATTTTTCCTCTGCAACAGAACAGGACAATGGCAATGAAGCACAACGTTAGTGTCTAACCACCCATGCTGGGACTTAGTAACAAGTCAAAACGAGGGTGGAAACGACAGAAGAATCTGCAAATTTGGAAGCACTTTTCATGCGATAAATTTCCATGTACATAAATAAATACATAAGGTATAACTACGCATGCTCTACTTGAAGTCAATGCTCTTAAAGATAATGGAATTCCATTATCTTTGATGCTCTTAACACAGTAAGTAAGTTAATGGTCTAGGACTCGAACACATCCTACTAATAAAACAGTCTGATAACGCAAACATCATTTATGACAACGAGGGCCCTGAATGCAGGGGTCCTAAAACCCATTTCGCTATTTTTTTGCAGCATGTTATACAGCAGTGCATATTTCAGAAACGTTTTCTTAAAGACCCTGTGCTTCCTATGATCCTCTCTGGTCTGACAATGAATTTCATACTGTATGAAAAAGATTATGGCCTAGCAATCGCAAGGCTGTGCATTGTCGTGTCATTTTCAAATGAACGTTACGAAGTCATCGTTTTGAACTCAAACAAAAGACATTCCCAAAAGTAATTGAAGGATTAGGGAAACTTTTCTCCTGAGAGCTATTCATTTCCCATATTCTATAGTCACAGGGCCTTGTTTACTGTAACTGTGATGTTTTGCTGGCTTGTGCGCATGCAAAGGATCTCGGGGAGCACAGGGTCTTTAACAATTTTGACAGCTATTTGAAGTATAAAGGTGTTTCTTATACCATGGTGTACACACCCTGTTTTGAAGAATTATATCTTAGCATAAGAAACCAATCAGGGTGTCTTTGTGAAACGCATTTCTTTAAGGCGGGACTTTACTGTACTCTAACCCATTGATATTGCTGGCCCCTGTACAACGGCTGCTCTGTTCCTAAAAATACTGAAGTTTTCGTCCTCACCCTATATCTGAAGATGCAGGTGTACTTGACAAGCATCCAACTTCGTCGACTTGAGTTTTTGTCGTTGGCGATGCTGATTAGGACGATCGACGCTTTAAGTCAAGATACAATACAACTCCATTGGTACTGAGAAGGTTTCGTTTGCTCTCAAGCTCCTGCCAGGGCAAGACTGAGGCTCTGATAGGGGCAGGGGTTTAAGAGCAAGGGAAAGGGACCTAAAAAGGGGTGGGGATATGCGAGTACGAGTATAAAAATTGGGGAATCAGGAAGCCGGGAGCCAAAAGGATCTTCTGTCAAAAAGTTTAAAAGGAGGGACCTCCAGCCCAACTTTTAAGGGCGCATGCTGCATTTCTGGGGGGAAGTAGGAAGCAAGGACCCCCAATCCGTGATAGAAGCATTTCATATCTGAACATCTGTATGTAAATCAAATTCAAAATCCATGAGCTGAACTGACCTCGATACTTTGTTGTTGTGACAGAGGAAAACATTCTCTGTCAGACGTACCAACCGAATGCCTAATTCTACAGCTCTAGAGCTGGGGCACCTTCCATGGATACACTACGCACTGCCGTACTTGCTAAGTTTTTTCACATTGCAACAATAAAGTAGAACAGTTGGTTTGAAAAAGTGGTTCGCTTTACGACGTTATCTAATGACAGATTTATTTAATAAACTGATCATCAAATATGAGTTTAAAAGTTCTGTTAAAGTGCACCCCTTGCAAAGAACTACTTATGTACCATACCAACAACACAGTCACACAACAATAACAAGGTATATTTGCAATAACAAAAGCTGCACGGGCCGCATTTTAAGGATTCGATGCCTATGCTGGACTTGATTAAAGATGGAATGCCTTGACCAATTATGATACACCTCGTCTGTCTTCCCTGGAGATTTGACTGTCGGATGGCCCATAAATAGGCCTTCTCTATGGAAAGCAAAGGACACGTGTTAAATCTTTTAGAAAGATTGCCCTAAGGGGAAGGTGGGCTAACATCAATGTGCAGGTGACGGGGGTGTGCCATTTTTTCCCATAGATCATCAGCTAAATTTTCCAAAAACAAACCCAGAAATTTCAGTTGGCAATATTTACATGTCTCTTGCTAATCGTGGTACTGTCCCTGTATGTTTTGAATAGGTCGTATAGGAATAAGATAGTAGAGTAGGATGTAGATGTAACATGTATTGCAAAACTTTAGATGAATATAAAAAACCTCGTGAAATCACAACCTCAAAACTCGCTGAAACACAAAAACGCTGCAGCACCAAATATAATCAAGAAATCAAAAATAGCCAGTGAAAAATTCACAGCGAAGTAAGTATTCCCTCTTATTTCGACTTTTCTGGCTCTGGTACTCAAAGCAATTCTGATCTAAACTGTCTCCTTTAATACCTAGAGGACTGAAGCATTCTGTGTGAAATTCTCTTCATGCAGGTCCACCTCTGAATTTGTAAATTTACGTTGAAACTGGCTCAAAACATGACCAACTATCTGAGCGAATAACAGAGAGAGCTGGATGCTTGTCCTTATAGCTGCTCGGCTCTTGTTGGGGGAGAAGATATAGGACGCTGATGATTAACCTTGGAATTGGTCCGAAACGATAGTTATAGCTAATTATGGCTTAGCGACTCACTTTTAACATGGACTTGTCGTTATCATAACTTTATACCCTTGGTCACATTGATTTGTCTTTACTTTATATTACTGGATTGTCAAATCTTTGAAAATGGGAAAATAGAGAAATAGAAAATTGACATGCTGAGAATAGCACAACTATGATTTTTTTGTCGTCGTGCTTGCCCTAAGTTTCCACATGAAAATTGACATTCGTTTTGTCAGTTTCCTCAAAGGGAACAGATACAGCCACATCTCGTCATTGCTACAACTGCAAAGTTAACAGATTTAAAAATACACACGCACTGATTATATGGAACAATCCTCTTTTCGTCGTTTCTGTTTTGGCTCACCAATATTTTCTTCATAATTTGGTAAATAATTCTTCTTTATCTTCTGAAAGAAATCTTCAAGTGATTTCCCAAGCTTTGCAACTTCCGCCTCAGGCTATAAGGAAAAAAGAAAACCTTTAAGACCAAGATCAGAGCTATTTCGCATCGTCTTAGACTTTAGACTGCGTTCACACGACACGACATTTTGAAAAAAGGATAGGCCTTCCGTTACACAAGACAGGCCAGTCATGGTGATTTATACATATCTCGAATTAACAGTCTTCATTATGGTCTAAAGCCAACTCGATATCTTGGTGCTAATCTTGCGAATTCATTATCTGCGGGACTGTGAAATGCTCCATCGAAAATATTATTTAAAAAGCATCTGAAAATGTTCTTATTGAACAAGGTCAATCAATATTTCTAAGCTATTTTTTATACCTGCACAGCTAGGAGGTGGTCTATACCTTGTTATTGTTGTGTGACTGTGTTGTTGGCATGGTACATAAGTAGTTCTTTGGAAGGGGTGCACTTTAACAGAACTTTTAAACTCATATTTGACGATCAGTTTTTTGAATAAATCTGTCATTAGATAACATCGTAAAGCGAACTACTTTTGTCAAACCAACTGTTCTATTTTATTGTTGCAATGTGAAAAAAGTAAGCAAGTACGGCAGTGCGTAGTGTATCCATGGAAGGTGCCCCAGCTCTAGAGCTGTAGAATTAGGCATTCGGTTGGTACGTCTGACAGAGAATGTTTTCCTCTGTCACAACAACAAAGTATCGAGGTCAGTTCAGCTCATGGATCTTGAATTTGATTACATACAGATGTTCAGATATGAAATGCCTCTATTACGGATTGGGGGTCCTTGCTTCCTTCTTCCCCCTTAAAAGCAGCATGCGCCCTTAAACGTTGGGCTGGAGGTCCCTCGTTTTTACCTTTCTGAGAGGAGATTCTTTTGGCTCCCTGTTACTTTTATACCTGCAATTTATTTTTATTGTATGAGATTCAAATCCATATTTAACTGTTGACTTGCTGCATGTCTCATTCTATGATCCGGGGGGAGGGGGGGGGATTAGAGAAAAGGAAAGAAATTTTGTTCTTCTTCCTTCCTCATCTTCTTTTCTTCTTTTTGCTCTCTCCAGGGTTGGGGTATGGGACTTGGGACTTATGACAAGTTCAATTTTTTTTACGAATCATTTGATCATTCTATTCAATCAAAATCAATCGTATTCATTGAACGATAGGGGGGGGGGGCCTCTCTCCTCCATTAGTTCACCTATTGAGAGAGCTCCTCCTTTAAGTAATTCGCTCTATACAATTTAACCCGTTCCTATGTATCAATTTTTTGTAATATTTTCATTATAGTTTAGTTACTTGCTAGTATGGTACATTACATATAAATTGTATGTAGTGAATTTAAAACATATGAACTTACCGGGTTGAAAAGTGAACAATTTGAGAATATCAGCATGACGTCATCCAGAAATTCTTTCGTACTGGTGTAATGTTGTGGATGTTGAGGCATCAATTTGGCTTTTATTGTCGTTAGGTCCATCGGTTGAGTTACAATTTTGTAGTAATTTGGAACCTGAAAATAAGGGAGAATCATAAAACCAAAAGTGAATTAAAAACGACTCTCTCGTAAGTTGATAAAAGCATCGCAAGGATATATGCAGAATAAATCTTTTAGCTTTAATTGCAACTTTCACGATGAACAGTTTCATCTTGACCCTATGGGTGACATAAGATGGCATAAGAAAAGATTGAGCAAGTGGAAACAAATCGTTACACAGATTCAAGAACAATCGTTACACAGGTCCTTGGCTGATAGCAGCAAATTCATTTTGCTGAACAAGTTTACCTGTATAAATATGGTTTTATTATTATTATTATTAAGTGTTTAAACATTGAAAAATCCATGTTAGTGACAATGCAGTAAATAGCCAGTAATGAAGGCATTATACTACGATCAATTAATTAAGACATGACCAAGACGTAAGCGGCTAGAAGATAAATATAATTATCAGGACGTTTCCGAACTCAAACTCGTGACCGGTTTAACTAGTCACACATAATACTCTTACAACATTTTCGTTCTTTAGGCAAGAGTCTTTAAATAAAAACTATATATAGCATCCAAAACAACGGGATAAACAAGGCCCTGATCTAATTTACAGCGTTGTTTACGCAAAACCAACCAATCATGATTTACCAAGGTAATCGCGTGATGATTACTTTCGCGGCGTAACAATTAGCCAGAAAACGGGCAGCTTTGCAAAAGACGGGACGGGCACAGTGTGACAGGGTGTCTTTTGTTGTTATAATGCGTACTTTCTGAGATCAGAGATAAATTTCAAGAAAGTGAAACAATTCAGATTATAACGGTATTGGATCCTAGTGCAGTGGCGGGCACTTGGGGTGGTGAGGGGGGTGAAGGGGTGCGATCACCCCCTCAATGTTGGCTAAAACAAAGACCTTTTGTTTGAAAACAATAGAAATAAAAAATGCGTTTTTATTGAAACAATAGCTTTGCCCCCTAATATTTAGTAAAATGTCCCCAACTGTTCTAGTGTGACTGCAGCCATTAAGTTGGAGGATTGACCATGTCTATTTTACTTTAATAGTTCTTTGTTATCATGAGTTATTTTAAGATAACTAGTTGCCACTTTCTCTACAGTTGATTAAAATTTATGACAAACCTGCTTGCTTACTCTGTGGTGGAATGGCAAACTGTCTGGATGGCACAACAACTCTAATAGTAACTTCTCACATGCCTAAAAGATAGACAAAAAAAAGATGACAATTGTTATCTTAATCCAAATCCAAGTTCAAGAGATCATGCTTTCTTCAAAGAGATCAAGGTCATAGAGACTGTCTGTAAGAGATCTCAAGGTCATAGAGACTGTCTGTAAGAGATCTCAAGGTCATAGAGACTGTCTGTAAGAGATCTCAAGGTCATAGAGACTGTCTGTAAGAGATCTCAAGGTCATAGAGACTGTCTGTAAGAGATCTCAAGGTCATAGAGACTGTCTGTAAGAGATCTCAAGTCTAACAAAAATGACATTAACGTTTTAACAATTCCTTTAACAATGCTCTGACAATGCTTGCCAATGCTACAACAATGCTTTTATGATTTTTATCCTCTACTTATCAAAATCTCAAGCTCAAAATTCAAATGGCCTTGACTGACCACATTGACTTGTTATCTCCTCAATTAACATCTCACTATTGTGTAGCTTCTAATGCAAGCACAACCTCAAATAGCTTTTAACAGCATCTGAGCATACAGAGCATCTAAGCATACAGAAGCCAGTGCCAAAAATAGCTGTGCAAAAAAAGACATGTGAAAACCATATTTGGGTAACTGATCCATGTATACGGTAATACTGATAGGCTAGAATTTGACCAAAAGTGATTTGAGCCAAAGTCATTTGCTTAGATCTCTTTAATAATTTAAACAGCATTTTCTTTCTTTTATGCTTTACAGTTCTCAAATAGGGTGCCGGTGGTGGTAATTGGACACTTAAGGGAAACTGAATTTTTAGACAAGAAAAATATATCGTAGACAAAAACTAAAATCATCAAGTAAAAGAACAGCCCTTTTACCATATTTACTCAAAGACTTTTGGTTTTGACTTTGCCTGATTCGCCTTTGGGGTCGATGTTTCTCCTGCTGAGCTTGACAGTGGTTTTCGCACAGCGGCGGTGGTTTTTGGACGGTAAGTTAAAATTGCAGAGTATGCCAAGAAATAATTTCTTTTGATTTATACTGTGGAATTATTCATTCTATAGACTTATCTGCTTCACTTGATGTACTCTGAAAAACTACAACCTTTTGTCTATTCTTTCGTTTACAACAAAACTTACAGGATACACAAAACAACACAATTTAACAGAGAATAACTCTTAGATTTTCCGAGATGAGATATTAGTATCACCTGCAAAGCTCTTCACTAATATTACAAAAAGCGAACTGTATTAACAAAAGGAGTTTCAGGGGAAATACATATCCTACATGAGTTAAAGCAAAATAAAAACGGTTCTTATTAGTCAAATAAGGTCACAATTACTTTTCACTGGGATGCGTTGGTTTTTAAATCAAATTCAGTTGTACTCTTATTTGAAAATTTCACAGAAGATGTATTAGTATTAAGAGTCATTTTACGCCAATTTATACAATTTGAAAATAATTAGATATCTTTGCAAAAAATGTTTTCTTCTGAATGAAAGAAATTGACATGTTACCCAAAGAGGCCAATGGCCTTGCCCCTGCTAGTGCTAATGTATACTTTATCAAATAGCAGACAAAACTTTGATTTAAAGTATCAGATTCAGATACCCAAGCATAATATGCATGTTAATTTGGTTTTTTGCACAAAAGCCTTCCTTTTTGATTGCAAAAACAATTGCTGTATGCAAAGGACTCAAAAGGTAGCTTTGAGCTTGACTAACAGTTCTCTTCCAAGGATGATTTGCTGGGTGTCCAGAAAGTACCGCCGTAACATTTTCAGGGCAATCAAAACAAAAAACCTCCCCCCTTCAATGGGAGGTTTTTAAGTTTCAGTCACCTGCCTTTACTTCGGTCACATGTCGGACATTCTATCTCTTTAGTTTATTCAAAATTCTTCACTCTTTCTGCCATGAATTCAAAGCTTTGTATGAAGGTGCACCTTCCTGGATGACAATTTCTTTACCGCAATCATGCTGAGAAGGTGTGAATAGTGACTTGTCTTATCACGTTTTGCATTCAAGAGGGCTTTCTCTGGGGATGTTTACTATGAAAACTGGTAGACCATAGTGCAAACAACCATCTGCACCTATTAAAAGTTATTGAGAATATGATTTACCCCTCAGTTTTTTAGGCTTATTGAGAATATGATTTACCCCTCAGTTTCTTTGGCTTATTCAAAAGAGGTCGATTACCACCGCCATCTAATTATCACCGCCAATATCCTACATCTGAATCATATTATGTTCATTATTTTTGTATGAACAAAAACAAATTCTTCTTTTCTAGTGAGTGTCATAACAAGAATGTTCCCCAAAATCATTTGAATTCATAAGAACTAATAATTTACCTTGGTGTCTTTTCCAAAGAGACCTGAGGATTGTTGTTTGTATTTTGCTATAAGAAATTATCAAAAATTTAGGAATATTTAGAAAAGCAAAATGAAACAAAATTTTTCCAAATGATGAACTAAAAAATGAGTGAAACAATTGTGCCAATTCTACGAGCCTCCTGGTGGAAAATAAATTGCATACATATATACATTGATTTCCGATGGTTTAGACTTTTCTGGGTCACTTTGATGGATAAGGTACTTAACAAGAAATGGTAAAGAGATTCGGACTCAAAAACGAGAAGATTTCAAATACTGAGGCCTTTTTGACTTACATTGCCATCAGATTGTGACTTAAACCACTCAAGACAAACCGCTTAAACCGCTTATACGACTCTACCATTTCTGGGTCATTAACTATGTGAGTGAATGAGCTTGCAAGAAAGGTTCCTTGGGAGCATCTCCAAAAACCTGTTTCCTAAATCATGCAACAACAGGCTGCATTTTTTAGTCTGCTATTTTGCAGAAAAAACTGCTCACCTGGGTCCTTGGACTTCTGAAGATCCCCTTGAATATGCTCACACATTCCACAACTCCAAGAATCACTATAGGAAATAAAAAGGATTCAAACATGAAATTGGATAATAACAATTCTTGAAATATTTCAAACATCAACAATGAATGTACATTCAATCAATGGAATATTTCAAAACTGACCCACTGAAAAACAATTTAACCAACATAGCTATTTAAACAATAGAAAAATATGGACCAAATCTAGGACCATTTAAGCAAGTATTGAAACTCTAAGTTTTTCAAGGAAAACTGAATCTGATCTACTTTGCTTCAAGATCATTGCTCACCATGATCTTTGTGGCTTTGCAATTTTTTTTTATATTGTTTCCATTTGGTGTACAAAGGAAAATGGCTGACCAATGATCTTATAAAGGTACCTATAATGCAAATTTCACTTTTATCTCCTTGCTAAGACTCTGGATCTAGTTTACATGAAAATTTTTACAAAATAACAACATGTTCATAACACAAACACTCTTTTTTAAAAGAAGCTGCCCATAAGATATTCAACTATCAGATTGCCAAAAGATTAAGAAACTCCAGTACTGGGAAAATATAACTTAAGAGACTATTTATTTGGGAAAAAGAAATCCTTAACATACTATTGATTTATTTTCACTGGCTGCCTGTACCATATTACTCAAAGGTACTTGAGAAATGTCTAAACAATGGAAAGGGTTCAAAAAACAGTGTTTTGAAATCTTCAGTACAGCACAGATAGTGAATATGAGGATTGTTGAAGAAACCTATAAGAAACTTGTGAGACACGCCAAGTACTCAAAATCTGATAATTTAAAAAAACTTTCAGTGCTGGCCTAAATTCTTAGGTTCTCATTACAAAATATGTGTAGTAGCAAGAAGACCAAGGAAATGGATTGGTTTCTTGATAATGTTCGTACACATTAATGGAAGACTCAGAGGTCATTTTTCAAGGTCAATGAAGGTCAAGACTCAGAGGTCAATGAAGCTAATACAATGTTTCCCCTCAGCAATAAAGAAATTCAATGATTTTGAAAATTTAAGACTGCTAGCTTGAGAAAGACAAAGTTGGATGACATTAGTGAAGGACATTTATGTTGCTGCTAAAGCAGAGAGAAACTTTGAGTTCCTCAATGAAAAGTAGCTATTATATATAAATATATATATAAATATATTATATGATATATAGATTTGATACATAGATTTCATTTTTGTTATATTTTTGGTTGTTATGTTGTTTTGGTTTTAGCACTGAGCTTTTCGTTAGGGACACACGCTGTTTTTTAGGCTTTTCTGTTCTGCCTATCCACTCTCGGATCTTTCTATTGTTTGTTTTGTTGTAATATGCGATCCTTTCAGCTTCGGCGAGACAGACACAGCCACCGGCTTCAGCAGTTCTTAACTCTGCGCTTTCTTTGATCTTTCTCCCGCCACCTTTGTATTGCCGGCTATTTAACACATTTTTTATACGCATTGTAATGAGTAGGATCCCGCTTAGGCTATTGTTTGTCTTGTATTGTTTTTGGAATTCGTAATCTATATGTATGCTCCTGCTAATTTTGAAAAGTCATACTGATGAAGGCTTCGGCTGAAACGTTTACAAGAATGTGTTTTTTCTGAGTTCATATATAAATATATATATATATATATAATATATATATATAATATATAATATATATAATATATAATGTATATATATATACACACACACATATATATATATATATAATATATATATATAATAAAAAAATTAAGTACCTTGGTAGTGTTGTGAGTGACGGTACATGACACTGCAGATGGAATACTCTTGGGCATGTATCACAGCAAAGGAGTTCCCCTCCATTTCTACAAACTGCGCAATAATCATCATTCCCCATTCCTTCATCAAAACCACTTTCACCACTCTGTGCATCTTCATGGTTGTTCTGTAAGAAAAAGATTTAAATAGCTTCTGAATGAAATAAACAGAGTCAAACTTTCAGTGGTGCAGCGGAACTGCATGGGGCCCTTAGTGAAGAAAGGGAACTGAGGCCTCTTGTACCGATCTCTATGACATAATTTTTTTCTTATATTCAATAATCATTTACTAACTAAACTACTTACAAAATCACTCTACCTGTTACACTACTTATAGAATTACTCTCCAACACTACCTACATGATAACGCAGGGAGTATAAGGCTGTGTCTACCCTTGGGCCATTTAAAATAAAGATAAAAACTACAAGTAAATATGACGGGAAAGAATAAAGAAAAGAAAACAAAAAACAATACACATACATCCCTGAACTTGCAGAAGCGAAGTTTCAGTAGCATCTTTTTATTCAAAACATTGTGTTGCGTATATGTATCTTAGAGTTACTTTAAAGGATTTCTAAATTAGAATCAACAGGCAACCTTTCATCACCATACAATATTATTTTAAGCAATAGAGCATTTGAAAGATTTGGGAAATTGTATGGTTGCAACGTTCAATTTACACTGTCGAGAAGATCTCTCCTGTATGCATTGTAAGGCTGGCAGTGCAGCAAAAAGTGACATAATTTGATGTTTGAGGGCTCCTGCAGAGCCAATAATCAGTGGGGGCCTTTAGTGGTACACCCTAAAGGTAACCACCATCAGCTACACCACAGCAAAACATAGAGGCATAGTAGAATGAAAAATACTGTATTGTTTTTCTTGATGTTGACAAATTCTATCTATTTCCTTTTGATCTATTTGCAAATCCACACTTCCACATGAAATATGGCAGCACTACAAAATGAACAATAATTTATCAACTAACTGCCTAACTAACTAATTTTATTGTTTAAAACATATGATCAAATGAAAGAACCTCCAAATGTACAGCTATTGTGCCTACTATGGCGTGAATAGACACTAGGTCGTCGGAGTTCCCACCATGACAGACACTTACGATTCAAAAAATTACAATGATAGTCTATGGAAGAGAAACTACAGTGAAAAAGATTATTAGAGGCTGCCTCGCATTAGAGCCACGCAATGATCCTGGCAACAATATCAGTGCGTAACAAGTGCAAGACAATGAACAGGGTGCCCCCATTCACAAACAAAAACAGCCACCACCCCTGCCACCCATGCCACCCATGCCAGCCATGCCACCCCAACCGGGATAGCACACAAGCAACTAAAGGGTAGAAGCCATCCAGCTGCACAGCAGGAATCCTATCCATCCATTACCCCACACTAATATCCTAAGATGAGTAATATATGGGGATAGCAGGGCTAATTACGAACTGTTTTTTCATTTAATATCTTAGTGCTTCTTTTAAAAATCAGGATAAGAAATAAATTACTCCTAACACTGAGGATGAACTGAAAGTTAGTTGGGAAGTAAACGTGTATGGACATAGTGTGCTTGAAGAAAGAATCCTTGTAGCAAAGAAAGGCGCGTATTTGATTTGAATTTAGCAAATTTTCCCAAAGTCTTCGCAAAGCTTGCTTACTGCATGTTTCAGATTTCAGAATCTTGTCAATTGTTGGGAAAAAAGTTGCATTTAGCAACAAACCAGTTTGCAACAGTTTATTTGAAGCTTCCTGTAGACATGTAAATCTGCTCAAAACTTATATGACCTTGCAAACCCCAAAGAAAAATGAGGCATATTCAATGGAAAGTGATTGCAAAGTTTGCAAACATTGTATTTTTTACAAACTAGGGATACTTTGGCACACAAACTGCTGTTTTACACCTCACAATCTATTTTGGCAACCACCTAAAACATTACAGTCAACAAAATCAATGAAAACTTGGTCTTTGGCAAGCTTCAATGTCATAAAAATGCAGAAACAAGAAAAAATTGTATATATGCAATTAATAATGAATAAACTAAAAGGGGGATTCAAGTTTAAATTGGAGACAGTTCTTAGGATTTTTTGTGATCTTAAGAATCAACTTCCTTCTGCGGACTATTCCAAATATGGACATCACCTGCTTCACCAGGCCATCGCATAAAGAATCAAGAGAAAACAAGAGGAAAGACAGCTTCACAAGAAATGAAGCAGCTGATTTTTAACTAAAACGAGAGGTACCAGCTGCCAACCCAAACCAATAATCTCACCAGAACCACCTTTTAGGCAAGCATAACACTTTAAAAATCTAGCGCATTGCATAGCTTCCTTCATGTGTTAACTATGTTTAATTTAGTAAAGACTGTCCACACTCACAAAGGAAATACTGAAGAATGGATTTCAAAATGTTCCACAACTTTCCAGGAATAGCAGATCATCTCTTTTACTTTTTGCAACAGAAAATGCTGTGCTACAAATATTTGTCAACTTTAGTCAGTTCAAAATGTTTGAATCAGAGGCGTTGCCCGCCCAAGAAAGCTGAGATGGACAAAGAGGGGAAATTTTGCTTGACCACGCACTTCAGACTTTTGGAAAACTTTAGAAATGCCCTTTTTGATCTGTTTGAGCCTTTTGATCTGCTTCGAAATTTTTTGAAAAGCAACCATTCAAACAGCATTTTTTGTCATTGTGGGAATTTAACAAGAACAAAATCACAACAGAACAACACGTCATTGATGAAGAAGGAAAAGATGACTTTAAAGCGAAGTTCAAGGCCTTTTTCAAGTCAAATACCAAATAACAGAATTGCAGAATTCAAAATGAAAACTTATTATCACAGTACGAGTTGAAGAAACTGTGAAAATATGTAATAAAACTCACACATTCACCTTCTCAGCAACCAAAGCTGGAGGATCAAATATTCCAAGTCAATGAAAATCGACCCTTCCCAACACAAAGTCTTTTCAGAGGATTTCCATGATTTAGAAAATCAACCTCTGGGAAAATGCCAATGCTTTGAATGATTTGCAAAAATGACAATTAATCAGACCAGAAATATTTTCTGTGCAAAACTAAGACGATTGTATCAACATACACATTCAAAATTTTGGACAATTTCGCTCGATCCAGATTGTTTTATAGAAGAGCCGCGATTGACCTTTTAGCTTTACAGAAAAGAATCTGGATCGAATGATATTTGCAACATTTTGTAGAATTTTTGAATGTGCACAATAATGATAGAAGCTCTAAAGCCACTAGATCGAACTTCCCGCATGGAAATGCACAAAAATAACTCTCGATCCTCGCTCTTTAGTAGAATAGCTTAAAGGTCAATGAAGTTATGAACTATGATGTGACAAGTAGCATACGACATTACGGCCGATAAATTTGATAAGAACGTTAAATCAACTTTGGTTAAATTTAGTTAATTTCCTAAATATTCACAAAGAGTTTTACTTTCTTACATGACCCTGGAGCAAGTGGCTAATTGTTCGAAATCACCGTACCCGCTAAAGATTTGATCATAAGTTACGTAACATAATAGCAATGATCTTCAAGCAACCCTGCATTTGCATAACCTACCTTACATTATGTAATACAAGATAAATGGAGGTTGCTCAGTGTTGCAAAAATTGCTGAATTTAGGAGTTATGAGTTCATTGTTAAGGACCAATGGATAACCATAATCCTTTGTTTCGCCACGGTCGACTTTCGTTTCGAACTTTCTGAAGAAAGTTGTTTCTAGTGGGGGTCGTAAGGGGCTGGGCGGTATCGGAAACCGAGGTGCCTTTCACTCCCAAAGAATCTCGTACATCTGTGGAAAAAATCCTCTTGTTTTCAAGAAAAATCCATCAAGAATCCGTACAAATCCTTTTGTTGTGAAAAAATCTCGTACGATATTTCCAATGAGTGAAGTCCCCCTCGTCGGAAACCGTAAAACCACCAAAATGTTTGACAAAAACCGTAAAACTGCCTTTAAATTCAGGTATAACTGTGATTGCGTCTTTCCACGCTTTGCTGTATTTCCATATTTCAGATCAATTCTACGTCGAAGAAGAAGGCCTCCTTACCGTTTTTGCGACCCAAAAATGCCGAACATTGATTCCAGTCCTAGAATACGCTGGCGAAAGAAAAAATTGGTGGACAGTTTGCGAAATTGTATCTCATTGTTCAAACCCTTATCTTTAATTCTGTAATAATTTGGCTTCTCAAATCATATTTAGGGAAGAAATCCGCCAACCACTAAGAAAGAAACGAAACATTAATCTGTCATTTTTGCGACCAAAAACCGTGCTTAGAAGGCATGAAACTGCAAACCGTCAGGCCCCCACGACCGTCACTTCCTGGCAAAGGTGCTGCGAAAACAGGATCATTGGTCGACAATGGGCCTTCAAGAGGGTCCTTTACAGGCACGCTACACTGAAATTTCAGTGCACCTGGAAATGACCCGACCCTGGGCGACGATAGTTCGTTAAAGATCTATTGCCAACCATAATCCTTTGCGATGCCAAGGTCGACTTTCGTTTCATGTTCTTTGAAAATTGTTGCAGCACAAAGTTCTCTATTTCTTGTCTTTATTCGGTCCACAAATGATCATGGTTAACAAAAAAATAAATTAATTGATGGACCTTTTAGCTATTCTACAAAAGAGCCTGGTATCTGCGATATTTTTATACAAGTTTATACGCGAGGGTTCGAAGAAGTGGCGTTAAAGCTTCGATCGCAATTGTAAACATTCGAAAATTCTAAAAAATGTAATGAAATATCGTTCGATCCACATTCGTTTTCAGAATACCTAATGGCCTTATCAAATGAACAAATACATCAGATCTTAATAGGATCTAGGTAGGGGCTTGGCGCAAGCATTCGATCGGCTCGACAAGACTTTCTCGATATCACCGGTTGAAAATCCTAACTAACATCAAAAAATATCAATGTTACTTGCTCAGTCCTGCATAAACTGCTCAACTGTCCTCAAACTGCTCAATTATGTTCGGGAATCTCGAACACCAAGAAGGGTCCCAACGGTTACAACTCTGAACTATTGTAGGGAGATTTCGAACGCGATTGCCAGCATCGAAGATCAAGCAGATGTTGCATGAGCAATATTTTCACACTGTGCAATATCGAGCCATTTCTTCAAAAAGTAAACCTCCGGATTTCCTGAGTTTCCGCAGCAATGTAAGCTTTCACAAGCAAAACCTTGTGAGAATTATCAGCTGTTAGACATTTGACGGTTTCGAGATAAATTCACTGTTTTCTTCCCGCCTTTGTTTACTTTCAGTAACGAGGCTGAAGAAACAGTTTGCAGGCTGACTCCCAACTGGGCAGAAAGTGTAATATTTCCTCAGGGGGATGGGGGTCATCCAAAGGGGGCTTGGGGTCTCACGGGTTGTGGGTTTAGCCAATTGTAGCCCTCGGGTCGCGGGATTTACGTTTTAATCCAACGGGTGTTCGGGTTCTGAGGTGTGTCACGGGTTGCGGGTTTGGCCATTTTTTGTTCTCGGGTTTTCGGGAATTGCATTTAAAATTCCTATTTTTTCGGGTTTCCGAAGTCATACAGTCCATTTAGTCAACTGAGATCGGAAAACCTGCTTTCGAATGATTAAAACGAGACGCAGAGAGTCAATGAAAACGAATATGCGGGAAATAACCGAACATTCTTATAAAAATTGAAGATTTTGCTCAGAAGTGCAGTTTCGAGTTTTGGCAAGTTTGCTTGCGGGTTTTCCGGTTTTTGCTAATTTTGACCCGAGTGTCCGGGTTCTAGTGCCCATCAGCCCCTCATGAAACAAAGTAAAAACAAGGAGGTAAGTCTGATATTTCTCGGTCAGAATACTTGTTTTTTCTTTTTAGTTTGTTCCTTGTCCATTTGTTTCGCTAGAGTGACAAAGTAGTTAAATGTATTGTAAGTGCCATTGATAGAGGGAACTCGATGACCTTGTGTCCTTTCCCTCTATGCATAGCACCGTATAAGGTAGTTGTTGCCTAGCCTCAATGTTTTGTTTGCATAAAAAAGAATGCTAAAGCCTGAAGGTGATATTTTTTGGTCCGAAATAAACTGGAATTACAGCCATGATAATTAACGGAAGGCAGGCAGGTAAGTGAGAACGGCGTGATTACCATTATTGAGAACATCAACTGGTCAGAAATCGTTTGCTTACAAAGGGGCTAAGGTCTGGAGTGACCTAGATAGTGTTGTCAAAGCGTCCACATCTTTCTCCTCTTTTCGAAGAAATTATAAAGCCAAACTATGACTCAAATCATTTTCCTTTCCTTTTTGTCTTAGATTATTGTAAATAGGGTTATATTGTATATTTAAATTATTATTAGGTTTTATTTTAGCATGGCTCCCTGTAAAGAGAAGCAGTATTATTCTGAGTGGATTACCATGGATAAAAAAGTTAAAATGAATGAAATGAAAATGAAATGAATGAAGTGAAATTGAGGAATCATATTCTTGATAATTTCGTGTGCTAAGGTGTTGTTCAAGGTTATTTATGATCATATTCAAGGTCAGCGCTATATACTTAACGATATGTATCAACTTCCCATAAGGAAGGAGAAATTAAGCCTGATTCTGCCTTCCTGTGATCAAAACGTCGCAATGTCGGAAGTCGTTTAACATATGCAGGACGTGTTTCAACATATTGGCAATTACTTTGGCCTCTAACCATAGATAAAGCTGCCGGTCTCTCCAAGCACATGTCAGAGAACCTATGTCGTTCAGAGAGTCAATATTGTACAACTGATCCTTCTTCAATAGGCCTGAACACAGGAAAAATTCTTCAAAATAATGGTCACAATACGTCACAATTGTGACGATGTCAAAATCAAAAAGATCGTAAAACTGGATGCCATCTTTATTTATATCATGGATGTGCTAGGACATGTTTTCTCTTGGCAGAGTTTGTTGGTTGAGCAGATAGAGTTTTGTGTTGTGAGGGATGGATCAAATTTGTTATGGGCAAGTTGAGGCATAACTAGACATGCTAGATGTCCTAAAAGGTATTCCCGATTTACAATATCAGCAAAAAGGTATTCCCGTTTCAAGTATCACAAAAACACGATTATGAAACCAATCACAAAACAATCTTTCTCTTCGATGATCCAAATGTCGGCGGTCGGCCAAATGAAAGTTCCACTCTTGAAAATTCATAGCATACTCTTAAAAATTCATAGCATCAAGCTGAAGAGTAACTACTCACAGCTTTGAATGATTCAATTTCTAGTTAAAAGCCAAAAGATCAAAATATTGCTTCGAATTTGCTCGTTGTCTCGCGAGCCCCAGAAATACATAAGTATAATTCATTTGTACAAAAATTTCATGGCTGCAAAATGACTGAAAAAATAGCTAAAAACATTGATCAAATCATGAATGACTTCTCGCAGAAATTGTTCGTGAGGGAGAGCTATACGCTGTACATTTATTGCTATGGAATTAAAATCTTTAGTATTTGTTTGAAAACTGACGTCTTTCAACTCTTGAGAAAGGTGAAATGCCCTTGCATGTTGTTATGTGTATCGAGAGTCCTTACCATTTGATCAATGCTCTGGCGCCTTTTTTAGTCATTTTGCAACATTTCTTACGTAATTTTTACCGATACATTTAGTGCTGGTTAGACAGCGAGAAAAATCACAGAAATATTTCGATCTTTTTGCTTTTAACTAGAATTTGAATCGTTCAATTCTGTGTGGTACTTTTGGTGCTACGCATTTTTAAAAGTGGGAACTGTTTTCTGTTTCACCCGATATTTATAGATGATAAAATGTTTGTTTTCATATCTTAAAGGGTATAAAATGACCGGCTGGAAACCTTTGAGGTATACTCTTTAATCAGCATTGTAAATCTTTCTTGGGAGTTATTTCATTGTAGGATTTTTCATCGTCCTTCAAGTCTACAATCATACTTTGGTTTATTTTGCGATATGTATGATCAAACTTGAAATTTAATGTATATATATACAAAAAGAAATCATTCTGGCAATATCACTGCTTTTTGCAATGTGGTTCCAAAATAGCACCAAAAAGGAGCTAAATTTGTGAAAAAATCAAATCACTGCACTAGCCATACCTAGGAAAATAATTTGGTCTTTTGGCCAACTTGCCAAAAACAAAAATTTATAGATCAGCCGTCATCATATTTTTGTGATTTACCAAACAGGAGTCCTTTTTTGGGAAACCCAAAGATGGATTAAATAAACTTCTCAAGTTTTTTGCAACTAACAAATCCATGTAAGCTACATCAAAAGGGGAAATACCACTTAACTTTTCTGCTGGCTATATACTGGCTCTCACCAGCCCTGATCCTGGCAAAACATCGCCCACATAAAATGCAAAACATATTCTCATGTCAACTAAGTGAGCAGGTCTCTTGTAGTCTCATTATCAAGCTTTTGGCAATGACATTTCGTTGTGATGTTTTCTAACATTTAAGAACCATCTGCTCGTAGAAACTATTTTTACAACAGAGATTATAAATTTGGCAGATTATTCTATGCCTTTTGTGAAAACAGGGCTGTAGAAGCAGAGGCTGATTTGGGGGAGGGGCAATTGATCTTAAAACAATAGAGAACAATGCATCTTATTAATACTTGTAATGTAGCACCATTGTTTTCCAAATTATTTTGGGGGGCTTGAGCCCTACCTCCCCCCTGCTTGCTACAGGCCTGGCGACAATGATGTAATGAGCTATTTCAGAGTCCAAAAATCCCTATCTTATGCATAAGACTTAATTTGCCATGGAATAATGAATTATCAGTCTTTGACATATGAGCAGCAAGGACTGCAAATCGATGCAAAACCTGTACCAAAAAGTTAGTTTTGGGGCTATGTGGAAGTAATCTCAAAATGGATAAGTACAAAGAAAATGATGGTACACACACTGTTCATCAAATCTTTAAACGGGTTGTATTGTAAATGATAGTGATTTATGACTTTTCCTTCGACTCTGGTCATTGACTTATAACAGTTGTTCTTAGCTGACCAAGAAAGCCTGTACGAACACTGATGTATGCTATTGTAACATGAGTGCAAATACCATCTCCTGAAGATAAAGGATCTTATTGTCTCTTCATTTAGTAAAGGTTGGTGTACTGATAAAACTTAAAGGCAGACCTATGGACAACTTGTGGACTCAACATCTGGGATGGCAATGGAGTGACACACAACTTTTATTAAAGTCGAACATGGAAACTGTCTTTGCGGTGCATAAACTGGGCATTTTTGGCAATAGGTTTGTGAAGAAAATTCTATCATGCAACAATTATATACCACTGGAAACAAAATAGGGCATCATTTTCGTATCAGTTCCTAGACAAAAGATTTTATACAACAGGCAATTATGAAACGATGGCGTGAATGGGAATTTTGATCAAGGTATTGCAATTCCTCTAGAATCATTGTTGATTCCAACAAAGATCTCAATGCAGCTTGGTCAAATGCGGTGACAGTCTTCTCCACTGGTTTGAATCTTCTCTCATTGCGATATTAATCTGAAGAAGGAGATTTCTGAAAACCTACCTTTCTGTTGCACACCACAGCAGAAAACTGAGTATATATAAATACGAGCAAAACAAAACATAAGAGAGTTCAGAAACAGTTCACTTACCATCAGCATAAAATTGCCATTCGTCTTCAATGCAAAACTCTGCATACAATGCTGATAGCCAGATGACGGACTGTCAGGCTTTTCTTTTTTGACATTTGCAATGTCAGTACTATGATGACTTGACGTTGTTGAACCAGGGTCACTTCCACTGGATCGCGCTCTTGGTCCATCATCAGGTGAATGTCTTTTCAAATTTGATGAAGCATATCCTGAGTCCAATACAATAGACCCTTGCGAGACATATTTGTGACTAGCTGTGCCTTGTGATTTGTCACTTTGCATAACAACGTGATTTGTCATGTTTGGTGTTATTATCTTTGCATGTTCCACAGCGTGTGGTGACTTAGACTTCCTTTCACTACCCAAGCTTTGGATCTTAGCAAGCGTGGCAGCTACATTGCTTGGCAACTTCATTGGAAATGAGTTGGAGGTGATTTGTTTCAAACTTCGGATTTGCTGGATACAATTATCAGGAAAGTCTTTTCTCCCAAAAAAGGTGTTTCCGGTGGTTGATTTTGACGATGGAAGTGCCACCACATCTGGCTTTTTCCCAGCAATATGGACATTATTTCCATTGATATGACTTAACGATCTTTGAGTTGACACACCCCCACTAGACAGAATAATATGACTATTGCTTGTGTGATGATGGTCACTCGATGATGAGCCCCGTGCATGTTTTGGCACATAATGTGGAATGCCTGGAGATGATAACGCAATGTACTGTGTGGATGAGGAACTTGGCATTGTCACTGGCTCTGAGATTCTCTTATTGACAGCAGACATCGCTTCAATTGGATTTAGTTTGTGTGGGACATGTTTGTGCCCAAGGACTCCCCCTGTTTGCTTAATTGTCACTTGCTGACTGGAACTTCCAACTGTGGCAGGTCTTATGTCACGATGGGATAATGTTGATGTTGCAGTTTGTGTTACAGGTGCCTGGGAACTAGTTGATGCACCATTTTTTGTTCCAATGCCATATTGCTCCATTCTTCTCTGCAAATCTTCTTGTGAGTACACTGTGCCAATTTTTGTGAGGTAACCACACATTTTTTCCACATCAAGAGCAAATCTCAAGTCATTATACGCTAATGGTCTTTGCCTGTACTTCAGACTGTTTAAGTTATGAAGGCGTGTACCTAGCACCTTTCTGCAATACAATAATGCAACATCACTGCCATTTTCAACAGCGTACTTTGCAAAATCATGATTATGTTCTAGGATAGTGCTCATTTGAGTTAAATCTTTCTTCTGTTTTGCAAGTAACCCTAATTTTGTCTGGACCAAACCTTGTAACTCTGCAACCAGGACTCTTTCTCTGTGTTTCAACGCTTTAATAACAGACTCTACGGATCTAGTTATCTCTTTCTCAATCTCCTTTTCCTTCTCTTCCAAACCAGTCCCTACAGTTTCCACATCACGAATTGTATCATTCAGTAATCCTAAATTTACTTTCAAGTACTGCAGCAACTTCTTCAAGACTTCACGATGTTTACCCGCAGCCTCATTGATAAACTGATATCGATGATCTTTATGTTCAACAAGCTGACAATCCCTGCATGTTAGTTTATCGCAAGTTGCACAGAATAATCTTAATTGTTCATGAGGGTGCAATTTGCAATATAATGGTTTTTGATCAGGACTCGTAGCTGGGCTATCTTGCTCTTTGAGGTCACTTTCCTTTTCATATTCCACTCTACTTTTAATAACATGATCTCTTGTAACTTTAACTCGTTGATGCGCTTGTTTGCAAGCATCACATAACCATTCTCTGCAATTAAGGCAAAATGAGCTTGCAGCAGATTCATCCTCGCAAGAAGTGCAATTCTTTTCATCATGGCCTAACCTCTCAATATCAACTTCACAACCAACTGCCTCAATCACAAACTGGTTGTTTAAAAAGCCAGCGATCCCATTATTAGAAACAAGAAACTCTTGTCCACATGAAGGGCATTTTAACCTTGGGTTTAACGCAGCATTTGCATCACCATCTGTTGAGGTACCACTTTGTTTTTCATATCTTTCTTGGAGGCATTTCTCGCAGAATGAATGCAAGCAAGGTAGCAACTTAGGTGTTGTACTAGCTACGACTGGATTCAAATTACACAGGCCACAAATAAAGAATTTCGTGCTGTTATCCTTCTTGCTTGTAACTGCAGACAATTGTTCGGATAATGTAGACTCTGAAGATGGCGACACAGCAGTGAAATTGGCGTCAGTGTCGCCACCACTAGGCCCTAAATCTGGTGCGTCGTCTCCATTCACCTCGTCTGTTGGACTGGCCGCCGTTTTTAGCTGGAGAGCTTCAGTCAAGTTCGCATCCATTTTCTCCGGCTCTACTTCGACTTTCTCCAGCTCCATCCCCTCCTTGTCTTGCTCCATGCTTTTGAGAAATGTTTTATCGCTTCAATGATCCAAATAGATGGTTATTTAGAGTATAAAAATGATAAAAATAGTATTGGTTTTGCGAGGCGGCATCGCTGGCCCCTTGGTCTTGGAGATGAAGAGAAGTTGTCACTTCACAATGCAAGCTCATTGACCATTAGATCAAAGGGTAAAATGTCATATTTTGCAAGAAGCTTTTCAAAACGCAATGGAAAATCACTAAAAACTCTCTTAAATATCTGATTTCAGTCATATTCTCTTCCTATTTCCTATGTTTTAATTAATTTCAGTCTATTCTGCACGTGATATGGAATTGATTTACAAAGAACTGAAGTTGATGTGCAAAGACTCAAACCCCATCGAGGAAAATCCACAAAAAAATATCTTATTTCATAGCTACTCTAAATGAAGTTCCTCAAATCTTTTTTGAGCAATTCTCATGAAATACAAAATAAATGTATCATCTATATGAATTTGATTTAATTCGCATCGCATGGAGTTTCTTAAGAATGTAAAGGAAAACCCTTTTAAAACATCGGCAAAAAATATCCGATTTCAACAATATTTCCTGTTTTAGCAACGATAATATCCACATTTCTTCTTAATCTTGTAGGTCTAAAATTTAGTCCATTCTCTAGATGAATTGAAGTAGATGATATGTGCAAAGAACATCCAAATACCCTTCGATAACTACCGATAAAAATGTCCCCAATATCCCTTGCGATATTACCTTTATTCATGTTGGTCTTTCTCCACGTAGATAATTTCACTCGTACGGAGTTTCACATTTCATATTTCCAGTAAATGTAAAATGTGTGACAGCAACTGATAGTTTTCGTGCGTGAAAGAAAATGAGAATTTTTGGCACACTGTATCCACGGGGGGGGGGGGGTTCTTCCATGGTAAAGGTACCTGGGGATGTGCCGCCCACAAGGGTATACTTTTTCGGACTTCTAGTCTAGCCTAGGGTATACTTTTTGGCAATTTTAGTCGAGTTTAGTCTAGGTAAGGGTATGCTTTGTGGCAATTTGGTTAAAGCACTGTAATAGTTTGGTAATTTCTGCAAAAAACCTAATTGTAAAAAAATTTTTGTCCTGAGAATGAGAAAATTTGGCAAGTTTTGTCTACAAAACGCCAATTCAGGGCATTTTTGATTCAGAAATGAATCTAGCCAAGGGTATCATTTTCACAAAAATTGGTCTAGCCAACGGTCCCATTTTGAAACTGTGGGCGGCACACCTCTACCCGAAATTTAGCAGAGAAACTGTTGAGCCACTATTTTTTGCCTATTTGTGTGTCTCAATCCTTATCTGAAGGGTGGCTTCACAAGTTGAGTTCGTCGACCAGCACACGACATACATGGCAGGAAAACGCAGAAAGACTAAAGCATCTAAAATAACAACATTCGTCTTCTTCGGTAATCGGCTTTTTTATACGTCAACGGCTGTAATCGTCAATACTCGGTTACTTCATTCATCAATGCAAACTTGCCTTCTATCGTCAGATGTAGCGTCCTCTCGTCTGAACTAAACAACAACCTAACGCCCTACTTACGAGACATCTAATATATTGGACACCTAAAATCAACCAATAGCAATACAAAACAAAACTGTTCACATTATGTTGTTTATGCGTTCAATTGTTATGTCTGGGATTCCCTCGCACACTTTGACCTAAAAACAACAACAGACGGGACCAGTCTCGTAACATAACTCCCTCCTTTGAAAATCAAGCGTCCTCGCTTGAGTCAGTAAAGACGCGCTGTTGTTAGGTGACAAAATTACCATAGTTCATTGCTGTTATCTTTTGATGACCAATATCACTTCTTTCGTCAAAACGCTGTGAGCATTGTCTTGTGTCTTGAGGCATGACAAATGGATGTTTGTACACTTGTGTTGAAACAATACCAATCAGCTTCTGAGTGACACCGACGATTGCACGAGATACCAAATCACGTTGGAGATCATCTACTTCCTCTGATGCATCCATCTGTTTGTCTTCACTTTCACGCCAACTTCCACTCATTAACTTTTCAAGATCAACAGCAATATTACGCAAACGATTTATTTCTTTTCCTACTAGAGTTAAAAAATCTGTTTCTTTCTCCACTTTACAACCCAGCGATGGGGACGTTTCTTGGGCCTGAATCTCAATGTCGGAGACTTTTACAAGGCCTGGAGGTTTTACTGCAAGACTTTCTTCGAGCTGTGGGCTTTCTTTGACTTGCGTGGTTTCTTCTTGGGAAACTAAGACTTCGTGTTTTTCAATCTGATCGGGTGACAAAACATGGCGGCGATTTCTACAATATTTGGCAACATGTCCAACACGTAAACAACAGTTACAAACAGGCTGTCCATCTGTTGTTCGTAGATTCCGCGGACATCTTCGTTTGGATACTCTCGCGTATGCCTTGTTGACATCAGTAGTCGCACAATAAAACGGATTGAACTGCATAACTTCTCTGTCTTCTTTTCGTAATTTTCAGTTTATTTAGTTTTGGTTGTTCCAATTTCTCCTCTCACGGGGCACCAAATGTTGAGCCACTATTTTTTGCCTATTTGTGTGTCTCAATCCTTATCTGAAGGGTGGCTTCACAAGTTGAGTTCGTCGACCAGCACACGACATACATGGCAGGAAAACGCAGAAAGACTAAAGCATCTAAAATAACAACATTCGTCTTCTTCGGTAATCGGCTTTTTTATACGTCAACGGCTGTAATCGTCAATACTCGGTTACTTCATTCATCAATGCAAACTTGCCTTCTATCGTCAGATGTAGCGTCCTCTCGTCTGAACTAAACAACAACCTAACGCCCTACTTACGAGACATCTAATATATTGGACACCTAAAATCAACCAATAGCAATACAAAACAAAACTGTTCACATTATGTTGTTTATGCGTTCAATTGTTATGTCTGGGATTCCCTCGCACACTTTGACCTAAAAACAACAACAGACGGGACCAGTCTCGTAACAAAACCCCCCCCCCCGTGATTGTATCAGACGTTTTCATATCAGTCAATATCATCCCTGCTATGTTCAATAATTTCATACATGAATCTTTGTCTAAATAATCGATAGTATGAAAAGTCGAAGCCTCCAAATGTTAGACTGGGGCTGAGGGAAGCAGAATTTCCACAAAAGTCTAGTGTAGTGTGACATCGAAAAACAAACTTGGCACGAAAGCCAGTAAGACATTTGCAGGCATTGAATGACAAATAAGATTTGCCACTCAGGCCCCGTTTCCATTACTCCGTTTTCGTATGAAAACGGAGTGGAATGTCTCCGTTTTTGGGTTGGTGTTTCCAATTAAAACGATCGAAAACGCTGTTTAGAAAAACAAATACTTTTCGCAAGCATTGTTCTCTTAGTTGTTTCATAATTCATCTAATTTACTCGTGAAAGTGGATTTGTGCTGAGTATCAATAAGAGAAAATGTTATCACTAAGAACCCAAGAAAATGATAAACAATTTTATTAGGCATGAAGTTAATGTTAAAGGCAATGGTCCAGCATTTTCGTCTTCCTCCGGATTTCTCTGGTTGTTCCCTTATCGTTTCTGCGCGTGCTCCCTTCCCTACAGCCCTTTTCAGGCTCTGTTCCTCATTCTTTTTCCCAAAACCCCTCTCAGAAGAGCTTCAAAACACCGGATTGCTTGTCAAACACTCACAGACGTAGGAACCGGGGGGCACTGGGGGCACGTGCCCCCCAAGATTTTGCAATAAATAAAGAAGTGCCCTTTTCACTTTAAAAAAATGGCCCCTTTTTCTTAAGGAAACGTGCCCTAGAAGTGTCGTGCCCCTCCAAGTTTGAGATGCTTCCTGCGTTCCTGCAAACACTTGAAAAGTTTGGCACAATTCCAAGACAAATGTGAAATTCCAAGGCTACCGGAGACGTATGTGAAATAAGCGTTGCCAAGATTGACAGCTTGTGACGTAGGTTATGAATATTTAATTATGTGACTTTGATTGACAGGCAATTATGTGATGTAATATCCGGCGTGTGGCCGACGCAATTCTTTTGTTTCTAATGCTTTGCATGCATTGTTTTGTGTTTTGGGTGCGTGTTAGCACATGCGTAGCAACAATTTTGGTCACATGACTCCTTGATTGACAGTTTTAAAACATTACGTCGTTAGAGCGAGTCACCACCCGTTCTTTTGTTCGAAATCGCGTGTTCATTGCTTAGCAATGAAGCGTTCGAAATTCGACTAAGATCATAATTCGCTATAGTTAGCTTTATAAACGAATGCAAATTTGAGTTGGCAACTGTGTTTGCATTCCTGAAATATATCAAATTTCAATTTGAAATCCGTTATTGCAATCATCAAAACAGTTTTTGCTTTTCACTGTCCTTCGTTCTTTCAGGTTTTTCAGAACAAATCGTTGTTGCCAAGGTTTTTGAGTTTATCTTTGCAACAATGTTTGATAAACCGACATTCTTTATTCACTGGCAAATCTCATCGAACCGTTGCTCAGATTCTCATCAACACAAATGAAAGTATTTCTTACAGGGCATTAAAGTGTTGGCAGGAAACAGCAATCCAAAATATATTTCAGTCTTAGCTTTAGTGTAAACAAAATATCATTGGAGCATTCCTTGCCAAAACACGACCAACTTTGCTTTGCTGCCTGCCTGATTCGCGAGGACTTTTCGCTAACAAATATTTGTACATACATACATTCAGCCTTCCACCCACAGTTTGCCAAATGACGCATTTCGTTTGGATTTTGTCCAACATCATTTCATGGTCAATACTTTGCCACATGGGGCCTTTGCAGATTTGGAAGGACAGGGTTTCCTTGTCATGAAAGATGAAAGGATGTCTACCATGTAGGCAGTTCTTTTTGGTAACATCTTTCTTTCGAACTGGCTGGTACTTATGTTTATCTTGATTTTAATTTCATAATGGAAGCTCAAATGCCCGTTGCAACATCTGTTTTTTGTTAAACAATACCCTAGTTTATTTTCATCCATGTCACAGAAGGGCAGATATTGTCATTTTGGGATTGGACACAAGGCATGAACAAGATATCTTGTCCCTGTAGTTTGTCTAACTGACAGCTTGTGAAAATATGACATGACACAGGCAACTATTCTATTTACGGAAGTGACGAGTCATAGCACAAGGCAGTTGTGCCACGACTTGTCCCCTTTGTTGGGCATTTTTTGCGTGGAAAAATAACTTCATTCCCTTCATGTTTACACCGAACGATTACAACTGAAGCTTCGAGAGTTCAATCAGCGTTCATCTTGACTTGGTTAAATGTAAGTCTTGGCTAGACTTACGACATGGAGTCTCTTCTTTCCCAGTGCTCTTTAACTTGATGATGGCACTTAGGTCGGTCTAAAAGACTGACTTTATTCGGGCCTCAGGTTTCAATAGTACCAATCATATTGAGGAATTGAAGGATTAGTGAATTGCTATGGTTACGGCAGATCATGATGGAACTTTCGATTCGATTGAGTCGACGGTTGAGAGGGAGAGTGAGGAGACCGTTTGGGGTCTCGGAACGAGGTTTGGTGTAACGCAGGGATACAAGGGACTCATCGTTATAACTCTAAGTCTTCTTGGGAATGGCGGCAACACAAGATTATGGGCGAGCCCCAAGGTTGGACCAGGGAGAGCACAACTTCGCATGCAATCATCCTCAAGACGCTGCTTTGACAGGAAGCAAAATGGCCGCTTGATCGATAAAACCTCCTTCAATTCGCAAATTTTATCACTGTTCTGAAGTAATTTAATCAAATCCTACGCATTTGTGATTCCGAAACTTTGTAACTGCGGCTTTGAAAGGATTAATCTCTCCATTCTTATGTTACGTAACTTCTTTAGATTACATAACACACCTGCAAAGAGCTTTCTTGACAGTCGTCCTGCACGTTCAGATTTTAAGCGAAAGAAAGCCATGCATAGACAGCTGTTTTGGGTTTTAGGCCAAGCTGCAGCCACATGTGCGATTAGGAGTCTATAGTGCTCGTCAATCGAGGAAGTCTCAGCCTGCCCAGTCTCAGCCATATTAAAGAGCCATTGTCACCCAGGATGCTTTGCAGGCTCGCTGAAATCTCACAGATTTGGCCTGAGTGAAAATCATGGATTCACATTGCCGTTATTGCGGTGACAAACAAGTTTTTACTTCAGTTGATCTGCTCTTCCATTCGGTTACAGCACTGTGAATCTTTGCTCTGTTTAGGCCAAATTTGATCTTTAAACAGTCGATAATTGCAGCGTGCCCGCAAAGGACCCTGGGAGACAAAGTCATTCCGATGACAATGGCTTTTTGCTAAAAAGTACAACATTCTGTTAATTACTGTTGCTCAAAATGTGGTGTTTCATGCCTATGTTCCATCAAGTCTCCCCTAAAAAGAATGAAGATAACAATCACCACCCATCAAACTTGTGCTGTCTTTAATTGCAAATAAACCAAGAGAAAATTCAAGATTGAAATCATGATCAAATTCTTGTGGTTTTTCAAAGAGTTTCATGTTTTATTGAGTAAGCCGGAATATTCTGCTCATTAAACCAAGACACAAATTCATAAACAGAAACTTCAAAAAAGATCTTAATAAGATCTGTAACATTACAGAATTTTGGTGATTTTCAAAAACGTGAAAGCTATGTTTGCATAACCGGTAGGGATGGAAGGTGCTCTGTATTTCAACATAGATCAGTCAAATCGAAATTGAGGTGGGCGTACTCAAACTTCAAGCAGAAAACCAGCATGTTATAGCTTCGCCCACTCATGCCTTACTCCATATAACGCGAAACATGTTTTTCATATTCTTGCTTTCAATCCTCGCAGAATTAGATTGCGAAATTGATTCAGAAGGTTGGAAACAATGATAAACAAGTTTCCATTAGATATTTGCTATTTGCATCCAGTCAGTAACCCATGCATTAAAGTTGGCTTGCGGGCATAAATTGGTGGGTCAACAGCTGCATTTGCAAGTCAAAATTAGCGCCCTGTATCTGATGGGGTCGACACGTGCGTGGATAGTGTTCAGCTAGAGAAACGTGTGTAAGAATTTTCTCAGCCTGCGGACAGGCTTCAGAATGCTTCACTTCAGAATGCCTCAGAATGATGCAAAAAGAAGAAGAGAGCCTGTAGGAATAGGCTACAGTTTTGAATTTTATAAATCTTATCTGAGTTACGAAAGACTGTTATTATTTGTCCAAGATTTCAATACGACAAGTGATGAAAGTGGTGTTATTGATCAGTCTTTCCTATTTTTACTTAAATAATTCATTGTGGGAAGTTAGAATGTCAATTTCAAGGAAAAATAACAAAGAAAGCCATATACCTCAAATCGGGCATATGGAATTCGAAAATGCTGCCCATTCTCCAACAGGCCCTTTCCTGTCTTTCCCTCCTCCACAGCTCCCAGATAAGGCCTCCAGATAAGGTCTGTCACAGGCTAGCATTTCCTTTGTCCTGTTCATAGATGGCCTCTATACAAGAAAATTTCACTTTAAAAATTGTGTTGCAAACAATTTAGGCAATTTCGGCTTGACTAAATTGCTAATCAAAAGTGCCCTGAATTTGCGTTTTCTAGACTTTGCCAAATTTTCGCCTTCTCTAGACCACAATAACCACAATTCTGAGTTTCTCGAGCGGAATTACCACACTTTGACCATTCCGTGACCAAAATTACCAAAAAGTATAACCTTGGCTAGACTAGAAGTCCGAAAAAGTATACCCTTGTGGGCGGCACATCCCCAGGTACCTAAGACCACCACCTGTGACTACATGGCTTGAAAACACTTTTACCTACAATGCAAATTTTACAATTGGATTCCCCTGAAGTCTTCAATATTTTCAGAAGCAATTTTTTTCTCCTTCAAGAATTCAAGAAAATTATTAAAAAATTGAAAATATCATTACTTCTAGAAATGTAAGAAGAGTCTTTTACGAATGGTTGCAAAATGGTAGCTATGAAGCACAAATCCCTTCGCTGTTGTGACTTATGATTTGGAAAATTGATGACGAAAAATTCGAGGGACAAAAATCACTCCAAAATAGTGCACGAGAAATTGGGATTTTAAAATCTCTCAGATTTTCCAAAGATTTTTGACATCTTTTCCAGGACTTTCAAAGATTTTTTTAGTTTTCTTCGAAGACTATTTCCTCTCAAAATTCTTGGGATTTTCAAAGATTTTCAAGATTTGGCAAGATTTTTGAAGATTTCGCTAGATATTTAAGGATATATGATTTGCAAGATTTTTGAAGAATTTTCGAAAGATTTTTGAGAATTTTTATCATTTTTGAGCGCAAAAATCTGGAGTTTTCTACATTTCAAAAACATTTTCATGATTTTTTGGCATTTCTAAGATTCTGTGAAGATTTTTTAAATTTTCGATACTTTTCGAGATTTCCGGCATTTTTTGAAGATTTTTAGGTTTTTTTGCCGCTCGAAAAAATTCTCAACAAGTTGAAAAAAGACACTGTAATTTCTGAAAAATTTCAAGATTTCTTGAAAGTCCAAAAGCTGAACAAATTCGAGAGCTGGCGAAATTTCTTTAGAGGCATTCCTTGCAAAGAAAGAGGACACAGAATTCTACATCAACCATTTTATTGATTTGGAACATGTGCTGAAGATTTTGGATTTGGTTGTAGACTATCCTATTTTTTGGAGCCAAAACTTTCAGCTTCTAGCCATGTGGCAAATGAAGCCTCCGGGCAGTTGCGGCTGTAGGGCCATTTTAAAACAGCATTATCTAACAGAGCAGATATCATCTGCGGGCAACGGAAAAAAGATTTCCGGTGTGGATTATGCACCAGCCAAAGAAAGTTTGCACGCAAATATGTCGGTGGTGAGAGAGGATAGACGGATTTCCGATTCAGCAAGATTTCTACGTTTTATTGTTCATTAAGGATCTTATGGAATCAATGAATCAATGGTTTAGGAATTTAGGAGCGGAAAAGAGAATCTTTCAAGTTGCAAGGTCGACTTGTTACACAGTAAAGACTTTTCTACAAAGGAGTCTGGATCGAATGTTTTTTAAGCGAAATGTTAAAGGTTCGATTGAGTGGTGTTAGGCCTTCTAATCGTTTTTGTGGACATTCGAAAATTCTGCTAAGTAAGTGTCTCAAAATGTCGCTCGATTCGAGTTCATTTTATAGAATAGTTCTTTGAAGCTCCATTCCTGAGAATGTTCAAAATGTTAAGAAACCTAAAAGCCTTTCTTTCTGCTAAAAACAAGCTATGAACTTTGTAGCTTCTAGCAGAAATGTTGTGCTGCAAATGATCGATAAATTGCAATGAAAACAGTGAAAGTTCAGTTACAACAGAAGACGCAAATTCAATTTGAAGTAAAGCATTCGGACAAAGATTCTGTTGAGGGAGCAGCCCTTCCTTTTTGGGGCGTGGCGATATTTTCAAAACAATTAAAATTGAACCGTCGTTAATACTGGAAATCATGAGACACTCCTTTCCTGAGCAGATGTTTGCAAAACGTTCGCATGTGCGTTAATTAGAAATTAGACCATTCTTGTCATTTTGGTCAGGTATATACAATCATTATGATCAACACACATACAAACTTATGAGTCAAATGCGCAAGATCGACGCAATCCAAAACCATATGGAAATCAAGTGCAAACTTGCTTAGCCAAATAGACGAAAATCTTTGGTCACCTCTGGCATTTGATTTAGTTGGGCGGGGGGCTTACTCAAGATTTGTCTAAGGCGCTTATTAGAGAGAGGGAGTAAAAAGAATTTTGAATACCTGAATTAAGAATCTTCACCAAGCTAGGCCGAAAAAGTGATGTCTTTGCTGCATTTCTAAATCGGAAATCAATTCTTGTTAGGAATCAAACTAACGAGGGCGTTTGTATTCATTAAGACCTCCTGTGGTGTATAAGAAAGCCTTTTGAACGCTTGACCAACAAGATAAATGCGTGATTTCTACTTTGAGTGGGAACTGCGTGGGTTGTGTTACGAGTTGCGATTTTTGTAACGATAGAAACGGAAGCAAGGAAGAACGACGTATGACCCGATCCACGGGGAAAAATTGATTACACTTGACCTAAGATGAGTAAAGATTGCTTATGTAATTCAGGGTTGATTGAAACAAGGTTGCTGGGACATATCAAGCTGTTCCTGTGTTTTAAAGGAAGTGTGCAATGATAAATAGGCTTCTCTAAAAATAGAACAAAGAAAATACGCAAAAACGGCATTGTTTCTTCAGCCATGGATTATCAACAACACGTGTGGGCCATCAATTTCAATAGGATATTTTTAGATTTTTCTGCTCTGTGCAAATGCAGGCTTTTAGCCTGGCACAAACCCTTTAAAGGGAATAGACAAAGCTATATCTCGAAGTCGCTATAAATAGGCTATAGAAAACGCCTACGCATTCATTGTTTCCTTGGCTCCACAATGAAGCCGCATAGATTACATTTTTAACCTGGCCCGGGCCAGCTTTTAACTATGTCGATTCCCTTTACTTGAGAATTCTACTCTTTGATGAACCTTCGCTTACGGTTTTTAGGCTGCTTTGATAAAGAAATTCATGTACTCGTTTTTATAACTTTGTTATATCATATCTAATCATAATAATACTAAATTAAAATGCAACATAAGTTGGTAAACAAACATATATATGTTGTAAATACAAACTTAGTTGCAGGTTCTGGCACTAAAGAATACAACATCTGTTCGTCCCCTTCGTTCGTACTTGGCTCGAAAAGAAAATACAAGAATCAGAGATGTAGAATGAACCCCTAATTACGTAGGCAAAATCATCCCACCTTCCAGGCTTGAGCTGAGAGGTGAGATGCCATCCTCCTATACGATCCCTTGTGATGGAATTGCACTAAGGTTGGATGGAAATCTTCATATCAACGCTGGAAGGCGGGATGAAATCATCTGCCTTGCGCACGCACCAATTTGAAATTGTTGGGGAGACGAGGTATGCTTTGTCTGAGGAAACTTGTGCCCCCCGTGCAGTACGTTGAAGGTCATGCGCAGAAGTGTTTTTGAGTTGAAAATCTGACGGCGCACGAGCTTCAACCCATTGAACAGGGGGACACATTAGTTTCCTCAGACAAAGCAATCTCGTCTCCCCAACAAGAAAGCAAAAGGAAACCAAGTGGATGCTGGAACAGAACACCAATTATGATTGCTATTGCCTGAAATAATGAGCTGGGAGGTGGGGTGAAAACGCTGGAAGGAGGATGAAAGTTTACATATGAACACAGCTAGATTTAATCAAACTTGACGGCTGATAGCCTGGAAAGGAAAATAATTTTCCTACAATTCAATAAAATTTGATTGCACTGCAAGAAAAGGTATTACTTCCTTTGAATCAAGTACCCTGGGCACTGGAAAGAGAGATGATTTAGCTAAGGGAGACTGGGTCAAGATTACTGATGGAATGCCTTTACCCCTGATGGAATGCCTTTACCCAGAGCCGCAGCAAAGATTTACGGATCGCTATTGATACTGGTACCAGGTTTTGACTCCCCGACCCTATCTCCTCGGCTCTGCGGCTTACCTTGCCTTAGTAATTCCAACAGAATTAAATTACTGTCCTGTGAACTCTACAAATTTGAAATAAATCTTAAAGATATTCTAACAAGTCAGAGTAACAATAACTAAGCATATATACGGTAAATCTACAGGGTTTCTAAAAGAGGTGCCCCATTCGTATGACTCTGTGGAGGAGCTGAAGATCCAATTATCTTTGTTTTTACAGTCGCATAGGAGAAGTTTCAACTTAGAATTTGAGACCTTGTGTGAGTCCATCTGACACATGGTTGCTGATTTATGGTAGAGAAAAGGCAAAACGTGGTTTCTTCAAATTGGCTTCTCCGTTCTTCTCCCACAATATCAAAATCAAGAAGATTTCCAAAGAAATGCTTCTGACGTCATATCAAATTTTTCATAACCATCTTAACCCTTTATCCGGCACAGTTGCAGATTTGCAACAAATTCAACAAGCTTCCATTATTAGCCAGCCTCGTTCTGGATGGTGATCCTACCCATCATGCAAAGTTTGCATTACTTTGCTGATCACGTTGCTATGTCATCCTTTCTCCTGGCATGGTCACAGCAGAATCACCATTTGCTCGAAGATTGGATGTTTGAGGTATGTTTATATGGCCTAATTTGATTTCATATTTAGTGTCAAAAATCATTATCAATGATGCTGTGAAGACATTATTCTCATCAAGAACAGTTAGTTCTTGCGTGATTCCCTTCAATTCTTTTACTCTTTCCATTTGCCTGTAATTTCTGAATGGTGAAAATAATTTGTTGCAGATCTGCAACATTGCCAAGAATGGGTAAGAATAAACAGGCAAGTGTCATTTGCTTTGTCCCAGGAAAGGTACTGTTTTTCATGATCAAAGATGTTATGTTTTGTTTTAATATTGCTGCAGTTCCCAATGTAATGAAAATAAGAAATGATATGCTTGAAGTTTGTTTATTTTCCAGATCTTTTGACAATATTCCTTCTAAAATTGACATCCTATGGCCAGGAATTAAATCTTTTGTTTACTTTTCAGGATCATGAATACATGGCCTCAAAAAAAACTTGGTGTGCAGGATGCCCTTGCCTACATAATTGATGGGAATGATTCTGACTTGGAGGATTTCAGTTCAGATGATGATGACGATGCTGATGACAATTTTGTTATTGAATCTCAAGCTGTTGGTGATTCTTCTGAGGGTGAGAGTGAGGATGGTTCTGAGCCTGTGCAAGCAGCTGAAGCAAGTGCAGCACAAGGCATCAGTGGAGCTGCTATGAATAATGGAAGCCCTTCCAAGAAGCATGTTTATCGATGGAGGCATAAGGACATTCCAAAAATCAATGCACCTTTTCATGAAAACAAAGAGGAGATGCAAGAGCTGAAAACACCACTTGAGTACTTCAAGTTCTTCTGGAGTGATGAACTGATAGATTTGGTTGTTGAACAGACAAATCTATACAGCACACAGAAGACAGGCTATTCTGTCAACACAAACCACGATGAAATTGAGCAGTTCTTGGGGATGAATATCATGATGGGGATTATTCAACTACCATCATATGCAATGTACTGGTCGCAAAAGATGAGATATCCCCCAATCGCTGATAAAATGTCATTGAAAAGATACGAAAAGTTGCGAAGGTTTCTACACTTTGTAGACAATTCAACTTTTGATCAGCAAACAAGTGGGAAGCTTTATAAAACCCAGCCAATCCTTGAGAGTGTTAGGCAGCAATGTCTGAAAGTTCCCCCAGAGGAGAGCCATTCTGTAGATGAGCAGATAATACCAGCAAAAACAAGATACAGTGGTATTAGACAATACAACCCAAAAAAGCCAGTTAAGTGGGGATTTAAGAATCATGTTCGTGCTGGGGCATCAGGGTTCATGTATGATTTTTATGTGTATGCTGGAAAAGAAGCATCCATGGATACACCTGAACAATATAAACACCTGCAGAAGTCTTCCCAAGTTGTTGCACGACTCTGCACTCATTTGCCAAAAGAGAAGAATCACAAACTTTTCTTTGATAATTGGTTTACAAGTTTAGACCTTCTACATTACCTGAAGAAAAATGGAATTTTAGCATGTGGGACAGTCAGGGCTAATCGGTTGGAAGGTTGCCCATTGAGTAGCAACAAAGATTTAAAGAAAGGAGGGAGAGGATCCTTGGATTATAGATCTGATCTGAATTCAGGGATCATTGTTACAAAATGGTATGACAACAATGCGGTGCATCTTGCATCAAACTTTGTTGGGGTAGAACCAATGAGTTCTATGGAGAGATGGTGCCCCACAGAAAAAGAGAGGAAGGAAATTGAGTGCCCCCAGATTGTAGTGTGCTACAACAAAGGAATGGGTGGTGTCGACCTTGCAGATATGCTGATTTCATTGTACAGAATTGCTATAAAGACCAAAAGATGGTACATAAAGATTTTCTGGCATTGTGTAGACATTGCTAAGGTTAATGCATGGCTTTTGTATCGTCGGCACTGTGATGATCATGGCATACCAAAGAAACGCCAAATGTCATTAGTGAAATTCATCACTGAAATAGCAGAGGTTTTGCTCTCAGCCAACAAAGTTGCTCCAGCAAGCTCTGCAGGAAAACCTGGGAGGCCCCTGAAGAGAAAGAGCCTTGAAGCTGCCAATGAGACTCAAAACAAAGGAAGAAAGCCAAAAATGCCACAGCCAAATGAAGATTTGCGTTTTGACCAATTGGGGCATTGGCCAGAACCAGAGAGAGACAGACGAGGACGTTGTCGACATTGTAAAACTGGTTATTCTCAAGTGTATTGCTGCAAATGTGGAGTTTGCCTTTGCTTGCGAAATGGTAGCAACTGCTTCAAAGACTACCATTCCAGATAACTATGATTCAAATATGACTCATAACTGAAAGTGTGCTACTTCTTATTGTTTTGGAAAGTTATCCAAGTGTGATAAATTGAGATGATGTTGAATATCAAATCTTTTCTATCCTTGACCTCCTAATGTGAAATTGTTATATGCCAGATAAGAATCAGAAGCGTTGAATGATTCATTAATCTGACAAATCAAATTGACGAAATCATTGACCGCGCCCAAAGACTGAGTTTATTTTGCATTTTCCACCCCCATTGGACTTGTAAAGCAATGCTTAGACTCAAATTGTACCTCATTGGTACAGAAATTGTGCTCTATGCAATTATCAGTTTTTATGTATTTGCATACCGCTTTTTGGCAATGTTGCAAATATGCAACAAATTGTGCCCCCAAAAATGTGGGGGCAAAATTGAAAAATTCTTGATATCCCTACTATTTATCTCTAAATTGATACAGTTGTGAAGAAAAGAAATTTTTTTGTACAAAAATCAATATTTGCCAGATAAAGGGTTAAAAGGGTCAGCAGTGTTTTCTTTTCATAAGAGAGTACTTTCTACCTTTTAAAAAATATGGTGAAATTTTAATACGATGCCAGAGTCCATTCTTTGAAACTTAATTTTATTTTGAAATAGACCTTTTAGCTATTCTGGGAAAGAATCTGAATCGAACGATGTTATGATGCACTTTGAAGAATATTCGAATGCGTATCATAGTGATAGAACCTCTAACGCCACTCGATCGAACCTCGCGTATAAAATTGTATAAAAATAACGCTCGATCCAGACTCTTTTCTACAATAGCTAAAAGGTCTATTGCTGGAGAACAACAGCCGTGCTGTTTCTACAGCAGCCGCCTCTTTTGCCGTTTCTCTATCCATAAATCAGTAGCCACTTGTTAGAGTGACTGAATGTCTCAAACTCTAAGTTGAAGCTTGGCCTATGCAACTGTGTAAAAACCGAGATAATTGAAACTAAAGCTCCTCCACAGTAGCTACACAAACGGGCACAATTATTTTGAGACACCCTGTAAATAGAGCACGATGAAATCACAGAACAGCGATCAGATCATTGACTAGTAATCAATCATAGATTGGCGATCAATCATTGATTAGCGATCAGATCATTGATTAGCGATCAATCATTGATTAGCGATCAATCATAGATTGGTGATCGATTATTGACTTGCTATGTTTTTTCTCTTCATAACTACAATTGAAACTATAATAGTCTTCCTCTACACTCGGATGCTCCGCAATAACATTGTAAAACCTTACCCGGAACACTACCAACATCATAAGAATAGTCCCATGTCAGTTCGGTTAATGCTGGAATATTCCTGAAAATAGAGAAAAGAGTATGACTCAAAAGTAGTAAGAAAGAAGGTGTAAAGGAAGAGAATGAATGAATTTGAGGGTAGATAAAAATTTCTTTTTTTATTCATAATAAATTAACATTAAAAGAAACTGAAATACGTTAATATTGTACCGCTCTTGGTGTAAGAAGACACAAGGTCATCTGGCCTACACCAAGAACGGCACTTACAATTTTCAAATACACCTTCAAAAGCAAAGAAAACTACTGGGAGCAGGAAAAGAAAACAGGAATACGAAGCAAAAATTAAAGGAGATAAAGGGACTGGCAGTTTCACACCAAACTCAAACCATGCTATGTGTCTAGCCCTTGTGTCGTAGGTCTAATATCAGTTTTGTACCATCACATCGAAACTGATGGTACAATGAAGATGGCAGTAAAGCACTAATATCCATCAATAAGACTGTGTTAATATGATGCAAGCACATTTTGATATCGGTGAAAAATGTGACGGATAGGCCTCCCGTTCACACGACAACGGCACAATGTTGCCAGCAGATTTTAAAAACAGCAGATTTTGAAAACGGAACTCTAACTGGTACATCTTGAAAACGGCATCGTGTCAACACTCGAAAATAATGAAAATTTTTTAACGCAATCAAAATTAGGCAAAACGGCTCTTAAGGTGCATGTGGCTACATTTCTTCGGCATCAACTTCTTGGAGAGACTGCATAGAGCTACCAACTGTTGAATTTTCTTTCGTTTTCATATTATGCCGGCATTGTGTGAACGCAGTCTGAATCAGCTACAAACTTATGGGAGAGTGAAACAAACTAATCCCTGTTTGAAAGACCACTTCTCCTTGGATATGAAGGTCATAGAATTAGCAGGCATATCATTCAATAGTAAACATGTTCAAATCCATTTCAGAATTTACTAGAATGAAATTGGTCAATACATTCAGAAATTACGAGGAATTTACTCGAGAAATCATCTTCAAGGAACCTTCAAAGCAGGCCTAAAATCACGACCAAATATTTCCTTATGTTTCCACCTCACAACAATGACCACGACACGTTTTAGCTGCCAGGGAAGACACATTCACCATCCCTTTGGGGTGAAACGTGCTAAGACATGTAAATGACAATGCTGCAAGGCAGAAAGTTTTGTCATGATTTTAGGCCTCTTTTGGTGGTTTCTTGAAAGGGCGCTTGCTTGAGAAAATCGCTCATAATTTCAGAACTGAGTCTCCAATTTCAGTCAAGTAAATTTTGCAACTTACATGCACATGTTCATCACTGAAAAATATACTAGCCATTATCATTGCCTTGACATCCAAAGAGCAGTGACCTTTAAAATGGGGATCGTTCTTTCACTCACTCATTAGAAAATTGGAAGATGAAAAGAGGAAGGGACGAATGATACTTACTGCTGAGCAAAGAAAGCGACGAGCGGAAATCTCAGATCATGGGTGTCAACAAACACATTTTGTACAAACAGATTCGGTACGCAGCTATGCTACAGAAAAAAGAAATAAAACTGTTTTGTAAACATGACATGAGATGGTTTAGTTTCAGTAATGGTCTTCTCAAGAAGGATTTCTATCTAAACATACAATAATCCAGCTTGAATTTGTCCTACATATTTTCTGTTTATATTTTATGCTGTGTGCCGATGCACAGACAGTAATTAGGGAGTTTAAAACACCATGACGGCAACGGCAACTACAACGCAATGTTGTTTTTGTTTGAGAACTTTGGATTCAAAAGATTCCTTGTTTTCTGTTCGAGTTTGCTTCTCTTGAGAGTCTCTAAAGTTGTACTGTTCAATTTCACAACTTGGAAACCCTATTTCTGGAACAAGGGCAGATTTTGTAATACAATAGTATCACTTGCTTTTGGTTCACATCTCAATTCAAAGCGATTTGCAAATGCAAACAAAGAAATCCTCGCAACCGGTAATTGAAAACAAACATAGCCGCAAAGTTGCCCTGAAACCAGGACGGCAAACTCTCAGTTGGTGCGGGCGAGGGGAGGTTTTTAAAAGGAGTTATGTGCTTACTACGAAATACGAAGGGTAAATCTAAAGTTCTGTATGGTGGATTTCGTTTACGTGATTTAGGAGCTGAGGAGTAACTGCTAACATTTGAGTGATACACATGCAAGAATTGTAATGCCTTCTGCCTGGCTTCTGAATCATGTAAACAAAATCCGCCCGATAGGACTTCAGCTTTACGCTTCTTATTTCGTAATAAGCACATAGCTTCTCTTAAAAACCACCCTTCGCCCGTACCAAGTGAGAGTTTCCCGTTCCGGATTCAGGGCAACTTTGTGGCTATGTTTGTTTTGAATAACCGGTTGAGAGAATTTCTTTTGTCCGCAATCGCTAATCGCTTTGAATTGAGGTGTGAGCCAAAGCAACTGTTGCTACTTTATTACAAAATCTGCCCTTGTTGATGACGAGACCTCTGAGGCGAGAAAATATTAGAAAGGAAAAACCCTGGAAAAAATGAAGAGCCTCACGTTAAGAAATCTTCCAACATTTCCATATGATTTAGCATCAATGACATAACATTGCTCCTCGCCAAATAATTGTCGTATGCTTTTCTTCTCTGGCTCCACTGATTCACTTGTACCTTGCGGGACACCAGGGGGCGTTATCTGAAGTCGAGCCAATGCTGCTTTCCGTGAAAAATGTCCACCTTTGTTGGTCAAAAAAGATAGATATCCAATTTTTTTATTCTTATATTTTTAAGTTAAGCATAGATTGCAAATCCTTAAATCGGTGTAAAAAGGAGGGTGTAAAGTTCTATGACCAATTTCTTTTAATTGAGAGGTTTGAAAGGAACTTCAGCCACTTTTATATAACTCTACCATTGGACTTTCAGAAATCTGGAATATTTGTCAAAATTACAGCCTATTTTGCATTTCAGCGCATTTTAGGACGTGAAGGCACCAAATTTCTACATTATAAACCAGAAGAGTGAAAGACCCTTGCTTGCTACTATATTGCAGACACCCATAACCTATGGTTTCCTTGGAAATTATGCGATTTTTCTTTAAGGCTTAGAAAGTACAATATTTCTAAGTTTTTTTTCAAAAATTTTCTAGAATTCTTAGAAAAGGAGGAAATGGTAATTCTGAAAATATTGAAACTTTCAGAAAAAGTCCAACGGTATATTGATAGTAACATACATTAAGTGCAAAAATTTTTGGCGTGACAAATTTTCGGACAAAGAGTTGTCCGAAAATTTATTTGTACGAAATATGGCACTGTCCGAAAATTTGTCACGCCGAAAATTTCTTGACCGATATGCGCATGTGTAGCGTGAATATGAAAGCGAATCTCAATCATATCATGAAGGACTATCTTAAACATGCAAGGTTTTGAAAAGAACTTATGTTTCAAATCCAGCAATATTGTTATTAGTCGAAAAAATAACAACGATATCCTCACCATCCTCTTTCAAACTGACGACATACGAATATAGATATGGAAACTAGTAAGCTTTTTTGTCGTGAGAAGTAACTACGAGACATGATGGGAGGCTAATTCGAACTTTTCAAAGGTGTTTATTTTCAGTAAAACATAAACCTGATGCAATTTTTGCATTAATGGTTTAAAGGCTTGTCAAAATCTTGTCCGAAAATTGATTTGTCCGAAATATCAAAAATGCGTCCGAAAATATTTTCGCCGAAGTTTATTGTCCGAAATTTTTTCTGCTGAAAATTTTTGCACTTAATGTAGCTCAAGTTGTTTTAAAGCTGTTCAGTTCACAGAATTAGATCATAGAATTTCACACACATTCATTAATTTGAAACATATGCTTCTTAGTTTATTTTCTCTACAAAACATTAAAGTAAATCAACGGGGTTAAAAGCAAACTTAGCTAGGGGGACTGGTAAATCTAAATATAACCTATTGTATTTGATGTGTACGATCTTTGAAAACAATAAGAAGATAAGCGGTGCCTGCCGTTCTTTTGTGCTATGTTTAGATTACCTCGCTATATCTCCGTTCATTTACTTTAACCCCATAGTGTTTCCCATTGCAAGGTAATACAATTAAAAGATGCCATAGCTTTTCTTCGGTGGACCTACAAAAACTCTTTACTTGAATCAATCCAGATACCAACCATCTCAGCAAAGGTCTCGCCAGTGCAAATTTCTTTCACATTACTTCACCCCCCCCCCGGCCTTAAACTGGCTAGTACTAGTACTCCTTAAAATGGGATGGTGCCATGGTACACATCGTCCTTAAATATTTTCTTTTAGACTGCTTTTGACGAAATGGATAACTGACGTTCATAGCCAGAACCAGATGACGTTTGCTTTTGAAGTTTGACGTTTGACGTTTGCCAGAACCAGATGACATTTGTATTTCACTTTAGTTAACTTTAGTTTTTGTATTGATACAAACAGTGTTCAGCACGTTCTAAATAACTACATTGTTCGTTGATTCACTTAGGCTGTGCTAGCTCCAACGATTAGCTGAAAAATACGATTGAATACGATTGACAATGAATGAGAGATAGAGTACGACTTACCAGTTGAGCTTCTTGGTGATGTGAAAGTCTTTCCGCTATTGATCGATTGATTCAAATCAGAATTAGCAACTGATTCTAACGAGCGATTAACTGGTTGCTTGACTGATTGAGAATCATTAATCTCTAAATCATTATCAGTCTTTTGATCAACTAATCGTTGAAGTAATATTGATTTTGTTGATTTCTTTGCAACTGCCTTTCGGATTTTTGGACCTAATGCTTGGACAGCTTTTCTAACCTCTTCACTGAGTTTGGCCTTCGCACCATGATCTATACTACGCTGATCCTTGACCTCCAACTTGATGTCCTCCTTTGAGTCCACTGACTTTTCATCTTTGACCTTTACATCTTTGCTCTCATTCAAATCTTCTAATGAGTCGTCTTCGATGTAAAACAAAGGAGATAGTGACTTGTTTAGTTCCTGCTTTGTTTTCTGTTCAGGCCTGGCATCTAGCATGCAAAAATAAGAAAAGGTATAATCAATCCTTGATACATTTAGCCAACAAGCGATGGCTCCAAACCAAGGTTTAAGATATTGCTCAAAGAGAATAGCTTGAAATGACGTTCGAAAAGGGAACAGCCTGAAATGAGGTTTTCAACGTATCATTTTATTCCCGTTAAAGGTAATATGTCCTATAAGTACAGCTGCATATACACTCTGTCAAAATATGCTAACAAGATGCTGCTGAAAAACTTCAAGCAGCGCACTGTGATTGGTAGAATTTAACTGATCGCTTGCAAGTGAAAGTAAAATTTCATAGCAAAGCTGCCTGCTGTGGTTAAGCTCTAGAAATGCAACCGCAAGTGAGTGATTTGTCTACCTACATTAAAGCTGGAGATCCCATCAGCCAATTTTCCAAAATTGCAAGTGAAAGTAGCAGGGTTGTATTCATATGGACACATTACGTTTGAGAAATTAAAAAAAAATTTCATCTTCTTTACATGCGCTTGAACCATTGACCAACGAGATGAAAATGAACATTTCATGATACGTTTAACCATTGCACCCCCGGAAGGGCCATATGGCCCAACAGTATTCATTGAGAACTGCGAATTTTTCAGGAGGTAAAGCATCTGGAATTCCGATTGATTTGAAAGGTTATGCACATTGCATTTATCTATTGCTTACTGAATCACTGATTATGATACCCCCTGGAAAACGACAATCTACATTAGATTTTCCTGTTAAGCTTAATTTTAGCCGGGCGTGAAAGGGTTAACTATTTTGGTGAATTTGCAAAGAGAAATGGCTTTTTGGGACACCAGGTAGAAAACAGCAACCTTACACAAACATATATAATGAAAATAAAACACTATTTACCTATGATTTTGATGTCATCTGCTGATTCTCCTCGTAACTTTTCCACTTTGACCTTGTTCGGAGTCACTTCATTTTGCTCCTCTCCCATCTTCAACCGATGAATCATCGTCTCAAATGAGTTTGGCTTCTTTTCATCTGCCTCCTTTTTCAGTTTGGACGTACATTCAGGTGCAGGTTCAGACGCAGATTCAGATAATGATTTAGACTCTGCATTCCATTCAATTTGTTTTGTATTTTCAGACTTTGAATCTTTATCTCGATCTTCTGGATCACTGTCAACGGTTAAATCGATCACTCCTTCATGGTGATTAATTTTGGTTTTATCTGTTTCTTCAGAGCTGAAAAATAAAAAAGTAACCTTTTAAGATAAAGCAGTTTCTTTGACATTTTTAGTCAAGAAAATTGTTAGATTCCAGTCAAGATCAACGAAGAATGGAAACAGAGCAAATTTGCTGACTCGGATTTGAATCTCGTTATATGACATAATTTTCATTTCCTTCGAATCCTATCGAAGTCATTCACCTTGATCTCCAATCAAACTGAAAAGAGACTCCCCTTGTCATCAACGAGATAAAACCACTGGCGAGTAAGTCAAAAAGTTTACACGTTTGGAGGGCTGTGGGATCAAAAGTATACGACTGATGCTGAAAAACTAAAATGTTAATCTATCAACCTCCAAAGGCCAACTTAGATGAGAAAATTATGTTCGCTAATATCAGTCATCTTATAGACTCAAAATTAGAAAGATGTCAGTTAGAGGTTTGTATGGGATTCAAAAATTCCATGTTCCGTTTAGGCCCATGACTTACTTGCTATAGAATTCAAATTCAATCCTGAAACTGACAATGGCATTGAATTTGAATTTCAAAGCAAAATAAATCATGGAACGTGGAATTCGTGATTCCCATACAAACTGCTTATAGGAATTTTTCTCATTTTTCGGTCTAAAAGATAAGCGATTTTACGAAACAAAATTTTCTCATCTAAGTTAGGCTTTGGCTGACTGATAAACATTTCAGTTCTATTGTAGACTAAGACGGGTCAATATAACTGGCTCTGCCTCGCTGATTAAGCAACTGTTTTTCTCGGACAACGAAAATCAAACGCAAAGTGAACATTGCGTTCGATTTCGTAATAAAGTGAAATTGCAGTCTTTTGCTTTTGCCAAACAAGATGTCTTATCTCAATTTCAAGAGATAAATAACCAATAACCATCTGATAACTTCACATGAGCTGGGAACGTGGCAGATGCGTTGCAAGTAAATATTTGTAGAATGAGTGGAAAACAGACGAAAAGACCTTCCATGCGTCATAAGAATGGCAAAGAATGAGATGATATCTGCTATTTTCCCATGCATGAAAACTTAATGCTGAGTAATGATAAAAACTCAATTAAGATTTGATGCTGGATGCATCATAAAGTTTCACAGTTTTTGCAAAAGCATAAAAAACGCCGCAAATCTGAGTTTTACAAAACTTTGGCCTAAATCACAAATATCTATCACTACGTTGAAAAACTTTTATTGTTGCGATGATTGGAAAAAATCCCTTCCTCTAAGACACACTCTTATCAGCAAACGACGGGGGTAGTCAAGGAACTTCGACTTCACTCCCTCATGATGTCGTCCATGTACTGTTGAAATTTTTACGCATTCTCTTCTATCCCATTTTCTATTTTCAATTTTTTAGGCACGGTAGCCCCTTTAATCCACAAGAAGTTCTTTTCAGGAAGCTGTGGCTAAGTAGTTCAGATGTAGTGTCTTACGTAATTTATTTTGAAATTTTTGTAACTGAATAAACGCATAAAGTAAAAGTTCACATTAAAGAACATGTGATTGTCTGCCACGGGCTAAAACGGCTCATACACATCCTAAAATGTTTGTTATACAGGGTGTTTCAGAAAAACACATCCCACTTCTATTCGAAATTCTTCAGGAAATAATAAAATTTGAATCAATTTCCTTTTTATCAATGACAATTTAAGACTAAGCAAATACAATGCAATATTCTGTGCCGTCCATAGCAGAAATAGACATGACGTCATTTGGTTCTGGCTATGAACGGCACTTAACAAATCCTCGAACAACAATCAGAAAAAAGGAAACAAAATATATATGAAGGAAAAAAGACAAAAAAGTAATACAAGATAAAAAAATTTGACGAATACCATCTGAAAGTACAATCTGTCTTCTTTCTCATGATATCCAAGTTGGGTACATTAATTGAATTTTTCATTGCTTAATTGACGTTTTCACGAGTATGACCTAGTTTGGATGCCGGAAAGTGATATGATAGGACATTTACACAGACGACGATCGCCCTTTGCAAGTGCACATTTCATCATCATCTTCAAATGCATCTCATGAGGATGAATATTAGACTGATGACGAGCCCCTTGTATCCCTGCGGTAAACCTTGCTCAAGAGGGACTCATAATGAAACAGTGAAAAACCCGGCCCTATCTCATGCATTCGATCATGATTCGATTGCTCGAACCAGAATCGAACGACTCTCGTAGCTCTGTTGAACGGTCACTCCTCGGAAAGAAAATGCGATGAAAACCAGGTCAAGCAGACATTTAATCAACGAAACTTGGTGTAAATCAGAAGAAGGAAGTTTACTCTACCTGGTAAGTGCAAAATGAGTCTCTAAATGCTACATTTTCCATGTTTTTAAGATGAAAACAAACCGGAGAAATCTTCAACTACCTGCCGTAGCAACTTTGTTCAGAATCTAGTCAACGGCATCATTCGAACCGAGAATTCGACATCATTGTTCTCTGCCAAATCTCGCAATCTGATTGGTACTGGAGGAATTGCGAAGTTTGGGCCTAAATAGGGCCAAGTTTTTCATAGTAATACTATGAGTCTCCATTGTCTGAAGCGCCATCATCAAGTCAAAAAGCACAGGGCAACAAGAGACTCATCGTCATCAGCCTAGATGAAAATGCCTTTTTTCCTACTCAAGGCATCACTTCAAGTGCTTCCAGACCTGAAACACGCTAACAAAATCTTTTCCAGAATGCTGCATTTGAAATTGGCCATACTTAAGAAAACATCAATTTAATGACACAAATGTCCACTAATGTATGAAAACCGCATATCATCAGAAAGGAGAACAATTGTACTTTCAAATGGTATACATTACATCTACTCATATTTTGTCAATTTTTTGAGCTTTCAAATTATAGTTTGGTTGCGTTTTTTTGAAACACACTGTATGAGAGGTGCCTAATTGGTAGCCTGGGGAGCCTCAATCCAGTTTTTTATGAGAGTCTTAGTGAATTAATAAAGAAATGGCAGCTGATAATATTCGGTAGAAATCGTTGGGTGATATTTGAAAGCAAATCGTTGTTAAATCACACAAAAATTAGGATCATACCTTTTCCTTTCTTCTTTTGCTTTCGCCAAAAGTTTCTATGGTCAAAAAAGGCATTTCGTCATGTGAGATTCGGAGAAAAGAAAAGTATTTAGCAGTGCTAAGATGAAGTGTAGAAAATGACGAAAAGAGCATCGAATGGGTCAGAAAAATGTTTAGATGCTTGAAAACTTGCAGCCTTAAAACCTTTACTTAAAATCATACTAGTTGGTGACAGGGCTCGAAAAATTGTTTCCCCCCAGCACCACGCTAAGAACTTTCATTTCTTCTGACATACCTTCTCCTTCTTTCCTTATATACCGTCACATTCTATCCCTTTACTTTCTCTCCATTCTTTCCACTCCTTTCCGTTCCTTCGATTCTTTCCCTTCTTTTCCTTTTCGTTTCTCTTTACTTTTCTCTCCTCTTCCTTCGAAGGAAATTTGAGCATTTCAGCTGCCTTCCTGTTAACACCACTACAATGCTACTCTATTTTGCGCCCTGGTAAATAATAATCCTCGATAAATTTACCAGCAAAATCAAATCAAGTATAAGGTAAGAACGATGACAATGATTTTTGACGAACTACATTTTCTCTCGTGAGTTGTTTACTCACCCGGTAGATTAGACCTTTTAGCCATTCTACAAAAGAGCCTGGATCGAGCTATATTTTTATACAATTTTATGCGCGATGTTCGATAGAGTGGCGTTAGAATTTCGATCGCAATTGTGCACAATCGAAAATTCAACAAATTATAATAAAATGTCGTTCGGTCCACATTCGTTTTGAGAATAGCTAAAATGTCTATTTCGGTATATTTTTGCCAGAAACAAAACAACAGGTAGCAAGACAAACAAACAAATAAACAAAACAAACAAAAAACAAACGAACAAAACAATATCAACTAAAGTGAACATACTTTGAAAATATTTTTTTCAGCAGGATGTTTACCAGATATATTATCAGATGAGTCCGAAGATGCAGAAAGTTCATATTCACTTTCGTCACTTTCACTGTGAGAAAATCAGACAAAGGACATTAAAAGAACATTAAAAGAACATTCCGTGAAAATCAAATGCTTGTAAAGGTTCATATCGTTATCCCTATCGAGAAGGAAGCGGATCATGTCAGCCCTCGAAACCACTTTCCACTTTCTTTCGTCGATTGCACTTCTCAAACGCGAGATATGGAGAAAAACATTTAGATCAATTTCAATTTTAATACCCTATCATTTTTACGCATCGTTGTTGACGAACAAAAGTAGCATATTTTCGTTACTGTCTGTCGGTGGTAGTCGGCGAGTCTTGATAACGGTTGTGAGCTTTATCTTTAAACTTTAAAACGCAAAAAATTGTAGTAAGCCCCACACCCGGATGGCTTATGAAATTTCAGAGACTCCATCATGTTGACTATATTTCTTTTCTAGCTAAGAATGGTACATTTAACAGTATGCTTTGTTGTTTTCGACATTAGGGTGATAAAAACTGAGGTTACCTGTCCCCTTTGTTGAAACTTTCATCTGAGAGATTTCTTGTTGGTTTGTTTTCCTCTCTGAGTTCAGGAACATCTGATTCATAACCTTCTTTTGCTTGTTCCACAATTTCTATGAATAAAGAAACCAAGAAAAATCTTGAAACTAAATTTCTGAGACAAAACAGAGGACCATATTTCTTGAAATTGCAATCAAAGGAGCAAGAAAGGAAGGTTTTGCAAAACAAAGCATAGCTCATTCAACGCTAAAAAACGAAAAAGGCTTAGCATTTTCAAATCTCTGCAGATCGTATTGTTTGCAAAACTAAATGATCAGTTCTAACATCATTTTTACAATAGCCATTCAATGCCAGCCATTCAAGAGCAATTCAAGATGCCAGAAGATTCCAAGGAAGGCCGAGTGCTTAAGGAAACAAATAAAAAAGTGAAAGTTTACCGATATGGTCGAGCTCTGCAAGGTATTCATCACCAAAATCTGTCCCTTCCTATAGAATTAAACAAAAACAAATTTAATTTCTGTCACACAAAATACTATGGCTGTGAGGTGCCAATCATGCCTTAAATTTACTAGATTGCCTGCTAAGAAAATCTGAGCCCAGTAAATTCCATTTCCCAAAGCTGACCGCAATATAATTACCAAACGAGCATTACATAATCAAAATTCTAACCGCGTACCTTATCAGCCATTTCTTCATTCAAAATCTGTCCTGTGTAGGTACAGATGAAAGTGCCTCTCGGGACATCATCAATACATCGAAGTCCCCAACCTCTATTGAAGATAAGAACAAAATTTACTTTAGTTTTTCTCATACAACGCAAAAAATAGAAAAAGCTTTCCAGGTAAAATATTCTTGAAAATCGAGAGCCAGCAGGAAGTATATAGAAACTGTGTGTTCTCTCAAGAATTTGAGTTCCATGGCAATCTATAGCCTTGTATAGTTTCAGGTGATATCTACAGTTTGGCTTTGCAGTGACTAGCTAAAACAGGTGCTTTGAATTTTAGTCTAATTTTACAGCAAAATTTTACTCACACTCCGAGAAGAAAATAATACCGAAAGGCCTTTGTGTGCTGGTTAAAAGTCTTGCTTCTTTGCCTCCACTTGATTAAAAATTTTAGTATTTAACCTGCCAAAATGCATGCTTTAAAAGATACGTTTACCCGTTTACCATGTAAATGAAGAGCAATATCTACAACCAAATTGATGACAATTCAACACAGGATCATGATTTCATAATGTAAGTCTTTTACTTCGGTCCACACTTGTAAATTCTTAGATCAAATCTATCTTGCATCATCCATCATCAAACAAGAATCTTGTGTGCTTTACGGCTTTTCGCTTGGCAAATCATATTCTGCAATTTTTACTGATTTCAAAAATCAAACTTAAATTATGTCTTACTTGTGATCAGTCATGAAAACTTGCAACCTGATTCCGATACCATTTTGAACAACTCGATTATAACAATTAGATTTACATGAACAATTCTTGTTACACTCATATATCCTACGAAGAAAAACAAAAATGCCAATTACGCGAAATATTTAAGTCAAACTACGTTCAAAAAGATCCAAGTAATAATGCACTACACTGCTTCAAACGGCTCACACCTCGACTTCCTACGACTTGGGCTTGAATCAAGTGTGAAGCAATCATCGAACTAGGCTTGGCGTTGAATGGGTAGCCTCCATTCCCACACAAGCCTTTCAGAACGGAGTAAATTAGAATAAAGCTCATTAAAAGTCTCCTTCCCTTTCTAAGCTTGCTAAAGTGACATAAAGAATACGAGTCCGCCTTAGCCTTTAACAAATTGAAAACTTCAACAAAATACATAAACATAGTTTTTGGAAAAACTAAGACAGTAAGCATATTTGGTTTGCCCAGGTTGTTGAAATTGTACAGTTACAAGCCATTCAAATTATCAATTTGAGCGAAGATTCTAGTCAAATAAATGTTTCTCTGCTTTGGGTTTATTTGAATGTAGCGTCATCCTTCCTTCTGCACTGACTTTCTTGAATTCTAAGTGCTTTACCCCCTTCACTCGCGTTAATCTAAGTCACGTAACAAGGTAACCACAGAAAGTCGGGACTACACAGGTTACACAAGCTACTTACCCAGTTGTAACACACTCCTTTAACCTTCGATATTGATAACCACAGGATTCGTCTATTTTACCATCGACTGCGTCACTGGAATTTATTGTTAGCCTCGAGCAAGCACATTTAGTCTTGTCCTAAAGAACAAAGAAAATAGAAAGCGTGGAATGACACGAGGAAAGTGGAGACATCAAAGATGAACCAATCATTGCCCGCTCACAACTCATTGGGCAGTTTTACAAAGCAGTTATGTCACAGAAATTACATGGCTATGTTTCAGCTGTATAGTCCTGCGGAGGAAAATTTTTCATCTTTCTACGGAGGAGGTTTGGAAGTGGTAAATGATTTTTCCTCCAGAAAGGAACAAGGCTGCGGCAATGAAACAAAACTGCGGAATCCAATAACCCATGCTCAAGTCTGCTACCTCTAAAAGTAATTGAAATTACTTCATAAACTAATGAAATACTAACACTCATAAATTATATGGTGTCCCAAATAATATTGTGCCCTGTTCGTACGACGACCTCTGTAGAGGAGCTGTAACTAAAATGGTGCTGTTTTTTTTGTACAGTTGCATTGAATAGGCTACAAGTGAGAGTTTGAGACCTTGTTTTGTCAATCTGACCAGCTGTTGTTGATTTACGTTAGAAGCAAGTCGAAATGAATCATTGTTTCAAACCCAGCAATTCCTTTTCCTCCAGCAATGGCAAAATCAAGCACTCTTCGAAAAAAATAAAATAATCTTATACGTTTTCAAATGGGTTACTGGCATTGCTTATCTATAACACAACATTATTAACCGTCTAGAAATGTAAACAGAAGGAAACAAAGCGACAAAGCCCGTTCTTTCGAAAACTGTTTGATTTTGACATTACAGGAGAACAATAGAAAAGTTGTTTTGAAGCAACCACTTATTTTGTCTTTATCTGCCATAAATCAGCAACCACTTGTCACATTGACTCATACAAATTCTCAAACTCTACTTAGAAGCCTAAAACATCCAACTGTGTAAACCTGAGCCAGTCAAAGCTTAAGTTCCTTCGCAGAAGCAACGCAAACGAAGCACAAGTTTTTGGGACACAGTGTATATTATTGAAATTTACAATGATGAAAGGGCAAACAGTCAGAGCCAGAGAATAAATTGTCCGACAAACAAACAAAATAAACAAACCTGGCAGTTATCATCGCAAGAACAACAAACAAGGAATCCAGGATCCGTTTGGAATCTTATTCCTTCGCCAATCATTCTTTCATTAATATATTCAACCCTTGGAGGGTATTCGTCGCTTTTCTCATTTATACACTGTAAATAGAATAATTCATCAGCTAACCATGGAAAATGATCTGTGAGAATATATTGAGAAAATTGTCAACAATATAACTAATAACTCGTTTCTTGTTTCCAAGACTCCATAGCTCGATGTAGCAAGTCTATCTGAGATAAGTAAGCCTATTGCCTACCTACTCACGGGATGAGTGGCCGAATGGCTAATACAGTCTTCGTCAGGTGACTGAAATTAAGCTCGGTCGATTGAGGTCAAACTCCGGATGGCTGACTTCGGAGGCCTGACCTCACAACTCACCTCGTCGTCCCTCGGGAGGGACGTTAAACTAGGGGTCCCATGCTTGGATGCGGCATGCACAGTGGGCCTAAATGAGCTTGCAATAGCTAGAAGTCCTGACAAGTCCCCTCAAAACGAATTGGAAACAAACAAAAAAACTACTAATTCTTATAACGTTATTCTCAGCTTCTCAAGAATGTGTTTTAGTGATATCGAATCTGAAAACGATACACTTGGTAGACCAGGAATTTGTGTTTGATTGACTCCACTATTCTCCGAACTTCCAAACTGTTGGTTCGGTACGTTTCGAATCATCTCTAAACTCTCTGCTCAAAAAAACATACGGTTTGGCAGACTCTGAAGATATCCTCGTTTTCGTTAGCAGACCGTCTTGACGAATTCGAAACCAATCATTTCTTAAAGATCGTTGTGTTTGACTGGGAATAAAATTTCCAACTCTGTGAAACCCACTGCTTTCAGAATACGGTAGGTTTGGAATTACCAGTCAAACAAACCTACAAATTAATAGATATGGGGGAGGCGTCCTTGGGTATGTTTGACTGGTACCTATCATGAACACGGTACGTTAAGAGGACTTGGAAAATGTGTTTGACTGATACCAAACTTCTCAAGGAGTTAGGTTTGGCAGGTTTGGAGGCTCTTCTCTCTTTAAGAAAGAAAAACTACTGAAACTTAAAATACACAACTAAAAACGGATAATAGACACGAATAATAAGAATAATAATAATAATAATAATAATAATAATAATAATAATAATAATAATAATAATAATAATAATAATAATAATAACAACAATAATAAGAACGATTCGACACGTAAGTCTGCTGCATATTAGAAGTCCAAAAGCAAAAAAATGATAGATCTGGGAGGGCGTCTGACACAAATCAGTTCCAAAGTATGCATTGTGGTATTTCATATCTCTAATGAGTAAATGCAAAAGAAAACTAAATACCAAAATAGGATTTGGTTCCTTTCCAAATGATAAATCATCAATCTTTAATCTTGGAGCCTGGAAGGAATACAAACAAGATTATTTATTTTGAAAATCACTCAAAATCACACAATAAACACAAAACTAGCTATAAAACGAATTCCATAGCAAGAGCATCACTCCCCTCGGACTGACTTGCTATTTCAAAGCGAACAGCGATCACAATGTTGTCAACCATAAACAGAGCGAAAACCAACGTGTGAGCTCACCAATACCATAAACAGCAGAGAGCCAATTTTTCAATCATTTATGATAATTCATGCGTAATGGATATTATCGAGGGAAACAACGGAAAACTGAAATTCGACGGTCAACTAATCATTGAACAAATCATCCTATCACTAAATCATGCAGATCAGTTCTAATCGATCAATCAACCGATCAACCACCAAATCACATCAATCAAACCAATCAATTAATAAACCAATCAATCAATCAATCAATCGATCGATCGATCGATCAATCATATCTACAAGATAGAAATCCTTGCAAAGCGCATTCAATCACATACCTTAAACACAGGTAACTGATCACGACAAGAAACTGACGAGTCAAAAGAGAACTGATCGATAGTGACATTCGTTGCTTTCGTCTGCAGTACTAGAAAATAGAATAAGGCTGAATTGTCAATAAATGAATCCATCAGTTATATAAATAATTAACTAAAAAATGGACAAATTGATCATCAGAGAGCAAGAATTTTGATAAAATAATCGATCACTATAATTTGAAAAATCATAAGGGCAGGAAATCAAATCAAAATCAAAATAGCTAAAGAAGAGAACATAATCAAAAACGAGAAAAGAGACCATAATTCTGGCCAAAAAGAGCCGTGACACATATAAATCTAAGTGTAGTCTTGATGTTCCTTAAAATCGCGACGAAAACATACATTTTGGACCCTTTGATCCCTTCGCCCCCCCCCCTAATTCAGTGTTGCTAAGTCAAATGGCGTTTGATCCAAATAACGTCGAAGGGAGGAGCAGGGGGCACGTAATCAAAGGCTGAAATAGTGCAAGTTTAGGTTTTTAGACAATTGTTTGGCCAAAATTATAGCAAGGTACAGCATATGCTAAACCTTAGCAAAGTACTAAATGAAAGACCCGTTAATGCCTGAGATATAAATGCTGTTATATGATTTGGAGAATTTAATTAATACGTAAAATTCTGTGAAAAATTCCTCATCTATTTAGAACTGATGAAATGAAATAAAAATAATTGAAACTTACAGCATTTTGTCACTTCTGCCAAGTTACGCTGAAAAAAAAATCAGAAGAAAGAAAATTTGAATAATGTGATATTTTGACTTGACGAATGACGACTGCAGCACAAAAATAACTTGCTTTCCATTTCTTTTCGTGGATTCTCAGTGATCAAAACTTTTACAAAATCAAATTGCAATTTTTTTATATATGTTCCACATAAAAGTTTACAATGATGACGACAAGAAACTGACGAGCCAAAAGAGAACTGACGAGTCAAAAGAGAAGTTTACAAGACACCAATACGAAGCACTATGACATACTACAAGGACGGTACCAGGAGCAGCAAAAATATCATGAGTACCCCCTGGAATTTAACATAGAACACATAGGAACTAAAATACAACTAATTATATGACACAAGATGCTATTTAGCTAATACAAAAATGATTTTACAAATAAACAATAAAAGATAAATATTTCAGAGAGAGAAGAATTTACGTACAGGTCTTCATTACCAATTTATTCAAAACATTTGGAGGCCTGGATATATTCTAGTGTTGCTGTGAGAATTTTCGCATCTGAGTCAAATGATAAATATTCATGGCCATAGAGGATGATTTTTAATAACTTTTCATTAGAAAGACTTACTAACCAAGAGGCAACAATATCGCGTTTACACTGTTGATAAGATCAAGTTGAAATCTGAATGTTGTCATATCAACTATGGGTATCTTGTGAGCATCTGAGATCAGTTCAAGAAATCTCTATGGCCCTAAACGTGGGTTCCTCGATAGCTATGTTGTCTACAGCTTTAGACATCCCAGTCATTTATCCGAGAGGGCGAAACTTAAGACTTGAGATTTTGAGCATTTCAATCGAATTTAAGTACCCGTTTCTAAATGCCTAAATTGCCTGTTATCAACAAATTTGCTGCTAAAAAACGTGTCTGGCGAAAACTCAATGTTTGTTCAAGAGTATATAAGCTGGAACAGCTGCAAAATGTTCTGAAATTTTTAGCTGCAATAAAATCCAGCATTATCATATTGACAGTTTTCGCCGTTCTTTTGATCGCTATTTCTCCGACACATTGCGGGTAAAAATAGCCGAAAACATCTGCACAGTTGATTGCAAAGATCGATTTCATGTGATTTCAATCAAGTAAATAAATATTTGACTTAATTTTAGATTGAGGAAATGATGTCGGAAATTGTGGCACCTGGTGAAAATAAAACTTGGGCTTTTGATTGCAATGAAATCGCTCATTGTGTAAATAGAAGAAACAGAATATCGAAATATATAACATGATAAAAATCGTCTTTGAAAATGTTTGAATTAACTAGCCAAGGTTTTATTGTTAACAGGCTTTATTTGGACCGACAATACGAAAATGCCTCTTATGAGCTTTCTTCGCGTTTTCTCAAACTCTAATATGGAGCATAGTATGGGAAAGGACCAAGATGCATTGAGGCACTTTGAAAGACTAATCAATATAGTGTGATATAAGTTATAAACTGAAAATGCTTCTCAAGAGTTAATTAGCTCAGAAACGCAGATCCAGAGGACAGGGGAAGAGCTTGGGAATTAGAGTTTATCATCTCGAGTTTGTCAAACTGTCATTAGACTACATACAAAATATTCTCTGCAATGCCCACATCTACAGCTACAGACAATGTGAATTCGTCTATATCTTTAGCGGCTTTTACATTGTAACTTCACGAAAACTCAACTCAAGAAACATCTTCAAAATTGGATCAAATTTCAAGAACTAAGTTGAGAAACTTACACTCAGGACAACTGCGTCTTATCAAAGCTACAACTACGCACAGCGCGATTTAGTGCACGTCTTTAGTGGCTTCCAGACTGTAACTTCATGAAAATTCAAATCAAGAAACATCTTCGAAATTGGTTGAGAAAACACTGGAAAAGTGTTGCTGATTCTCACTGATCATTATGGCAACATGCATACTCTGCTCAACTATGACAAATTCAACAGTTATGAATCACATAACTACATTGACGTGTATCAATATCCTACCAACACTATTTGTCATACTTAGCAATGCTGTCTGTATGATAACGTTTATAAAAACCCCTTCACTTCAAACACCTTCTAACGTGCTGGTAAGTGGATTATGCATCAGTGATTTCCTAATTGGCGTCATCGTGCAACCCTTATTCATCGCGTTTCTCGTGTTATTTCAACATGGGTTCGTGGAATGGAAGATCATCGAGATACCGTTTCTCTGTGGGGCACGCGTGTCATTTATCCTCATTCATATTGTAACAATAGATCGTTATATCGCTGTATGTCATCCGTACAAGTATCAGCGACTAGCGACGTGTAAAACGCACTGCTTATTAACTGCAATTGCGTATGGGTTCATGTTGGAGGTTCCCTTCCTCGAGTTATACCCACATAGGTTTAACTTGCTGTTTGCAATAGGCGGCCAGCTATGCTTTCTACCCTTGCTTGTATTTTGCTACGCAGCGATTTATAAAGCGATAAGAAAGCAACGCAAAGTGGCAATAAATATTGGTGTCATTGAAGGAGAAAATCGAGACAAAATTCGAAAGCAGAAAGCTGAGAAGGATCAGGCCTACACAATTGCTATCATACTGGGTGTCTTTCTGATATGTTACTACCCGATACTTGGTGTCAAGGTCGCTCAATGGAATACCCCACGGGATATCTGCAATCTGCCGAGTAAAATATTCGTAGCTGACTTGTGGAGCAAAACCCTGGTGCTGCTCAGCAGTGCAATTAATCCGGTGGTTTATGGCTTGCGGATCAAGGTTATCAGAGACGCAGGACTGAGAATAATTCGCAGGCACACGAGGTTTCTAGGATTTGGACCAAGCGAGAATCGTCAGTGATTTGGGCAAGGTGAGGTAGTCTGGGTCTATGGGGTAATTTGGGTCGAGTTACTTTTTTCGCGATTAAAACGATCGTAAGTTTAAAATTAATTCATGGCTCTGTGGGTAATAAAATCTATCCTGTTAGGAGTATTTTAAGTGAAGTGATGATGTCGAAGAATTATTGGGTAATTTTTAGCGCTTTAGTTCAATTTCTAGCAAATACAAGTTCGTTTCATTTCATTCACATCATGGACTACGAAAACGACCATTTCCAATTTTTCCAGCCACCTCCGCTCATGTTCCAACCCCGATTAACATCGAATCTGACTATTTTCAACCCCACGATTATTCTCACTCACCCACCTTATTCGATAATCGAGGGCATACAATGAACAATTTCCGAACAGAAGTATTTCAAACTTATAATTCGTATGTTTAATGGAAGACAGTTTGTCAGTATTGATTTAAACAAGGCATATAGGGGAATTAAATCAAAATAAATAAGAAATGACAGGAAAAATGTTTTTCTTACCAATCTTCGACTGCAAGGTGCACGATAATAAATATCCCTGTGGTATCCAGGTCTTCGTTTTGCAGTCTCCCTACATTGGAATGATAACAATAATTTACGCAACAAATAAACGGGTTGCTACCAATATCATGCATTATGCTATTTTGCACACACATGTAAAGCTAACTAACCGAAAATTTTGATTTCAAATATGAGTAAAACGAAGGTTAAGGTAAATGCCAAATAAAAATAATCTCATTTTCTGACCCAGTAGACTCAATTATTGGACATTTCCCTTTTCAACTCGTCATTTCATGATTTGATGCATTCTAAAAAAGAGTGTGGATCGAACGATATTTCGTTACATTTTGTAGAATTTCCGAATGTACAAAACAGCGATAGAAGCTCTAACACCACTCGATCGAACCTCGCGTATCAAAATGTATAAAAATATCGCTCGATCCAGGCTCTTTTGCAGACGATCAAAATCTGATGACTTTGGTAAAAAGTCTTCAATTTCGGCACCGAACTTTAACGACACATTTGGTGGAAGAAAACCCCGATAATAGTAGTGAGAATTTCTATCCTAATAATTACAAAACCACACTGAATCATTTATCGCAAATGTTGTCATAAATACAAACCTTGTCCAGCCTAACAGTAGCGGAATTGACATCGGATTGTGTTTTCTTTTTTCAACCAGTGGAATATGAACATCTGGGACACATGAAGGGGAACATTGGTGAGGCCCTGCAGAAAGAATTGATTTGATAGATATGCAGTCAAACGACGGTCTTCTCCCAGCGGAGGAAGTCATTGGTGAGGCCCTGCAGAAAGAATTGATTTGATAGATATGCAGTCAAACGACGGTCTTCTCCCAGCGGAGGAAGTCATTGGTGAGGCCCTGCAGAAAGAATTGATTTGATAGATATGCAGTCAAACGACGGTCTTCTCCCAGCGGAGGAAGTCATTGGTGAGGCCCTGCAGAAAGAATTGATTTGATAGATATGCAGTCAAACGACGGTCTTCTCCCAGCGGAGGAAGTCTTCTCCTACTTTTAAGCACCCAGAAGAAAAGAATTCAAGAAAGATGCATAGGCATGGCTTGGCCAGAAAATTATCTTGCTCTGCACAAAAACATATCGCACTAAACGTACTCTACAAAAAAGTTACAAGAATTTGATCTAACTTTAAGCATCAAAGGGTGGATATTGCATATAAAGAACAAAATAAAACTGACAATACTTTTGCTATTTGGTGGTATTTCAGAAAAAGAAAATTTCCTTCTCGAAAAAAGAAAGAGGAAAGATTTAAGGCGCAAAGTTGAAGAAACCATTCAGTTCTTTGGAAGAATTATTTTCCATCAATCAACGGATTAATACTTGAAGCTATGTCAATGTTTCCTGCTAGAATAATGCAAGTTCGTGGAGAAACTGCTATCATGATTCCCAAGATTCAAAATACTGAATACCGTCCCTTTATGATGACTTTCATTAACTAGTAAGATACGTGCAATAAAAACTTAATTAAGATGAGTATGTCAAAGGCATCTTCGATTAATGCCTTCAACAGCTACATTTAGCCTGGATTGATTGGTAAAGAAACTATTCTAGATCACTGTATCCATGCTTTGTAAACTGATTTTGGCACTGTATATTCCAATAGAGTTAATTAGAATTTCCACATATTGTATATATAGGTATTTTCTTTTCTTTGTGTCGTATCACTATCATCGTGTTGTACCGTTGACACAGGGCCCCCTGAAAATCAGCATTTACTGAAGGATTACCGGCCTTACATTTATGACATCAAGTCAGTCAAACCAAATCAGATGTAGGAAGTGCGTTAGTAAGATGAGTAAATATATTCAAACATACCTCGAAATTTTGGGAAGGACTGCGTCAAGTTGATGAGGGCCATCATATGATTCGCGCTATTGGTAATTCTAATTCCAGTTTCGGGTGATGGTTGCTGGGCTAACGGTTGCTGTGGCGAACGTTGCTGGGGTGAACGTTGTTGGGGTGAAGGTTGTTGGGGTGAAGGTTGTTGGGGGGAACGTTGTTGGGGTACAGATCGGGGGAAGCATGGCCTGGGTAATGAATGTGGTGGCAGCGGTTGTTGGGGCATGGGGATATTGGGTAGAGGGGATTGAGGTATAACCATTTGTGGAACTGGGATACGATGTAAGGCCATTTGAGGGACAGCAACCTGTGCCATGCCTTGGGGTGACCGCCAATATTGCAGATGTGGGGAGGGAGGGTAAGGGAGTATCATTCGTTGTCGTTTTGGAGATTCTTTCAACTTTTCCTGACTTGAATTGCGGCTCGGAGTCGTTGGCTGACCTTGCAGTGGAGAAGTGTCTTTTACCTACAAGAAAAATTTTGAATTGAGTAGAGTTTTATTGTATCGCAAATTTCTTCTTTTGGCAGTGCTGTTGTAATTCGACAGACTCACTTAGGAAAATGCTTATCAAAACTATACCGATTGTCCCTAAAAAAACGCAACAGATTTAAAAAACTCTAGCACAAGCTGTTTCCAATAAATAGTCAAATAATTATTTTCTCTAAATCTGCAATGATTAGATTAAATTTTGATATCTTTTTGAGAATGTTTGGTGGCCTGATTGCAGAGTTATAAATCAACAAACTTTTAATTTGCTGTTGGGGCAAAACCAGAGCTGCCAACATTAGTGCAAAGTATGCTGCAAATTGCAAGCGTGGCATTATGTAAAACTTCACAGGATCACAGACAAGCACACAATTTGATCAAGAAACTGTGACAAGGGGATTCCTTAATGATTCATGAGTTATCTAATTTCGAGGGAGCTCTCAGTATTCATTTCCAATTGAAAGTACACTCTAATAATGGCCTACTTATTTTAGAAAAAGCAACTATGTCTTGACTGAAATCTTCATAAAAGTGTCTGTTCAATGTTCAATTAACTTGTGTGTTTGCGTGCTTGTCAGCAATCTTCAGTAATTGGAGGGACTGTCATATCTTATCATTTGACAGTATAATCCACTATTGCCAATGCAGCAGCTCTGGTTTTGACCTACGGGCAATTTTGAAATTCGCTGATCTTTAACTTTACAACCAACTTACCAAAAATACTGGAAAATATATCAAAACTGATTCTAGTTATTGCAGATTTCAATACAAATAATCATTTGATAATGAGTAAGAAACAGCTTCCATTAGAATTTTGCAAATCTATTGCATATTTTTTGTAACACCCGGTATAATTTCATAAAACATTCTGATTACAATCAGTACGAAATACCCACAATGGGGGGGGACTGTACTGTGATATTTAGATTAGATTAGATTAGATTAGATTACAGCTGACAATTAACACCTTAAAGAAATCAGCAATCGAAAATTCCGAGCACTTGCAAGAAATATGAATATTTCGTTTGTCCCTCTGTGAGCTACAATGATTTTAACTTCACGCTTCACAGTATTGTTGGGGATACATGGGGATACATGGTACTCCCCCTATTGTTTCCTCGCTTTGTATTCCGCTCAACTTGACCGCCAATCAGCAACGGGGACTATGAACGCATGCGCTTCAGCTAATGTCAACAACAATGGTTGAAGCCAAAGGGCCTAGCAGTCTGGGATCATAATTGACTCTGTTTAGTTCAATGGCTGGGATCTGTTGATGGCTGGCTAAACCTTCGCATCGAGAAAAAGATACTACAATCACACAAGAACAGCTTTAGTTGCTTTCTAACAGTGAAGACAACCTTTTCTATGAATTTACATGCGTACTTACATCGTTTCAATTGCCAATAACCGCTCGAAACTTCTTTCTCTCCGGCCGTCATTGCTTGTTGATCCTGTCGCGCCACGGCAAAATCGCACAACTGCGCATGCGTTCATAGTCCTCGGAGGGGACTCCTAGCGTGCGTTAACTTGAGCCTTCACGTGTCCCCAACAAGTAACGGTTTCATTTTGAAAAATGTTACAGTCTGTGTGATATAACCGGGGCGCCTGACGGAGGGTCAAGTCAGGGTAAAAGAGAGACTTGTAAATTGGGCCATTCAGTAATGCCGATTTTCTACGGTTTTCATCATTTTTCGTTACTAAAATGATTGAACAAGCAAGAAAACTTCAAAATTCATTTACAATTATTGCTGTGATAATCAAGTTGGCATGCGGAGGAACGTACTGAGCTGAAATCTTTTAACTGGTCGGGAATCTTAGAGTACCCCAATTGGAAGCATGTGTTTGACAAATAGGACTATTTTGGTAGCCATTTGGTTAAGACACTCAAATCGACTGGACTCCCTGCTATGCCATAATGCGAGAGTCCCCCAGAGGAATATCACCTTACAAATCAACCACAAAATTACTTTTCGACAAAACTTAGAAAACAGAATCCTTAAAACAGATGATCAAGAGTTTAAACATGCTTTTACATACCTCAGTGATATTCGCAAAAGGACTAAACTGCCCGAACGTCCATTTCATCGGTGAAATAATGATCTTCTTAGGAGCTCCTGTTGGTGTATTTGTTACAAGAACTTGTCGAGGGCTCCGAATTTCCCCAGTACTCAATGCACCCGTTGATTTTCGTCGGACTATCGCTGCATCACGTGACTGTACATCCTGACGATTTGATTGGGGACAAGTTTGATTGGCGCTCGAATTTCTTAGTGATACATTCAATGCTCGTTCGAAACGCCTTTGTTTACTGTTTCCACGACTTGATAGGCTGTCAGATGCTACAGAATCGATGGAGCTTTGACTTGACTGACGTTGCATTGAACTAGGAACTGGCGGCGTCTGGAATGGTTTCGGAGAAGGGGACAATTCGAGGACGATATTTGGTGTTGCTGCTGTTTTATTTCCTGCTAAAATAAGAATATGACTTTAAATAATTTAGTGCAAATCAAATCGATAAGGTTATTGTTCTTGTGTCATACCTATATTTATTTATTTTTATTGATTTTTATCTGTTCAATGAGATGGCGTTGTGAAGGGGAGGTCCAATCAGAAGACATTTAAGTCTAATTAGGTAATGTCTGTCGAAGTCTTCTTCCAACAAATCCTGTGGTCTCTATACCATGCCATGAGCAGTTGTATTTGCCTTCGTACCAGAAGGGTAGGATTCATTCTATTTTTAACTCGCGTGCTTTATAACTGTATTGACTCCCTTCATGGTGTTTTTCTTAAGATGTGTACTCTGTTTTACTTATCTTGTTGCAAAGTATACCCTCATGTGGGGCACACACTTATCAACGTCCATTGGTAAGTACTCCTGCGATACTACAAGTACTAGCAGAGACCAGCCTCTTGATATGAAACGATGGTAAAACTAGACGACAATGCTAAATAAAGATGACGGCGAGGAACTGTCTACCAAGTTGCAATGCGTTCTTTAAATCGAATCCCTAAAGAATCGATAAAGAGTTGTGATTAGAATGCAATGCATCTTGGTAAAGATTTCCTCTCCGCTATCTTTAGCGTAATTATATACTATTGTCAATCTTCCATGAATGCACCCGTGTATAAGATCCTGCAATTCTACAAGTCAGCCTGGGTTCCTGTACATTGAATGTAATGGACTGATTCTTATGCAATTCTAATAAGTTAACATGCACTGCATCAAGGAGGGTAGTTCAGACAGCTGAAATGACAGGAAATCTGTGAATGAATATTTGAGCAAAATTCATTCACATTTTTCACTCTACCCATTCTACCTCAGGCTTTACTCATTTTAACCCAGCAATCCCTACAGTATACAACATTGTTATTAAGTCTGTAGAAAAAAATTTAGGGACGTGCCATAGGGAAGGTATTCCGAACTTTAACTTTCCAAAGACTGGAATTGTTGTAAAGAATGTTTTTACTGAGCAGGCATCATCATGATCGCACGACTTAGCCAGGGATTCTTTTAAAAAGACAGCAACACAAATGAAAACAACATTGTTGATAACTGTTGAAATTCATGCAAAACAACATAGTAAGGAAACTTTGTATAGAAGTGCATATAACAAACCTTATTTAATTCACAACCAGCATGACGAAACACTGAGCTAAAGATATATTTTTAAAATAATTTAACGTTAACTTCTAAGATCTAACGCTAAGTTCTAAACAGCATTGAAAACGTTCTAACTACGGCCTATACACTCTCTTATTAAAACGTATAGGATAAGATTGCGTCTAAATTCAAGGAGCACAAGGTTAGGTATAAGAATAATCCACGTTACTGTTTCTTGTGCAGAAATTCACATTTATTTTGGCATGATATGGAGGCGGCGATGACCAAAATTGCAGTGACGAAGGCACAACACATCCAAAAGTTGTCATTTTCTGGAGTAGGTTAACGATGGCAACACTTGGGTCAAATGTCTAGGCCCATTACAATCGCAACATAAGCTAATTTGGGCGGAGAATCGCGTGAATCCTTTATGCAATCCATTTCTCAATAATACGAATGCTTTTAGTGTTAGAATACAGTAAGGGTTTTCAATTCTCGATTTGAGCTTTTTCGGTATGCTTAAGGGCAGAAAATTTGCAAATTTTAGTTGAAATTATCTAAAAATTAAGAAAGCCCAAAGGTCCATTCAAAAAGTAGACACCTTTATGAAAAGAGTGTACACACCGTAGTATTTTCATAGAGAGCAGGCAAATAAGAAACGAATTCATACAATTGACTCTAAAATATACATGTTATGATTACGAACCATCACATACTTTCTTGAAATGATAACATAAATGAGCGTAAAATAAAAATTCTTGAAAATTAGCTGAATGCAACGTTGATTTTAACAAGGGGCAGAAAGTCTCAGAAAATTATGGCATATTTCTGTGGACACAGGGAAGCTGCTTAGATAGGATTTTCAAACATAAATAGAAAACTGCCATATTTTACACACGACTTGTACTTCAAAGGGACCTTCATCCACTCAAGAACTGCATTACACAGCATTAGCTGTTTCATACAGAGCTGAAGTTCAAAACAGAGACAGGCCGTGCTTTTAGGCGTTCTTTCACCGAAGCAGTAGGTTTTGCCTTAAGGAATCATCAGACATTAGCAAGTTACTGATGAATTCAGAATATCCCGTGCTGGAATCCTAAAAAACGTCTGAGAGAGATCTCTTCCGCATACAAAAATTTAGGTTTGTTTTTCGACTTATCTAAGTCACATCGACGAATCTTGACATCTCCCGGCAGTCATACCGCAACTGAAAACTGCTTACAATCCGCGAGTAATAGTAGGACCTTTGTTATGACCATTGATTCGAAGCGTTCTTGAAAGAAAATTCTGAACGGACGTGGTTCATTGTCAGCGAATCAGTATGGGACAGTTAAATGGTTCTTGAAATACCTGACAAAACTTTAAGCAATTCGCCAACGAGTTTGGAATTCGTATATACATTTTCATTCTTAAGTTCCAAATTGGCGGTGTTAGAGCTTCCCTTACTGTTTTGTGAGTTAACAAAGTTGCAAAATTTCTTCAGATCTGTAAAACTATCCCATAATCCGGACTCTTTTGTTTAATGACTGTAAACAGGTTTCTTCAAAGATTCGATTAAATACATTGCTGAAGTAAGAAACTTGGACCCTGAATTTTTGCTGAAACAATAGAAGAATGATGGGCTCATTAAAGGAAAATAATACGATGTTATGAAAAAGGGGGTTTTTTAAAGTAACGATTTTACGGCACGCAACTGACCTGAACAACAATACATTTCTCTAACACTACTCTATGGGTGGAGGTGCCTGTAAGCATTACAATCATATAGTTTGAAGGAGTCAACAATCAGAGGTGCAAGGTCTTTGGATAAAGGGTCACGAGTCAAAAGGTCAGTATTGCAAAGGTGAAAGTTCAAGAGAAGCGATCAGAAGCAAGCTTTTAATCAAACGCAATTAAATTTCGAAGCGATGTTTTTAGGCTTGATGAGTCTGCCTTGCCTCTTTGATCGCTAGGCCCTCATTCTATATAACGACGATTGAATAAACTAAGATAAGGACAAATAAACACATAACACAATTGATAAAACAGAAACAATTTACAAAAACAGTGGTAAGAAATGGAGACTTTTAGGGCTAATAATTGTACAGCAGTCTGTGAACTATAAGCACACTAAGTCTTTTATCTTGCTTCGTTATTCTGATGTGATCGATCAACTTCCAAGGCAAATGATGAACAATTTCCCATCAAAGCTGTGTGAGGCAAAGTCTCCCTTTCGTTACACGGCAAATGAGTCATGTGACATCCTTCTAGCAACTTTTAAGAAACCGCTTCTCAAGGGTTACTTGATTTCTACCGTGAATTTCAAACAACTGCTCTGTGAAGATCATTCGTAGAGTCTCTGTGCCGGCCATTTACCAGACTTGTGTCAGTCATTTACTAGGACAAATCACTCTCCCCCTTCTCCTTCTTTAATTGTAGAAATTGTCTTTTGAGCTCACTCGCAGATCATTTCAATGAACGTGATACAGATGAGATTTCTTTGTGGTTGCTGCTTTCCCTTGAGTTTTGAAAGGATGATTTGCGCTGAAGATCGTTAAGTGGCTTGCACGACAGACGATACTTCCATTTGTTAGCAAAGTTCTAAGGACAGTTTACAAGCACTTGTTCTTCTTCGAGAAGGACTGTTTTTGATCTTCATTCTGGTCAGTGTAACCCATCTTGAGGAGAATCTTTCAGTTGCGCATCATACATTTAAAGAACATTCTTCTCTGGAATAGTCCCGCAGTGGTATAGCCCAACCAATAAAGCGTCATGACAAGGGGTCGCAGACTCAATTAGGTATTCTCTACTTCTCCGATCCCAGCATGCATTCGACGTTAAAAACATCAAATTCAACTCCACTTCACCAGATCCATTTCATACCTCTTCGTACTATCTGCTCTCCGTATTTGCGCACCTCTACTGACGAAAGCGCAGCAAAGAGCAATTTTCCATTGTTGCTGGCTCGAGACACAGTGGCAGCTGCACAACCCTCGCTTGCGCAAGTATGCTTGTAACGAAATATCATAACTCATAAGGCCATTCTCACCGTTGATATATTTTCCGAAATTCAAAAAACCCTTGGACAACTGGGGTAGCATTAAGGATTTGCTTACTATATGAATAACTTGATGAAGTAAAGAGAGACGTTAACACCTTGATTGGTGACTCCTTCAAATCTATGGTCTTCGAAACAATTCAGTCCAGCCAGAAAATGAAAAGTTTTCTTTGAAATTCTTATAAGTGATTACAAAATACAGAAATATTACTATGAAATTGGTGATTTTCCGAAGATCCTTTTGTAAAGAGCACATTATCCACTTAGCATATAAATTTCATGTTGAAACAATACATTAAAATTGAAGCAAACAATAACGAAAAAACAAATCAAGGCAACAACGCACCAACTAATCTTAAAGAAAACAATTTTCCCTGACAAAAAACCCAAATTTGGTTTGCATTACCATTCGTGAGTCCCAGTATGCACGGTGCTAGTGTCTTCGACACTTGTTTGTCATTCATTCATTCATTCATTCATTCATTCATTCATTCATTCATTCATTCATTCATTCATTCATTCGTTCGTTCATTCATTCAAGTTGTCCTGCATCTATACATGTCCTGCTTTTCCTTCTTTCATTTGCTCATTTCTTCATTCAAAATACAAATATTGCAGGAAATCTCACGATCAAAACTTCGGCGCCTTTATCGACATTTTCTTAATTCCAGAGTGTTACTTTTATATATGTTCAAAATTCCAGAGTGTGACTAAACCATCAAAGATGAAGCCAACGTTTTCAATCTTAATTCTCGAGATAGCTACGAATATTTTTCATAAACTTGAGAATAATAAAAAAAATGAAAAAATAAAGCATAAAGCCTTCCAAGGACAAGCAGCAGTGCAAAAATCTTTGCTCAAGGCAAAATAACAAATTCGCAAGCTTCGTGCAGAATTTACAAAAAAACAAATATAATGTGAACACAAATTGTGCAAAGGTTCATATTCTAAAAAAGCGAAAGATCATTTACCGTTTGGAGTGTCCTTACTTTCTGAGTTCCGACTCCTAGTACTTTCTCTGTCCGATGTGTCTGAACTATGACCGGACAGATCATCATCTGCTTTCCTCTTCTTGCCACCTACTGATGTCCGGCGTTTTTTGTCAAATTCAAATGCGACTTTTACAGGCGCCTCCCCAACGACATCTGGCTCTTCTTCGAGTTCTACATCCGAGCCTTGAACTGAAAGTGATTCCCCTTCTCTAGTTGCTTCTGCCTATGAATTGGAAATATACAACTTTGGGTAACATATAGATGTGTCTCATACCATTTTGATCTACACTACCCACTTTGGTCACGGTTTTCTGTATTGCATTGAATTAAGGCAATGACTTTAAACTGAACCTTAAACAACACTGAATGAATGCAAGGAATCAGATAACAGGACATATATATTGCCTGTTGTCATCTAAAATAAGAAGAGACTCATTTTTTTGTCTGCATGAGACAAACAACGATAAAGGATGCATACCGTTTCAACAACAGGTCCCCATTCCTTTATTTGCTGAATTCCTGAAAAAAGAAAAGTAAAGATGACACAAACCAATAAAAGTCAATAAACCCAGTGCTCCAAAAAACTACTCTCAAGTACCGAATAAACGGGGGGGGGTGGGAATAATCGGGGGGGGGTTGGAAATGGTTCGAGATAACAATAATCGGGGGGGGGGTTGGAATAATCGGGGGGGCTGCTTGGAGAAATAGAGAACAGCCCTTTTCTTAGGTAAACACCTATCTGTTATATATTTATGTGAACAGTGATGTTACTGATACATTTACTTTTGAACTCTGGTTCTGTTGAATACACTTCTTGAGACTTTTTCTTGCGTTTATTCAGAAATTATGTCTAATATCATTTCATTTTTCCAAAAATTAATAAAAGGGGGGTTGGAATAAGAGCGGGGGGGGGGTTGGAAAATCTTTAAAAAATTAATAAGCGGGGGGGGACGATTATTCGGTACTCGAGAGTACCCAATTTTGAAAAGCCACGATAAATTGCACGCTTGACCGATTTTGACGACTTATGTTTTAATCTTTTGCGAAAATCGAGAATACGGTTCTAAAATCTTTGTAAATTTCTAGCTCTCTGTTTCACGTGCTGTAACTATTAACTGTAAGCGAGTTTCTTGAAATTTTCGATTTTGAAAACACCGAACACGATAAAAAACATTGATCAAGTTTTCTAACGACTCGATATGATTGGACGAAGAGAAATTTTTTGTGATCATTTGGGAATCAAGATTTTGAATATATCTGTTTTCGCTAGCATTTTTGGAAGCTCCGTTTTTACATCAGCGTGGTGTGAACGCGAGGCAGAAACAAACAAGCTTTGCCCCATTTTTATATGAAAACGCAGCAGTTTGAACAGGATCTAAGATGAAATATTAAAATATAACATTCTCACCTTGTGGATCAGTTTTACTGAATCTCGAAATTCCGAAACATGGCTTTGTAATTGCATCTTCAACGTACGGCTCAATTTTTTTCACAGCGGGTGTTGCACCTTTTTTCTTTTTGTTCGATTTCTTTCCTTTGTTTCTCAAAGCTTCAAGATCACGTCGTTCCTGTGCAATGCAAAGCAATTTCATTAATTCATTTTTCATCTTATTTTTATCCAGGTTTATAAGCTAACAGTAAAGAAAACACTGTGTTCCATGCTGACCTGTCAAAATTCGCACACAAATTCCAATATTCTTTGCTGCAAGCAAATTAATCAGAAACGAACAGAAGTAAAATAAAGTTACAATCAAAGGAGCGTGACAGCTTGTTTTCTCCATTTAGCTTACTAGGCAAGATTGTGTTTGTTACTGTATACCGATGATGCCTGAAATACTCTGCTCCGTGCATGTATCAAACTAAAACAGCTAGGCCCATTACAATCTACATTTGCCAGTATTTACAATATTGTACATGCGATGTCGTATGCAGCATTTTCAGGGCCAGCTCACTCTTCTTTTCCATAATAAAATAGTTTCTTGAATGCATAACATGCACAAAATAGTACACTGACAAGATCAGAGAACAATTTTGCGTTGTTGGTAAGTATGGCCTCTACCCAGCAAGGCATCTTTCCAAAAGTATGCGTACTTCATAAGTCAATAATGCATAAATTAAATACAACAAATACGGTCGAAGAAGAATTCTGTCCTTATCTATGTAACTTCACATCAGAAAGGTATCATAAAAATGAAGAAAAGAAAACAAAGCAGAAGATGCTATTTTTACTTGTCCTTACCAATTCTGAGTATAATGGTTCAAGTCTAGTTGATCCACGATAAATCCATTCCGTCCGTTTGTCAATATCAAACAGCATCTACACGAAAATGAAAGTCATACTTAGTTTAGCACCTCTTACCACCATAATCAATATCAACTGATCAGAAACATCAAAAAAAGGAATACCTGCCATTGCGGGGTGAGTGGCCGAGTGGCTTATACAGTCTTCGTCAGGTGACTGAAGTTAAGTTTGGTCGAGTGAGGTCAGATTTCGGATGGGTGACCTCTGAGGCCTGACCTCGCAACTCACCTCGTCGTCCTTCGGAAGGGACGGTAAACTAGGGGTCCCATGCCTGGATGCGGCATGCACAGTGGGCCTAAATTAGCTTTCAGTAGCTAGAAATCCTGACAAGCCCACTCAAAATAAATTGAAAACAAACAAACAAACAAACAGCCAAGCCCAATGCCTGGATCTGTCTCATGCCAAACCTGTGGTATGAAATAGTTCTAAGGGAATTTCAGTCCCACAATAAAACATCTAACTCCGTGGTGTGTTTCATGTCATTCTAGTTCTAATATTGCATCCTATCCTCTTAAATATGAATACAAGAAACTGATCTCATTCAAATATCTACAATAATAATGTAAACTAAATTACAAACTAAATCAAACAAAGCTATATACAGGGTGTCTCAAAAAAATTGTTCGAAGTTTGATAAAATATCAAAAATAAGGACAACGTGAACAAGCTCATGGAAAGATAACCCTGTTCCTCAGATTATGAAATAACTTTAGAGACTACAATCGTGAAAATCGGTTGAAAATTCACTGAGTTACGAGTTCTCGAAGATCAAAAATATGCGATAGCTGAAATCAGAGACCCGCAGATTACTGGTATTGCAAAAAGCTCGAAGACGGAGGTAAGAGAAGCTTATCCAATGTCATACCTCTCGTTGATATCAGAGCAAACCAAATAGGACTTCTAAAGTAAATTATTTCTTGCGATCATTCTCTAAATTTCCTTACATTGCATAAGTCCAAAAACAGTGGTTCAGAACATAATCGGCGAGAGACTGAATCTGTTTCCTCAAAGCATCTATATGCTTGACAGCTAGGTTATCGAAAACCTGTTTGAATCCAACTTGGTTCGCCCTGAAACAATTGAGAAATAACAGAAACGAAGGCCTATGGAGCTTTTACCAAAATTGCCATTTCGAGACCTCTTTTTTCAGCATTCGCACAAATTTGAACTTCAAATGCCTGCAACTCCATGAATTTTCAGTGGATTTGCAAGATTCTTGTGTCAAAAATTAATCTAAAATCTCAGGAAAAGGGTGACTTAACCAAGGGTCCATTCAGCGTATCGTTATTTTTTAGTATTTAATCAAACGTCGAACAATTATTTTGAGACATCCTGTACAAATCGATAGGCATCACTTACATCACTTAGGTGTCAATAATAAGTCACCTTATCTACTAGCATTCACTACATGTGCATTGTATGCCATTCCATTGTTTCATGATTTGTTTATACGTTTTGAGAGTTTCGACTGCTTTCATTAGAGAGGCTATTCCATAATTGTAGCCCTAGAGACTTAAAGACTATCAGAGTCGAAGATTACTTGATATGGTCTATAATGTTGCAAATCATGTGGGGTTCTCGTTCAGTGATTTACGTTCATAGAAGATTTGAACAGAAACAACTGTTGCATGAAAGGAGCTGTTGCAAACTTCACAGACATCCTCACCTTCACAAGACTACCATCTACAGCAATTACTCTTGCTTGAAGCCTAGAAGTCAACAAGATGTAAACAAAATTCAACATATTAAATTCCTTACGGCTGTCGTCATTTGTTGTCTCGGCTGGGGTTCTAAATGTTCCTCATGAATCAGTTCAAGTATCCATCCGTGACAATCGTTTGCATGCAGCATTTTGTAATCTAACAGTTAGCTACATTATATTTGTATGTTCTCCATGCAAAGGTCAGGGGGTAGTTATGATCTTTGGGTTCCTCTGGTATTGTCCTTGTAGTATTGTATAGTAGTTCGCACGTACAGTAAATCCAGCGTACAAGAACCAGGGGGTAGTTATGATCTTTGGGTTCCTCTGGTATTGTCCTTGTAGTACTGTATAGTAGTTCGCAGGTACAGTAAATCCAGCGTACAAGAACCTATCCAAATAAGAGTCTAGAGGTGCTTTTCCTGAATTACTGTTTCAGTTTGATGAGACATAGGTTGTTATTGCAGCGGCAGCAAAGTTGATTTTTTTATCGTTGTTATCAAGTTTATTTTGGTGCTAATTGGTGGTTAAGGTTTGATTCTCCTCCCCGATTACTTATTAGGTCTATAAAAACCCTTCCAAAACAACTAAAAAGCTGAAGATCTTTTGTAGGACTCTGAAAGGGACTACACAAGGTACCATTCAAATAAAAACCTCTGCACCTTGGAATTAGTCTTAACGCCTTTGAAATAAGAATCTATTTCAGCCTGGCTTTCAAAAAAGTAGGTTTATATATGCGTGGGTTTACTGTAGTGTCATCTATGCAATGCGTTATTGTATATTGGACATATATGGAAAGACCAACTAACCATTTTCCATTCCATTCTGTTTGCACTGAAAGGCCTGCCTTCAACTTCAGCATCGGTCTCTACGATAAAAAATAAAACGTCAGGTAAAATCAATGACGCTGTTATGCTTCTAGTGATAGCGATTTAGTCATCCCAGTTCAGGCGAGGAGCGACCTAGGGCATGTCATCTTAGACTGATGACCATGAGTCTCTTGTTGCCCTGTGCTCCTTGACTTGATGATGGCGCTTTGGGCAATAGAGACTCATAGTATTACTCTGAAAAACTTGGCCCTATTTAGGCCCAAACTTCGCAATTCCTCCAGTACCAATCAGATTGCAAGATTTGTGAATTACTATTGTTACGGTGTAAATAAGATAGAATTTTCGATTCGATTAAAGAATTGAAAACACTCCCACGGAATGGAGATTCGAAGCCGTGATTCTTTCATAATTCCATTGATGATTGAAGAAAATAGGGCCAAGTTTTTCACTGTTTCATTACGAGTCCCTGTTGAGCAAGGTTTACCGCAGGGATATAAGGGACTCATCGTCATAAGTCTAATGTCATCTCTCTAGGAAGAGTTGCCTTGCCGGCGAGACTGTGTTTCTTTATTCAACAACTTACTTATTCAATAAGTATAAACGTAGCACTTGTATATAAAACTAAACTTAGATATGAACAGAAATAGAATAAACGACAAAACTTACATCAGGGTACTCCTCAAGATATTCTTTGATAAATTCACGACAATGAATTGATACATCCTCCCAAACATCCGAAGCTGAAAAACAAACAGCACCACATCGAAATTGTTACGTAATAGATCCAGAGAATTTGCAGTTATAAGAACGACGCAGAATGCCGTTAACATTTGCAACAATTTGGCCGGTTTCCTTGAAAAAATCTCTCATAATTTCAGAACGGACTCGCCGATTCAAGTCTGACGAATTTCAAAATGTAGTTGAGCATGTCTTCTATCGAATACAGTAGTGTCCCGGATATAAGAAACTACATTTTGGATCTCAGGTCTGATAAGTTTCTTACATACTGAGATATATGCTTCAAATCAGGGCAAAGTTTCTCAAGTTGCTTATTAGAAAAATCGTGTATACTATCAATAAACTACTCAGACACAAGATCTATGATGGTGACTCAAAACGTACTATTTTCATTTGCATTTGTAAATTTTCGCTTTCAAGCAACGTTACAACTTTTCCTGGAAGGTGCTTTCTGCTTCATTTGAATCCAAAACTCTTGTTTCCATTCTGAAGAGATACAGTTTGATTGACTTAGTTGGAAAGTTGAAAATACAAATCATTCTTAAGTCAGTAATCTTTAAATAAGAAACAGTCAATAATCTTCAAATTTGACTTGCTAGAAGTCTCAGTTTTAATCTCAGAATATCTCAGACAGAGTTTCCCCTCTCCCGCCGCCCTCGCGCTGCGCGCTCGTTGCGCCTTCGGCGCGGTACGACCTTTCCTCAATGACAATGGGAACAGAAACAAAACGAAGACTTGTATCAAGTCAATCTTCAAATGAGAAACAAGCGTTTTCAGAGTTTCTTATCAAACGAGGTATTATTTTGAAAATCAGGGCTGCTGTTTCCTAAATTTGCGTTTCTTATATGCGGGACACTACTGTAATACAGTCACCAACATTTTTGCCCTGGTATCCAGCGGGGTAGTGACCTTTCAAACGTGCTTTGTTTTTCGGCAATCTGTAAGGTCTTGCTTAAATGACACTTTCTAAATTTCAATAAGAAAGTTGAATAAACATTACAGAATGCAATAGTAATGATTATTCCATATCGTTAAAAACATTCAAGGAATATTTTCACAGAAAATCTGCAAGGAATGTAATAGGGAATGGGTTTGTCCAAAATGAAACGAAGGATAGCTATGAATTATTACCAGCGTGAATGACATGATGCATTTTCTTCTCAGTCATGTATTGAGCAAAACCATCATCAAAGAAGACAAGAAACCTAAGACAGAAAAGGGATAAATTTTAAAGAAAAAAAGGAGGGCAAGGTAACGGGGAAAAACTTGTCAGGAGTTACTCCTGTATGGTAGGAATTGCCAAACGTTTTCAAGGAACTTGATTTCAACTCTATGTTCGAGTGAGGAGCCATCACAAGTCGATGGTGTCAAACTAGTAGCAAATGTTGCAAAAATATGGAATCGAGTTTTTAGTCCCTCATTAAGATTAACTTGTGTGTAACACAAGCAAAAGCTTCAAATGACAAGTCTTTCTTTCAAATCAGAGCGTGAAATTTTGTCATAAGAGAGGAAATTATCTCTCTTCCTTGTTTTCTGTACAGCACTTCTCTCATCAGACATCGACATGAATAAAAAAGCAATTTCAAATGAAAGAATGCATCAATTTGTCAGTGGTCTCCTTCTAAACATTCAAGGTTTATTCACAAAACGTTGTTCAAATAAAATACACTTTACAATAAACTGCTGATTCATGCAATGCTACCTGAATAAATAAAATGAATACAAACCGATGTTTGGTCTCTTCGCAAGCTCTTTCGACAATGACACCACCATACAATATGTCACCCTTTGCAGAGGATATTGAAGCTAATGAGAAAATCATAACTTCTTTTAGAAAGGTGAATACTGTGGCGAGAAGAGTATGATGAAATGAGGCCCTTAGCTTTATGCATGATCTTTACCTCTCAAATTTTTCAAACATATGTCAAATATCTAGCTAAGAAATTGACCCTTTGGAGCGGGCATTGATGCCGATGAAAGAAGTATTACCTATCGAAAGCGATGTGTCTTCCAACAGAAACGTGCACTGAAAGATAGGCTTCACTGCATCTTTGTCTCTGAAAAGACCCCCATATGTCTTGAAAGATGCCAAAATACCTTGCTAAAACTAACCGATAAGAAAAAATGAGGAGCTATTTTCATATTTCATAAGAAAGTAAAGCTTAAAACCACATTCAGCTTCAAATTTGAAACACAGATCAGTGCTTCGCACATGTCAAGCAATTACTTCAATCAGCAACAAGTGGCTTCATCTGCAATGGCTTCATGCTAGGCAAACGATCATTCTGGCTTGAAAAACGAAAGGACCTCAGGCGTTTTCCTTGTCCTTTACATAGATTACCTCTCCTTAGCTCTGTCAACTACCTTTAAAGCAGGCAACTCCATTTATCCATTACGGTAGCATAAAACTCTAACAGGTATTCATAAGGATAATAGAATGGCAAAATACTCACATAAACTAGCATATTTCTTTTTGATCCTAGCATCTACTGTGTCCCTTGGTCGACAAGCTACATAAAAGGCAATGATATATCACATCAAAGGACTTAAAACTGTTAAAATGCTCACAGCACCTACAAAATTAGATGAAGACAAATACAAAACAAGGCGTTGCATGAATTAACTTTCGATCTCTATATCTTTTCTGTTGGTTGCTTCAAGAAAGACCCATCTTCTACACACAAGTACAGAAATAACACAGCTATGCCAATTGGAAATCAACTTGCCAACTATTTCACTACAGTAAACAAAGGCCCTGCTTACATAAAAGCTTTTGTCAGGCTATTTTTAAAAGAAAATAAGATCGAAAAAGAAAAGGATAGGATACCAATGTCGCTCGTCAGATCCAAAGATGCTGGCAATGATAAATACATAAATAAGCTTGAAAGGAGGAAAACTGCAATGACATGAAGAACAACAGCAAAGTGTGTGGGATTAAGAGATATAGATAGGAAACCAGCATTTGTCCTGCCATGCAGGACTTCTTTAGGGCTGTTAGAAGTCCTGTATGGCAGAACGAAATATTTCTTAATCTTGCACAAATTTGCTGTTGTTCTTCGTGGCCTTGCGGTGTTCCAGCTTTCAACCTTATTCCTGTTTATTAGCATCTTGACTCAGAAGGAAAGACGTCTAGTGAACTTTGTAAATAAATGCACTGATGCCAATTCTGACTTTAAGCTACCAAGAAATAACTATATACAGATATGCTTACCTACGACACGACTGCCAATATTTAGTTGGCTTGCTTGTGGATGTGACATTGGGGCTATGTGATTCACAGGTAAAGTACCAGATAGTCTATGTCCAGAATCAAACTTCATATGAAATTTTTGCTAAGAAAAGAAAGTCAATCTTAAAATTTGCACTTATAGTCAAAGCAAAAGTAGTGTGACCAGTACAATCCTAAAATATTTGATTTTTCCAAATCATTAATGGATTATATATTATTCGAATAATAATTCAAACAATGATGTGAAGTGTGGTGTAAGGCCCTCGTACTGCTTAATACATGGAATGCTTTGTTTTGTCTTCCCCAAGCACACACATCTGCTGAACTATTGTCCAACGTACACAGTGTATGGGCGGTCAGTTGAATGAAAACATTATTATTATTTGATTCTTAAAAATCAAGATTTGATTATTATACGATTAATATTAGCATGATCTATTTCAATCGGTCACACTACTCTTGCCTTGACTGTAATTGATTATTATAATTATATAGTTATAATTTGCTTCATAGTCCTTAAAATTTTATAATGGGATGAAAACATGGATATATATATGTTAATTATATTTTCTGCCCCTGATGAAAAAAAATAGTTAAAAATAGAGCATTTGCTAAAGATGTGTTGAGGAGCTTTTACTAAGATGCATTGCGTTCCAGTTATGAATCATTATTAATGTTTCTACAGGGATTCAATTAAGAAGCGCAATGCAAACTGCAACATTTTCTTTCATGACAGCCTCACAAATAACTCTAACATTTTTCCTTGTTCTCCCAAAAATGAAGCTGCACTTCAAATTTTATATATTGCTTTTTTACCTAGAATCAAACTCTATAACTTAGCAATGTCAAACAGAGATATACTAGTTACTTGAATTCTCCAATTCTGAACATTTATTTAATAGAAAAATCTCAACAATAGACTGTTACTAGTAGAATCCACTAGGGGTGCCTAATGACAGAACTCCTCCTTAAGAAATCCCTCTCCATAAAAAATTATGCGTACAACTACTGTAAAATTAGTCATCCTATTTTTGTTATTTATTTATTGCTTTACTTAACTTCATTTATATATGTATATATACATACATATTTTAGAGCAAATTTTTTATGCAGCGGAGTTTAAATCAAACTGAACTGAACTGCCACAAGCTTAGATTTGCTTTCATTCTCCTACCTGGCCATATTTATTCACTATGACTTTGGATATTTTTGCTGAAAAAAAAGAAAATAATATTTAGCGTGAAACTTGAATGAAGCAACTCCTACACAAAAATAACAAGAATATTTGAAGAACGTGCTCTTGGTTGTACTAAAAACAGTCCTTGATGAATGGCAATGATCTCTATTGTAACTTCATAACTGATTTAAAGGGCTGGGTCATGTAAAGTAAGGGAACTTCTTTCAAAACGACGATTTGGCAGTATTGTTGATAGGCCATATCACAGAGATTTTGCACCGCTGTCTTTGCAAAATGAAGATGCTATTTTGAAAAAAGATTCTTGAATTTCGTGGAGAGACAAATGAAATACTGATGTGTTGTACAAATGCAGGAGATATTACTGGATTTTTAGAAGTAACTTTTTGTGGTTTCTCTCCATCCACCAACATCTGTGCAGAACACAATGGCCATGTGGGGGCAACAATATAGATTATAAAGACAACAGGTCTATTATAGTTGAGTGACCCAAACCCTTAAAGAAAGGCTTTCATGTAGCAGGTAAGCAATAAACCAAAAATGGAAATGGAAGAAATGGCAGGAATAGACTTCCTGAAGTTACCTGGATACCAAATATCTCCTTTCTCTGGCTTTCCTATGATACGATCTCCTTCCTTAAATACATATCTAGGGAAGAACAAAAGATATATATATGTACTGAAACATAGTTGAAGATGAAAAGTTGAAGAGTCTTGAAGATGAAAAATAAAATCTAACATATTGAAGAATACATTTCCTTCACAAAAACAACTAAACGAAGAAGTATATACTAACAGAATTGTGTTTTGAAATAAGACAACAGAAACAGCATATGCTTGGTTGGCATTGTCTTTTGAGATTACAATACGCTGTGTTTGCGAATCCTGACCACTGCACCAAAAGAGACTTTTTAGCTATTCCACCAGCAATGAGTCTAAATCAAACAATAGTTTGACAACAATTTAGAACAATTGAATGGGCAAAATAGTGACAAAAGCTCTATCACCATTCTATCAAACCTTTGGTGTAAAAATGTCTAAAAATAGCACTTGACCCAAGATCTGGTGTATAATAGCTGAAACGTCTATTACAGATAAGCACACATGAACAAAAAGTATGTACATGAAGTGAAGCAACATAAACAAATCATACTTCTCATCCATAATTTCTCCTTTCTCACCAACATCCTTGTCTGCTGAGCTTGGTGTTTCTTTTGTACCACTCTTATCAGATTTTTCACTGACCACAGAAGATGCTGGAGATGAAACTACTTGTGGACTTTCTGTTAAAACCTTTTTACTTCCAGGAGCAACAACACTGCTGGAAGATATTGTCTGTGCAAAGGGCCTACTTTTAGTCCTCACAGTTGAATTTCCAGAGCCTTCTGAACTTGTCTTGCTTTTCTTTTCAATTGATACAGCAATTTCAGGTTTTGAAGTTGCCATTGTAGATTCAAATAACAAAGGAGAATTAATGTTACTTGTTGGGGTAATTTTTGTCCGTGCTTGTGTAATTTTACTGATTGGGATGCTAGAAACAGGAACTGTTTGTACATTTTGTTTTGAATTTGCAATTGATTGACTTTGAATTTCCACTGGTTTAGATGAAGCAGTACTGGTTTCTGAACTTACAGATACAACTTTGCTGCTTGGCAATGAACTTCCAGTATTATTTTCTCTATTTACAAAAGTCCCATTTGCATTCCTCTTAATACCAACCACCTGCCTATCACTGCTTTGTTTTGATATCGCAGCCACTGGTTCAACAGTCATTGATACCTTTGTCTCATTTTGAGCTGCTTGTGAAGTGGGTTTTCCATTGCTGTCCCTTTTAATAATAGGGCCTGGTTTTTCAGGTGAACTAATATCACATGATGTTGTGATTTCATGAAGTCTTTCAATAAGTGGTTTTTCATCTTCCTCTTCGATAACAATGACATCCTTTTTCCTGTTCAAAGAAAAAATCAAGAATACTAAAACATTGCATCTGACAGAAAGCCTTACACTGTCAGAGGCTGATACTTGTCTCTCTATAGACAATAATCGACAATGTTGTTCAACTGCAAACAGCAACCTTGTACCTCAAATATTTTTTAAAGTGTCTACCAATGTACACCATGCACAAACAAACTTTGGTGTGCAACTTTTTGCTCCTGGACAAAATCAAGCAAAGTTTTGACATGGAATTTCACAGAAGAGTAAATAAAAATGGGTCACTCAATATTATCAAATTTGACAGGTTTTCCAGTCAGATCACTGCAAGCTGCTAAATTCACTGAATATTCAAAGCGTGTTATATAAATATACAAAGCGTAGGATTTATTATGATATAAATGAAGAGAAATGATCAAATAAATTTGCAAAGTTATCACAGATCTGTAAGAAGTTTGAAGATTTATTTGGTCATTTCTCTTCATATATATATACAGTATATCTATAAGATTAATACCAGTCCTACCGTTCTCCTGTTTTGATTTCTGATGGTTTTTTGTCTGAAAATATTTCAGCAAGCTTTTGTTCAATGTCGTTCAGTTCAGTCTTTATGATGCTGTGCTCCTCTGCAAATGAAACAAAAAGATGAAATTAACATTAAATCGAAAGTTTAGCCTCTTGGGATTCAGATAAATATATTTCTTGAGTTTCTGGTGTTTCTTGCAGCTTAATGTAATTGCAGTACATATAATCTAGGCAAGCCCAGGCCTTTTCATTTCATATGTGCAATCACACTTCCACATGCAGGCACACAAGCAGATTGAGCTACACATGCATGTTGTGGCACATATAGGATGATCTTTTAGTGCTTGCGCCAGTTTCTTCGAATCTCATGGGATCTCTTAAAGGTGATCTGAAGCCAAAATTTTATTGATGCAAATGAATAGTATTATCAAATGATAACGAATGTCTTTTAAAAATGTTTGATTCTTTGTTTCATCTTCAAGTTATCCACTGATTTGTAAGATTGGCTGATGACGTCATTTTGTTTGCAAAAAGTACGAGACAGTATAGGAGATCGACTATGATTCCATAGGGAAATCGACTCAACGAACTTTTCTTCAACTGACATGTCTTTCTAAATATCATATCAATCCATGAGACAATTTCTATTGCATTTATTCAGCTCAATTTAAATGTCTCCTACAACTGTAACCCTTCAAAGATCAGATACAGCTTCTTTCCATATAGATTCCTAATAGTTTGAAAACAAAATGACGTCATCAACTTACACTTAAAACCATTGGATAACTTAAAAACGAAATGAGATATCAAAATACTTTCAACAGTATTTTTTATCAATCCACAGGCCCCTTTGTTTGCACCAATAAAAATTTTCGCTTCAGATCACCTTTAAGTATATATGTGTTCACACTTGTCCTCAAAAACGGATCTAATCACCTTTTGTTGTCTTTGCTCTCTGTTTTCTTTGTTTACTGATTATGTATGTTTCAGTCTTTATTCGTTATCAGCGTTTCTAAATTCCTCAGTTTTTGGGTGTTCACATTACAGTTATGCGTTTCTGTTTAGCTGTTTTTATTTAGCCCCGTTTTTGCAAGCGTTTTCGTTTAGCTCTGTTTTTGGGGGTGGACTAATGTGAACGCAAAGCTAAAAACAGAGCTAAACAGCTTCGTTTTTATCCAAAAATGGTGTAATGTGAATGGGGCCTTAAATATATATATACAAAAGTTTGAAACTCTGTATACTGATCTGTTAAATATGCCTATATGATGCTTCTGTTTACATTTTGCACATGTAAACCATCAACAACATTTTTCAACTCTTCCAGCATATACAGTCACACATGCAAAATGATCTACAGGTGCAAAATGCATGATTCACACAAATGCCATTTTTCTCACAAAAAGGAATGCAGGTCATTGATGACAAAGGTATGTACAGTACATATTTTCAGGGTGCTAAATAACTTATAGACACCTACTATATTTGTATGTATTTTCTTCAATTTCAGAAGGCACAAATTGTATATATATGTAGAACAAAGAAATTGCATTTGTTATTCTGTTGCTTCACACATCCAACAATTACATACTTCAAAAACTTTGGATTAAATTTTTGTTTTCTACAGTTTGCAGCAGTATGTGCCAATATCACTAACAGAAACAGCATTCTAGTATTCAGAGACAGCAGTCTGGCAAAATTAGCTTGACAATGTGCCAAAAGTATGCCTGGGCATGTCATGCTGTTCCATTAAACTATGTACTGTATGCCTGTTCTGCTTATTATTTCACAACAAAACAAGTGCCTTTTCCATTTTCAAACGGGAACACTTACCATCAATTTTCTGAACCTTTTCCACGACTTTCTGTGCTATCCTGTTTTGAAAAGGAGATGTGAATTCAGGCTCCTGATTTTGAAAATTTTAAACTTTAGCATGTAAGAATCTTCAAATCTTCAAGATGTCAGCTTCTTGTGGGCACCGCATTGGTGTGCGAGGGTGGCTTTCATTTCTAATTTTGGAGAAAAGAATTGTTTTTTGCATGCACAATATATTTTGCCCCTTGGATCTACATTTAAGGATATTGATCAAATTAGGCTGCCTGTGCACCAAGTCAATTAACTTTTGTATATTCTACAGTATAATGGCATAGCCTTTACCAATAGCTGCCAATTTTACATAAGTAATCCCACAGTACTTCCCTTTTTTAATCAAATATTTATCATTGTCCTGTTACAACTGAATGGTTATTTTGGAGCCCACTAGGGCAGTTCTTCATAGATAAATACTTCCAGATGAGATCCACAGTACCTGTTAATTCAAATTCATATACTAGGATATGCAAGGGGGAATAAGTGGTGGGAGGCAAAGATAAAGAAAATGGCCATAAACTCCGACTCAAATCAAAGATTTCCAACAACTCAATCAAATTGCTAATTTTTTTAAACAATTTAGCAAGACTCAGGGGACCACTGCCCCCAGATCCCCACAATTTCTGCCTCTTGAGGCAGACCACACATTTTGGAAAGAAACAGTTGATTCTGGAAGGGTTTTTAAGCCAGGGTGTATTCCATGTAAGACCTATGCCAAAGGCACGCAGATCCCTAAGCTTTTGTACGCCAGGTATTTTCAGGGAAATAGAATGCTAAGAATCTGAGTACTAATGATTTTAAGAAACTTTGACCTGTGGCCCAAATTCTTAGTTTCTCATAGAAGAAATGCATGTATTATCAAAAGAAACTACTAAAAGATCGAGGACAACTTCACATTCATGCCAAGGTAAGCAGATTTTGAAATGCCGTCATGCCAAAAACCGATTTCACTGACAAAATGATGCCGCTACACCAACAAAAAAGTCAGGTCTATGCCGAAGATCTTCAGGCCTAAGTGCATGAAATGCACCCTGGTTTTTAAGTCATTCTTTCCAATTGCTTTGGGGCACTATAAAACTTTCTCTATCTTGAAAAGTTTATTGGGTGCAGGAAAGTTAACTTAATCTGTTTTCTGTTTCTTTATTTCTATTTTGTATCAGTATTTGCATTGATTTAATATCTATTTTCTGTAATTTCATTGAGTTTTCTTTTTGTTCTGTTTAGTTACATATTTCTATTAGGTTATGCAATGAATTCTAAATATGAAAACTGGACTGATCAGTGCTTTGATGATGGAGTAAAGCCATGGTAAATAGAACCACACAAACTTAAACTTTCAAATCTTTCCAATCTTTCCTCAATCCTCCTGACCTTTGCCAAAAAGCCTTCTTGGCTTTGTTTGATCAAATAATGATACAATTATTAGTCAGGCATCTACAACCCATGACATGTGATGCACATTTTATGTGTACACATACACTGTGAAAAATAGCACTGTGAAAACAAAACACATCTGTTTCTCTCATGTTTCTCAATTGTTCAAACACACGCCGAGGGCCCGTGGAATACTCACCGCGTACATAGGTCAATAAAACCTAATTCTTGTAACTGTCTATCAACGATCTCTTCAATCTCTTCTTCTAAACTATTATTCATTGTTTCATCTTTCTTTAGGCCTACCATTAATACTGTAAATTTGTTAATTAAGCATATAAATTCGAGTTTAACGTGAACAATCTTCAACTGTGAGTCTCAACCGCCATCTTCATCGCATGAATGCACGAAGCGAAATGAAAGCGCGCGCATTGGATTGTTTGTCTTTTAGTCACGTGGTTAGTAGTTCCTTGTCGCCCATGGTCGGTCGCCCCTCTGAGACCATTTTCGAGAGACCTGTGACCAACTTGCGACCGGTCGCTAAACAATAAATTTCCGTTAGTGTTAATGATATTCCTTTGATCATAAAGGACTGGCAAGAAACCACCCCTCAAAGTTTACGATGTTTAATACAAGTTCCAAAACGTGAAAACGCAAGCAAAAGGGTAGCCCTTAGCCTGTGCTCCAGACCTCATACGAATAGATAATTTATTTTTCTGGAGTCTGGGACAAGGCTACAGCCCCTTTGAAACTATGGTGGCAACACCTGCGACCACACGTTGCTACCACCGGTAAGCTATTAGCAATTATTTGTGACAATATCTAAATCCTTCAAAAAAAAACCTCAATGCAAGGTTTACAATGGCTGTGATCACACAGGGTATTCTTACCTCGTTGCATCATGATTGTTGCATCTTTTTTGTCAGGTATCTGACTGGCCACAACAAAGTCAGCTCCTCTGCAACCGAATATTACTTTGAGCTTGATACGAGTTAGAAGTTAGATCTTCACAAACTCGGGAATTTCCTGCAAATTTCTTCTTTTAACAAACGTTATTTTGGTCTTTGGTGAGGGATTTGCATCTAACGCAACCAGTTCTGCTGTCTGAAATTTGAGGTGGAGCCTTGGTCACTCACAGAACATTTGTGAAACTTCTTAGGTTTCTTGACGGATTCTTCAGGCAGTTTTTTCTGAAAAAATACCCTTGACTTTCAAATAAAACATAGGGTTATTAGTCAAAATTTTTTATTTGTGGCAAGCACCAGTGGCGTAACGGACTAAAGTTACCTTTAGTTCAAAAACTAAGGGCCCCCGACCTCTAAGAGCCCCGAAGGGGCCCCAAGCAACAAAAATCCCTTTGTTGTTATTTTACCGTAAAGCTGACACCATAGCTATGATAAAATGACAAAGGGACCCTATGCATGCATGATTTCTCACTATGTCTAAATGAATGGAAAGCGTGTTGATTAACCCTCAATTGCAATCGAAAATTGGAGTGTCACTTTTATTGCAGATTTAAGCACTTTTCCGTCAACGAAAGCTTGGCCCAGCGGAGTTGCCAAGTAAGGGACGGGGCATTTCTCCCCTTTTGTCAAATTTGTTCCTGGGGATTCTTTCAAAACACGAGAATATTAGTTACAGGAATGGTCTCTACGCCAAAGTTAAGGTTGGCGTTTTTAAAATGTTCCCAGACGAACTACAACAGAATTTTCAATGCTTCCAACTTGGAGCATGCAAACACTGGATTGTGAAACGCATCTCTAGCGCAAGTAAATGGTGCTTACGTAGAAGTTTCTGAAGGGCTTGCATAGAGAACTTTGGCAAACTAGTCACATAGTCCAGTTTGACACAGTCAGTGTGGGAGCCAGAAAGGCCTTCTGAGCAAAAGTAAGCGATGTTGTCTCAAAAAGTTTAGATGTAATCCTGTAATCGCGAGATGCTTTTAAGCCAAAGTAGCAGATTTGCTGTCAAAACTTTCCTGGGGGCTTGCCCCCAGACCACCATTGGAGGCATACCTTGATTCGTCCTTGCCATGTTGCTGGCATAGACAACCCACTAGGCTGGAAATCATTAGCCTCAAATCTTTAACTGGACATAATTTTTTATGTCTGTCGCATCATTTTACATATGTTTTTAGCTGGGGGGTGGGCCCGAACTGAAGGATCCCAAAGGGTCCCGGCTGCCTCCATTACACCACTGGCAAGCACACAATGCCGCAAATTTTTGCGAAAAAATTGTAGGCCGTTCTCCGGTAGACAGTCAACAGTATTTTGAATCTCGTTTAGCAAGAAACCTTTCGAAAAAGTCTTTGATGTCAATCAGAGGAGTAAAGGCAGACATACCCGTATCGCATATCATTAGAGCTGAGATTATAAATTCGCCAAAATCTTAAAAAAACGTAAATATCATGCCATTCCTTACATGTAAATACAACAAAACAAAATTCACTATTGGTTACTCAAAAATTGTACTAAAACTTTACGAAAACTGGACGAAAATTAAATTCATTCATACAGTAACATGCTTGTCACTTCCATAGTATTGATATTCAGTTCGATACATCTTTGGTACGCTGAAGATATCATCTGGTCCAGGACCTAAGGAGAATTAGACATTATAATGAATACATTAAACGCAAAATAGTTCGGATGAATAAATTTCAGATGAAAAGCGATTTAGGGATCGGTGTGGAATTTGGGGCACATGTCCCTAAGATTTCATAGCAAACCAAACAGTGCCCTTATTCTTTCTGGGTGTGTCCCTTTTCATGACCAATGGGGACAGAGCGCCGTTTAGTTTTATCTTTATCTACTTTTTGAATCAGTTAACCTGTCTTCTATTATGTTCTGTTTTAAAGGAAGATCGTATATCAGGATTCGGATTCACACTTTTCTCTCCCTACTTTACCTTCTTACCGTTAAGATTTGATGTTTATTAAGATGTCATTCTTATGAAAAAGTGCCCTGGAATTGCCTTGCCCCTCCTAGTTTGAGGTGCTTCCGAAAAAAGGAAATCATAATGAATACATTACATGCAAAACAATTCCTATGAATAGATTTCGGACAAAATTTTTTCGGGCACAATAATCGTACGCTTTTGCAAGGAATTTCAAACGTTATTTATAAGACTCTCGGTTTATCAGACTATCGTGCGACTATGGAAAATTGTCAATTGAGATCTTAATGTTTCATAATCAAAATGCTATGTACTCTTACCGATTGTCCTTGATTTTACAACAAAAAAAACCCAGTTTCTGGTTTGAGTTGTTTTGTAAGCAAGGGCTTTTCACTTTTCGAAAGTTTTCGAGCACTAAAGACATCGGGCGTCCCAAAAAATAGACAGATTCAGTTGGATCTAAAGATGTGAATTTACCTTTAATCAATGGTCGTAGGAACCGGGGGGAATGGGGACACGTGCCCCCCAAGATTTTGCAATAAACAAAGAAGTGCCCTTTTCGTTTTTAGAAAATGCCCCCATTTTCTTGAGGAAAATGTGCCCTCGAAATGTCGTGCCCCCCCAAGTTTGAGATGCTTCCTACGTCCCTGATGGCTAATCTCGAGCTAATCATTCCTAAAATGCTCCTGGATAGTTAACTTGAACATGAGTACCTTGTTTGTCGGTACTCAGAGCTCAAATTTGGGTCCACCTCTAAACCAAGACTCTGGCGTTATGGCCTGAACAAATTCTTGTTTTACTTACCACTTAACGTCCAAGGCGTAGGAACTGTACACGTGAATATTTCCGCTCGCTTCTCTTCGTCTGGCGTCACGTAATTTGCCATTGCTTCTGAACACATTCCTCTGCAAAAAATAATGTGGTTTTAAGAAAATATTCAGACTTTTTGAGTCAAACTTCAAGATTTACCGAGCGTAATGTTAAGAACATGATGCAAGGAACATCAGTTACAGTACGAAATTATAAATCAACGAATTCAGAAATCAGTGACAGTAATTTAGTTTCATCTTTTAAACTGGCGGAGAGTTGTAAGAAATGGCAGAGAGTTTTAAAAACTATTTCGTAGGATTCGAATGACAAAACTATGACGGTCCAATATTTAGTTTGAGACATACAATGGTTAAATTCGACAAGCATTTGCTCTCGGGGCAAATTACCATGTTTGGAACACGTTATTTTGGTAGCTACTGTCGGATGTTCTCAAATAATTTGTAAATTTTGAAAGACTTCAAACCCTAAAAAGAATTAAGCTTTGGGCACGATGCTGCATTTTAATGGGCTAGAGATAAACCTAGCTTTGAATTGGAAAAGTTTCCTCCAAAATATCAAAAGGAACCTCCTACTTGCTCACTGAAAACAAATGTCACTAAAAGGTAAAATCTCTACAATCCAGAAAGATCCTCACAAGCACAAACACCTCTTTCACCAAACAAAATTGATGAATAGCTGTATTAAGAATACTTCTACAAATATCTGTTACTGTTGCTCCAGCAAACTCAAAATCAGTTTCAAGAAATAATATTCACCTACTTGTTAGCAAGTAATTTCATGCTCTTTGGCACTCTTGGTACAACTGTTCCAGTTTTGAACCAAATTTGGTCCCTCATTGGTCCTTTTTCTCTTGGCACAGAATTTGGTGGTAATGGATTGGTCTTTGAGCCATGTCCCCATGCTTTTGGATAGTCCTCGCATTCCCAGTAAGTGCCAAATGCTTTCTTTGGATACTTACTCTGCTCCACTCTGCAAAATAGAAGGCATATTCATGAAAAATTTGTTGGCAATTTTTTCTGCCAAAGAATTCTTGAGAAAATTTCCTAGTTATGGACAATTCTTGACATTCAAAAGTTTTAAAATCAATCATACTGAGCCTGCACAGAATTCCCAAAGGGAATAAGCATATCTCATTGCTGCCATAAATAGGCTAAAGAAAAAATCTACACATCCATTATTCCTTTGAAGCCACATGTGTGGAAGTTACCAAATACAATACCCTCCTATGGCCCACTATCAGCTTTTAACTGGTCTGTTCCCTTAAAGAAATCTTGAGAAAAGTTCAGAAATGATAAGAAATCTTGAAAATTCTCAAGAATTTAAAGGCATTAAGGACCTGCAATTCAAGAGTGATAATTCTTTTATGTTCAATCATGTATTTTGAGTTTAAAATGATGCTCCTTTTTGAAAAATGTAACAAAGTAAAACAAGATTAATTGACTTAACAAACTTACTTCGTAAATGCTCTGTGATCTCTTTGCGTGGTGGTAAGATACATGTCTCCATGATATGTCAGTACTCCCCTATCGGATACCAGATATTTATCTCCTAACATCTCAGGATTTTGTGTGGATGGAACAAGTTTCTGGAAAATAGTAGAGCATATTTAGTGACCTTTTAAAGAATGAAAATTGATCTTGCTGAAATTGAAAGAGTTTAATTCATCAAAACTATTTGCAAATTTGATTTCAAATAAGAGATAAGCAAATAAACACAATAGATTGTTTGCTACCTTTAAATTGCCATCTGTATTGTGATGTCTGTAATTTGGTGGTTGCAAATCACTGCAAAAATGTCTTGACATTGAAACACCTGGTTTCCCTGTATACTGTGCTTGCATTTCTGAAGATTGGTTGCCCATTGTTAGTGGTTGCCTCCAGGGTTTTACTTGAAGCTAAAAATATAGAAATGAACTTAGTCAAACAATTTAACAAAAAGATGTAAATGAGTCTCTCAGGTCCTAAAATGCTTTCATTGCACTGTTCCATCTATTGTGATTATGGGATCAATTCTAGATGCTCTCCTCGGAAAATCTGCCAAGGCATAAGGAGCTTTGTGTTTCTTCCAAACCTGATGAAAAGGGTTTACTTGGTAGAACTAAAAGTGCCTTCAAAAAAACTCGAGAAATTCCGCCAAAAAGAGAAGACCTGCTTTCATGTGCAATCTACACCATTTCTAGAAAAAATTTTCCACTCTGAACAATTTTACTCTCATTCTTTGTTAGCTCCACATCCTTGGTTACTGTTAACCCAATGATGGAATTTTCTCCCATTATCAACATTATGTAGCCCTACTTACTTTCTTGATAAGATCTTCCACATATCCAACTTTCCAATGTCCTGCTGCTTTCTTGTGAATGGCATTTGACAAAACAGTATGACATGGTTTGTAGTTATGTGCTTTTCCAGTTGTTGTTGAATGTTGATCGAGGGTCTCTTCTCTTTGTAAAGGTGGAGGCAATGCATTCAGGAATTTTCGCTATGGAATAACAAAAGGTACTTGTGTTACTAATAAAATTACATCTTTGGAAACTTTCTGGAAAGAATACAATATGTTGGGCAAGGCTATGATATATATATATATATATATATATATATATATATATATATATATATATATATATATATATATATATGTGTGTGTGTGTGTGTATATATATATATATATATATATATATATATATATATATATATATATATATATATATATATATATATATATATATATATATATATATATATATATATATATATATATATATATATATATATATATGTATATGACATAAGCATGTCATTAATACATGACATAAGCACATGGAGTACCTTTCTGATATTCTGAAATGCTAAAATAATAAAAGAATAGAGATTTATACTGCACCAACTACTGAAATTTTTGAGGGGGCCATGCCCCCTGGACCACATGTATGTATCGCGGTCCTTGGATATAATAATAACTTCCAATATATTTTTGTGTTTTCTTTATTTTGGGCATGAATTTATCCATGGTTCAATTTTTCCATTACGCATCATCCTTCTCATTCAAAATGCACCTTAATTCTCGGATCAGAATGTGGGTAAATGCATTGCAATTGATGATAACAGCATCATTGCAGAAAAATTTTCATGAGGATTTTCTTTATTAGGCCAACGTTTGGAGCGGGCGTAAAACTTTTCTTTCGTTTGATACATGGCCACAGCTGGCTGCAGCACTTTCATACCTTAAATCCATCTGGTGGAAACTTCATGCTTTCTTGATAACTATGTCCAACACCAGTTGAAGTGAGATGAAGATCATTTCTTGGTTCCGTTGTTAGCGCCATCTTTCTCCTTTCCAACTTCCCTGCTCCTACTTCAAAACACTTGCAGTTTGTTTTTATTTAGGCCCATTTTCCTGTTGCTACGGAAGCAAACATACGAAATGGAGACAGGCGTTGCTATTACTAATAGCAACGCGCGAAAAAGAGGCTGCATAATATGACGTCATAAACGATAAGAACAATTTGCGACAATAAAATGGTTGAGGGGCAGGGAAATACACGCATTCAGATCAAGCTGAGCAGATGAGAGGTGTTTCTGAAATCTGTATCGTATGAAATTGAAGTATTATTCAGTTGCAGAACACATTCGCATTCGGTAAGTTGTTGCAAGGTTTGCTTTGAGCGCACGATTCGTTTAGAATCTTGCTGCATGAAAACGCTTTTTCGGTTTATGTTATTATCTTGGATGCTGGATGCTTCGTTCCTATCTTGATTTTACTATGCACAAGAATTGTATCTTGGAGCTGTGGAGGAGGGACGGAAGAAGAAAAGGGCCTGTAGTGGAGTAATGGCTGTCGTATCAAGGTTGCGGTGAACCTTGCTCAACATGGACTTGTAATGAAAAGGTGGAAAAGCTGACCCTAATTTTTGCCTTCATCAATCAGGCTACGGTGGAATCACGGCTTAAAACTTCGAAAATTCTATAACATTTGCCATAACCATAGCAATCCACAAATCTTGCGATCTGATTGGTACTCTAGGAAGCTCAGCGTTTGGGCCTAAACAGGGTCAGGTTTTTCAGAGTGATGGCACGAGTCTCTGTTGGCCGAAGCGCCACCATCAAGTCAAAGATGTTAATTTTATGAATAAATTTTCTTTTAAAGCTAAAACTTGTATTTCAAAAGATAGGCTTGAGGACTTTTATTACTAAACATTTTTAACACTTCCGTACATTTTTCGAGAGAACTTTTCATTTATTGGTAAATGATGCAGGTCCGCATCAGCATAAGCTAACTTTAGCGGTAACTTGCTATAACAAATATCACATGATGATGATGATGATGATGATGATGATGATGATGATGATGATGATGATGATGATGATGATGATGATGATGATGATGATGATGAGCACAGGGAAACAAGGGACTCCATACCATAAGTCTAGTCGCAGACTTGCTTATAGCGCTTAGCTGCTTCTGCCGTCCAAGCGCTTGGTGCTAAAAGTCACAACTTCACCTCCATTGGTATTCTACTTTTGAACACCAAACTCTGTTGTTAGTTGCAATTAAAAATGTTTTATCATTAGGAATTCCTTCCATATTGCATCTCTGTCTGTTCTAGAAGCTCTCCAACTCACCACATCAATTCCAAGCTAATAAATTGCCAAAGATACACGAAAGACAACAAAAGACGTCCCCTCCGCAAATTTGAAGGAAGAAAAAACTTCAAACAGCAAGATGCCAGAATCCTACAATTGCTTTCCTGCGAATGTAGCCTTTCGAGCAAACAGACCGACAGTAATTGATTTGGCCGAGCGCACACCGACAATGTCAACAAGAACCGAGAATATACAAAACGAGAATTCATTCGCCGAGGCTACGAATACCGGTACTGTTGCCGAACAATATGAGATGTTCATTGGTAATATTCACCCAGATGTTGACCGAGAAATAGTCGTTGAAACCTTACAGAGACTATTTGCGTCCATGGGTGTAATATTAATCGACGATAAATTCTCGCTTTTTCGACAAGGACCGAGAAGAGAAAAACAAATGTTCGTAGCTCTGGCGAGCGATACTGATCGGCAGAAACTCATAACAAGACTGGACGGATATGAAGATATGGAGATTACGTTTCCAGGGAGAGTTTTAAAGCTTTGTAATAAGAAAGATAAACCGAGGAGAAGAAGATCGAGAAAAAAGAAGAAATCAGTGGCGTTGACTGAAGGACAGAAGCTTCTGGAAGGAATCACTTTAGAGGAAGATGGACGAGTGCTGGCAGAAATCGATGCGAATAAGAGAGAGGATAATGTACTGGAGGGAAATAAGTTTGATGACAGAGAGACAGATATTTTGAAGGATGCTGATAGTGACAAGAAAGAACAGGACATTCCAGAAAGTTTAAATCATAACAAAGTGATCACACCAAGATTACAAGTAAGCAGATCAGCTCCCAGTATGAGAATCAGTAAACAGAATACGCCAACAGAAAGTACATCTGACAAGAAGTATCTGTTGATGGGACAGCTTTTACGAACTGAAGATAGAACAACTGAATATAAAAGAGGAGGTGGACGATATCTCAAGAAAAGTTTGATACAACATGTCAGGAAATATGCATGCGCTTTTCTTAATAGTCAAGGTGTGTGTATCTTCTTGCATATATGTCTGTCAGTTTGCAAAGTTTATATTTCTGTCAGTTTTTAAGATGTTTGGTTGAAAAACATTGTCTTTTCGAATTGCTTTATAGAAAAATATCACTCGCGTTGCAAATGATGAAAATACACTTTCGTATCAAAGTCTTTAGCTGTGAAGTAAAAGTTGGTACCTGAAAATATGCTAACAACATGAAGCAATCCTGCAAAGCGTTGAAATCTGCGAGCCAAGCGATGTTTTCCAGCTCTGCCACATCGCAAAAAACCTAGCTTTATAAGCAATCGAAAGGTGACGACAAATTTTCAAATCTTCTTCAAACAAACCACATGCTCTTGTCTCCCGTTTTGAAGGGAACTATTTATTCTAATTTCTAATCACAGTGCTAGATTGCCAGTCTCTTTAGTATCAAATTTTCTTTCCATAGGTGGAAAATTGTTTATTGGTGTTGCCGACAACGGTCAAGTTTACGGAGTGCCATGCAACAGAAAACAAGAAGATGCTACACGACTTCAAATCGATGGCGTCATCAGCAAATTCCAGCCTCCGGTATTTCCAGCTTTGTATTCTGTTAACTTCATCCCGGTTATACCTTATACCGGTTACGCACCAATGGATGAGAGCGACCACTGTTTCAAAGTGCTAGAAATATGCTTCAATTCGCCGATGAAAAAAGTTGGTTGTTTATATGAGACAGATAAGGGGGATGTGTTTGTGAGGCGAGATGGTAGCGTGCAGGGCCCACTGAAAGCAAGTCAGATTATCGATTGGTGTAAACATGACAAAGAATTAGCGAATGAAACGGGGGAAGAGGGTAATAATGATAACGTCAATGTAGTAAAGGACATACTTGCCGAAGGCAAAGTTGCAAAAGGCATAATAACCGGGGAAAAAGTCACACAGGACAACATTGCAAGAGACAGAGTCTCACAGGACACAATGGTGCAAGACAGAGTAGCAAAGATCATCATGCCACAGGATGGAGTAGGAAAGAACACCGAGAGAAGGAGCAATGTAGGAGATGAAATTGCAGTAAAAGGAGTGCAGAGTGGTACAAACTACTTTCAGGAAGTAACAGAGAGGTCAGTAGCAGTAGTTAACTGCAGGGCACAACTACAGTTCGATCAACGTGGCAAATTCGAACGTCAGTATTCGAAATATCTTGCAGATCATGAAAGGATCAGAGAGACAGAAATAGCACTGGATTCTTTATATAAGCTGAATGAACTCGAAGCTAGTTTACGGGAGCATCGGAGAGAGATTGAGAGGGATATTTCTGAGATTAAGGAACATTATGAGGCGAGAGAGAAAGCATTAAAAGAAGAGTTGGAGAGATCAAAATACGAATTGAGGAAAGAAAAACGAAAACAAAGACCTGGATCGGCTACTTGTATCATCTTATGACAATTACTGGAACAGGAAAGACTTTTATTCAGAAATAAAGAAGGAAACTGGTCGAAACAATAAATTAACGAATCTTAGGGTTTGAAAAAATACAAGACACTGCTTCCTTACACAAAAAATTGCTTATAGAAAAAATAAAGAAGGTCTCATATAGAATTAAATGGGAATTGGTCGATAGAATATGGACAAAATAAATATGGACAAAATAAACAAACACATATACTGCAAAATATTGAGAATGAATGCATGCTTGAAACGATTTAAACTGAAGAAGTACAGGCTAACTTGTTGAAAATACTGGAACTTGAGTATACCCTCACATATTAAAGGTGTGAGTCAAAAGTAAAAACTCATCATCATATCTGGAGAAAATATTTTGCCGTGTTTGATTTGGATTTCTTTATTAAGTGATGAAAGGAGCAAATTTGACCGTTTTTAAAGTTTGAAATTTGGTGCGCAGAAACGACTGTGAGAGCAGCTAAGTATATAATGAATTACTAAATTCTACAATGAATGAATGAATGAATGATTAAATGAATGAATGAATAAAATAAGTATAAGCTATGGCATCATAAAATGCACAACACCGATGATTCTAAAGAGCAGAACAGAAGTAAGAAAACATTCAGGCAACAATATCGAATATTCTGATTATGACTATCATCAAAGAACAGTATAAGAAATCCAACGTGATAATCGTTATTTAAAAAAAAGCATCTTTTCCAACAATGCAGATGTTTGTGATGAATAGGCCATGGGAGGGGGCTACATGAATTGCGGATAGAGGGGTGTCTGCAGTTCGATTTTCAGAAAAGTACCATCTTCTAAACACCAAAATGTACCTTCGTACTAATTTTTTTATGATGAATTTTGGCAGAAAACTACCCATCTTAAGCCATTTTATGCGAAGTTCAGCCAAACCCACCCATGTTTTAAAAAAGTCTGTCGAAAAGGACCCTTGTTTAAAGAATGTTTGGAAAGCAATAGCCTAAATGCCAAATTTTTTTGTATAAACATCAAGGCCTAGAAGCATTAATTTTACCTGAGAATAAACTTTTACTTCGAATCCAGACAATTTGCATTTTCGAAAAGATGATTATCAACAAGCTAAAGTTTATATTAGGTAAAATATCGTCATCACATCATACATAAAAACAGTGAATGTTAATTCTGAAAACATCGTGTCATTGCATGATAAAAGAAATATTGAAGATTTCACAAAAGTCCAACGGAAACAACTAAAGTTCCTCTGAACCCATTCAGTTCAAAGAGATAGGATATTATTTTCCACTACAACAGTTTTCAATATTTGGAACTTGTGCTGGACCCAACAATGCTGCAACGAACTATTTCCCGTGATGGAATCATATGAAAAAGGTATAAAAACAATATAAATCCACTATGTGCAATAAAAATTGAGAAGAGAAAATTGTTTAGTAACATGAGCTGTGCAAACGGCGGGAATTTCCATCTCTACGAAGCAAGTTTGAGAAAAGAATTCTCTGCGGTTCCATAGGTGAGCTTCATGACATTGTTCTAGGATTTTCTCCAACAGTTCTTTGATACCCTTGTCCACGTTTTCTTCAAGGCTTGGTCGTAACTTCGAGTTGAAACTGTGTTTCGGCAGTTGGCAGCAGGGGCTGATGTTGTCAATCTGTTTCCAAGAATATATCATTTATTTCAGCGAAACCAGGAAGGCTCAAAATAGCTGAACTCGATGAGTGCCTCTATCAGCAACTAAAATATTGCCAGTACCTGAGATACAAAGTCCGCAAGGTTTGCTAAATAAAGTATGATCTGTTGTTCCGGGGATCCCGAGCTTTTTAATGAACTTTCCTTTCAGCGTAAACAACTGTACATTCACATTCTTGAAATCAGCAACAACAACATGTCCTTCTGAATCAACGGCAATCCCTGAAGGACACATGAACTGTCCTTCAGCAATACCTTTGCTTCCAAATTTGGTCACATAATCGCCAAATTCGTCAAAGCGTTGCACGCGATAATTGTTTGTATCTGAAATAATGATATCGTTGTTCGGGGTGATAGCAATGTGCCTAGGCGAGTTGAGTTTCCCTTCAGCGTTACCATAGCCACCAAACTGGCATATAAATCCGCCATGTAAGTCAAAGACTTGAATTCTATGGTTGTCTCGATCTGCAACGACCAGCCTCTTTTCCATGTCAATCGCCAATGCACAGGGTGCTTTCAATTGGCCCTCTCCAGTCCCGCGGCTGCAGAATTTATCGATGAACTCACCTTCACTGGTGAATACCTAGGGTAGATTATGAAAGATACCTTTTAGTAAATCACGTCTATTTTATTCAGGAAGGGCACAAAAGACAAAGTGATGAAAATAGTAACCAAGTAGAGACCTTAAACCGATGCAGTCAGTAGCAGGCGAATAATATCTATGTGAACACATCGAGTTTCAAGTTTCAAGTCAGTCAGTCTCGCAAAGGCACGTACAGTTGTTGCAGTAAGTTTTTGGACGCGAAACAACAAGATTTCATTGCCTCAAAGAAGAGAGTTTCTCGTAAAATCGAAATTTGATCAGCCTGCGTGCAGCTTCAAAAACAGCTCCGTGAAAGTGTACACGCAGGCTAAATTTGATCGACCACGTCTTTGCCGAATAGCTACAAAAAACAGACTCACAAATGTCAACAATTTTAGAATATTTGGCAATATTGGCATCACAAAATTCTTGCAAATGGAAGATGCACGGGACAAAATTTTACAAATATTTCTGCAATAGACTTTTGAGCTTTGAGCTACTCTACGAAAGAGTTCGAATCGAACGACATAGTGATTCATTTTTGTGGAATTTCCAATGCGCACAATAGTGATAGGAGCTCTAATGCCACTCAATCAAACCCTGCGTACAGAGATAATTAAAACATCGCTCGATCCAGACTCTTTAGAAAGCTGAAAGGTTTTTCTCACAAGTTTTCATACCTGTATTCTATGGTTGCCATGATCAGCAACATAAATATTTCCACTTTCATCGACAGCTAATCCTGCAGGATACCAAATTTCGCCATCTCCTTTTCCTCTGGTTCCAAATTGATGTACAAATTTTCCATTTTTGTCAAAAATCTGCAAAAAGAGTATTGAGAAATTAGTTAAAAATCTGAGAGCACGCAACTAGATGATGAATGCCCAGGTAAATGCCTAGAAGGATAAAGGCATCCATATTTAGAACCAAGTGCTGCTTGACTATATGAACTATATGAATGCAGGGAACAAGTCACGACATAAATTTGGGCATTTTTTGCAGGACCACTAAATTAAAAACAACAACAACAACAACTGGGTGGAACTGAATTACAAGCTGCCAAAATTTTATTGAATTCACGATTGTTTGTCATCTTATTTAATATCGATCATTTTTATCTAGCTTTCTATATACAATAATGTACATAGTGTACTAATCTAAATCGATAAATCGATAAATCGATAAATAATAAATAATAAATAATATAGATCAATAATAAAGATCTTCTTCTGATGTACGAGAAATCGTACATAATTTCACAAGTGTGCTTTCTGCTGTAATAGAAAAGTATGCGCCTTTGGTTGAAAAACGAGTGTCCGATAAATATTCTCCTTGGCTATCTCCTGAGCTCAAACAACTGTTTAATACGCGTGACAAGATCAAAATCGCTGCAGTCAAAAATAAATCAGAGATCTTAATGTCCGCATACCGGCAGTTACGGAATAAGGCAACCAAGCTGAATAAGGAGGCTAAGAGAGCTTATTTTACGAATAAGATTCAAGCTTCTGAAGGAAATTTGAAAGAGACTTGGGCAACGATCAATAAACTTGTCAATAAAAGGTCTAAAACTACCAATATATCGTCACTGACTGTTGATGGAAGTTCAGTCTCTGATTCTGTCGGTATTGCTAACTCAATGAACGAATTTTTTTGTAATGTCGGCAATGAATTATGTAAAGATATCCCCGATACAGAAAACGGTCTCCTGAAAGGTGAATATACCATCAACCCTACTAATGCCACCTTTATTTTTTCGCCTGTGGCATCCAAACAAGTGATGCTAGCAATGAGCAAATTTAAGACCTCCAACGGGTTTGGCCTTGATGAAATTTCAAGCTTTTTCTTAAAGGCCGGAATATCCATCCTGGCCGAGCCATTGAGTCAGCTCTTTAATTTGTCATTGTCGGCTGGAATTTTCCCCGATCAATGGAAAATTGCTAGGATTGCTCCTATTTACAAGGATGGTAAGAGCGATAACAGATCAAACTATCGTCCAATCTCTGTTTTGCCTGTAATCTCTAGGTTATTTGAGAAGCTTGTTTACGACCAATATTATAATTTTCTCGTGTCAGGTCGTCTGTTGTATTCACAACAGTCCAGCTTTAGATTGCTACATTCAGTATTGACATGTCTATTAAAGTGTACAAACGACTGGTATTTGAATATCGAAAACGGTACATATACCTCGGTCACATTCATAGACTTGAAGAAAGCTTTTGACACGGTGAACCACGAAATCCTAATTAACAAGCTAAAACTTTATGGGGTTGCAGGCAAAGAGCTACGCTGGTTTCAATCATACCTTTCTAATAGGAAGCAGTGCTGTAAGGTAAACGGGAAGCTTTCTGACCTGGGAGAAGTAACCTGTGGAGTTCCGCAGGGATCATGTTTAGGCCCCCTACTTTTCATCATCTATATAAATGATCTTCCCCTATCTATTAAGCACTTACAAGTTAATATGTATGCCGATGACACCAGTTTATCTTTCTCCTCAAATAGCATTTCCACAATAAATGAAAAGGTTAATGAGGACCTAGAATGTCTAAACACATGGCTTGCAGGAAATAAACTGTCACTTAACGTTGCTAAAACAAACAGCATTGTGATTGGAAGTCGGAAAAAGGTTAAGGATATTCAAAGAACATCAGCTATAAAACCGTCACTTGTCATTCGTGACGAGGAAATTTCGATGATAGAGCACACGAAATACTTAGGGGTACATGTGGACCAATACCTTAGTTGGGATGTTCACATAGCCGAAATGATAAAAAAAATTTCAAGGGCGTTAGGTATGATACGCCATGCAAAACAGTATCTCCCTTTAAGCGTACTGCAGACCATGTACAGAAGTATGGTTGAGCCTTATTTCCGTTTCTGTTGCCCTGTCTGGAGTGTTTGTGGCACCACAGCACTCAACAAGCTTCAGAAGCTCCTAAATCGTGCAGCCAGAATCGTGACAAATAGCCCCTACAGAATGTCTGCACCACCCATCATCAAGCAGTTGGGATGGCTAACGGTGAACGATCTCATAGAAACTGAAACATTGAAAATGGTCTATAGGTCTATTAACCATGAAGCACCTGAGTATCTCACAGGACTGTTCCAAAGGTTATCTGAAACCAGCGCTAGACAGCTTCGTAATACCAGCACTGACCTCAATGTACCTTTTCTAAGAACTGCGTGTGGCCAAAAATGCTTCTCTTATAGAGGAGCTAAACTTTGGAATGATCTAACTAGAGAACGTAAGATGGCAAATACTTTCACCCAATTCAAATCGTCACTGAAAAATGACAAATCCCGAGCACTGTCTCACATCTCCTTTTACTTTACTTTTGTATACAAATTTTTATCTTGAAATTGTAATTTTTATAGCTTATTTTCTTTTGTAACAGGGCAGTTTGTAAATCAACTTCACTTTTTGTATTGAATACTTACCCTGTATAAATATTATAAAATGAATGAAATGAAATGAAAAATCTGTCTCCAGTGAAATAGAAATGTTCACAACTAATATTTATGGACAAGCTAATTTGAGTTCCACCTTATTCATAGTGCCAACAAAATTTTCCACTTACCTGAATTTTGTGATTATTATGGTCACTGACTATGATCGATCCTGATTGGTCAGTTGCTATTCCCCATGGCTCAAAATTCTCATCTCCGCCCTTATTTTGTCCTAAAACTCCACTTGATCCAAATTTCAACAACATTGGTCCAATTTTTTCTACATCTATACCAGCAGTGACCAGTACGTCGAATGGACTGCCATGTATGGGTTTCTCTCGGATATAAACAAAGATAGAATGGTTTCCTTTTGTTGTGGGTTGGAATGTTATTGTGTATGTTCCATTGTTTAAATCGATGACTTCTGCTTGGTTAACTGAGCCAGAATTGTCGCGGATTTTGACCGTCACAGTGTCACCACCTGAGAAAAATAAACATTATCAATCAATATGGAAAAATAATGCAAATGACCACACTTCACTTCACTACGCTACACTACACTACAATACACTACAGTACACTACACTACAATATACTACACTAGGCTATGCTGCAATACACTATACTACACTACAGTACACTACAGTACACTACACTACATCATACCACACTACATTATACTACACTGCACTATACTACACTACAGTACACTACAGTACACTACACTACATCATACCACACTACATTATACTACACTGCACTATACTACACTACAGTACACTACAGTACACTACACTACATCATACCACACTACATTATACTACACTGCACTATACTACACTACAGTACACTACAGTACACTACACTACATCATACCACACTACATTATACTACACTGCACTATACTACACTACAGTACACTACAGTACACTACACTACATCATACCACACTACATTATACTACACTGCACTATACTACACTACAGTACACTACAGTACACTACATCATACCACACTACATTATACTACACTGCACTACACTACACTACATCATACTACATTCACTACCCTACACTACACTACACAAGAGACACAAATTTGTTTATATTGTACTTTGTGAGATACAAAACGTTAATTAAAACATTGCAACCAGAGTGTTTAGACTTTAATATGCTGCTTTTCCAGCAACTGGAATGATCATTGAGGCAAAAGGAAGGCAAGTATCTAAAATTACAACCGCTGCTTCGAAAGTCATCAGTTTTTTTAGCTTTTGACAAACTGAAGATACCTGTTTCCTTGTCAGCAATGATGCTTGAAAGAAATAACTCAACAGGGCAAATGGCGGATTTCTAAATGGTGAGAATCGACTGGTTTTAAATCATTTGATTCCTATATCAACGCGGAGAGAACCAAACCAAAACAGCATTGAATATTCAAGCCATTTGCGAGAGTTTGTTGTAAAATTTCCAATGGAAGAAACGGAGGTTCTTTGACTGAAACTTACCCGTAATCACATCTTCACCAAAACGATCTTTGGCATAAATTTTGAAGGAAGCAATGTGGCCAATTTTTGCAATTTTAAGTCCAGGTCCATCAGCAATTGATAATGCAGGAAATGTTGTGCTTGTTTCAAGTTTGCCAAGCTTGACTACAGCATCCTGTCACGGAGAGATATCCAGGAGTAATTATAGGTCATAGTTGCAAGAAAAGTTTACCTTGGGAAACTGCCAACATCAATGAAAGTTTATTTGAAGATATTGATAAGCTGAATGATTGACCGGCTGATTGATTGTTGAGTAAAGTAAGAGGATGAAAAATTGATAAGTTGGAACTAGAGCGTTCTTACGATCTTAAAACTAAACACAGAGTATCACCTTCAGCAAATGTAAGATTGTTAGTTCACAACAGTGTATCCTTTGCTGAAAAAGTTCACTTTCGTATGCTAAAAGTGACTTAGGTGACTTAGGGTTGTAAAGTTTCCTAGACGTGCAAATTATGTTAAAATGTCTATGGATATACCCATTGCATATGTTATCCATCGAGACGGGTCAATCTGAACTTCAATGTTCATACATCCATTCCAGCTTCGTTTTGGTCTAATGGCTCATTTTATCGTTGCATCTCTCCGAGAATTAAGATAATTTTTGTGACACAGCGACTAACTTGGAAGCAAAACCAGAACTTTGAAAAAGTACAGCACCATGACATTAGCTTCTGACAATTAGCATCATGACTACAGCATCATAACATTAGCTTCTTACCTTCAGTTCATCATCCACTGGCTCAAAGCTAAGAATGTCATTTTCCTCTGGTTCTGTTTGAGGTTTATAATCACAAAGACTTTGCAATCTGTTTACAATTATTCTTTTTACAAGCATCATCTCAGCCTCATTTCCAAATCTCAGTATATTCTCAACGAAATCACAACTAGAAAGGAGGTTATCAAGATCCATTTCTAGGAAGCTTCGTTGATCTTTCAGTACCTGTTGAAGAAAAAATGAATGTTTATATTTCTGGCAAAGAACGTGCAACGATGGAGCCGCTTGCAACAACGTGGGACGATTCTTTGTTCAGAGTTGATAGATGCATCCTTCGCTAACATGGCCTGGTTTGCACATTTCATATCCCGGAAAAGACAAGTTGCAAGGGCACGTACAAATTCACTGAGATCATTTCAAAGAAAACTCCAGACACTGGTCCATTCAGGTGAACAGGAACCAAATCTCTTCACATATTAAAAGCAAAGTTACATTTGGAAAATCTACAAGTTGAATAGATCAAACTTTGAAACAGCTTCATCTTGCTCTGAGAATGTTTGTAAGTGTGATATAATTCGGGTGAACTATAGGGCTGGTCAATTCGGGTGAACAGGAACGAAATCTCTTCATATCTTAAAAACACCGTTGCCTATGGAAAAATCTACAAGTTGAATACATGAAACTTTGACACAGCTTCATCTTGCTCTGAGAATGTTTGTGCGACATAATACAAAATCTCCAAAAATATCTTCTTACTTTTTCTTTCCCCTGAAAAATGGCATCAAGGTTTTCAATCAGTCGTCTCTTTTTCTCTTCCAAAGCTCTGATGTGTTCATCCACTGTATTTGTTATTATATCCTTGACGACTTCTCGCCTGAAGAGATGATAAGAACACAAAACATTACTCATTGAAATGAAGCTAAATACATTCGAGGGAATTTTCATACCAAGGTTCAAAATTTAAGTATGGACGATAAACCATCTGACAGCAGTCAGTAATGGTGCAAAACATGGTCATTGATAGCAAGGCCGATTAGAAAATATCAGGCCTGCAGAATGAAGTAACATATTTTTGGCAAAAGATTAGTAGTCAAGTAAATATTCGCACTGAACGAAGAACTTTGCAAAACCATTAAATCTTAACATCATATTGTTGAATAAGACCTGATACCCTTGGTAAATTTAATTTATATGCTGCTTTATTTTGTCGGTGTCAATAAATTGAAAGTAGCAAGAGATAGTCTCGCCAAAAGTGTTAATAACTAAACATTGCAAGAAAATCTACTTAAAGCTTTCCAGCATAGTAGAATCTAAGCTTTCTTTTCTTATTTAAAAAGAATTTGAAAAGCTTTGCTTTGTGAAAAGTGCTTGATCTTGATTCAGAAGATCGATCGTTTGGTAGTGTTTAATATAATTACAGTAGTTCAGTTAGAGCTACAGCATTCACACCGAACTTGTTGGGGAGACAAGATACGCTTGACTGAGGAAATTAATATGTTCCCCCGTGCAGTGGGTCAAAGCTCATGCGCCCGTCAGAGCTTCAACCCCAAAACGCTACTGCGCATGAGCTATAACCCACTAAACGGGGGGGACACATAAGTTTCCTCGGACAAAGCATATCTGGTCTCCCCAACAAGAACTAAAGTTTTTTACTTACCTCTCTGTAAGGCCGTTCGTAACATCAATCACTTCATTCAAAGCCAATTTGATGACCGGCAGTTTTCTTTTCGAGTTATCAAGCAATTCGGTGACAGTCTCTCTATGGATTTTCACAGCCTCTTTCAGATCAACATAGTTGTGCTCCCTGTGGTCATATATTGCGCAGTCTCTGCATATTGCATCGTCACATGTTTCACAAAAATATTTCAGCATCTAGATGAAAATGTCACAGAATAATTGGCAATATTAAAACTGACCAAAAAGTAAACTTCTGCCAGGAACAAATTCATACCGTTCTATTGCTAGGGTCAAGACTAAAACTTATACTTGCAGGGTTGCAATGTATTGTCATGCTCCTTGCACTGTCGTCTTGTAATGTGATTTGCGTGTTAATTAGTATATTGTAAATTTTAGATGAATATATGTATATATAAATATAAAAAGGAACAAAAAGACAAACTTTTTCATCACTGACGTCACATTCAATATGAGCAAGTATATGATGAATGCAAGACAAGGAAGGAACTTGGCGGAAACGATGCAACAACATGGTGAAACGGACATAACATAAAGATTTCAATCAGAGCCGCTGGACAAATGTCCTGCAAATTTCTTTTATTTCTTTTCTCATCTAGTCAAGCATCTGAATAAGCAGCCTCTTATTTGCACCCCCTTCTCTAATGTATCATGAAAAATTTAACCATTTTTCTCCGGAACATAAACGACCGAAGTTCTGCATCGGCTAGATTTTACTCATGTCAAGCTCTATTGAACAAGGACAGCAGAATGCATGATGCTGCAACAAACAAGCATCATAGAAACTTACCATTAACTGCTTCGCATGTACACCTTGGTGGCCACCTCCCCAATCCATTCAACTAAATAAGATTCCCTAACTATGACACTTCAGAGACCGTATTTTAAGGTATGTCATGAAGAAATTGTAGCAATTTCATACAACAAAATAGAAGGAATAAAAGGGTGTCAACTACAGCAAATGACTATACAACAAACAAATATTACCTCTCTGTCATGAACCTTGCAAAATGAGGGACATTTCATCGCATCATAAACAGCATTATTCTGTAACTCTTCAAAACACACCACCTTATGATCTTTCGTCTGTCTGATTCTTTCATGAGCTGTGACACAATTTGGGCAAAGATTTTCCACGCAGTCTAAACAACGAGCATTGGCCATGGCTTGATCTTCACAATTCGTGCAACAAGTTGGGTTTTGAACGGCGAGGATGTTTAGTAAATTATTGACGAAGGAATGTGATGGAAAGGCAAGCACGCCTTTCGTGGGTATAGGGATGTCAACATGGCATCGAGGGCATTCGAGGGTTCTCTCAGGCTTCTCTCTGTCAAAAATGAAGAAAACCAAATTTATAAAAGAGGTCCAACTCCGCACAACAGCTGGCGACATAACGTAAAAAATTAGCGCAGACGATAGAGGCTCTGTGCGGATGCTAACAGTACGCATTTGTGAACTGACAAAACAATAAACCTTTTAGCTAACCTACGAAAGAGTCTAGATCAAGCAAACGTTTTTATATATCTTTGTAGGAGTGGTTCGATCAAGTTGCGTTAGAGCTTCCACCACTATTTTGCACCTTCGACAAACATAGTATTGGTTTTTGAATTATCGTTATAAAAGTGACCAAATACTTACAATCATTGATAAAAACAAACTGAGGCTGCAAGTCAAAGCTGTCATCTGCGCGTGTAACTATTAAATCTGCAAAAGGGCTCGAGCAACCAATTTCGTCAAATTTTCAACAAAGGAAATTAAAAAATGCCTCCAAGGCCTTAATAAGAACTTCTCAAGCAAGAATTTTTGCAAAGGCCTGAGTAAGAAATTCAGCAAAAGACCTGCCATATTTTGACAGAAACTATTGAACAAATTAACAAAAAATTAGAAATAAATTTGATTTGAGGTAATAAAGACAGCTGTTTACAGTATCACTCACCGTATCGTGGCTTCTAAGCATTCTTCACAAAACGAATGCAAACATGGCAGAACTTTCGGATTCTTGTAAGTTCCTGAACACAATATGCATTCTAAGTTATAAACATCCCTTACATTGCCAAAAGTAACATTTGCAAGATTTAATGCCATTGCCAGGCCTTTGTTTTTAATGCAGGACATGGCAGGCGCATCCTGCAAAGAAACTGCCTGGGTTCAATGTGGACATGCTTGATTGAACATGAGTGATCAAATCCCGGGCGTTGATTGGTGTTTATGATTTTAATTGCTCGTGTTCGGATTCGCTCTATTGGCTAGACATGATTAAATCTAAGGCAATTATTCGCGCATCCTTTAATGTCCCATTGATTACCATGAGCCTTTGTGCTCCGAATGGAAAGTTAAACAAATAGAACCCAGGCCAGAAATGATTTTCATACCATAGCTACGAAGGACGACTCAAGGATCACAAAGGATCATGGGTAGCAATTGGTCTTTAGTTCTATTTGTTGTCATACAAAATTCTTGAGAGATTTCTGGATACACCAATGCTAAAAGAGTGAAGAATTTCTTCTGCAAGATTTTTCCTTGCAAAGTGCTGATTCAAAGACCCAGTGCTAACCGTGACCCTTTGTGCGCCGAATGAACGCAAGACAAAGGGAATTTAGGCCAAAAAGGACTTTCAGATAATACGAAAGTCGACTTTGGCGCCACGAAGGATCATGGTTAGCAATGGGTCTTTAAGACTTCAAATCTACTGTTCTAAGATTCACCCACGAGCAGCTGCTGATTGGGGGCAATTGTTCTCAAAACAATAGAGAACAATACATCTCATCAATACTTATGACGTAGCACCATTGTTTTCAAAATTACTGGCGGGTTGAGCCCTACCTGCCCCGCTTCCTACGGGCCTGGACTCATCCATAGTTTGACAAGACTTCTCCCGAAATCGGTAAATCGCTGTATCCACTTTCAAGCAGGTAAATTAATGCAAGCGCAACGAATTCGATTCTCGGCTATTTCCTTAATGTCTTTGCTCGAAGTAAATCAACGGAGTTAAAGCCTGGGTTTCACATAATCGCAAGGATTGCTGGTAACTCCAGGATCGCATAGGCTTAAAGCAGCAGCAAGGGGGAGTGGGGTCAGTTTAAACATGAACCGTAGTATTTGAAGTTCTTGAGTAATGGAAACAAAAGGAACAGGACATCAGTTGCGTGCGTCATTCCTTTGCTTTATATTTAGATTATATATTTATCCCTCCGTTCATTCATCTCATATTGTTATTGTCTATCCGTTGAGTCAATTTGTTGTGAATATTCATTGGGTTGACTGCACATTGATTGGGCGGATTGACATAAACAACACTTTTTCTCTACTTGAAATGCTATACAACTATTTAATCATTTGATCAATTAACTTAACCAAAACAATCAGAATTTTTACACTTCGAAAAGATCCCAACTAAATTTGAACCCATGTAAAAATTTTTGCAGACTCGTTAACTCCATTACAAGTACGTTTCATTCACACTTTTCTGATAGCAGGAAGCTTGGTTCTTTCTTAGACCAACTTCTTACAAGCTGTTATGAGATAATTATATCTGCATTCTGCGCACTATAAGTTAGCCTGCGTGCAGACTTTACTTGCCACTGTGAATGAGAGCCAAGGCGGAATTTCCGCCCTGACTCTACTAAGTAAAGTCTGCACGCAGGCTTACTATAAATAGGAGAAGGTTCAAAAAGGCCAGTTTCATTCTCTCCGTCAAGAAATCATTTTGATGTGACTTAATGATATCTTGACTTTCTGAGCTGGTCAGTGCGATCAAACAGGGAAATAGGGCGAGAAGATGTTCTTTGCAAGTTTTAAAGTGCATCATCGACAACTTCTAAGTCAATATTGCCAACAATGACTACTCGACAGTATGTGATTGGCTTTGAGCAGCTCTCAAAAGTTGAAAATCTATAAACTTTCAGGATTAATCACCCTTACGATAAGTAACGGAAATTTCATGCCAATCGAAAAACTGCTGTTTCATTGCTTTAACAATCTTCATATCTACCTTTTAAAGCCCGGGAGCAGCTATATGATGGAGCGAAGATCTCTTGTGTAGTAATGATTTAGTAACTGGGCTGTTTCATTGTCAAGATATCGTCCATGAAACATAACACCACTTCCTGTAAATATTTAGTAAAATTCTTGAAGTATTCAATGAACAAAGTCAGTGAAAACTGTCCTTAACCCAATGAACATTCTCAAACAAATGGCCTAATCACAAATTAGTAACATCAACAGTTTCTGCTTCAATGAATTCAAATGAAAAATTCATGCCACTTATCGTTACTTGAGTTGACATCACTGCACTTGAATCTGCCATGAACCAGTTTGAACCGGTTCTGTCGTTAGCACGCAGCCATGTGTACGAAAATGAAGACAGGAAACCATTCTTGTGTGAAATCATGGTTGAGTGGTTCCACTGTTTTTCTCATTCGCTTGAGTAGGCCCACTGTTTTCGCATCTTGTAGCAGCTTCGGGTAATTTGAGCTCTCCTGGTTTTGCAGCTCGTGATTTGTGCTACTTGAGAGCTAGAAATAAGGAAATTAAAAGTAAACAATCAAGAGCATGAGAACTTGGTAACAAATTAAATATGGCCGTGAAAGTGAAGGGGGATCAGTCTTTTGAGAAAAAGCAGTTTTAGAGCTTCTTGTAGAAAGTTCTGCAGCAGAGGATTTCATCTAGAACAACATAAAGTAGCTACTCTTTGCAGTAAAGAAAGTCCGACAACCAAAGAAATTTTATTTTCAAATTTTGCAGAAAATCGATTTGGAATTACATTGGGTTATTGCCGTCTAAAACTAGTGCACTCTTTGGACAGCAATTTTTGCAGCCGTTTCTGGAACAGTTTTTTGAGCTTATAAATTTGCAGCAATGGCTCACGCCAGAGAAGATCTTAACATGTCCTTGACGGGCAAACGCCGAAATAACATGGACGTTGTTTGCGGAATATGCCGTAAAACTTTCGACAATCCTCGCGTCTTGGATTGCTTGCATACATTTTGCGAGAACTGTATCGAGAATAACCTCGAAATTGAAGAATACGATGCGAGTATCGAATATTCTGTGAAATGCAGCACATGCAATCAGCTTAGCGTATTGCCTGAGGATGGGGTACAATCATTGCCGATAAATGTCTTCGCGAAAAATGCGATGGATTTATTGATCATCGAAGACAGCAAAGAGAACGTCGTCAAATGTACGAATTGTAATGATGACGAAGATGCGATGTCTCGATGTGTCGAATGCACCGAATTCCTTTGCGTCGTGTGTGTAACAGCGCATCGCCGATTCCGGCTAACGAAAGATCACCGAATAATTTTGTTGAATGCGTTAAAATACGACCGGAGTACAGTGCACCGTCCGGTTCATTGCCCAAAACATGATCCGGAGTTGTTCATGTTTTATTGTGAAGTATGCGAAGAGCTGATTTGCAAGGAATGCACAATACTGATGCACCGCGGACACAAATATGAAAGTGAGTATAAACAATCAAGAAATACTAAATAATAACTACGAATATTTAAACTGATGCCCCTGTGGTATAAATTGCAATCTAACAAAGTTTCCAGTGTTCTCTTCAAGACTTAAGGTAACATTCTTTTTGCTCACATCGAAAACTCTTAAATTTCAAGGGAGGGAAAATTTATTGCAGAGCAAACTAGCTTTAAGCGAACTTTAAACATGTTCGAAATGTCATCGACTGAAACATTTTTTTGCAAACGAGATTTCAGGAGAAATGTCCACGAATAAAACAATTCCAGAGCTCCTTTAAAGATTGCGTTTCCGCAAATCTACTTGGACATTTAATCGAGTTAGACTTTGGTTATCGAGGTTCAACAGTGTTCACATGTCAATAAATGTCTTTATTAAAATACTCGAACAACTATCAATTCGACTGCATACTCATCCATTCATGAAATTGATTGCTAGGAAGCTCTTCATGCGTTTATTCATTCATTTGTTCCTTCACTCATTCATTCATTCATTCATTCATTCATTCATTCATTCATTCATTAAATCACTCACTCATTAGAATGCAATCATATGAGATCATGATTTGGTCAAAGGTCAATGAGTGATTATGAATCTGTACCTGGAAAACTCTGGAGCAGCTGGCGAAAGGAAAGGTACAAGCAGCCTTGAAGAATGGAACGTTTCTTGTAATGAATTTGATATTCGTCTCTTCGATTTCTTTGTGGCTCTCCTGTCTTCCCCCTATCCTAGAATCGTGCAAGAAAGTGTAGGAAAAAGAAGGCTGCCATTGAGTTGAAGCCGGCTCCTCCTGGTGAAGCCGACTCTGCCTGGTGACTTCATGGATCAATTCTCTCCAGGGATTCCGGTCTCTCGGGGGAAAATACTCTATTTAATGATCATCTTCAAAACTTTCAAGGACATGTTATCTATCATCCAACGTTATCTTTGTTCCCTAGAGTGGCTTGCTGTACGAATGGATTTAGTTTTCCTACGAGATACAAGTCATTGCGAATACATCTCCCCGCAGCCTTTATTTCTAGCCTTAATCAAGCGCTTTCTGTCACGATCTTAACTGTTTTATGTATTCATAGGTTTGAAAGATGCACTTGAACAAAAGAAACCAGCCCTAATAGAGCAACTTGAGATCTGCGAACGACAGAAGATTCCACCCTTAGACAAAGCCATAGACGAAGTTCAAGACATGTCAGCGCGCTTACATGCGCGCACAGTCGCCGTCAAGCAAGCATTGCGTTCATGTGCAGAAGAATGTGTTCAGAGAATCGAACAGAGATGCGAAGAAATGCTCGAGGAGATCGAGAGTCTTTATTTATCAAAGAACGACGTTCTGCAAACACAGAAAGCAAACTTGGAATTGCAATACACAAAGAGCACTACAGCACGTGATTTTGTCGATTACGCATTCAAACATGGCAACGAGGCTGAGATATTCCAACTGTATGACGTCATGCAAGTAGCTCTTGAAGAAGTGAATGATTTTACGTTGGAATACAAGGAGCCTGAGGAGAATGACGTCATCGAGCATATCGTTGATAATGATGACGTCAGAGGTATTGCAAAAAATCTTGGAAAGATATCAACCAGTAAAGTATTTCTTGCGAATTGCAAGATTGAAGGACCTGGCCTAGCTACAGCGAAGGTACGAGCCCTGTGGGTAACTTCAATGGGCGGGTGACGGGGTGTGCCATTTTGACGACTGAAATCACACCCTAAAATTTGTAAATTCTTGCGAAAGTGATACCCTAAAATTTGCACGTCATTCAAAACGTATATCTTAAAATTGTGATGGCAATCCACAATTTAACCAAGTTTGAGAAAATAGATCAAAATCAATACCCCAAAGAGTCATTTTCCAAACCGATAGACGTCTCGATAGGATTTTACCATAAATGACACCCTAAAAATATATTTTCTGCCCGAAAAGAGGCACCACAAAAATGGCACATCCTGCATCGTTATATATGGTAGTCAGCCCCCCCCCCCACGGCGGACGACCAAATGCTTCACCAAAAGTTGATTAACATTTCATTTGCCAGTTATTCTCTTGAAGTAGCTGAATGTAAAAATGACTAGTGATGTAAGTCCATTACTGAAAGGAATTAAGACAGAGAGATTCCTTGAAAGTAAAGAAATTCCTTGGTAGTAACATGGAATCATTTCAAGAAATAGAATGAGTATCCTTTTAAATTTAATTGGGAAACTTAGAAGTGATGTTGTCAACGCTAGAAATGATGAAGTTGAAAATAAGCAAGCCAGATCCTCTGTAAAGGATACTTACTGCAGCAAATATAACTTACTAGCAAAAAACTATTTGCAATAAGTGCAAAGACATGGGAGAAATATAGCTAAGGGCCTGGTGGATAAAGGACATGCTAGGGGTGGAAAGCAAGAACCACCCCATGCAATAGGGCATTGATATTAAATGCCCTGTCTGATGACTAAGGTCTGATCGAGGAACCCATGAAAAATATGATAACCTGTTTGCTAAGGGCATGAAGCAGAAAGCTTGCAAAGACAGGTAGCGCAGTCATTTTCCAGAAAGTCTAAATGTGACTATCGAGCACGATATTCCCTTGAGCAAATCACAACAAGATGCCGATGCTCTCCTGAGAACTTTTCAGAATGCAAAGAGAATTGCTTTGAAGGTGAGACGAACTGAAGCGCCTCTTGAAGAAAGCATTCGTTGAATAGCTATCCTGCAGTCAGTCAGATCAATCAATAGATAAATAAATAAATCAACCAATCAATCAATCAATCAAACTCATCAGTAAATTCATTATTTTCAGGTTGGCATAGAAACCCATTTCACGATATACACGCGTGACGTAGCAGATGAACCATGCATTGAGCGTGATCACGATGACACGATACGCACGAAGATTCAAGCCCCTGAAGGATTTTACGTGAACAACAAGATCACGAATACCGGAGATGGGTCATACCTTGTAAAATACACGCCAGTGACAAAAGGAAAACACCAAGTGACTGTGAAAATACGTGGCAAACATATTCCTAATAACGTGCACATTGTCAAAGTTTTTGAGGGAATCGATTATTGCAAGGTGGGTGTAAGTTTAAAAATCATTATAAACATGGCCAGTTTAGCTAGTGAACTACAGCAGAAACCCCCATAAAAGAATTGGTTTTATAAGAACCTTAAGGTTGGATTTTATCTTTAAACCCCCTAAATAAGAACCCCTTAAAGGCTGAAACTGGGAGAGGTTCTTATAAAGTTGGTTTCAGGCTTTCAGAATTCCTCAGAATTGTCAAGGATTTTTGACATTCTGATCAAAATTCTTCAGTGGTATAAGATACTATCAGATACTTAAAACAAGAGTTTCAACCTAAAAAATTTCCCAAAAATTCTCAACAACTCATCAGAATTCTTTTGCTGAAAAGCAGCAAGGCACTGTATGTAAGTACCTTTTTAAGAACGATCACATAAAAATTTTCAAGAAAGCTTTCTTTCTTTGGTAGATAATGTTTTGCCCTTAGTAAAAAGCTGCCTTCCTTTGGTAGATGCCTTTCTTTCTACCAGACATCGTATATGACCTCCCTACCAGACATCAGCACGCGAAATTTACAAATTTTTTCTTCCTCTCAATTCAGATTGAGTCCAGTTTCCTGAAATTCGGCCGTCGTGGTAACAAACCAGGTGAATTCAAAGAACCATACGGAGTAGCTGTTAACTTTGCCGGATACATTTATGTGAGCGACTTCCTAAACAACCGAGTCCAGGCATTTGATAGCATGGGCAAAGTGTGGATGTCATTTGGTAACAAAGGATCAAGAGATGGGCAATTTTTAGGCCCAACTGGAATTGCAATTGATTCAACTGGAATTGTGTTTGTTTCGGATTGGGATAACCATCGAGTTCAACTGTTCAGTCCTAATGGAAAATTTATTGGAAAATTTGGATCACTCGGTGAGATCCTTTACATTGTTACAAAAAAACTAGGCGTGTCAGATGTAGAGATTATGTCAGTATGGACAAAACCCCCAGGTTACTGTTTGCTGTTGTAGTTGTATAACCTTTGGATATAGTCAATTATGTTTTGTTGAAGTTCAAAATGGTTTTTATTTCTCTATCACATTTCACATACTCGACAAGCAGGCAGGTTACAACATCGGATATAACATATACATTAAAGATTTTGTTTTGAATTCATTTAAAAGCCACAGACTTTACAGATACAAAGTTTCTTGAGTAAACAGCACAATGACAAAGGAAAAGCAAGAAAGTGTGCGTTGCTACTCCATAAAACCTTGACCCTTGACAAGACTTGTAAAAGAGACTTTGTCTTAACCAAGTCTGTGGAATTGGCCAGCTTCGGAGCTCGAAAGTTTGGGGGTCTTCTAAACCGGTTGCCTTTTGGGGATGATGGCAAAACGAATCAAATTTGACGTCTAATAATTTTATAGAAAAGGCTATAAAAAATAGAATCTATAGATGATAAGTCGGATAATATTTGAATTATCTTATTTTAGAACTAATTCTATCCCAAAAGTAGGCATTATTTGTTTCACAAGCTAGGAAAGCAAAACCCAAGCTGTTTCCTATATTGAATCCTTTTCAAACAACTTTATTTCGGAGGAACTTGATTTGGTTTGGTTACAAAGTTGATAATACGATGAAAGGATATGAGAAGGGACAATTTGGAGAGCTAATTCACAGAAATAGAACTTTACTCTCTTCTATAAATCTGTGATTTCATGTTTAGATGTCATTTTCATGTTGTTATTGTTGCAGGTAAAGAGGCCGGACAGCTGTGCCATCCCGCAGGAATCGCAATCGACAAAAATGGCCTAATCTTAGTCACCGAACGAGACAATCATCGGGTTCAAGTATTTACATTGGATGGAAAATCAGTTCTTATGTTTGGTGGAAAAGGAAAAGAAAATTGTAACTTGGAATCCCCGACCCATGTTGCTGTCACACACGACAATAATTACATCGTATCCGACTCTGGAAACAATCGGATTGTCTTATACGACAGGTCGGGTGAACTCATCCGGCAAGTCGGATGCAAGGGATCAGGACCAGGGGAATTTAACAAGACTTCGGGGATAGTAGTGGATAATGAGGGCTTTGTTCTTGTGTCTGACTTTCATAATCACAGAATTCAAGTGTTTACTCCAACTTTGGCAGAAGCGACGGTTTTTGGAGAAGAAGGACATGGAGACACAGAATTTAAGTTCCCAACTGGAGTGACTTTGAACAATGAAGGAAGAGTTATTGTTGCCGACAGGCATAATCATAGAATACAGATCTTTTGATCTGGACTTCTTTGAGAGAAGATTTAATTATTCTCAGAGAGAGAACTGCCAACTGCTTTTTACGATGAGGTGATTATCTCTTAGAGAAGAGAGTTCCTACCCTTCCGAGAAAAGAGAGACTGCTTCCCGAGAGGACCTAATTATCCTTCAACGAAGAGCATTGCTCGCTTACTGATAAAACTATCAAACAATGATGCCCCTTTGTTACTGAGCAGATGGGAGAAAAGCAAGGCTATTCGATACATTTCACTGAATTTCTGAATGAGAGCCATTGGTAACAGGCAAGCGAGACTTTCTCCGGTATTTCGCTACAGCTAGGGCGAAATCGCCAACGCTGAAGATCAGAAATTAAAGGCAGTATATGAACGGGCTTTCAGAATGGAACAGATTAATTCAAAATGGATACGGGAACATCAATTGATGATCAATATGAAGAAGGCCTGAAAGAATACGAAAAATGATATGCTGAATGAATTAAATGTTTTTTAATTTGCAGACTTTCGCATTTATTTTAAGTTCTATTTTAATATAACTTGGTAGAATAGTAAAAAGATGAAAGTAAACATACCAAAGAACTGTATGTATTTTTGCTTTTATCTCCCTTCTGTAACATCAATATGTAGTAGGCAATTTCCATCCTGTGAAAACAATTTCTAGACTGATGAAAATGTAAATAGAAGGTTTGAGATGATCTGAGCTTCCTTAACTTTTACCATCGTATAGACACAATTGTCCATAGTTTGTTTAAACCAGCTTCAAGTCAAGCGATCGATCTTTAGAGAAAACATTTTTTGTACCATGATTCCAAAACTTAGAATAATACCTTCGAAAACTTTCCAGAAGTATAGCGACAAGATTTAAAATTTTGCCGATTTTGCATATAGATGGAAAAGATTTAAGAAAAAGAATTTGACCGCAAAAATTAGAAAAAATCATCAAAGGAAATTGATTTTGGCTTCTGCTTGAGGCAAATGCATATCTTCAAAATCTGGAATGTGTTTCAAGGACATGTCGCGAGAGTGTTAATAAATGTTCTTGACATCGTGGCACAGATTCATGCAAACTGAATAGACCAATGAGAAACTGTATTTGAAGTTAAACTCCTGGCAGTCAAAACTACAGATATATACTACAGAAGAAAGAGTCTGCTGCAGCTTTCAAAAAAGAAACTGTAAGAATAGGGATGGAACCAGTTGCCTTTGTACAACTGGTAAATAGACGCTTAATTCCTTTGAATTTAATATGTATTTCAGTAGGTTTATTTGTAAATAGTTGGTGTAAATTAGATTTATTTTATATAGCTATGTACAAAACCAACTTTAGATAAATATATATGAAAATGAATATGAAATAAATTTGAATATATAAAAAGAGCCAGAGTAATGAGCTACAGAAATAGCCAAACAGTTAGAGCAGAATGACTGAAAACGAAAGGCCGCTACGCAGTGCTAGAATCTACGCAGAGACGTTAAGCAGCTAGCCAGAGAAGCTACGCAGCGTCCCAATGATAAAATGGTCCAGATGATAAAAAGGAACAAACTCAAATCAGAACACTGGTTTCCCTGTGGACTGACTGGAAACCAAAGACCGCTGCTTGGTGTATCAAAATCAAAAATTGGTAGAAAAATCACGGTAAACAAATTTATGAATTGGTCACCCTGTTGCTTTCGGATTTAAATGCATTGCAAAAGGTAAGAGAGGAGTTAGACCCTATGGAGTAACAGAAGATTAGGATCTTCTTCAAAAATGAATGGCTCATAAGAATACCTGGCAGGATATTCCAAGCAATCACTGACACATACCAGCATTAAACCATCAACGGAGGATATCTAGTAACTAATTTTGCAAGTGAGGATATCTAATAACTTTTCCCACGTAATGTAAACTTTGCCCAACAACCTCTCATCGTTTGACAAATAACTCAAATCTGGTGGAGGCTTCATCATACAGGCTTGCAACTTGAAAGAAGTTTTGTGGAAAATGCTCCTCTTTCTTTAACAAATCTGCCTCACAGAAACCTCGTAGCTATTTCGAAAGGGACATGCAACGAACGAGCTTTTCGATAATAAATAGCAACAGTTCGAAAACAAACAAAGCTTGTTCTTCGATTTTGCGAACCTTACGAATCCGAATCGAATTCTCCTGCCGCAAGGCCTTCTAGCACTGTCCACGACATATCTAAGCACCAAAAATCGTTTAAGATCTCGTCATAAGACTGAGCTGCAGCAACACAACAAAGGACCAGGAATAACCAACTATATTCCTTCAAGGAAAAATTTGTTTGTATAACTGTAACAAAAAGCATCGGCAGAACAGTTGTTTAAGGACTGACCTAACAAAGGCGAATGCAGCCTACGACATGCTGCCTAGATTTATAGCAAACAAGCCGTTTGAATGAAAGCTGCCACGGGGGTCGAATCACGATGCAGAAGCAATGCTGAATGATGAAGCACAGAACTGTGGGTTTCGTGTACAAAGCGAACAAGCTACCAGCATTTACGCAGAAGGATCTGCAGGCCTAGTGGGCATGACCCATAAGTTGTGACCGATAGCGCTAAAAACTTTAAAAAGCTAAAGTAAAGAAGATCATGACAAAAACTGCTACTTAATCTATGTTCTGGCAAAATTATAGATAAATCTATATTCTTGAACAATAGCAATCATTAATTCCTGACTTGGGCAAAATAACACTATTTTTCTTGCTAAAAATGAGCTTTTTGTTTAAAAAAACATCAGACAAATGCGCGGCAGTGGTAGAAACAACACCATGATTCATGCACTACCAAAAAGTAAGAAATACTTCAAGAAGGGTTCAATGCAAGAAAGCGGAAATTTTAATGTAAAATTAAGAAACCATCAGTACTATCTATCAAATTCCTTGTAAAAAATTTATGACTGAATCATATTTCGGTCGCTGATATGTTCAACGTCTGGCAAGAAAGAGCTTTATTAGGCTCAAAACAGAAAAATGGCGTAAATACCACCAAACAATTCTTACACTTCTGTTCAGTTTTGTACATTTTTGTTCACGAAAATTTTGCCATGCTGTTCTTGAATTTATCTCCTAAAGTTCTCAGCGCTTCTCAAACAAGGTATAATTGTCTGGTTTCTTACGAAGCAAATTCTTATTTGAAAACAAGTGTATTCAATGGGATTTTAAAGAACAGGCATTTTGTAATATCAACGAGAAACTGACGATATCATGAAAATTCATCACTCACGTTTCAAAGAAGAGAGGTTCGTCAGCCAAAACTCCGCAAACCGTGGCTTCTTTTCCGTTGCTATGAAAACAGCACCATCTCCAAGACAACATCAGCTGGTGAATAAGAGACAACCCCCGTCTAGGTGGAGACGGTGTTGCGACCTAAAGGTCAAGATCATTGAACAAATTAGTATACAAAATCAGAGACACCTGTTGCTATACGCGACGCACCCCAGCCTTGACAGAATAGGTGCAATTATTTTTGGATGTAATTTTAGATACGAAATAAAATGGCTGCTGAAATATAAATCATTTTAGGAATGTGATTTCGTGGAGGAATTCATCATTGAATCATGTAGGAGGTGTTTTAATATTTCGAAAAGAAATCCGAGGTACAAAGATTAACAGTGGAAGGCTTGCAGCATTTTGTTGCACATGCACGTCACGAAAGGAATAGGTATACCTATACTTCGAGTTTGTTTATGCCTTTGTAAAAATAAATCATTTTAGAATTGCATTGACTTGGAAGAATTTATCAAAACATCATTATAATGCCAATATTATGAAAAAGCAATACGAACATTACAGATTAAATACTGCAGTGTCTTGTTGTACATGCAGTTGCAAGATGAAATGGGTTATGGTACGGTATTGTTTATGAATTTGTGGAAGGCATAGTGTTAAATGTTTATGATTGAAGCAACCACATAAAAAGTTGGGGTGTGTGTTAGATATGTCAATGGGATTCATGCATTCTCAGTTGCAACGTAGACAAAACTAAGATATGTAATATATTAGAATGAGAGTGCAGAAAAGGCTTGCAACCGAATGGAGACGATGCTACGAAAACGAGGAATGATGATTTTTTAAAACAAGATTCATTGCTCTTTGTCTGCAAATTAGGCTCTTGGGACAATCTCGAAGACGAATGAGCACCAAAAAGGGACTGTAGAACAAAGGGACTGTAAAACAAACAGTTACAAAAAACAGGAATAAACAAACAAAAACTAGTCATAGCCAATAACCTCCATAGGGACTTCATGTACACTAAAATACTTTCTTTAAGTAGCCCAATTTCTAACTGTGTTCTCCCTTAATTAGCACATTGCTCTGCTAGTGCTCTAGCAAAAAAAAGTCAGGGTCTGAGTTCCTTATAAAAGATTCTTTAAGACAGGACATTACTCTATGGACAACGTATTGTAGAAAGCACCGTTTCTAACAGAGAAAACCGGTACAGGTAATATATGAGTTTTGTTGAATACTTAGCTAAACTCCGTTGCAAGCGTTACCAATCTTAAACCCTCGCTTTGATAGGTTCTTTAATCTCTACCTGTACTTTCGTTAATGTATAAGTGAATGTTGAAAAATGTTGATAGGTGTGCCCATCAAAATATCTATAGCCTGTGAATATCTCGACGAAGAAGGACGTCCACAGGCCACTTAAAGGACAAGTTGGTATGATTCATGAAACAATACGAGATACTACTGCAATGAATGGTGCATCATACCTTCTTCCACTATTTTTCGCCTCTTCTTTGTGAAATTACGTGTTCAAATAAGCGATTTGAGCGAATGGACGTCATATTGTGCAGAGAATCTGTTTCAACCGACGCCATTTTCAACGAAAACCAGATTTTCTTATTGTTTTCTTGCCTCTCAGTTGTCGCTAGCCTCTTGATTGTGTGCCCATGGAAGAAAATGGCGAAAAAGCAACCAGATTTAGTCTAAATTATTAGAATGTTTGACAAATTTTGAAGCATTAGGGACCTCAAAATGTGGAACAAAGGTAAAAATTCGCGTCAGCATTTGGTAAGTTTGTTTTGCAGCATCAATCATACCAACGTAAGGCTTGTCTTCTAATTTTCTGATTTTTATACAGACAACCAAGATGAAGAATTCAACAAGCCGCAGAAAAATTGTTAGGATAATATTCCACTTGTACATGATATTTATTGTCACTGTTCTGGGTAAGTACTGCGTCACTTAAAATTTAAATCAACTTATTTTAATATCCACTTACAGCTTTTGCTTACTCCTCTTTTTCATGAAAGTGATCGTCAGCACACGTTGGAATTCAATTAAATGAGACCACATCAGTTTTAAAGGCTTCACACTACGATTTTGCACAGCAGAAACTGAGTTCTACGTTGCTCACTTGGACAACATGTATCTTCAAACAACGAAATAGCGCCTCCGTGTGATGTCTGATTCAGGCTCACGAGTATCAAGAAAGCTTTCTCGAGTTTTAATTGTTTTAAAATACATTTCCTACATTGCTTCTGATTTGATCTGATTTTACGTAATTTCTAACACAAAATCTTTTCCACAGCATTGAAACCAGACGAAGAAGATGATCTGCTAGATGCAATCATCCCACATTCTTTATTCAAAAGAAAATTTACATCAGAACCAAAACGACAAATGATAGAGACACCGGATTATGGGAATGGGCGGCAATTTATGAACATGCCTCAGAGCGGTATGGAACAGTTTGCTGGTGCCAACACTGAGGAATTGCCTGGTGCGAATAATCAAGGCATTCCTGGCACAACTGAACAATTACCTGGTACTTTAGATCAGGGACAATTGGGGCAGGGACCGATAGGGCAATTGGGACAAAGTGAGCAGCCTGGTATTGAAAGCCAGACTGTCACTCCCCAAGAAATGGATGCTTTAGGTCAACAGCAAAGCGCTGATATTCCATTGCAGGATCCACCATTTCAACAAGCTCCGGGCCAGCAAGTAGCCTCTGCGGGGGTTATCACAGGGTTACCAGAGAATGCAAAGAACTTTAATCAGAATTCGGTCACAGAAACAGAGTTAACTGGGAAAGGATATAAAGTGACGACCGATACGAAGGAAAAAGCGAATAGTTTAGTGAAAGATGTAAAAGACTATGGTTTATGGGAATATTCTGTTGATAATTCGGCCGCTTCCACCGACCAAACTGCGAAAATACTTCAGAATAAGATACAAGCGGATGATGACTTGTTCAAAGGGAAAGATTCAGCGAGTTTGACCGTCAACCAAGTTGCAAATGCACAAGGCAGTAAAATAGATACATTACTCGACCTTTTCAACACAAACAAAGGTCTAAACACAAACCTAAAGGGACTGGAGAATATCAACCAAGCGGCCAAGGGGCTAGAGGCTATTGATTCAGCAACTAAAGGGTTCACGGCTATAACTACAGGCAACAAAGCCGGAATGGACTTGCTCTCAACGGGAAAGAATCTTGAAGGAAGCATAACAGGAGGGAGTGATACCTCCTTAGCTTCAGATAGTGGGTCATTAGAGGCAGCACTGGGTAATAGTGAGGGGAACAATGGACATGAGGATGTCTCTGTTGTGACCATACCCAATACGTATAGTCTGGAAGATGAGCATGGAAATTCTTTAGGATCTTCTATGGAGGGAAATCACAAATTAGAGAAACCGAATTCCTTAATGTTACTCAAAGCTTTGCTCAAAAACAAACTTCAAAGGCAAGCAGCCAAAATGTTATTAAAGCAGAAGGCGTTAAAAGCGGCATTAAGACCATCTGCCAGCCCAACCAAGAGCCTCAAGGAGCAACTTACTATGTTCTTACATCACGCTGATGCGGCGAGTAAAGCAGAACAGGGCGATAAAGATGCGGCGTCTAGTGAACCCAAAGTATCAAAACTTGACATGAGGTTGTTGAAGTTTATACGACATATGCTGAGTAAAGGCATAGGGAAGTCGCAGAAGCATAAAGGGGTCAGTGCGGGGCAGATGAAGCTATTTATGGCCGCGTTGAAAGAGATGGGGAACAAAGGGATGTCTGAAGATAGTAGTGAGGCTGGTGAAGACGCAAAAGAGGCTGATAAGGGTAAGGAAAAGGCAGATCATAATACGCAGGGGGATAGAGAAAGTAAGGAAAACGAGGACGAAAAAGAGAAGGAAAAGGCGGCCGATAAAGAAAAGCAAGTTTCTAAAGAAAAGGAGGCTGCTAAAGAAAAGGAGGCTGTTAACGAAAAGGAGGCTGCTAAAGAAAAGGAGTCTTTGAAGGAAAAAGAGTCTGAAAAAGGTAATGAAAAGGATGTTAGTAAGAGCAAAGAGAAGGAGGCTTATAAACAAGCAGTTACAGACGTAAACAAAGCAGAAGATTCAAAAACAAGTGAAAAGGGAAAAGATAAGGAAGGTAAGGAGCTTAAAGAGGAAGAACAAAAAGCCTTGGAGGCAAGCAAACTTATGAAAGCAGCGAAACAAATATTGGCTGCAAAGAAACTAAAAGCAATACAAGCATTGTTAAAACATGTAAAACCCACAGCTAGATCTGGTCATGGGTTCTTCATGGATCCAGAACAGCCTCTACAGGAAAACGAGGGCATGACGTCAAATTCCTTGATGAAGTACCTAGAACATGAGACGGCGTTATTGGATCAATTCCAGGAAGGGAGTCAGATTGACGATCCTGCATTGCAACTGAAACAGCTGACTAATTTGATGATGAAAGTTGCGAGTAAAGCACAGACTAAGGATGCATATGTGGATGCTAGGAGGACCACTGTTAGTCCTACTGATGTTGCAGTCAAGGGGGAAGAAGGGGGAAAGGCAGAGGGTGGGGAGAAAAGTGAGGGAGGGGAGAAAACAGAGGGGGATGCTGAGGGGAGTAAAACTGGAGAAGGGAGGATGAAGGATGATGAGAATAAGGTTGGGAAAGGAAAGGAAAATAAAACGGAGAAAGAGAGTGTAGATAGCAAAAAAGAAGGAAAAGAGAATAAATTTGATGACAGCAAGGAAAATAGTTCCAAAAAAGAGGAATCAAAGAAATTGAATAAAGATAAAGATGAGAGTTTGAAGGATGATAGCGGGAGGACTAAAACTAAAGAAACTGGAAAAGAACAATATTCTGGCAAAAAAGATGAAGGAAAGGATAGTGGGACAAAAACAGCAGATAGTGCGAAAACAGGGAAAGACGAGCCGCAGAAGTCGGAAGACATGAAACAAACTGATAAGGCTAAAGATTTTAAAGAAAATGAAGGGAAAAATCAAGGAGATAAAAATGATGGGGATAATAGAGGGGTTGAAAAAGAGAATGATAAAATCAAAGAATCGAAGAAGTTGCCAGAAGTTGATAAAGCACGAAATAATGACAAGCCAGTTGAGAAATTGAGTTCTGGTGATGAACGAGGAGACACAGAGGGAATGAAGTTCAATCAAGAGACAAAAAGTGACCAAAAACAGAGCAAGGACATTGATGGAAACTTAAAAAATGATGGGGAGAAAACAAAACAAATGAAAGGGTTACCAGAATTGAGTAAACTGCGAAATAACAAGAAAATTGTTAGCAAGGTGGATGGGAATGATGATCGCGACACATCTGCGTTTAACACTCAGAAAGAAGATGGTGCAGAGAGAGAGAAAGGAAAGGGGAATCGCGAGACAGACGCGCAACATGTTGCAGAAAATGATCAACGAAAGAACTCCGAAAAGGACAAAGAAGTTGGAAAGTTTGATAACGCAAAAGACAGTGAAACATCGCGCGGCGAACAAGATCAGGGCAAATACAACAAGTTCAGTGGTGGCAAGCAGCGGCATACGGAATATGACGCGCGGCAGAATGATGACAAGGACACTACCGAGCAATATGACTTATACGTTGCGAATAAAGGGAACAATTCCACAACTAATGAACGATTTGGGTCTATATCATTGTTAAAACCAAGTGAGAAAGCGAAGCTACTACCACAGTTGCCGTTCTTGAACCCTGGTAGTGCTCATTTGGATGTCTTGGAGAGCGATGCTTCACTCAAACAATACTTAATGCAGAAAGGGACCAAAGCTGGATCCGTGAGGCACAACCAAAGTGCAGTAGTTGACAATGAGCAAACGAGTAACTCTGACAGTTTCGATGATAAGGAAAAGGATAGGCTATTGCAACTGAAAGATGTTACTGCGTCTATTAAAAACGAGATCTCAAAACGGGCTGGGAAACACAAGAAGCTAAGAAGTGGGGGCAAATTAGAGGAGCGATATGAAGAAACTGAACATGAAAATTTAAATGAGAGTAATGTCCCCCCTGCAGGTCCTGGGGGTCTACCATCACGTACATTTATCAATAGTCATTCAATAAAACCAATGTCAAGAATGCAGTTAAAGAAATATAAACAATTGCAGGCTTACAAGAAAATGATGTCCGAGAGAAATCGCCTTAGGCCCAATGCTAATTTTATGGAAGGAGGCAGCTTGCGACATATCGCACCATTGCTAGCAGACCGTCTTGTAGACGCTTCATCAGTGCGTTTAGCCGCCCTTGCAAGATTAGTAGCAATGGCTAAAACGCGTGGTAAAATGATTGATGTAGCGGCATCGAAGAAAACGCTCCCAGGTAGCAAACTCCCAGTGGCTCCATCCCTAATAAAAACATCGCTTGACTCGAAACCGTCGACGGAGGCTTCTCCAATCACGTCTCCCATGCCTGCTGTGCATTCGAAAACTACGACATCAGTCATTTCGCCTTTGATGACGTCATCAGATATGACACCATTAATGACGTCAGCAGAAATGACGTCAACAAAACATACGTCACCGATAATGAAAGCGTCAATTATGATTCCATCTAAAACAAATGCGGTATTCGTACCAACAAGCAAAGCAATAAAAGATACTGCATCTTTGAATGCCGACAAACAAAGCGTAGAGGAAACACCAGCGAAAGAGACTTCCGGGCTGCTTTCAAAAACAACCCTGCCTGAGATGGACAATGGTATAGATCCGTCCGATGTTACGAGATCCCAACTTGAGAAGCCCAACAAACCGTCTATAAAGCAAGTTATGGATCTGCTTGGTACACAGACCGGTCAAAGTGGTTCAAAAGAGGGTGATACAGCGGTAAAAGAATCGATGAATATCAAACAGGAAGCCGTAGGTGACAAAAGAAGCCCAGTTGTGACACAGGAACAAACCCCAAAATCAGCATCGACTAGCGTAAGTGATGGGAAACTGACAAAAAAGAAATCTTCAGGGAATATTGTAAATGAGAATATCATTGACGAGAGAAAGGAGACAGAGGGTGCTAAAAGAAGCCCAGTTGTCCCTCAAGAAGAATCGACAAAGTTAATACAGAACAGAATAAGCAATAAGGAACTGACGGAAAAGACAACTGATGCGAATATAGTGAGCAATTTCTTCAAAAAAGGAGCTCAAAAATCTCACATTGGAGAAACATTAGAGGCGCTTGATAACATTGGGAAGCCCAAAAATGTAAAGATGTCCGATTTAGACTCGAAGCCTGGCAAAGAATCTCAAATATCTGCACCTGACGATCGGACAAATGAACAGATGACTCGAAAAGCTAATTATATCATCCCGCCTCACGAGAAAGAGGCTGGGAAAGCTCTCATCCGGAAAGCGGATATGAGAAGTGTAATACGGACATTGAAAAGTGATGCGGATACAGCGAACTTTCTTTTACGAAAGCGAAGCAGAATACCGAGAGTTAGGAAACGAAACCAGCTTAAGAAAAGAACAATGAAACATCGTACATCTGATCGCTAACTTTCCTAAGGTCAGGAACATACAGCTTTCTGTTTATAGAGCAAAAACCTGGCTGCGAAAAGGACACAAGTCATGAATAAACATACTCACCCTTCCTGTTGCTTACATGACAGAGATAAAAACTGCCAATCGATGCGGCGAATCAGGATGTGACTCTCAATGTTGAAGAAACTTGCTTCGCTCCAGTCGGCAATATCTCCAGAAAGAAATGACTCTTTGATCACAAATTTTCAGAGTCGCAGGACGTCCCCTTCTGTGGATTGACAGGTGGCTTTACCAAGACAAATCACGACTTCTTGAATCTGCCATACCTTGAGATAACAGATTAAAGGGACGTTAGACGTGTAATGTCTAAAGAAAAACACAAGGAAAAACTTATGACTACCTTTTTTAAAGAAACTAAATTCATCATATACATGTGTAAATACGGATGAATTATGGGCATGTTTGATTGGCACTAATTCTGAAAACAGTAGAATTGGCAGACTCGGGTTTCGTATCTCACATACTCTGAAATTCTAAAGAAGAGGATGCTTACGACTTTTCGAAGACCCTCTGAAACTTCTGCTCCGAGAGTTAGACGATTTCGTAATTCAAGAAAGATTTTCTTTTCATACCGTTTTTAAGAACTTTGTATTTAATTAGAAAATATTTCCCCTCTCTGCTAAGTTTAATAATTCAGAATTTTGTCGTTTTAGAGGTACCAATTAAACACATCCTATGTAAGATTTCGCTAGGAATTTTTATTATTTGGGTAGATGAGCGTCATTTCCATATTTCTACAACGTGACTTATCTTTGCAAACACTTTCAACAAATTTCACAACTCAAATTAGGAACAATATTGTATATGGTTGAATGTCTTTAGATCAATTAAAACTGTTTGCGTAAACTGGAAAATAGAGTTATGTCAAATTAGAGAAATTAACAAAACTTTGGAGGCATTAAATCAGCTTTTCTGCTAAGTTGTTTGAATCTTAGGAAGGAATAAGTCATAATAGCTGCAAGAAGACAAAGATCGAGTCTTTGAAATCTTTATTGAAAAAAGGTGCTGAAACAGGGAAAACATTTGGATAAAGAATGGAGAGAAAGAGGTTCAAGGAACAACGAGAAATAAGCTTGAAACGGCAGGTATGAGGGAAATGTGAAAGACGGTCATGGATCGAAAAATCATGTAATGAAATGGAATAACATATCTAATTGTGTAAATAGCTCGTATCATTCATAAACATTTATACTCTTTGTCGTACGTTTTGATTAAAAACCTTCAGCATAGTGTTCATATCTGACTGTAATTCTGTGCAATGGACTTTTCCGCATTTGGAAAACGGGATAGAGGAGAGCATGGCCCATTCTAACAGTCTTGGGAACAGTAGGAAATCAGGGGAATCCCCTCCGCTACTGTGATAAGCGTCCGGCTTGCGTCTCGGTCACATCTCCCTGCCAACTCGAGTTATTTTCGATTTATTTTCAACTTTCAAGAGTTACATGATAATTGTTTAGTAGTTTAGTATCATAAGTGTTTTCTCTGGATTATTTAGGCGTCTTGCCATCCTGCTGCCCATGTGTGACTGTATTTTGAGCCACTGGCCTAATGATTAATTGGGCCTAAACTGAGTCACTTGAGAGCCGAGAACAAATACCTGCAAGAATGTGGCTCAAAACATACTCACTAATGGGTGAGGGGAGGACCAGATGGCTGAATAATCCAGAGAAAACAGTTACCAGGATAAGCAAGTATTGAATGACTCTGGAAAGGTGCAAATAAGTCGAAAGTAAGTCAAACTTATAGAGAGATGCAAGCGAGCTGAAAGAAGGGGATTCACCTGATTTCCTACTGCTGCCACGGCTATCTAAATGGCCCGCGCTCTCCTCAGTCCCTTCTCTAAACTGCGTAAGGGTCTATTGTATCATTTCGTGCAATTTTGCTTTACAACGAAAATTTTTGTATGGAATATTTTGTTTTCTAGTGACAAGACAAATTTTAGGTCTTAGACTTTTCCTAGATGTGTATTTTGTAATAAAAGCATGAACTTAGGATCGTGCATTTCATTTCCTGCCTTTCACCTGTGGACTAACAATATTGATTGCCGTTTGGAATGGGAACAAAGCTGAAGTTCCTGAATAACACGTTGTAGATGCTTCCCAACATATTATTGAAAATCATGATCATGTTCTGAAAGGACAGACTTACTACTGACATGATAATACGATCGTTTCAAAATTTCTCTTCTAATATTTCAAGAAAAACGAGCACTATGCTGCCGAGAAAGCTCTTTTAAAAAGTTAGTTCCATGAAAATGAAAGAGCCCAAATTTCCATTAAATTCCACTAAATGCTGATCACTGCAAAGTGAAAACTCGTCACTTAAAACATACATACAAAAACAACATTTTCAAAGCATGAGAAACATAAAATATCCAGTGTAAAGAGTATATCTTTCTGTATCCATCGTCTTATAGCTGCAAGGAGGAGTTCGCTAAGTCTCGGTACATAAAATCGACTAACGATTACCGATTGTTAGCCCTGAAACTTATAGCTTTGAATCATAAGCAGTGCACCATGAACTATGACATTTAACGGTCAATTCAAACATTAGCAGTCTTTCAAACAAAGTTCTCAAATCTTCTTGCTTAAACAAAGTAAATGTCATAGCTACATTCACTGTCTTCAAATCCTGCTCTTTGTCACTGTGTCTCTGCGAGGGGTCAGCTGCGCAGGCTTGTTTCTATAGCAATAAATCATGTTTCCATAGCATCTGCTGCTCCTTCATGAAACATGAATTCTTGTTGATATTCTTTGAGGAATTGCGTCGATCTTCCTTCGTCGAAGAATAATGAATAAACACGTTTGATATCCTCCACATCTACCTCAGTCCCCTGTGAACATAAAACACAGACAATGGTGAAGGGTTTTCAAAATACTATGAAAACAAGAACTGCCTTTACACTCGATTGCATGTGGTAGTTTCGATGTTTGCCTGAAATGACAACGCTACTACTCGGGAGCGCCGCACTGTGAATCATTTCCATACCTATGCTTGCAGAAACGGATTAGCTCCGTACTGAAACCTTTTACCTGTAATGTAAAAGGTTCGATTAAGTGGCGTTGGAGCCTCTATAACTATTGTGTACATTCGAAATGTATCATGTTTTCGTTCGATTCGGATTCTTTTTTAGAATTTAGCTATGGGACCTAAATCACCTACTACTTTCTTCTCACGACCACCGGGTCTAAAATGCTTTAAAAATCAGTTTTCTAGAATTGCTGTACCATAAAACTAGCTAAAAAACTTCGTACTAGGTACACCTTTCATGGAAGACATCTTTATCGAAAGAACGAAAATATCATACAATCTTAGAAATAATGATGGTCTTCTATTACCAAGGGCAAATACAACTGCTCATGGTATAGAAACCATACGATATATAGGAAGCAGACTTTGGCAGACATTACCAAGTGAAGTCAAAGAGTCTCGAACGCTAGAAATCTTTAAGGGTCTCATCAAAAGCTGGACTACAGACAAATGCAGCTGCAAGCTCTGCAAAACATATATACCAAACCTTATCTAGTTAGCATTTCTATGTATATTTTAGATTTATAATTAGTGTAAATAGGTTACTTTTGTACATAGTTGGCTTTAATTAGCACTACTGCTACTACAGTCGCCAACTTAAAATAAATTATATTATTAGTATTATTATTATTATTTGTTCTTTGCATATAATGCTGTACAGTTTTCACCACTGTGCCAAGGTCAGTCCATGACCCTAAGGAAACAGCAGTGTTCACTTGATGGACACAAGTGTTCATTATTATTATTATTATTATTATTATTATTATTATTATTATTATTATTATTATTATTATTATTATTATTATTATTATTATTATTATTATTATTATTATTATTATTATTATAATAAACGGAACCACCATCAAAAATTAACAGAAAAAATTAAAAAAGAAAACACAACTGCTAAAATTCGGACGTTTCGATAAAAATCTTCTTCAGCACAAACTTTCCAAAGGACAACCGAGAATTTATAATACATGATAAACAACCTAACTTAAAAATAAAATTACAATTACATTTTGTAAAAAAGAACCCCATCCTTAGTAAACATGACTGCTATTGAAATTAAATTCAAGTGGGAGTGAAAAATCACGTTTGAGTTCAAAGCGCTTGGTCCCCCGGGTCCCCAAGGCCGCCCAGAAGGACCCAACGACAAAGGACCCAAACTCTGAGTCCTTCTCCCCTGAGTCCCCCCGAGCAACCCAACGACCCAAGAGACCCAGCGCGATCCAGGCTCCAAGCGTAAACAAGAAAATGAAATGTTTGGCTGATTAGCAATTATTTCCCCTTTGAGACCAGATAAATCACAGACCAAACCCCCGAGGAATACAGCCGGCAACCCCGCAGCCCTCCCATATGACCTTTCAATGATTCGCAAATTGCTGAATCTTGAATGGCTTGATAGGGGATTCCACCCTAACGCCACATGCAAAAAACATGAAGCCAAAAAGGAAGACGGCAGAGCACTGCCAACCGATTATTATTATTATTATTATCATTATTATTATTATTATTATTATTATTATTATTATTATTATTATTATTATTATTATTATTATTATTATTATTATTATTATTATTATTATAATTATTATAGTAAAGGGTCATTCTTGCCGTAATCGCAAAAAACCGTAAAAATCGCAAAAACCGACTTTCTCTAAGCCACACTCTGACCATGATTAACAATGTTTCGTCTCTTAGGAATAGCCTAAAGGCAACAGCCTTCATCAAAGGGGCGAAAACGCTAACGGAAGAAAATGAGGGGCAAGAATTTAACAACTACATCGTACCTTGCGTTTTCTGGAGCAAAGATTTGATGCTGTAATCAATTGAATTGAATATCGTAAACTCGTTTCTTGGCCTATCTTTGTTAAGACAGCAATCGCATCATCAGAAATTTCAACATCTTCTTCTTCGCATCTGAAACAAATTAGAAAAAGAATCCCTGACTCTTAAAGGGTCTGTTTCATCCAGCATTCCTTGCACGTGTCGTTAGTTGACTGGCCTTTGTTTGTCGCCATTTTCATGGCCCATGAAAATGGCGACAACAAAGGAAAAGCAGGAGATGACACGTGCAAGGCATGCTGGATGAAACAGACCCTTTAAGAATCATCATGGTGTAAACTTCTTGAGAAACATAGAGAAACTTAATCTAGGGTAAATATGACAGGACATAGAGGAGAAGATGAATGCATACCTATTTTGCACCAAAATGTTATGAACCTGAGATCAAACTAAAATGAAGTAATGAGAGGGCTATGGTAAGCAAATACAATGGTCCTATGACTTACTATCTTAGATAAACCAGATCTCATTTAATTACGAGGTTAAGTTGGTTGTGTCATGTGTCCACGTGGGTGGGTTACCATCTGGAAACATCTGGTATTTTTTTGTACTCAATATAAAATTTTACAAAACGAGCTACTTAAGACACTACGTAGGAGCTACGTTACTAAACAACAAGGACGATACCACGGAGTGCAGGAGACCATGGCACCTCCACAGTCATTAACATACAGGACATGCAACTAGACTAAAATTCAATATACAACTACGAAAAATACACATAAACTTTACTGATGACTACTAAGGTTCCTTTCGATTTGCATGTCGGGCTAACTTTGGGCATCCGGTATTGTAGGCAAAACCCCTTGCCAAGCTGTAAAATTGGTACCCTAGTGATGAAGGCATTAGAAACCAAAAAGACTGTCGCGCACCGACCGTATGGCCGCAAGAGGCAGTTGAAAGATACAAGATACAAAATGTCTTCAAATAATAATAGTCAACTACTTCTACATCATCTTACCTTATGGTCAATATTTTTCGTATTTCTTTTTCTTCGTAAGGTACAGTTGAAATGATGAGAAGTCGATCAAGCAAATCTAATGGTATTCCATGAGGACTCATATAATTTGTACCACGAATTCTGTAAAATAGATTCGTATTCATGACTAAACACTTGTGTGACAGACTTGCAAATAGAATATGCTGAAAAAAAATTTCTTGGGGCATCATGAAGTCCTAATTTAAATACAAGCCCGCTGGCTGCTTATTTAACTTCGGACACTCCAAGGGGGGGGGGGCTTAAAGAGGGGGACTTATTCACGAAATCAAATCACAAGGATATAAATAATAGCATGCCATATTTCGCTGATTCAGCACACACCTTTACGAGTCAAATACAAAAATTCGAGACAATTTTATCCCAAACCATATAAAAATTAACGTGTGAGCTTGTTTAGCTAAATGAATGCAAAATCATTGGTAATAGACCTTTTAGCTATTCTGAAAAAGAATCTCAATCGAACGATATTTTGCTACATTTCGTAGAATTTTTGAATGTGCACAATAGTGATAGAAACTCTAACGCCACTTGATCGAATCTCGTGTATAAAAATGTATAAAAATAACGCTCGATCCAGGTTCTTTTGCTGAATAGCTAAAAGGTCTATTTCTAGAATTTGATGTGAGTGGGGGATGGGCTAACAGAGAGGGAACTTATTTCAAATTTTGATTCAGAGAAGGGGAGCTTATTAGAGAGGGGTTAACAAAGAGGGTGACTGAATAGAACTTTTACGGTATCAAAATGGTTAAAAATGGCAGCCTTGAAAGGTTGATAAGACATTTACACACGAGGAAGGGGTTAGTCTTTATTTAATGCTCTTTCTTCATAATCCATCAATTAGCCACTCAGACTTCTCAAATAGCCGTTTATTCATAAAATTCTTTGAAACGGACACAATTTAAAATAGCAACTTACGAGGCCTTCGAAAGTCGCAAGGAAAAGTCACCTCCAACCTGTAACATTCATTGGCACACGCGAAGCATTCCATAATCGACAGCTTTTCATGGCCTAGTCAACACCAGCATCAGTGCCTTGAATGGTACTTGCACGCTTGGAGTTCTTCTAATACGAGTAATTCAAGTTTCAAAATATGATATTACATCTGTCTAAAAAATCACTTACTTTGTAATACCTCTGTTAGTTGCCATAATCAAGATTGGAGACATGTCACTTTCCAAGGCTCGATTTAGGAAAGAGAAACATTCGATATCTAACATGTGAACTTCATCGATGAATAGAACCTACAGTATAAAAAGAAATCATTTCAAAACAAATCTGAAATTTGATGATTGCAAAGGCATTTGTCTCGTAATTAACTATTTTACAACAGCTTTGATATTATGATTATTTCAAATCTTGCTTGTATTTACAGAGCAGAAATTGCGTGAAATGACACATAGAATTCAAACGCAGATATTCTCTGTGAGTGCCAGGAAACATTTATGTTTGAAACTACCCAATGCAAGAAATCATACTACAAAATAAATATCACAGGAGAATATGACGTTGTGATGAAATATTTGCCAATGAATCTAGGAGGCTAAGGTGTTTAATCAATTTCACGTCATTTAAGTACACTATTCTTTAAAAGTTTCAATGTTATGCCTCTTTTCGTGGTATAAGTTTGATGGCATAAAATATGTAACAGAAATGAAAAAAAGTTTTATCGTAAGATTGATCATTTGAATTTAACTGCGTGCAAAAACTCAGCCGATGTTACTTGTTATTTCCAATCCCAAGCAAATTTTCAATTCTTTTTGGAAAATACAAACAATGACTTACTCCTGGGACGATTTCCGCCTTTCCTTCCTCTCTCCATTCTGCAACTTTCGTATTTATTTGTTCCCTAACTTCTGCTTTTATTTCTCCAGTATCACCTGTGTGAGAATCAGAATTAAACTCATTGAGAAAAGCAACTGATTCAGAGCATAAACTGAACACCATTTTCATATGGACCAGATTTATACAAACCTATGAATGCTTTGTCTATATCATGAATAATGTCAATGTAAAAAGTAAATAATGAGACAAAAGTTGTTACACTACCAGAGAAGAGTGCTAGGAATCCTTGTGTCCTGCTGTTGATGACGTCAATCTCATGTAACGTCACAGTGTGTACAACTTCTTTTCTTTTTTGCAATTCTCCTTCCGGACACTGCACAAATTTTGTCTGCAATTATCAAGGAATTAACGATCAGTACAACTAGAGTTCGGGAAACTCATAATTAATCTATTAGCGTCTATTAGGGGGAATGTCGCAAGAATTTGGTGAAAAATCCAGCCTTTTAGCTAGTAAAATATACGCCTGGAGTTACGCAAATTCTACTTTTATTCAAAACAAACTCTTACAAGCACATACATGGTCAGATACAATTGAACATAAAGTGGAAAAATTCATGGGCGTTCATTGTTATTCTGAGGTTTGCAACTTGAGCTTACAAGTATTTACAACAATTAAGATTGCATACGATTCAAATGAATTGAATAACTCAGAAAAGGAAAAATATAAAGAGTATGCATCATTTTCATCTCATCTGTTACAAAAAGACAATTCCTTTGCCTTGGTCATTTGAAATATAGAAGCAAAACTTCATGTTTGAGATAGAAAACGACTACCTAACCTCTGGTCCCATAGCATCATAATCTCTCGCTCTCGTGAATGCTCTTCCGAGTTTTGATATTTTGCCAGTTGCTTTGTCAATAGTAATGACATCCCTAAGTAGGATTAAAAATCACATAAACGGAATCTCAGAGCTTGGATGCTTAGGCCTTAGATGATACATCAGAAGATTAAAAGGAACATCTAGCGTCAAAACCTGCAGTGAAAATTTCATTTGTGTTTATCAAACGATGCTTGGCGTGAAGACAGCAAATCTCAGGGTTGATACAGGTCCATGAAATGATAGCTGTTTCGAATTTTAGTCAAAACTTCAGTCATTTTGATAAACATGCAATTCACTAACTTTGAACAGAAGCTTACCCTGACTGTACTTTTTCTTTAGTCAATGATTCAATCATTTTGGTTCCCAAGTCATAAATTGTTTCCATTTCAGTCGTCTTTAAAGTCAATTTCCCAATTTTGACACCGGCACCAGTAGCTGGCCGATCAATTTGAATCTCTACCACTTCTCCTTCAATGATCTCCGTTTCTTCTCTGCAAAGAATGTACAATAATAGATCACTACATAACACATCAATGTCTTATAACACCAGGGTTTTCCATAATAGGGACCTTTAGCAGCCAGGACGACAACGCCAGCCAGAACGTCATCTTGTATGATAAAAACTGAGTATAGTTTCCCACTTTACCTTCCCACGTTACCATCACATGTTCTAAAATAAGACGAGACAAAATCTCCTTCTTCATCTAAATACTTCGCAACGCTCTGCTTCCTAGATAATCAAAATTTGAAATTACTGAGTTTCACTTTGAAGATCCAGATCTGAAGAGCAGCACGTTAGAAGTAGGATTTCCAAGTTGTGCAATTGAAAAGGACAACTTCACATACTCTCAAGGGAAGCAAATTCGAACGGAAAATAAAGAGTCCTTTCAAGCCAAAGTTCGGAAACAAAGGGCACATTTGCGTTGTCGTTGCAGCCGCCGTCCTAGTTGATAAAGGTCCCTAATGTGTGGCAACAGAAGAATTGGAAAAGGCTCTTTTTGCTTTATCTTCATAGAAAAATGAAACAATCGCATGCTTGATATTTTCATAAACGATGCATGGTAGGGAGAACAAATGTCTCGACGATTTTGATTGGTTCAGTATCCTTCATATGTTTCATGAATGCCTAACAATTTTTTTCCAATTTGATATATCAACTAATTTGGAACAATCATGGAAATAAAGTCAACTTTTGGATCATTATGAAAAAAATGCAGTCAATGCTATCTTCATTTAAAAGTGCTTTTAAGTTTCTTAGTTTCTACTTTTCATCTCAATTCTATATTTATGGTGAGTTTGGTATTTTAAAGTGTGTTTGTAATTCAATGAATCTCTTTTACTTGATACATACATTTTTTATACACAAACAAACCATACTAAACTGCAAAAACAATATATATACATTAAATATGCCATTCACAGTGGGAAAAGACCAAGGGCCATCTAGTTCCCACTGTCAATGGCATTTACATTTGTTTAATAACATACAAATTCAAAAGGTAAAAAAAAATTAGGAAAGGGCGTTTCGCTGCGTTGGTGTCATCCAGTGCATTAAGAAACATACAGTCCACCTACCAGAGGCACCAGGCCCAGCCCATGCGCGGCACTGACCACACCCACCAATGCTGAATCCCCCGAGCATGCCCCAAGCCGAGCCGCCACATATATATTCCGGTAGATTACAAACTTTTACACATGCCTTGTAAATTTTAATTTTGATGGCAACTGATGCTTACTTACAAACTCCCTCACAAAAAATAAATGCCTTCAATGCAAGTCAGTTACTGTCGTTACTAGACAGCAGGCTTGACTATGCTATGTTAACTTGATATCATATTTTTGATAAAGAGGCTCAAATAATAGTAAGATTGTTGCAGGAATGAGCTAACAGTGAAAGCAATTGTGCAGTTATCTCAAAGAAAACTTACTTGATTCTAATGCCAATGGATTTTCTGAAAGCTTGCGTTAATGCCTCTGTTTTACTCATCTCTAATGAGAAAATCTCACTTCCTGCCATTGCTGTGAATGGAGTGTCTGGACCTAATGATTGGGACATGCCTGGAATAGAAAGGGATACAGCTCAGATGAGAAACTTGAGAGTAGATGTGGCAATTCACTATGCTCATGACATTCAATTAGCCTTAAAAACAGTTTATATACTTGCTGCTACACAAACAGGACACAATTTTTTGACACCCTGTAGATCATTGGCAGAATTTAGAGTATTTAAAGGATTTTCTTGGCAATGGAAGAGTTCAAATTACATAAGAAGAAGCAATACAAACTTTGCAGGAATCAACTGCCTTAGATAACTTGAGAAAAGAAGCACATCTGATCAATTTTTAACAACATCACTGTAATATTTACACATAAATTACCCATTGCAATGGCCGTCTTGCCTGTACCAGGCTGTCCTGCAATAAGACATGCTCTTCCTGCAATTTTTCCTTCCTAAAAACAATGAAAAGACTAATCTGAAAAATAAGGGAAAGAGGCCTACTTTAGACATGCAAACTGGGTGACACTGAGGGGACATACGGTATCCTCTCATATTCTGCAATAAACAAGGAAGTGCCCTTTTTATTTTTAGAAAATTCGCCCTTTTTCTCAAGGAAAAGTGCCCCCAAAGAGTTGTGCTCCCAAAGTCTGAGATACTTCCTGCGTCCTTGGAAAGCGATCCACATTCAAAGATTTGCCTTGCATGAGAAATTTCTCCCTGAGTACTTCAAATTTCAGCCATGACCCAAGCCAGGAAAGTTCTTTGAAACAACAAAAGGGAATAGTAAGTCCTGAAGCTCCAAAATGGCCTATGGATATGCTAATGAATTCAAAATGAAGTGTTGAAAATTCACGAAAAAGAATTCTCTCTACCTTTATCATTTCAACAATTATCCCAGCAGCTCTTCTTGCCTTCACCTGGCCAACCATCCCTTGTGAAACCTGCATTCAAAATACATCAGAAGTTACAGTACATACATTCTCAAATTTGTAGATCTAATGAACTGGAAAGCAAACATCAGTTGATCAGGACATTTTCATCTGTTTTTTTGAAAATCACCATTCAAATGAAGAATTTTGCCTTCACCAAAGTATACCAATTTCTCCTGACAACATGCCTCAATTACTTCATCAGTTATCAAAAAGGAAAATAATTTCCGTTCTGAATTAATAGAATGCACATTTTTGTATAAGAAACTTGGATCAGGCCATATTACTAAAAGTTTCTTAATTTCACATGAAATTTTTTCCATTTTAGTACTAAAGTTTCTTAATTGGTTTCTTATTTTTTGAATGCAGGATTATCAATATGGTCACTAACACTGCAGCAGATATGATTCTTGAAATTCAAAACATCATAAAGAAATAAACAGTGTTCTGTTATGTCAAAAACACAAATTTTTTGATAATATTGCTCAAGAATAAAGGTTCAACGATCTGCTATATTATCCATGCTTTTAACTCTGAAAAGTTTCTTAGTACTTCTCAGACATAGTACTAGAGTTTCTTAAGCTTTTGGCCATCTTAGTACTACTGTAGTTTCCTATAAACCCTTTTCTTATAAAACACATGTATACAAACCTCTCTGGCTTCAAGGGCATCATCAAGACCTAAACCTCTGATATGAGAATGTGCCCCTGCAAGATAAGTTGAATTTTCACTCAAAACAATCAATGTGCTGTATATACAGGCTCCATTAATTTCAAAACACAGGTTCATGGATAAACCACATTATCTGCAGCTCATGTGATGCTATAATGAAACAGAACAGACTTCCTTGAAAATTTGCACAGATGCATAGCTTTTTTAGCTGTCACAGAATTAGTTACAGCAAAACCACAATGCAAAATGGCCAAAACGGGTACACAGGGGTAGAACGGCTAACGCTGACTGCTCAAAAACTACAACCTGAAACTGATAATGCAACATTCATTGCACCAAGGAGGATTGTTCAAATAACTCTAACAAGTGGAAAACCCTGAAAAAGATTCTTTTGGCAAATTTTTTGCTGATTTTTCACCCTACCCCTACCCATTTTACCCCAAAAGACCCTATGAAGAACCTTTATTCCTCTACAAAGATATTATTATTTTCCAACTGTTAAAAAATTTCTCCATCATAGATCTGCTTCATCAACTCTGCATCTGCTTTCCAAAATTCTCTGATAATCAAATGCAATATTGGCATCATTATCCTAGCAGAAATGTAGGTGATATCCAGGCTGGAAAACATGTGTGATTTGGCCTACGCGTAAGTATTGAGCAAAAAAATTTTGAAGGTGCGAGCAGTGAGTACACTTAGAGAAGACTTCAAAAAGCTGCAAGAGATACAAAATTAACAATACGTATTTTGTTCTCGCATGCGAGAACCCTTTATTGTAGCTGCAAGTAGTGAGTTTTACTCAATTTTATAGTTGCGAGTGAATGCAAGTCTTCCGACCTGGGGTGATATGAACATTTAACATACCTATTCTTTCAATTCTGGTCACCTCTCTGACTTCTTGTACCTTTGAAACTGCTGAAGCCTGCAAGTAAAGAAACATTCTTCTAATTTCCCCCATCATTCAACAAAACTCACACACTTTGTTTAATGAATTCCGTTCAGTTTTTTGCCTGTCAGTGTTTCTTTCCTAAACTGAAAAAATGCAGGTTCAGGTACAGAAGTCTTTGGTTTGTGCGACCTAGATAGAGCCCTTGGCTGGTACTTTTTTGTATTATGGATAAATATCCAAATGTTAAGTATAGCGTTTAGCCTGGCTGGACTAGGTAGATTCCTTATAGAAGGAAAAAAATTATGACCGGCCTAAAAACTCAACTCTTTTCCTCCTGATTTTTGGAGAGATAAACAACCTTATCTTCCTTCAAAGTAAGAAGAAGCTTTCCGAGAATGGTTAAGTTGTACCAAAGAAATAAATCTGGTCGAATTTTCGGCCTAAGTACAACTAAAATTAGACTAAAATTCGGTCCGTACTCACCGCCATTTTGTCGTCTTGTTCCCGCGCGTGAAATGGTAACAAGGAGCGACCATCAGAGCGAGGCTATTTATACTGCCAAAAGATGGAACCAGAATCGGAACGTGGAACCGTTGAATAGCCATTGCCTGTTAAAAATTTCTATGTTGGTATCTGTTTCATCACTGTTATCAATTAAGCATTTATGAACCCTTTGTAATCCTAATATAGATCTCAATCTTGATAGCAAGTGAATATATCTTCTGAGATTAAACTTTTTAACAAGTGAGCAAGCTTGAGAAGTGCTGCCCCGACGAGGGAGCATTCCAGGTCTGGAGTTTAGGCAAATGTCCAAAGACCCATGGGGCCTATTCTAGAAAAGTTTATGCAAGGATATGGAAGCCAGGGGCAGTTACAAGACAGAACTCAAAACGAAATAGAAGATAAAATGATTTCCTCAAGCCAAAAGGATGAAACAATGAACTAGAAGAATGGATAATTCCAGCAGCAATAAACGATTGCAATGCAAGAATTTATACGAATACTTAAACACTTTACCAGCCGCTGTTCTGGACGGCCTTTATGGTCACCCTGCAACGTGTATGGCTGTGTTCAGGGGCCTACCTGAAATAGCAAAGCAATATGTGATGAGGACGTTGTTCACTGATCAGCCGATTCCAGAGCCGTTTGTTGCTACTTGGGTGCAAAAAGATAGCAATCAACATCACATTGGGGCTTTGATGAAGTTGAAAGGGCTGCAGATTTGGAAGGAAATGCCAAAAGGAAGTTCTGCAAGCAGGTGGGTGTCGCGGTGGGTGTAATGGATTGAATTGCTAAGCAGGATATGGTTATAGAAACATAGAAAGAGTGTTTAAAAATGTACCAAGTGGGACTTTAAGTCAAAGTAAAGGTTCCTGCAAGTGCATGTTTGGTCTCCCAAAAGCTTTCTACATTGCAAATAAGGACTTCATCAAGTATGCAACAGATTGTAGGGGTAGGGGTACACCTTGATTGAGCTCTGTCTGCCAGTGTCTGCCTGACTTTTTTGGTAGTCAGGACTGCACTTGTGTAACAACACTGATGGACTAGGGTGGATTCCATGTAAAACCTAGGCTAAAGGTACGCCAAGCCCTAAGCTTTCATTCACCTGGTGTTTTTAGGGAGAGAGAAGGTGCTCAAAAATCTGAGTATTCAGAATCTGATGATTTAAGAAACTTGCAATTATGGCCCAAATTCTTAGTATCTTTTTAAAGAAATATGTGACTTCACCTTCATGCCAAGGTAGGCAGATTTTCAAGCACTGTCATACCAAGAGCCGATTTTATTGAAAAATTATGCTGCTATGACAACAAAAAGTCAGGTCTATGCCAAAGATTTTTGGGCCAAAGTGCATGGAATGCACCCTGGCTAGAAGACCACAAAAGTATTAAAAACTATATCTGCATTGTATACACTACTAGCTACAACTAGGATTAAATTACCAAAGGAAACATTTTTTATATCCATATAAAAGTTACAATACATGCTACTCCTACAGTAATTACTATACAACTATATGCAGCACCATCGGGATGGAACCAAATGGAGCAAGAGAAAATGACTACCTTGTGGCCATTAACATTAAGACATGCAAATAAATAAATAAAAATTGAGCAAACTTGACAGACACTGGAATCTGGTCCACACTGTATATCAGGCCAGCATAGGAACATGATGTCAAACAATAGGAACACTCAATGGGAGAAAAATTAGGACAACAACTGCTGTCCCCATTCACCCCTTCTAGAGTCCCCACTGCTCTTCACTTTGCATCTATGCTGCCAGGTCAGGGTTTGGTTCATGATGTATTGGAAACATTACATGACAAAAGATGTCTATACTTAGAGATATTTTTCCAAGGAGGAGCTCTCTCATAGATAACTAATTGAGAGAGAGCCCCTGATGTGTCCAAAAGGGTACGGTAGTTGAGGTAAGGTGTCAGTTTGTAGTGATTGCTCAGTGACTTACTTGTAAGGTTCCTTTGCTTCATCAGATTGCAGTGTGTCACAAGAAGGTGCCCTTTGATTGTTGTCTGTATTTTGCCATTGTGTCAGATTTATAATGACTAATTTCCATCAATTCAGGTATGAAATGAATGGAAATTTCAAGAAAAATTTAAAGATTGTGCTATGTGGTGGTGGTGAAACACAACCAGATACTTCAAAATATGGGGAAGACAAACATGGAAGAGATATTCCATTTCTGGAAAATTATGCAAAAGAAAGATGGGAATCAGTACTTTATTACATGACAGGGTCAACTTCTGAAGGAGGTAAGTCCTTTCAATGACAGTTAGCACTTAATGGAAATATGTTTGAGTTGATTTTAAAAGATTCCCTTAAGAAACTCCGTAAGATATTCAAATTTCAGATTGCCAAAACGTTGAGAAACTTTAGCAATGAGTAATTAGCGCTGTAATGAATGTTGAGAAAATATTATAAGAAACTATCTACTGTATTTTGATAGAGGAAGTTCATGGGATATTTTCATTTTATTTTTACTTTTTTGCTGTATCATGTTTCACAGAAGGTATTCGAGATAAAGTGTAACGATTGGAAAGGCTTCATGAAATGTAATTTTTGAAATGTTCACTAGGGCACAGGGAGTGAATACAAAGATTGTTATGAAACATCTAAGAAACTCTCAAGAAAGCCTTGAGTCTTCAAAACATCCTAGTAATAACTGGAGGACATTTCCAGTAATGGCTTACAATCTTAGCTTCTTTGAGGTATGAATGTAGCAGCATTAATTCTCTATGATATTCTGTGGAAAAGATGATTAACATCCCAACATCCAAGACCTTCTAACCAGAGTTCTGCTGTGAAAATTCTTATGCAGTTGTCAATGACAAGATAGGAATCAAATAGTTTTGCTTAGTTTACCCAAGGCTCAATGACTGGAAGCCTCCAAAGTCTCACTTTCACTGCCTGACCAGTCAGGCAGCGACTGAGCGAAGATTACAAAAGAAACGCGTGGAGGTTTTGCTAAATATTCCCTTGATAAAACGCGACCAGGACAAAAACTGCTTGAAATTTCCCGAAGTGTTAGAGGAAGTCAGCGAAACCATTTGATTCCCATCTTGTCAATGAGAGATTTAATCTTCCGAGCTGTAAATGAATTTGTAATTTATTTTATCCAGGAGGCATCAGCGAAGAAGTCATCAATGTACTCATAAAAGCCGGACTACTCCGTCTACAGCCGGAAGAACGGACCACATCGATCACGTCAGCAGGTTTTCAATTTTTACTCATGGATACGGTATCGCAGGTGTGGTACTTCATGTTACAATATTTAGAAACAACGGACCAAAACAAAACAGATATTGTGGAATGCTTGTCGTTTTTATTTCAAATTAGCTTTTCAACATATGGAAAAGATTATTCCGTGGAGGGCCTAAGCCCAAAACAGTTCAATTTCTTGCAGCACTTACGAGAAATCGGTTTAGTTTTTCAACGAAAGCGGAAGTCAAGACGATATTACCCAACGAAACTCGCTATCAATTTAGGATCTGCTGCAACAGGAGAGGCTAGCCTCGAAGTCAGTCAACATAGATTTGTCGTCGTGGAAACCAATTACAGAGTATATGCATATACCGATAGTTCATTGCAATTGGCCTTAATAAGCTTGTTCTGCGACATCTTGTGCAGATTCCCGCGTTTTTCTGTGGCAACTTTAAGCCGAGAGAGCGTACAGCAAGCCCTTGCTAGCGGCATCACAGCGGAACAAATTCTTCACTTCCTACGCAGCCGAGCCCACCCAGTAATGCTAAAACGGACCCCCATTATTCCCCCAACGATAACTGACCAAGTGAAGCTATGGGAGATGGAACGAGAGCGTTTGCAGTTCACAGAAGGTGTTTTGTATAACGAATTTTTATCGCAAAGCGATTTCGAGACACTACGCAAGTACGCAGATGATTGTGGAGTATTGCTATGGGCTAACATGAATAAGAGGCTGATGGTTGTTAGCAATGCAGGTCATAGTGACGTTAAAAGGTTTTGGAAACGATACAAGAATAAATAAATTAGTTAGAAGTTGATTTTTTATCGTTATTTATCATGATAATAGAATTTGTTGTTTAGTTTAAATGCGAGAATAGATGACATTTTCCTGATAACAGTTTCTTACCATCACTGACTGGGTCCATAAAAACGAAAATTTTTGGGTTGCTCTTAAGGAAAGAATGTAGAATATAGGATCGTGCTCTGGAGAATCTTCCAGAACGTCGGCGTTATTTGGTGACTGTTTTTTTGTGGAAATATGGTTAATGTTTTCTCCAGCTTCGCTTGGCCCTAAGGATTTTTAGAAAAATGGGTACAGTCGCATGCCCCGTCAAATGGCAGCTAGAGATGCTGCCTCCACCGTCGCCATGCAGTTTAGCCAAACCAAAGCAACGCCTTGGACATACTTTGAAATAAATGTTGGAGTTGCTTGCAGCTAATTCTGCCGGTTATAGTAACTTTGTCTGGAAAATAACCAACGTCGAGGATGGGAGGGCAGAAGAGTTGGAATAAGCTAGAAAACTACTCATTGATATTGAACATTTCCGAATGATAAACTGGGACGTTCAGGGCTCTGAAAAATATCAACAATTGGGTTTCAATGTATCTAGTGATATCGACGATTCTATATTAATTTTTGATATATTTAAAAAGAAAGAAAATGTTATCTCATGTTTTGTTAAGTCTGCTTAAATCATTGTCTAGTCAATGAATTCTCAGTTTTTCTTTTGCTTGCTTCTTTGAATGGAACTCTCAGAGGACCTTGCTGGGAGCCTACTTTCACGGAACTCTAGTCGCTCGTAGGTCACTGCCAGGAGTTAATGATGGATTGTACAAAAATGAACTTTAGTTTTGACAATGATAATCATTCATCTCACTAGCATACTGCGACACAAAATTATATCACATCACAATTTAGAATTGCTGAAAGAATTTCTGACATCAGATCGAATTAAACTACTACAAGCCACGAAAATACTTCGAGTCTATCTCAAACTTAGATGCCACGTGGGCGGCGACGCAAAATTACTTACGGAAAACACTGAAGTTGTTTTTATTCGCGAAAATTTTCACGTGATATCTTATTAGAGACAGATTTTATTACCTCTTATTTGATAAATCTTACACCACTGCAATCAGCTAAAAATTATCTCGGTTTTGCTTGTCCTAATTTTCATCCAAGACTGCGCCATAATGTGCACTTGTGACAAGTTTTCTGTACCGAGCCAAGAGTCCTTTAAGCTTCTTCACAGGAGGTGTCCAGTTCGACAATCGTTGTACTATTTCTTCTTCACTGAGCTCCTGGAAATGAAACAATTTTAAAATATCACCGTGGCCTAAAATTCTTGTCACTAAGCGTTGCACATATACAGACATGGATATTTCTAGTATTTTCACAATAGTTTTCGCTTTATCTGTTATTAAAAAGTTTATCGAAAAATAACATGGCTTAAATGACATATGACACAAAGGCATACAGAAAAAAGGATTGCTAAAATTTGCTTAAGGGATGTCATAGTATCACAAAAATACAAGTAAATCTGATGGTTTGTTTATTTTCAAATTTCCAAATTCATTTTGTTTGAAAAGGTGCAGAATTCTATCAATTTCTGCTATTTTCTGAAATCTGTTATGAGTTACAAGAGTGCTCTAAGCTCTGTGAGTTATCAAAGGGTTCTTTTCATTTCTCTTGTATTGGCCTAATGTTAGAATGTACAAGCATACCAGAGTCAATGTTTTAGCAACTGGATCGATGGTTATGATGTCATCATTTTTAACAACTGCGATTGGTCCGCCACATTGGGCTTCTGGTGTCACATGACCAACCATAATACCTAGAACATGGAATACATGTTTGCAGTCAATTTGTAAAGCACAGCCATAAAAAGGGCGTCACACCAACAAATTGGTAAAGTATTCTGGTGAAATTCTGACCCGGAAGAAGATCTAAATAGTTAACAATTATGGCACGCCGTTACTCTCAAAGGGTATTCGAGAATAAGTTTACTGTCGAGCTGACGTTTGTGTGCAGAGTTGTACATAGTGGCTAGATCTAAATAACAATTTGATGTAGAATAAGTAAAGAGATTCCTACGATAAAGTTCCGTGGCTCTCGGATTTCTTCTGCGGTGAAAAAAATAAAAAATATCCTTGAACTAGAACTTTTGAATCTCTATCCTTTTTGTTACGAAGATTCGCTGCAGAAACAATAATGGCATAACAAAAACAGTAAGGGGAGAAATGTTACCATGAGATGCACCACTGAACCTTCCATCCGTCACCAATGCAACGCTTTTCCCAAGGTTTTCTCCAACTAAAGCTGCACTTGGTCCTAGCATTTCAGGCATTCCTGGGCTGAAATGATAAATTCGCAAGGTCTTTATCAAAGCCATGTACCATTAATTCTTCTGTAACATACCTGTCATTAAGTGTATGCTTTAAAAACTTTATATATCATTCAGTATTATATTATATACCATTCAGTATTATATTATATATCATTCAGTATTATATTATATATCATTCAGTATTATATTATATATCATTCAGTATTATATTATATATCATTCAGTATTATATTATATATCATTCAGTATTATATTATATATCATTCAGTATTATATTATATATCATTCAGTATTATATTATATGTCATTCAGTATTATATTATATATCATTCAGTATTATATTATATATCATTCAGTATTATATTATATATCATTCAGTATTCTATTATATATCATTCAGTATTATATTATATATCATTCAGTATTATATTATATGTCATTCAGTATTATATTATATATCATTCAGTATTATATTATATGTCATTCAGTATTATATTATATATCATTCAGTATTATATTATATATCATTCAGTATTATATTATATATCATTCAGTATTATATTATATATCATTCAGTATTATATTATATGTCATTCAGTATTATATTATATATCATTCAGTATTATATTATATATCATTCAGTATTATATTATATATCATTCAGTATTATATTATATATCATTCAGTATTATATTATATGTCATTCAGTATTATATTATATATCATTCAGTATTATATTATATATCATTCAGTATTATATTATATATCATTCAGTATTATATTATATATCATTCAGTATTATATTATATATCATTCGATTTGATTTGATTTGATTTTATATTTTTTACCCATGGTAGCCCCTCAGTTAGAATAACTGATTTACAGGGGGCCATGCTAAAAACTTACAATAATTAATAATTTACAATAAAAACCAGTATTTCGAACTAAATTAAAATTACAATTGTTCAAAAATCAACAAAAAAAAAACGAAAAGGTTTAAGTGTTCATTTTTCCACCTCTCTCTTGAAGGCTCTCAGGGTTGAAGAGTTCTTAGCGTCGGTATTCAGTATTATATTATATATCATTCAGTATTATATTATATATCATTCAGTATTATATCATATATCATTCAGTATCATATTATATATCATTCAGTATTGTTTTAACACAATTGGAATGTGACTCAATTTACGTCACAAATAGCTAGTTTCAGGCTCTTTCATTACGCACCTTTTTCGTTGAGTGCTCATTTTGAAAGTCCTTCATTCCGAAGTTAATGGTCGCAGAATTTAAAACGAAGAACACCATGAAACTCGCCATACTTTAAAGTGCCTCTCATGAAAAAATAACAAGAATCTGGGTGTGGCCTTTAACGATATGGTACTGTTGTGCAAATTTGTTTGCGCAGCGATATTAAATTCTCAGTAAAATTTTACGTACCTTCCTTTTGGACCTTCGTATCGAATGACCAAAACATGGCCTGGTCGTACCTGTTGCAAACAAAGAAAACATTCAAACGATACATGCCAATGATACTTTTCAATCAACGGCCTCGTTTTGGAAATTCTTGAAAATTTCTTCATACGAAATTCCTGACTACGAATATGGATTCCGAAGGCCAAGTTTAGTCTAATGGCAAATTTTCATATTCCTAGGGGTTTGTGGATTTGATTTTATGGTGAAAATAAATTTGCGAATGCATGATAGATTTGACAGTAAAAATCGTTCGGGGTGTAACTTTACACCTTCAGTCATTATTCACACTCAAATCCCTTATAAATTTTCAAATCAAAATCGCTAAGACTAAGATTACGAAAATTTGATAGACTAAAATTTGAGTGGTGAACGTGAGTCTGGGTTCAGAAATTCATATGACGCATACTGAAGAAATTCTGAAAAGTTCCAAAACGAAGCTTCTTAGTTGAAAAAGTGTATTCTCAGTGTCCAACCCATCCACTCCTCCTAGTGGTAATTCTTCAATGGCAAAAATAACTGGAACCATCCACGTCCAAAACCTAGTGCATCAAAATATTTGGACGGTATTGTAAATTAGAGCAGGAGTGGAAAAGTGGTTGCATTCAGGTACCTTTTCTTGCAAGATTGCGTCCAGAGCAGCATCTTCACCATCAAATACTGTAGCCTGGAGAAAGGAAAATGTCAGTAGATATAGTTACAACTGGTTCTGCACATTCAAATATGACTGTAGTCAGCGCTTTAACGTATGACAAGAAAAAAGAAACATAGCAACGTTGTACTTTTTTCTTCGTCTGATACAAATGATTAAGAAAGGAGAAGGGCACGATATGAGAAAAATAAGCAAAAAAAAAACAAGTTTTTGTAGAGGACTCCTGAATTTGGGAGTTCATGTCAGTTTATTGGTTACAATTTGCCACATCAGTCTAGCCTGATTCCGAGGGCCAGCTTTCTTCGGAACCTTCTTCGGTTCCCTCGGTAGACTACTTTGTGACGAGGCTGACAATTGTCAAATCTAGGAAGTTGCACATAGGCATATTGGGATGAACAAGAGGATAACAGTACTGATACAATCGACGTACAACACGCTCAACAACTTTGTTTTCTTTTTTTTGTAAGAGGATAACAGGCAAGGATAAGGCACTATATTTGGGGCAAACTGTATGCTTTTACCTGACCTTTGAAAGCAGTTGTGAGATGCTTGCCACCAAGTTTGAGAACAGCACTTTCTGGAGCTAAAGAACCCTAATAAAGAAGACACAAACCCTTGAAAGAATCTTTTCAAATTGAAGGGAGAAGTTGAAGTTTCCTGTCAGATTCTTGGTTGGCAACATTAATCAATTTTTTATCCTAGTCAGCTATAAATGATTTTCTGGAACATTCTGCAATAGCACGGAGGCAATTTTGCTTATACGCACAATGGCAAAACATTCCAAAAACTGCAAGATCAAAAACAAGGTAATATAAATTGCATGTAAGTGTGTTATACCTGGAGAATCAGAATGTGTCTTCCCGGTGGTGATATTGGATTTTGAACAGTGAGCAAAATTTTCTGAAACAAGAAACTAAGATGATTAATTACATTTCAAAACTCAGGGCACCTTCTCGATTTCATTTCAAATAGGAAAGCTACAATCCTTGCGAAAACTGTGAAAAGATTACATATATTTCTCCAGCTCCGCCTTACCCCTTACAGTTTTTGTTCCATGTAGGGTTATGCATTACTCAAGGCCTCGTAAACGTAACCCGAACGATTTTCTTCACATCTGATCATCAGTGCTTCGGACCAACATTGTTCAGGAAGGGAGGAGGCAGAGGGCGGGAAAAGAGTGCGACATGAATTTTCCTGCAAAGTATCTTGGATACTTAGTCAATCAAGAAATAAGTGAAATGAAATGTTTTAAAACTTCTTTGTCTATTCCAATTTCCAAACTGTAAATTTCATTTCATTTACTGATGACAGCAGATGAAATAGACTGCTGCAAGAAAATTCTATGGAATAACATTTGTCTAACGTATGTTCCAATCCATGTTAAGATTTATCTAACTGAAATCGCCTACTCTGTTCCAAAACTATGGGAGATCTTCTCGAAATAGGTCACCGAATTTCCCCTAAATATTTCTGTCATACAGCAAAGACTTGGACACATGTTTGAACTGCACCAAGCGTAGAACAACAAAGGGCTCAAATCTTTGCTACAGAATTTTAAAATAAGGAAATAACCTTTCACACCTTTGAATTTTAAAATTCTTTGTAATCTTAAAACAGATGATTCCATACCTTTACAGCTTCTTGTTGCAGCCAATCACCCTTAACATGTTGAATATTCTCAGCAACCGTTTTGCCAGTGACAGTCATACACTCTCCATGCAGTAGTCCATTGTCTAATAGCTCTTTCATCACAACCTGGTCAAGAAGGAACAGACATTAGAAGTTAAAGACCTATTGTCAACACGTGGTCCTTTTAGAGGGCGACAGAAAGGGGGAACAGAGGAGGCAATTGATTTTTAAGGCATTTCAGACCCTGGATCGTGAGAATAAAATTAGCGGGTGATTTAAGCCCAACAGCCAAACTCCACAAAGAATCCGAATCGAACGAAAAAATGACACAGTTCGAGTGTTCACGATAGTGATAGAAGCTCCAACCCCACTCAATCGAAGCTTGTGCAGAACAGCTGAAAGGTTTCAGGCGAAACTACAAAATGAAATCGATTCAGGATCTATAGTAGACTATTGACGTTGAGTCCCTTGTACACCTGCAGTAAAACTTGCTCAACTGGGACTCATAATGAAACAGTGAAAAGCTGATCCTATTTGCTGCCCTCATCAATCGCATTATGATAGAATCATGGCTTCGAATCACGTCTGAATATCATCAGTTCTTCAATCGAATCGATAATTGCATCATATTTGCCGCAACCATAGTAAATCACAAGCCTTGCAATCTGATTGGTACCCTGGGGACCTCGAGGATCGGGCTTAAATAGGGCCAGGTTCCTCAGAGTAACATTATGAGTCTCTGCTGACTGAAGCGCCATCATCAAGGCAAAGAGCAAAGGGAAACAAGGAGGTCATAAGTCTAGATCCATGATTTCTGCTTACGCCAAATCTGATCTTGAGATAGTCTGATGTTACCGAATGCTAGCAAATGACTGTGGGCGTTTCTATTTGTACTTTTGCATTACACGCAACCATACGAAGTTTTTCACCATTCAAAATTGGCACTGACAGTAACTCTGCATGGACGACTGCGCTACAGATGGCGGACAGAAATTTTTTAAATTCTAAATTTTTTAGAAATAAGATAGCTTCCAGTTCAAAACTTTGATTTAAGCATTAAAAACGAAACAAGACTTTCCTGGCCTTGCCTTAATCTAGTAAAATTATACAAATATTAAGTTACAAGGTGATGACATGAACAACAAACATAACCTACCGGTAATCCACCAATTTCGTCCAGATCTTTCATGTGGAACTACGGAAAATAAAGCAAGTTTCATCAAGATAAAGAGAAAAACATAGGTGAGAGATCGGAAATGAACATAATAAAATGGAAGATACTCTGGTAAGAAAAGTCTCAGACATGAAAGAATCTAAGACAGGAACAGCTTCCAGTGCGAGTCCTTTGAATTACAGCCTCCTTCTGGGTTTAAATGAGCTGCGCGGGCATAGTGCATGCAACGATTGTCTTTCACATCTCAGGGAAAATTTTGAGAGTTGTGAGGATAGATTTCACTAGGAAGAAATGGTCTGAATCTCTTTTGACAACAAATTTGGAATCTAAAAAATTTCCTACCTTCCCATGTGGCCTAAGGTTTGCCAATAATGGAACTTTTTCTCCGATTTTATTAAAATCTTGAATACTAAGGTCAACTTCCATCCTGAAAGGAAATTGATAAAGACGCAGTATTAAAGTAACCTTAAAGACATAATAATGGCAAAGCCAAAAAGTCTCTATTTAACCATTCCAAAAACTGGACAGAAAATAAAGTTGAGCGAACTAAGAGAAGCTACAATTTATGAATCAATTGATAATAAAAAGGTTCTGAGCTCACGAAATCTATTGCATGAATTTCAAGTACTGCTGGAGGACACAAACAACGTCGTTCCCACTGCCGAAATTGAGGGATGTCTGTTAAGGGCTAGATCTAGCCTCATCGTTGACAGCAACAGATACCTTTGGGAACGAGATCTTGACACAAGAAGTTGGGAGAGAACAGGAAATGAAGAAGCAGTTCAGAAAGTTATTTACTCTTTAGCAAGTGCAAGAAGGTGCAGAATGCCATTCGTTGATCCTCCAAGGGCATACATTACAGTTATTGCATTTTCAAAGGCCTAAAGAGAAGAAGAAAATTCCTAATTAGTTGATTTATTAATCATTTGATCACTTGAAAAATCAAAAGATGGAATCAAGCATCAAGTGATCAAGCGAAAAAGTCATTCAATCATTCAATCAATGATAGGTCTCTCGATGATGGATCAACCTAGAAGTCAATCAAGCTTTCAATCATTTGATCAATCAATCAATCAATCAAGCAATTAATCAATCAATCAATTAATCCATCATAGAATAGACTCAATCAATCAAGCAATCAATGATTCAGGCAACCAAGCAATCAGTTAATCAAGGAATCTATTAGCCTGCGTGCAGACTTTACTTGCCACTGTGAATGAGAGCCACGGCGATATTTCCGCCCTGGCTCTCCTAAGTAAAGTCTGCACGCAGGCTAGGAATCTATCAAATATATGTTTTTGCAAACGAATTTCTTGCATATCATAAATACCTGTTTGGTCATTATATCTTTCGCATGTAGATCGTTTTGCATCATCGCAAACAATGTTTGCACACTTTTCCTTACTTCAGACTCCTTCTTTGGATTCAACTGAGATAAAAACAAACAAACTCAAATCTTTAAACCAAATCTGTGATATTTGAAATTGGAAAGACACTGTTCTTCTAGTTGTGTGAAAACCCCATGACTGCATCTAATAAAGGGACTGTTAGTAATGGCAAAGTTGACAGATGCAATAAGCAAAAACTGTCAAATGTCTTTTGGTGTGTTCAGTATAAAGCAGTCCGGTCATGTCATTTATCTGTTCTTCGCATGAACCAAACTGAGGAGTTTGCGAAGAAACGCGTATCTGGTTTGACAATTTCGTATGATAACGTTGTTGGTAAGTGATTACTTGATTTTCTTGCAGGCTTAACAGTTTTCTCTCTAGTTACAGGTTTATTTTGTATTTTGATGGCTGTTCTTTTACAGGAGTTGATAATGTTTCCTTACAGGTTACATACTTATTGTACGTCCATGGGTTTATCATAATGAGTCCGCTATTTAAGGCTATTTCTAAGCTTAAACTCGCAACACTCGTAATGGCAAAGTTGACCGATGCAATAAGCAAGAACTCGTAATACAATTTGATAAAATCTCACCCATCTGAATGTTAAACAGAATCTCCGTTTAAACTTTGCAACACATTCAAGCTTTATTTTGCATATAAATATTCAATGCATAATAAACAGGAACACAATAACGAAAGGGAACATTTTCTACGTAAATGGAAATCTAGCATACAACGCATACTCATTACATAGGTCTTAATAGTATCGCTATTGAATTGGATGCTTTTCGCTCACTTTGAGTTGGTATGAGTGAAAATGGGATATCAGATAATAATGAATGAATACAAGGAATCACGTAGTCAGTCTAGTTTCGTAACATACCTTATTTTCTGCTGTGGCAGCAAGTCCAGAAGCGCTACCTGTTTGAAAAAAATGAATGCAATTTTTAGTCAAAAGACATAAAAAGATGATTCCTTGTCACCATTGAAGCTTCGAAAGGCCATGTTATTAGTTCAGAAGATCCTTATTGCATTCTTCACAAATTTGTTGTCAGGAAGTTTAGCAACATTATCAAGCAAATTGCAACAATCACCTCTAAAATACTATGGAGTCTTTGAATAACTCATAAATCGGATATGAAACAGGAAATATTTGATTTTGATACCATTTCCTATTAAAGTTTTCAGTAGGAACTAAAAGATACTAAAATAAGATATTTTACTAGTGTCAGATCGACAAAAGCGAACATCAAGAGCAAAGAGATCTTGTATGAAATTAAAGAAATTTTTTCAACCTGGCAAAGCCATTCCAAGAGCTTCAATTGCAGAGCTCATCGTGTTTGCAGTAAACATTCCACCTGCAATAACATAAAACAATATTTAATAAAACTTGCTGTTTCATCTGTTCTGAAAGCCAGACAGTTCTCTTCCATAACTTAATGCTATTGGATACAGTCCCAACTTCAGAAGGCAGCTCGAAGGTTCAAACAATCTTTGTTGGTTTTAGATAATAAAGAAAACTTGAAGGAGAATCTCACCGCAGGCTCCAGCCCCGGGATTCGCTTTGCATTCGATAGAATAAAGCTCTTCGACATCAATTAAGCCAGCACCGTATGATCCAATTGCCTGGCAAATGAAAGAAAACAGTATACCCCCAACGTCCAGATGCTCCATTGAGACAAGTCAGAAAAATTCTTGTTAACTGTTTGTTCATGAAATGAAAATAATCACAATTATCAACAAGCTGCAAAATTGCAATTATGACAGCAAAAATACTTGAATTGTTAGACTTTCGAGATCAATGGAGAGCGGTGGAGCATTTACAGAAGATACAAATGTTTAATGTTCTTTAACTGACCTCCATAACATCACCTTGATCAAGGGCTTCATGTTTTTCAGAGCATCCAGGTGTGATGGTACCTCCATATAATGTTATACCAATCTGAAAATAGACAAGAACATTCTATCTGCAGAAGGGGAACATGAAAGAACTACGTTTCGAAGGCAGCCCTTATAAAATCTTCAGATTCAAAGTAAATTCCTTGTTAGTTTGATATATGACGTATGAGATATTCGAAGCTAAATAACTCAGGGCAGGGGCAGGGCAGGGCAGGGCAGGGGGCACTCGGAACATGACTAAACGGGGATGTAAGTCCGATATTTCTGGGTCTGAATATTTCTACTAAAAGTGATATTGTTGGGTCCAAAATAACTGAAATCATGGCCATGATATTTTCTGGGCATGAAACATAGTCAAGCTGATATTTCTAGGTTCTGTAGAGGCAATCCTGGCCTCAATTGGCATTGTTTCTGGCTTTTTGTGTTCGTTTACAGGTGTCAAAGCATAAAATTAGGTGATATTTATGGGTTGCAGTGAAGCAGAGCTGCTACTTCTGGGTTGCAAGAAAATTTCTTGGACTGACCCTTCCCCTGTATGCATATGTGCTGAGTGCCTCCCCCTGGGCAGAATATCAATCATTTGTCTGTTGAAGAGTTGTTAGAACTCCTTCAGTATTATCTTTTACAGCTTGTTTTTAGCATTCTCTTTTCTACGTCCTTCCCTTGTTTTGACACGCAGTGAAAAGCAACAAAGCATTTAAATATAACACCATTCCTTTTTCAAAGCAGCCTTTTGTAACTCTTCAGTTTGCAGAATCATATGCACAATTCTTTCATGTCATTTCAAAAAAATTGAGCAACCTGTCAACATGTTAAGGGTGTCCTAAAATTTGTGCTCGGTTTTGTGGCTACTTTGGAGGAGCTGCATTTTCAACCATCTCTCAGTTTTTGCAAAGTTGTATTGGTCTAGCTCCAGCTTAGAGTTTGAGACCCTGTTTGAGAAAATCTGACAAGTGGTTGCTGATTTATGGCAGAAAAATGGCAAAATTAATGGTTTGCTTCAAAAACAGCACTTCTATACACCAGCAATGTCAAAATAAAGCAAGCTTTTAACAAAAAGGTTCTTGCCTTGTATTAAGCTTTTCACTGCATCTTTTAACCAGTGCTCTTTTATGAATGGACAGCATTGCTAACCCTTTACAAGATTTTGGAAAAATTTCAAAATACGACGCTAGAATTCTTCATTTGAAAGCTTACTAAATTGCTGGAGGAGAATACCAGAAGTGTTGTTTTCGAAGCAACCACTTTATTTTCCTGCTTCTCGCCCATAAATCAACAGACAAATGTCAGACTCACCCACACAAGGTCTCAAACTATCAGTTGAAGTCTAAGCTGTGTAACTGTGTAAAAACCAAGATGATTGAACCTACAGCTCCTCCACAGCAGCTATGCAAATGGGGCAGCCACAGTTTTTTGGGAGATCTTTAGAATTACCAGACTGTGTATAGGCATTATCAGAATTACCAGATTGTGTCTTGCTATAGGCATTAGTACTCCAGGATTTGTTTTATCGCAGCCACCAAATGTTAAAATGGCATCCTGTTTGAAGATAAAACTAATGTAGAGTTCAATTCCTCACATCACAAGGATAGGGATAAAACAAGTGATAGGAATCATGGAACTTGGAATGTAAGCTGAATAATTTGATTGTTAAATAAAAGGTAAAATTAATGGCAGTTTTGCAAGTTTTTGAGTTCAAGTGTTCTCTTTGAAGTCATTAAATAATCAAGCTTGTTCAATCAATCAATCAATCGATCAATCAATCAATGAACCAATTAATCAATGAACCAATTAATCAATGAATCAGTCAATGAATCAATCAAATAATCAATTCCCTAATCATACAGTTTATTTGTACAACTATCTGCTATCCTTCCATAGGCACATCAAATTTGATACATTTAACTGAAAACTTCAAGACTGGAGATTTCTATAAAAAGAAATGAATCAATTATTTAACAACTTACAGCAGAATATCCTTCATGCATAGTTTCAATACAGTCAGCAATAAGGTCCCTTGAAATCAAGGAATATTTCATTCCAGATGAGCCCTAAATGGATAGGCAACAAAACAGATGAATCTCTTGGTAGCAGATTAGGGAAGATTAAAAAGTGAAATCAACAAAGGTTCAGATTATTCATAACATTTGGCTTTATAAAAAATTTTCGGATGTAGGTAGGAAGAATGCATTACCATAGTCTCTGCATCACTGATTACAGGAGTAAAACATGTAAAGGCCTTCCCTGAAAATGAAATACAAGAAACAAACTCAGTCCACATCAGATTTCATACCACTGGATTGGTCATCATTTAAAGTATAAGAAAATCAAAGAAGCACTTGCCTGTAAGTAGCAAATTGAAATCAGGCTAGGGTTCTAAGAAGATCAGCATAAGAAGTCAAACTAAGATTATAAATATGGTATCTTTGATGTCTTCAATTCATTCCATGCAGCAAACTTCAGTAAAACTATTAGGAATAGGAATTTAAACAATGAAAATAGAAAACAGGCTCTTTTCAGAGGATCAAGATAAAAAAGGACAGAGATGATGTAATTGCAAATCTTTCCTCAAGGCTTCTTTGCAAAAATGAATCTCACCTCCAAGCTTTTCAACTTCATCAACAGCAATTTCAGCGAGCTCTCTAAAAATAAATGAAATTCAAATTTGAGGCTCACATTTCTTGGCCACAAAAATGCATTTATTTAGAGTATAGGAATCATGAGAGAGTTAAATGCAATCTGTCTCCTTCATAATTAAATGAAGATTCTAAAAGGGGATCAAACATTTGTATGGCAGGATCAACAGAAAAGAATTAGAAAGAGATTGGTTCAAATTACATCAAATTTTTATGATGTGAAAATTCATCTGGGCTCAAGGTCCTTGCCTCATATAGGCTTTGTTCTCTTTTCCAATCATCTGCTTGACAGAGCTCCTTTACGCTTCCTTGTTAACAAGAAGTAGCATGATTAGGGCTTTATTTTCCATACCTGAAATGGTAGTTGCAAGGTAATGCATTGCTGTATGGGCATCCAATTGTTATTATTGGTTTCTTGAAATCCTCATCCTGTGAAATGAGGTACTAATATTTGAAAGAAACAATGAGAAACCACAGAATGAATCAATCAATAAGTCAACAAACAAAAAGGATCAATGAATCAATAAATGAATGAAAAAATCACCAATGAATCAATCAATCAATCAATCAATCAATCAAGCAGTCAGTATTCTAGAGAGATCACTGTAGCACGAGCCTGTAAATCTGAGGCGCCAAGGTATTCTAAGGGGCTAGAATCAGGGCGCTCCCTGGCTAGAATGGTCTGTCATGAGGTTTTCTTTACATTCTACTGCTCTTATTTACATGGTATCTTTATCTCCAACGACTAAACCTCATCACAAAATGTACCTTGAAACCTGTTGCTCTCAGATGGCTTCTGCAACCAGTCTTTCTTAGCCAGCTATCTTTATCATTTGGGTCACCACTGAACTTGGTACTTCTTTTCTGGAAGTAGAGGATGTCAAAGCAAATAATTATGGATTGCAAACAAAAAAGGCTAGTCTCAATAAAAATGTAGGTTACGTTCTTTTAGGTGAGATATCTGAAATTTTTCAAAGTTTCTTTCTTTTTATGTCTTTCCTAACAATCTGTTGTTTTTGTTTTCCTGTTTGTCATGTTCAAGCAAATAATTCACGATAAATTCTCAGTATGATCATATGAGAACATAACTGCAGCCTTTATTTTGAAGAAAACGAGGAGATGATGTTGTATTGTTGGCTTTTAATTCCTAGCCACACTTTTTCTTGACCAGTCTAATCAAAGTAGTAATCACTTCATTGCTGGACATGTAATGCATTTCACACCGATGAGATGATCTAGAATATTTATCTGGAATCTTCAGATCAATATTATCAAAGAGGGCAAGTATACCTTCAATGATTCATTATCCATCTTGATACTTTTGTGGCACTCAGTGGCGGAGCCACGGGGGGGTATGGGGGGGTAAATACCCCCCCATTTTTCTGAAAATATGGTACTTTAGATTCGTCCAAAAACGTCATAAAAATTATTGGGTAGGGGTAGGTCTGTCTTCAGCTTTTAAATCTCACACAATGCGATCATCTCATGAACTCATCGTTTTGAAGTCTTTTTCTGTTTTGTCATTTTACTAGCTCCCTTTCATTTTCTTCAGTTTTCTTTCATTTAGCTTAATCCTTGCATTCTGTGAATATTTGTAGATCGTTGTCATCTCGTACACTTGCGTAGGTATTAGGTGTGGTTCTGACGAGGATACCAGGATACAGAAAGCAACCCACGCAAACGAAACGCGTAGCACTTTTGTTCAATTGTTTGCACTGCAATCACTTCAACTTTCTCGATTCCCCTCTTTCCTTATTCGTCAATCGTACACGTGAAAGATGGCTTCAAAATTTGCTCGAGATCCTTGTAATGAAAATATTGTAAATATCGATAACGTGCTACGTTTAGGACCGATTAGACCAGTTGTCGACTTTCCACGATCTAAATTTGGTGCAAGTGATTACAGATTTCAAGAAAGCTGGTATTCGAAGTACGATTGGATTGAATACTCATGTGAAAAAGATGCTGCGTTTTGTTTTCATTGTCGCCTTTTCGGTACCAGTGGTAAGTTATTTTGGCGTATATCCCGTTTTAGTTTTAATTATAGTTTGTCAGAATCTTAGCTTTCTTATGTAATTTTAGAGCTACTGGTAACATAATTACGAGATGTCTGCTGACTTATCACGAAAGAAACAACCCAAAATCGGCACTTGCAGGGACAGGAACAGGAGCAGGAACGACAAATAGCAAAATTGAAACGAATTTTGGTTCGCAATGCATTGCTGCCAACGAGATCTCACTATTTGATTTTTCTGACGAAATGCAGACTAAAGAGTAGCCAAACATACGCATTCATGGAAAGGGAACTGGGGCAAAAGATATTATTTTGAATAACGTTGTGCCTACCTATTACACCTATGCAGTGATAAGTAAGTAAAAACCCCTCTTTTGTAGCAGTTGGTTAATGATAGATGTCTCGTTCTTTTTTAGTTGGTTGTGCTGATGATGCGTTTGTCAAAGGGGGATTTAAAAACTGGAAAAAGGCAACCGGGAAAACAGGTAGATTCGAGAAACATGTGAATTCAAGGATGCACCAGTTGAGTCGAGAGAAAGCAATATTCCGTAAGTCTCAAGTACCAGTTAATGTTCAGTTATCGGAAGCTGAGGCCGTTCGCGCATCAAAGAGAGAGCAAGAAAAAGAGGAAAACAGACATATTGTTCAAGTCATTTTTGACGTAGTACGCCATCTTGCTTTACAAAATGAGGCATTCCGTGGTCATGACGAATCATCTTCTTCTCTGTATCAAGGCAAGTTTCTGGAAGACATCAAGTTTCTTGCTAAGTACCATAAGCCCTTGCAAAAATGGCTTGATAATCACCCAGAAAATGTCTCCTGGCTTGGGCACGATATACAGAATGAAATGTTGGAAATCATTTCAACGGCAACAATGGATACGATAAAGGAACAAATTATGGACAGTGAATTTTACTCTGTGGAATGCGACGAAGTTACAAGCCATAAGACTGCATATATGTCCATTGTTATAAGGTACGTTTATGAGAATGCAATAAACGAGCGATTGGTTGCGTTGAAGCACGTAGACAGCATAAAAGGCAAGTTTCTTTCTGATGTGTTAGTTGAAGAATTAAAGAAAATGTCAATTCCATTAAAGAACATGGTGGGGAAAGGATTTGATGGCGCAAGTAACATGTCAGGAAAGGACAACGGAATGCAGCAAAAACTGACAGAAGCAGGGGCTATTCTCTCCTTACATTTCCATTGTTTTGCCCACAAGCTCAACCTTGTCCTTGCAAAAGCGTCAGAAACATTGCAGCCTGGGCAAGATGTTTTTAACACAATTGGTGCGATCTACAAAGAATTAGAGGGTTCCCCTAAAAGGGAGGAGGTGTATAAGAGCTACCTGAAGACATACAAGATTAGTGAAGGAAGAACGGCGCTTCGATCAGTGTCAGACACACGCTGGACGGCAAGAGAAGACAACCTGGCAGCAACTCACAATGCGCTACAGGCAATAATGGCGACTGTCCCAGAGCTAAAGGGTGGGGACAGTGCGTGCATGGGGCTGCTGAAAAGAATAAATTCATTTCAGTTTGTGTTGAAGTTGGTTATCTTGAAAGATATATTCATGCTAACAAGATATGCCTCTGAGTATTTACAACGAGAAGATATGGATATGGTCACAGCAGTGGACGCAATGCAGACACTCACAAGCCAACTCAAAGAATTCAGAAATGAGGAGAAGCTTGCAGAATTCGTTGAAAAAGCAAAAGCAAAGGCCGTCAGCTGCGGAATTCATGAAGATTTTGATGCCCAAAGAAAACGAAAGCGTTCTGTTCCTGCCAGATTAGTAGATGGACAAACGTTAATTGATGCAGCTTTCAGCCACAGCATTGCTGCTCAAAATCAAGAGAAAAACACCTCAGCAATTGATGTCTTTAGACGAGAATTCTATTTCCCGTTTTTGGATCTCCTTTTAAGCGAATTGCAGAAACGGTTTTCGTCACAAGCATGTGAGGTTATGGTTCAGCTCTCTGCATTTAATCCATACAAATGGAACAACGACAACCGAGATAAGCTGACGAAGTATGCGCAAAGGTATGGCATATCGGAGGAGAGCCTTCATCAGGAGCATTCCTTATTTGGAAATTCAGGCTTTTTCCAGGCTTTGTTGACAGAGATGGATGAAAGAAAGAAGAAAGGATGGAAAAATCCATTTCTTCCTTTGATGTTGAAGCAGTTTAAAGATAGCGATTTGGAGAATCTCTATCCAAGTCTGCACAGAGCTCTGAAGATAGCTGCCTGCATTCCCGTCACGATTGCATCGTGCGAGCGATCGCATAGCAAAGTAAAGTTGATAAATACATACTTGCGTGCAAAAATGGGAGAAGAACGGCTTGAGCAGTTGGTGGTTATTAGCAGTGAGAGGGATATCTCCAGTTCAGTAGAGCTTTCATCCCTACAGAAAACGTTTGCCATCAAGCCAAGAAAAGTTCCCCTCTGAGCATTATTAACGTTGCAGGCTGCTGACTTCGTTTTGACTGCATGATTTACCACTTGTGTCAAAGATCGAACTTGTATCTCTGACTCTTTTTTGACTCATTTTATTTGCAAGTTGTAATACTCGCTGTAATACAATTCAATACCCTGTATTAAGGTTTCACGTATGCGTAAGTGATTTCATCTGTCGTTTTTAGCCAAAAAAGGGCGTATCTCTTTTTCAAAAAGGGCGTTTCCCAAAGTTCAAAAGGGCGTGGTCCCAAAAATTTTTCCGGGGGCTTCGCCCCCGGACCCCCGTCACTTCTTACCCCCCCACTTCGCGGCGGCTGGCGCCGCCGCTGGTGGCACTCCTTCTCTGGGAGAACTCGCGGTGGACCTACTGGGTGGATCCCTGTGCCAGTGGTGCCAGTCTGTGTGGTTGCTGTATGCACCCTATTTTTGAGCTCGCTTCCTGTTGCCTCGATTTCATTTTGGAATCGCTCCTCCGCACAACATCACAAGAGCTCGCAGCTTCCTCTGGAGACAGACAGAACATTGCAGCATAAAAATATGCGCTGGGGAGAGTGCCAAAATGGCGTGTTTTTGAAGAAATCTTGATCATTGCTCTTGATCAGATAGCAGAATGATTTTAGAGGCTGCAGCTATCAAGTTGAAGTATGTGTTTTTATTTTATGACATACACCCCGCAGCCCCCTTCGAAAGCCCAACGGGATGGGGTGTCTTGAGACAATGTGAAGGAGGAATCCCTGCGAGGGCGGTTGCTCCCTTATTTCAGACACAGTCAAGGATCAAGTGACTGAAGGGAAGAAGGAATTTCGAAATGAGAACAGAAGCCTGCTAAAAGTGCGCATATCTCCAAGTTTGATACTTTGATACACACAAGAAGTATATCACTACTTGCAAAAGACATCTGCCAACATGCCTGCTGTGAAAGGAGAAGGAATGCGTGGCTTGTCTGTCTTTATTTCAGACATCAGAGGATGTGAGTATGAGACGGTCGGGTTTAGGCCACTACGCCAGCCTCATGGCGGACTATGCAAAAAGCTCGATCCTTTGGTCATTTTCCTTGCAACCCTTCTTCATCATTTCATCTCAAAATGCCATAAGTTAATTTCTCAAGGTTTGACGAAACCAATTATCCCCAAACACATTCCACTTTCGCAGGCTATGAATGCGAAACAAGAGCTTACAGAAAGGGCTGGGCAAGGGCTTTTCTCGTGCTTTTCGGTTTGCAAAATTTGTAGGCCCATTCTGATTTAAATGACTCGTGATGACATGGCTTGATAAATCTAATCTAACATTGATCTTCTGCATCTTACGTTTAAAATCAAAATTATAATGCTGGAAGCATAACACATCGTTGAGCATGGACGAATTTGCACTCCTATAAAGTATAGTCAAAATATTTGTCAAACAGGGAAGACATTTGATATTTGCTTGGACAATTTTTGGTTGTGGAACATTGTTTTCAAACAGCAGAACCAGGTAGTGAAACTGACCAATGAATCCTATGTAATTGATTAGCAGCAAATGTTGCCACTTGCAGAAAACAACTTTGTAGAAAGCAATAAACTCTAGGCTATGAAGAAGGCGTGTATTGCGGGTATATTTTTTTATTTTGGCATCTCATGCAAATGAGTCCAGCATGCAGAGATTTAAGTTTCTAGTCCTCAAAACAATAGATGCACATTTGGAAAAGCAATTATTTAAAAAACCCATGTGTGCAAGTTCAGATTACCCAGGGTGAAATTTGTTTTTCACATAAACCAAAGTTTTATGCCACATCAATTGTCTATAGACAATAGACCTATTGTTGTACAATAAACTAGACCTTTTGTTGTACAATTTTTCTTAAAATTGCTCCATGCCATAGACATCGGCCCTGTTGCGGCATTGTTTTCCAGCATGGTGGACTGCTAAGCCTGATGAGTTCTGCAGACCAGCCCTTGGTTCTTGGCATGATGTTTCACATGCAGTTTTTAGTGTCAAACAATGGTATCTCTAAGTGCTAATTAAGCATGTCACACTGCCTTGTCTGGATGCTCAAGTGCAGAGCTCTACTTGGTATCAAGCCTAAGGGCATTTTACTATTGGGTCATATTGGGGGGTCTTTTCAAGAATTTCTGTTATGACCCAGTCCCAGTCTATGGATGTGGTTTCTGACCAATGTTTGCACACCAAACAAGATGAAAATTGCTAATTATTCAAAACTTGGGTGTTCCCAGAATTTCTTGCAAAAATTTGACCCTAATCCCAGAATTTTTCTTCAGAAAGTACATATATACCATTTCCAGAGCTTTTTGCCAAAAGCCACCTGAAACTGGCACACTTTTCCAAATGATTGGATAGTAAAGTACCCCGTGGGTTATAAAACCCTGTTTGCCTGACTGTTATGGCTGCTAAGTCAGATAATAAACCATTGTGCCACAACACCTTCAGATGATAATACCATATAGCCAATTTTGCCAGCAAGTTTCCAAATAAGCAAAAAGGTGCTGGGTGTGTTACCCCCACACTCTCTTTATTTCACACATCCATGGAGTTTTTCAAAGAATTTGTTTCAGCTTCTTATGGATTTTGAAAACAGCTGTTCTGGAGTGCCGATGTTAAAGCCCACTATGAGGGGTTGCTCTGAAGCTTGAAAGGTGTTGTAGCGCAGGTGCAATTTGCTGACTTTACAGCCAGACAGATTTAGACAATTCAGCCCCACCAAGGCTACCTGGTGCTATGGAAATGGCTCACAGACTTGAGAAGCACTTGATCCCAGCACTTGACAATAGATCCACAACTTGACCCAAAAATTCAGCAGCAATGACCTCAAAATTTTTGGAATAATCTGTTTTTGCTTTTCATTCTTGCACAAGAGATCATCGCTTTATTTCCAAGAGACTGTTTTGAGAAAGACTGTGCTGTTTTATTCACGTGCATGATATTTTTGATGAAAATACTGTTAGGATTATGGCTGCCTTGTCACTGATTTCCAGTCAATTGAATATCTGAATTTGCTGAAATTCCACTGCTTTTAAGAGAATATTTCACTCTGTATGTAACTGGATAGAACGTACAATGGAGTGTCTTTTTGTGATTTGAAATGCTGCCTGCTTGGAAAATACCACCAACTGGAAATTAGCTGTTAGCAAAGATACAATTTGCACAGACTTTGCAATTTCTTGGCACAGAGTAGGTGCTATTGCCCTTTTGGAGTTTGCAAGTTTTATGGAGTTTGTACAAATTTGCATGTGCATAGGAAGCTGCAAATAAACTGTTGTAAACTGGTTTTGTCTAAAATCAAAATTTTTGCAAACAATTACAGACTCCTAAATCTGAAATATACTTAATGCAAAAATTGTTGTGCAAACTTGCTTCACACTAATGCAAACCAAATACAAACCCACCAAATAATGGGGTTCCACTGTTGTTTCATTAGAAAAAGGATTGTTCATTGCCATTTTTTCAAACAAAAGACCCTTTTGCTGGCCTACATATTGGGGCAACCACACCCCATCACTCACCCCTAGTGTCCACCACTGTTATGGGCTGCACTAATATTCAAGGCCAAAACCTACAGCTTTTCAAGGCACTTGCTTATCATAAATGAATTTTGTGGGTCACATTGCTTGTAAACAGTAGGCAGGGATCTGCAGCTAACAGTTAAAAGTTAGAATAAAAATGGTTGCAAATCCTATCAAAGGGTAGATACTAATCCAATTTACAGCCAATATGTTTCATAGGTTGAGGTCACTTCCTTTATTTAACCTGTTTCACCAGAGGGCTCACTGACTTGAAACTTGACCAAGCCTTTGAGTGGTTTTGTGGCTCAATTAAGCTGTGATGAAATAATGAATTGACTGTTACTGCATTGAGGTCTTCCATAACCACTCTGTTATGTATTTTAAGTTGTATGTGCCACAACTTTCCTTTGGTAAAATGTTTTAAGTTTCCAATTTTTTTTCCATGCTTACCAAACCACCAGATAATCATCCTACAATATGTCGAAAATCTATTTTTAGGCAAATCAAAAGAAGCAGAAATGAAAAGGATTAACAAAGAGTTAGCCAACATCAGATCCAAATTCAAAGGTGAATGTTTTTACTGTAAATAGTTGCAAAAATTTTTTGTTACCCTAATTGATTTTGAAAGTTTGTAAAATTTGATGTTTCTTGTGCAAAACTGGCAAATTCAATTTTAGATGTTTTGTTCCATAAAAGATCTCTATTAAGCCACTTCTCTAAGCCTGTTCCTGCTTCCTCTCTCTGTTAAGCCCCACCACTTATATTAAGTTCCAGAGGGTGCAAAAGATTTCCATTTATTTCCAAAAAGTTTGCATTTAATTTTTGATTTGGTTTGGAATAGAACTGTGTTGAATTTACGTATTTGACAATTAAAATTGTATGTTAAATTCACCAAGTATGAGGTGAAAGAACTGAAAAGTTTCCATTTATATTCATCCTTGCGATTTGGTTTTGTGAATAAGCCCCCTCTCTAATATTGCCCCTTTCTCTTAGAACCCATCTGGAGTGTCTGAAATTGAATAAACCACCTTTATCTATATATGTGTGACTCTTTTAGGACTTGTGATATCTTTCAAACCTCCTTGTAGAAGTAATGAAGAAACTATCAACTTGCTCTTTTCAGGTGACAAGCAGCTGGATGGATACCAAAAGAAGAAATATGTCTGCAAATTGTTGTTCATCTTTTTGCTTGGAAATGATATTGACTTTGGACACATGGAGGCTGTCAATCTACTTTCATCAAATAAATACACTGAGAAGCAGATTGTAAGTAGTAAGAGGGTTGAAATATAATCTGATATATGATTGAGTAGTTGGTTAATTTATTGAAAGAAACGAATTAATGAATGATTGAATGGATGAAGGACCACAAAAGATGAAAACTGACTCAATGATAACTTTGTTTGTGATATTGAGAATTTTTTTGCACAATTTGAAACAATTTGATGTTTTGTCAGCTTGATGTAATATATCAAATGTTATCCTTTCCATGCAACCAGAAGCATAATGAGTAAACCACAGTTTACTGTGTTAATTTTCTTTTAGTCCTACTATCAAAATTTGTTTTTTAGGAGTCAGCACTAGGCTGTCGGGGACAATTTGCATGTGAAGTTTTCATTTAAAGTTCTTTGATTTCATATGGCAAGACCTAAAATCTTTGAACAATGATTTCAGAATGAGATAGGAAATTGATTTATTTTTTATGTTCCGGTTTTTCTTTCAGGGTTACTTGTTCATATCAGTGTTAATTGGAGCAAGCAGTGATTTGATGCGATTGATCATCCAAAGCATTAAGAATGATCTTGTCAGCAGAAATCCAATCTTTGTAAGCCTTGCTATGCAGTGTATTGCAAATATTGGAGGACAAGAAATGCTGGAAAGTGTGGGACAGGATGTTCCAAAGCTCCTTATCTCAGGGTAAATTCTTTTGCTTTCTAGTTTGAAGTTGTGCAGAGTACATTTCTAGTTGTGAGCTCATGTACTGTATTTTGTCATTAAGTGCATAAGTAAGTAAAAATTTGCCATTAAAATGATAAAAAAGGACTAAAGGTCATAAAAAACTTAAAGGAAAAAGAATCTAATTGCAAATGTACACTATAATTAAAGTTTAAGACACAAAATATAGATTAAAAAGGTCTTTAAGAGTTGTGAGAATTTCCAAATGCAGCAGTGAGTTCTTGTAAGGTATGAAAACATTGCAAGTATTTGTGAAAGAGACTTTTGAATATCATAAAGATTCTTTGAATATCATAAAGTACTTTAACTTTATTAACTTTTCCGTTGTGTCCCCAATTATCTTGCAAGCTAAATATTTTAGACACATTAATAAAGCTTTTGATTGATTGATTGATTGATTGATTGATTGATTAGACAACACAACAATATCAATCTGTATATACTGTACATAAGTAAAATACTTTCAGCTCAAATAACCACTTTGCTAGTTTCTTAATCTTTCTGTAAATGTGAAAAATTACTTGGAAGCTTTGTGCTTTTATAAAAAATGTTGTGTAGAGTATGCTTTCACCCTTCAGGCATTCAATGAAACGTATCTAGTTTACTGCTTTCAAAAGCATTCCAGTTTCCTGTCCTTTCAAGAGGAAACTAAATCATGATCATTGTAGCAGGTAGCTGAATGTTTGTCCTTTCCATTTTGAAACTCACTAAACTTGCAGTGCCGATGCGAAATTTGATATTTTAAAATCTTTGGGAAATTACTTGGATTCAACAGATATTATTTCCTTACAGCTTAAGATTAATGTTAGATACAGGACCAAGTAGCAAGCTGGTTTCAGCTGTAGATCATTGCACAGAATTGTTATCAATTTCTTGCAAAGTTTCACTTCCTACAAGGCACACATATCTGCCAGAGTCCAGATAATTTTCAAAATTGAGCCGATTTAATGTTTACAATCACCTAAAACCAGGTGATACTTAGGCAGCTTAACTTTGATGCTCAGTACAGATCTCCCACACATTAATATGGTATTCCTGCCAAAGAATTCTTATTTAGAATGATTTACAGTCTTTCATGAGGTTCAAGAATTCTTTGATATTGTAAACAATTCTTTCCAGTTTGATGTGCCCCAGGCCTACACTTTATTCAAGACATTGTGGAAACCATAAAAACTTCAAAGTTTTTGACATGACCTGACTTTTTATTATGGATTATCTGCTGGGAAATTGTAGCTTGGATTTTAATGAATAATTGATCAACAAGTTTTATTGAGATTATGAATTCAGGTGATCCTCGGAGTTGTTGATAAGCAAACTTGAAAATTCTAGTTCCAGATAGAATTTTTTCATGCAGTAAGGAGAATGTTGTTGATAACATGTCCTTGTTTTATTTCAATATTTAAGTTATTGATGAGGAAGAATCGTTGATATGCAAACTGGAAACATGTGAAGGAAAATGTGTTTTCTTGAAAGTGTTTGAGATAAATGAAGTTGAATTGTAATTAAATACTTAATTCTTTCAATTATTCAGCAAGTTAGCTAGGCAGTTATATTTACTCATGAATAAAAGTTTGAAAAACACAAAGAAAAGGATTGTATCCAGCACATTATTTGAAAAGGTCGGACCACCCTTTCTAGTTGCTTTTAGCGTCACTAGCACTGCCACTTTCTGTTTGGGAAACTATGAGAGCCAAGGGCTTAGAGATCTTACCTGAAGTCTATTACATGACATCCACAGTTCCATCTTGTTTCCTTCCACAGTTCTTTATTCTTCAGAATCTCCTTTCCAGTGACATCACAGTTTGGGAAGCTACAAGGTTAACCCCATCATTGGCTAACTGGAGGGTTATTTTCTGCAAAATTTGATGATGTCAAGAGTGAGAACTTACAAAACAGGGCAAGAAAATTAGAAAACTGATTGATGACCATTGCTGCAATCATTTGCCTTATGGAGACTCAATATTATTGCTTTTTTGAGGTGGTACTGAGTTGTTATTGGCAGGGAATCTTATCGGAGATCAGTTGTTAGCAAATAGCCATTACAAGCTCTTTGCGTCTCTTAGGCCATAGTGGGAGTATGCCTTACGTGAACTGCTGAATGGAATCAGTTACATGGGCGTTATAGACAGAGTGTGGGGTTGTGGGTATGTCTATGCATCTAATGAATGATTTAATGATCTTTCCTTTAGGGAATCAAGTGACTCAGTGAAACAGTGTGCAGCACTTTGTTTGTTGAAGCTCTTCAGAATAAATGAGAGTGTTGTACCAAGAACTGCAGAATGGGCATCAAGAATTTGCCAAATGCTCAATGATCCCAACCTCGTAAGTCTAGAATTTTTCTTTAGTCTTGGACTATTCCGTCTAGTTATTCTCCATGCTATTGGTGGTCCCCAGTTACTTTGTAAGTGTTGAGTTAAATGGGATTTACACGAATTAGCCTACAATGCTGGGCCATATTTGCATGAAAGTTCTTGCAAAATGGGCTTTAATTCTTTTCCTGACGCTACTCTACAAATTTTTTGGAAATAGCAACGCATTCTTGTAGAGTAATGATCAAACATTTTGTGCATGCTTCTCGTATCCCATCGTTCCAACGATTGCTTGGATGCAAACCGAGTTTGAGGAGGGATGTCATGAAGCTCTTTCACCCAAAGACATTACAGTACCTTGTTTTGCCTTCAAGTAGTTAAGGATTCCAAAATTATGTAGACTGGATTTTATTTCAAATAGAAGGTCACCCCAACATAAAGCAAAAGAAGTGTCAAAGTTAAAAAATTTTATTTTTGCATAAATGCCATTACTGTTCTACAGCAACCAGAGATTTTTGAGTCCTGTCTAAAACTGGATGTCACGTGAATAAAAACAGTTGCAATGTTTTCTGTTAGTTGATTTACGTTATTGCAAATTTCACATGACATCTAATTTTAGCTGCGAGTTAAGTATAAAGATAAACTAACTGCATCATGGGTTTGCTGTGGAGCCCCCCATTAACAGACACATCTTTACAACGGATACCTTGAAAGAACGGATAACTATTTTCGTCCCAAAATACAGTATGACCAGGTGCAATAATCACCGTGTGTTTTTAGCTTTAAAATTAGTATTGTTACCTCGATATAAGTTTTCTTTGTCATTTTCCCTCCAGCCCAAGCCTAACCAGTGCTAGTTAGAAGTCAAATTCAAATGACTCCTGCGCACCTGAACTGTTAGTTCCTACACAGCGTTCATCCTTATTTCAAAACTTAAGAGGAAGTTTGAAACGAGGATGAACGCTGTGTAGGAACTAACTTTTCAGACGCGGAGGAGCCATCTGAAGTTGATTCCTAGCACCCGTTTGGCGTCTGCCGGAGAGGAAGGAACAACATGAAGCATTGATATCGAGGTAACAAACTTTAATTTCTAAGCTACAATCATGATGCATTATTTCCATGGTCTGACTATAGATGATACCTCCTTCAAGAGAACACCAGTCCACAACAGACCATAAAATTGGTCCCACACAGGTCCGTTATATGGAGGTTCCACTATATATTTATTTGAGAACACGTCACGACCATCATTACTATATGCCTATAAATTTGCCATTATCATTGCAAACCAACAGGGCGTTGTAACAGCAGCTTCAAGCCTGATAAAAGAACTCGTTCAGAAATATCCTGATGATTATCAAGGTTGTGTCAATTTGGCCATTTCAAGGCTTGCGAGGGTAAGTTCCTCTTCTTTTTAAGATTACACCGACAGAGCATAAATTGCGCACGCATGCGTGAAAACTCGTAACTTTGAGCCTCCTTAGCTTCCTGCAACATATCCAGAAATTAGGCAACACTTGATAATTCCTTCCTAGGGCCTTAAACTGTTGATTTATCATTTCAAAAAGCGTATCTATTCAAACACTTCCTTTCTCAGATTGGTCAATGACGTCAATTTACGCAGTTTCTGCTCTGTCGATTACACCGGGTAAACAAACAACATATATACTGCTTAAGAAAGCATACTGTAAGAACCTTTCAACGAATATGTGAGGATCAACCCCTCATCTTATTAAAGCTTCATCGTATATTATTGTGAGTTTGCATCTTAGACATCTTTAGTTTGTTTTCAAAATATTGATTGGACAAAGGTAACTTTTCCTTGACATGACCCTCAAGAGGTGCTGATGGTATTTCAACCCCGTCCGTCTGACTGTTCTGGGTGCAAAGCCCGTGGATTACAACACGGCGCTACAACACCTTCATCTTTGAATTTGATTGAGTAATCAATTGATCAAATGATTAACTGATTAATGATTCTTTGATCTAGTGATAAACTGATAGATGATTCTTTGATCAAATGATCTAATGATTAATGATTCTTTGATCAAATGATTGACTGATTAATAATTCTTTGTTTTGCAGATCGTAACATCCTCATACACAGATCTTCAAGATTACACATACTATTTTGTCCCTGCACCTTGGCTGTCAGTCAAACTTTTAAGACTGCTTCAATACTACCCGCCTCCAGGTCAGAGAATTAACCTTCGACGTTTACGCACATTTCTTTGATAGTAGGCCGTTAAAGATTCTAGAAAAGAGCCTGAATGAAGCGTTATTTTGATATAGTTTGTAGAAGTTTCGAATGTGCACACAAAAGAGATTCTTTCGGCACTCAGTAAAACATCTCGTATAGGAATATATGAAAAATATTGACCGATCCAGCCCCTTTGGTCGATTAGCTAAGAGGTCTGTTGGAAATACTGATCAAATTTGAAGTAAAGTCCTTTTTGTGCAACATCACTGTTTATATTAGCAAAGTAGAACTCGTCATCCTCCGCTGTAGAACTCCTCAGTTGTTGCGTTTGCTAAAGTCTGATTATTTTGTTGTCATTTGATTTTAGAAGACGCTGCACAAATGAGCAAACTCACAGAATGCCTCGACACTATTCTCAACAAAGCACAAGTAAGTCAGAGACCACATTTTGTGATCACCGATCTTTTGGCAAGCTAAGCTATGCTGTGCGCATACTGACCTGTTTTGTGTTGTACGTGAAAATATAAAGCCCGAGGTCTAGAAAGTAAACACCGAGCTTGTGAGCTTTATGTTTTCCTGTACAACGACAAAACCGGTTAGTATGAGTTTTATTACTTGATAGCTTCTAATTTTGAGTTTTTTGTAAAGCAGTTGCTGTGGCGACACAAACACATCCTCGTATCGTATTGTACAAGGCTACGGGAAACCCGCAGGAAAAGTTCGATTAACCAACAGGAGTGGCCAGATTCTGTATTGTGTCGTTTATGGAAATTCAGTTAGGTATTGATAAGTATTACAGAAATACCTTTTCAATGAAAGCACTGACCAGCTTTGATTAAAAGACCTACCCTTTTAGTAAATTTACACTGTTACCTTTCATCTGTCATATTCCAGGAGCCACCAAAATCGAAAAAAGTGCAGCATTCAAATTCGAAAAATTCAGTTCTGTTGGAAGCCATCAGCCTTATTATTCACATGGATAAGTAAGTGCAATTTTGACATCATATCTCTCTTTCGACATATTTCTTCACATCGTGTGATTTTTTCAGTTATTTGTTGTGATGGTATTCAAAATTTGATGGTGTAAATGATGCTAGAATTGGCAATACAGTACAGGCATAGCCCATTTTTACATGACCTTTCTGTCTCAGAGTTCTCGTTTAGAAGAATTTAGGGTCTTTCATATTGCTCAACAATTTTTGTGATAATGTAAAGAGCTCTTTTCATGTTAATGTGCGGAACTCCTTTACTTTACATGCTCTCTCAATTTTTGTAAGCTGTGTTTTCCATTCCATCGGAAATTTGTGATAATCCTTTGTTAAAGTTTATTTCTTCCATCATGCTTCTTCTATAGTAGCTCTTCTATAGTTAATAGACTTGTTAGCTGTTTTACAAAAGAGCTGGGATCGAGCGATGTTTCTACAAATCTTATGCAAAAGGCACGACTAAGAAACGTTAGAGTTTCTGTCATGATCGTGCAAATTCGAAAATTCTTGAAAATTTATAGAAAGATCGTTAGATTCAGAGTCTTGTTTAGTAAAACTAAATGATTTAATTTGCACGTTCAAAAATTATTACTAACCGGTGTTGTGTTGTACAGCAAAATATAAAGCTCGAGGTCTAAAAGTACAGGCCGAACTTGCGACGTCTGTACATTAAGACCGAGAGCTTTATATTTTCCAGTACAACGACGAAACCGGTTAGTATGAGTTTATTGCCGGATAGCTTCCAACTTTGACTCGTATTATTTAGTCAAACACATTTTGTTAGTGTCATGTCGTCTGAGTTAAATTGTAAATCTCACAGGCCTACAGAAGTTGCTGTTGCGACGAAAGTGCGTCCTTGTATCGTAATATACAAGGCTACGGGAAACCCACAGTAAATGTGCGATCAAATTGCCTCGTTTTGAATCTTCATTCGGGCAATAGAATTTATCTACAAAGGTATTAAAACGGCAGAAAATTGTTCCACGATGTTCTTATTCCTAAGAAACGTTTAGAAGGACTATTCATCTAGTATTTATAAATTGATGGGCTAATTTCTTGCGTTTCAGTGATCAACATCTCCTCATACGTGCTTGCAATCAACTAGGACAGTATCTAACTCACCGGGAGACTAATTTGAGGTAAACCAAATCGTACCAGTTAACTTACGTTGCTTTCTTCTTCATTTGGAAGTTTCGCGTTCCATCGCTGTTTTCATTTCTTATCATTTGTGTATTTATTTTGAAGAAACTTTCCATTATAAAGTTATTCAAGATCTTTGAAAGTGGACTATTTGAAGAGCTGTTAGTTAAGTGTCGTAATTTTTTTATTATAGGTACTTAGCTCTTGAAAGCTTGTGCAATATGGCAAATTCTGAGTTCTCAGCAGATGCAGTTAGGAAGCACCAGGAAACAGTTATCCAAGCTCTAAAGGTTTGTTTTTCATCTTTCTATTTTTAAGCATGAGCCGATCCGGGTTTGCCTCATTTGAAGTCAGTATGGCTAATAATAATATAATAATTAGAGTGAGCCGCTTCCAATTTGAAAGCAATTGGCAATCATTGACTGTTGTTTCAGTTGATCTTTCATTAAGCTGAATGTTATGTCATCTCTATTGAGTCTGAGACAAGATGAATGCGAAGGTTGTTTTATCCTATCGAAGAGAAACTCTGCGTACCTGATACCAGATTCGCTGATTCATTAATGTTGTCTCCAATTAAGCTAAAATTGGTGAATTGGTAGTGGCTAAAGTATTGGCTTTGAGGAAGAAGCAAAAATCACCTGTGCTTCCTTGCTACCTTTATTTGCATGGAGGAAGAAGGTAGAATATACCATTGTGGCAAGTTTTGGCGAGGCGTCCATTACATTTTGCAAATTAGTGGTATTTGAATATCAGTTTTGGTTTGATTTTATCTGGAGAGACTGTTGAAAAAAGCCTGCACATATTCTGAAGTGTTACCCCCCCCCCTCCTGTTCCTGAATTTTTCAAATATCAGTTTATGAAATACATCACGTAGGTGACAACAGAATGACCGCCATGAAGAGACCTCAACACTTTGACTTTTAAAATTTACAGTTTTTAACTGCTTTTTCTTACTGTTTGTCTATCGCTGATTTACTTGTCTCTAATTTTTTTGCTATACTCTGTTTTAGAATGAACTAGACGTCAGTGTCAGACAACGTGCAGTTGATTTGTTATATGCAATGTGTGATAGTTCAAATGCGATTGAAATTGTAACAGAGATGTTGGATTATCTAAAACATGCTGTTTATTCGATCAGGGAGGAACTTGTAAGTTTTGTCTTGCTACTCGTTTACCTTGGGTCCTGAATGCTAAATGTTGAACAGAATGGCTGCAGTAAACAAAGAATCTTGAAGCCGAGAAGTTTGTTTGTGTAAGGTACCATCAATTCGCTTATGACTTCTGGCGATCGCCTGAACAAATAATCTCTTTCTGATCTGTTCATTACTTTTTCATTAAGCTAATGCAAGGATATCCCAGTTAGCTCTTTCAATACGTCCAGCCATCTTGTTCTTTACCTGTCTCGTCCTCTTATCCCTTCTACCACCCCTAACATGATATTTTTTCCAGCTCACTAGCTGGTATTGTATTTCCGAAGAAGGTCAGTGGTTGTTTGGCAATCATGCCTTTTAATGAAATTCTGCCTTCGTTTCCTCTAAAACTGACTTATTTGCTCTTCTTGCTGTATTCTACGCCAGCACCACAGCTCTAACGCATCGATTATTGGCTGTCAAAAAGTGTACCAATTTGTACAGCAAACGTTCTCTACAAGCTCAACGTCGAGTTGCAGTGTATTTTATTTGCTTTCTATTCATCAATTAGCAATCATCATGTAACAGTGTCACATTTGCCGCAGGAAGAGAACTCAGTAGAAAATTAATTTCTGATCAACGATTCTTAGGGGATACCGTGTCTTGGATCTTATATGAACTGTTTGGTTTGCCATTGAATTGAAAGAAGAGGTTTCTGGAGTCAGCTGTTCATGGTCGAGTATCCTCTGCTAGGAAATACTCCACTGTTTTTGAGTGCCTTTATATTCACTGTACAGGTGCTAAAGATTGCAATTCTTGCGGAAAAATATGCAACAGATTATTCTTGGTATGTTGACACGATACTGGAACTTATCAGAGTTGGAGGAGATTTTGTTGGTGAAGAGGTAAATCTTTTTATTAATAATATGATTAAGCTGCTAAATTTTTTTGATATTCCCATAAAAAACAACAATCTACTGTATTTTGCAACCTTGACACCTTTGCCGTTTTATTGTGTAGTGGAAGAACTATTATATTGTTGTGTGGGTTCGTTTCTTGGGCCTATTTGTAGTGGTTACTTGCATTAGCTATGTTGATTGCCTTTAAATATGTAACATAGGTAACTTGACTATAACTGTCAAGCTCGTTAGTTTGACACAGCAGTTGTCAATGAGGTTTCAGAAAGAATTGGTAAATGCATGCAAAATACTAGATTCAAGATGAGCTTACCTGAAGGACTTCATTGTCATTTCTCTCGTTCTCATTTGAAGGTGTGGTATCGCGTGATTCAAGTAATCATAAATAGAGATGACATCCAAGGATATTCTGCAAAGACAGTTTTCGAAGCATTGCAACTTCCTGATTGTCATGAAAATATGATCAAAGTCGGTGGATATATTCTTGGGGAATTTGGTAACTTGATTGCTGGAGACCCAAGATCAAGGTATCTCTACATCATTTTATTTCGATTTTAAAGGTATAGTTAATTTTGATGCAATGTGGAGGTAAGGAAATGTAAGAGATAGAAAAGACTTATCAATAAAGACTTAAAAAGACTAGAAAAGACTTGGAGATGGATGACTGAAAACTTCAAATTTTTGAAACATCAGCAACATTTGATCATATATTGCGTTTCACAACACATCATGTTTTTTCGCTACTATAGATTTCCTAGTTTTGAGATTATGTCCTTGATAGTGATAATGCCCCCATTTATTTAAAAATAAATGTTGATGAAGGAAACAATGATGTCATAGCTAAAAATCTTTGAGAAATGTCGTACTGCAGACTTGCTCCAAGTCTATTTCCTCAGTCCTCAGTCCATTCCCTTTCTGGGAGTTCCTCGATCCGCCATGGGTGGAAAAAATATTTTAATTTCTGGGACCAAAACAAGTCTGAAAAAAATTTCTGTGAGAATCTCTTCAAAAAGTGCCCACTTTTGACAGGTCACAATGCTGTATGCAAAGAATATGACAGGAAGGACTGATTATCAGTTTTAATCACAATCATAGATGTACTTTTTTGGTAAACTTTGTTGATTTTTCAGCTGACCACATCAAGACTTGTGAATGATACAGTATCTTTTTTGTGAAATTCCTAGGCCTGTTGATAACAACCTATTTAATAATGGCTATCAATTACGACAGCCTTTAAGATCTTGACAAAAAAATTGTCCCTTCTCTTTTCTACTTTTCATTCTTTCTGAAGACCTGGAAAAATTTCTTGGACCATTGGTGCTGTGGTCCGCCATTTTTTCCACCCCTGCGATCCGCCATTCCAACAATGGAATATTGGAATGGTGTTGCTGGAAGTTCCGTAAAAGGAATGGTCAAAAGGACTTAAGAAATAGTCTTAGGGGAAAAGTCTAGCTGTACTGTAGCAAAGACACAATATCTGACCATTTTACATAAAGTCGGAGTTTGAGATGGTTGCTAATATGTTCAACCGCCACCCAACTTTATTTTGCATTCTTTACAATGAGAAATAGTTTTGAAAATATGTTGCTTTTATTTGGTTTTGAGATCTATATTTGTTAAATTTTTTAGCCCGATGGTTCAATTCCAACTGCTCCATGGCAAATTCCCATTATCGACTGTTCCAACAAAAGCACTTCTTCTTTCTGCATACATCAAATTCATCAACTTATTTCCAGAAATCAAACATTATATCCAAGAGGTATGCACTTTAGTTTTTACCGATGTGTATATAATTTTCCAATTTTTTATTACTTCCACAGAATTTTGTTGAATTGTTTGTCGATGTTTCTGTTTTCCTCAGGACTTTATCCATATGATACGGTACATATCTTGGAATCGTATTTTGATTTTCAGAGATCTAAGACTCGGTGACATATCTATAAAACTCTTCCTACAGACAGCACGAACTCCCTTAAACTTTAAATGTGATTTAGCTAGTTGCGATGTTAATGAACCTTATATTGTTACAATCACTGCAAAAGGTAGAGTGTGACTGGGTACTGGTATATTGCCTTGAGAGAGGAATCCATGCCTTTGAGTGTAGATATTAAGTTTTTCAGAAATCAACAATATAAGAACACACTCAAGTATTATTTTGATAAGATTAATTTTTGTTTCTTGTGTAGATTTTACGAAGTGATACAAATCTTCGAAATGCAGATACGGAGCTGCAACAGCGTGCTTTGGAATATCTTCAACTCAGCTCAATTGCAAGCCAAGATGTCCTCGCCACAGGCAAGTCTACAAGATTTTCAGATCCGTTATACTTGTCCTAAGAATTTATTGATCAATGATATGTACCTCCGGCCAACGTCATAAAGGTTACGTTTATATAATCAAGAAACCCAATTTTGCCTTCCCAGTTATTATCATACTGGCTTCATGACAAATTTCGGCACACGATAGACTGTTCCCCTTTATCGATTTCTGCAATAGCAACGAGCATAGTATATTGAGAGAAGGTGGTTCAAGATTTACACAGCGTGCTCGAGTTATCACAGTAACAACGTGTGTGATTTTGTATATAATCAAGAAACCTTCCCAATATATTTTGCTCGTTGCTCTTGCATTCTCTTGAGCACGCTTTGGTTCTTGAATACCAATAATGTGTAACTGTACATCATGTGGCCAAGTTCACGAGTTGCCATGCAGCCGGTATGGTGATAACCGAGAGGGCACATTGGTTTCTTGATCACATGATTACCCTCGTTGTTCCTGTATCACCTTGAGCACTCTGTGTATATCTTGAGCTTTGTTCTCCCAGTAAACGCTCTGCTCTAACAGTAACATAAATATTGTTCACAAGTCTTTGCCAAATTTCACTTTTTTGCGACTGTAGTCTTACATTCTCGAGGCCATTTGGTCGATGTAAGCTTTGTTATTCTTTTCTCACGTTTCATACCAGTTATTCGTATTTTGGAAATTCTTTGTCCCAGAATATCTTCTATGTTTTGTTTTAGTTTTGGAAGAAATGCCTCCATTCCCAGAACGCGAATCATCACTTCTTGCGAAACTGAAAAAAAAGAAAGGTGGTGCAGCCCTCTTGGGAAAAGAAAAGGAAGAGGAAACTACATCAAATGGTCCGTCCGAACAACAGCCCACGTCACCACCCACGACTACACAAACTTCACCTGTCAGGGTATGTAGGCCAGATGCTAACCGAAATATTTTGCAGTTTCCTTTCTTTTTTTATCAAGGCTAACAACGCCATCGTATTAACAGATGGTACCATAAAAGTCCTGTAAAGAGCCATGGACGTCTTGACGTCCAGATTCCTTTGCATTCCGTTAGCCTCTTGATCATGTTTATTTGATCGAATGCACGTCCTACTTTTCCTTCTTAGTCATGAGCGTAGATGTCAGTCTTCTTTTATATTATTTGTAACTATTGTTTTAGATTAAGTATGTATATATATTACTTTGACTTTTAATTTCATCAGGCCTTTATGATGTGAATAATTATGAATAACACATCACAACTTGTTTCTTCGTTGTCAGACAGTTCCTTATAACTGTCACTCGTGGAGGTCGCAAAGCAGAGTTCTATTTTATATTCGAAGACAGGAACACCACAATACAACGCAAAAGAAATGATGACTACTATTTGGATTAGATATTGATTATTGATAGCATATAAAAGCTGATATTTCGCCTCGGCATACGAGGCTTCCTCAGAGCTTAACTCTTTTATATCTTTGGTATATTTTCAGATGCCAGCTCAAAGTTTTGCACCTGCAACAGTGCAAGCCCCAGCCCCAGTGGCAAGTAAGTGCGGTAATTTTTTGTTGCATCCCAATGAATGATTTGCCGCATCATTATTGTACAGTCCATTCAATCTTTGTCTGGCCACATCCTATGCTTGTGTTTGCTCTTTTGACATTATACCAACTTGGTCCCCAAGGGTATCAGTTGTTGTCAACACGAGGCTAGGCCTCATTGTGTTCTCTGTAAGTCTTTGTAAGCAGAAACCTCTATTGAAATCCGTTACGAAGTTGGACAGTTATGACTAGGTAACTAGGTGAATAAATAATTGATGAAACGTCTTTTTTTAAACCATGGTGTTATTTTACGTTCGATTGAATTCAGCAACCACTCTAGTAACTAACTTTGAAGAGCCAAACTCACGCAAGGGAAGACATAGAATTTTTATGTATTGACTGTTTCACAATTGTGCAGTTTTACGATGTCACTGCTCCACTCTCAAGGAGTGTATTAAAACATCGCAATCAGCAGCTTTCTGCTCTTTCTTAGATATTTACTATCTTTGCTTCTTTTACTCAAATTCAACTCCATTCCACAGGTGTCCCAGCACCTGCAGCTGCCGCCCCATTGGTAGATATATTTGACACACCCCCAGAACCAGCAATCCCTATTGGTGGAGATATTACAGTTACGCCTGGTGTCGAGCAGACGGTTAGAAAGTATGTAGATGTTAATATTTTGATTTGATATCTCTGGTGTTTACTTGGGCTTCTTGGTTTTTTTACTAGCCTTGATTTCCCTCACCATAGTAATGGCCCCAATTAAAGCCCGTTGTAGATGCATGCTTGCAGAGATGGAAACAATTATGTGAAGCTGCGCTTTGCAGGATGTTTGCTTGTCTGGCAGGCAGCAAAGGTGAGGAAAGAGATAAAGCTGAAGAGAAGGGAGGAAAAGAAAGGAAACACTAAAAATAGGTAAAGAAGTGGAAAGAAAATGATGGAAAGAACAAAGAGAAGGGGAAGATAGAATGATAGGAAGATGATAGGATGACAAAGAAAGGAAATACGGGAAATATGAAGAGAGCAGGAAAAAAAGAAAAGGAAAAAAAGAAAATCAGTGTTTGGATTATGCTTTTTTCATTCACAGTTTTGTAATGCAAGGGCTTTTAGTAGTAATTCTAGTTCCAAGTGGATTATCAAATACACTGTACACAATGTTGCAATTCAACTAATATCCAGGAGTAAAACAATGGAGGGAAGAATTCAGGATTGATCTGTTCTTTTTCGGAAGGATTGATCTAGAATTTGTTGAAACTAACCAATTGGTTTATTTTCAGACTGTAGCATTTCTTATTGTGTTTTATAGATTTGTATGCAAGAATAATGGAGTCCTATTTGAAAATGAATTGATACAGATTGGAATAAAGTCAGAATATCAGAATATGAAAGGTAAATCTTCGATAAACATATGATTTGGTTCAAATTCAATCTCTTCTTGAGGTTTACACTTCAAGCATGTTTATCAGTTTGACTGGTACTTTGAAGCAGTAAAGCAACTCGCTTCTACTGTGCTGAGCATGAATCACTCCCTTTAAAGGAAATTTTTTGTGAAGGAATCTTTAGTTTGTGTACAATTATATACGACAATTTTTTATTTTCCAGGGCATATCAAGATTTTCTACGGCAATAAGACATCGTATTCATTAACTGGCTTCTCAACAGTTCTTCATATGAATGATGATTTGAGTTCGAGTATCCTTTCACATAATGAGATAAAGTTCTTTTCATTGATTGAAAAATGTATCCATTTATTTTAGTTATCAAACTAACAAGAGACTGGAGTCATAAAAAAGCACGGCTTTTGAAAGACTACTGTACTGTCCCCTAAATATCATTGTTGATCTCTTGTTGAATAGCTAATTTGCCAAATCAGTTTTAGGAATTTTCCCGCGTTAAATAGGCTGTTTTCTTCTAGAGATGAGAGGGCTCTTCGAAAACGTTCAACGTTGCTTAATATCGCGAGCAAAATCCTCCACAATTTCTGTCGTACAACGATCACTTGCCTGTGGTTTGGTACGTATTTTCCTCTCTGGAGGATGGACAAGTCTTCCTTTATCAGTGGGACAGTGGGAAAACATCATTCAGGGGAGTTCCATTCCCCAAGAGGATTATATGTGTGTCAATCTGCCATGTCAATTTCTTGATATCCTGATTACTTTCAAAATAACAGTGTTTTGATTATTTTTACAAAATTTCATCGAAAATTTTGAAAAATCAAAATCATCGTAAATCTCAAATTACTTGAGGAAAGTTGATAAAATCTTCAAGAAAACCATAGTTTATGAATGTCTACAATATGTTAGCAAGCAGGAGTCTGTAGCTCATCTGGTTGAGGATTTAGAACTTTGTTGACGTTGCAGCCACAAAATTGACAGTTGCCGCCAATTTGAAATTAATTAAGGTATCACAAATCGTCACGGCAGATTGACAGCAAATTACCCAATGTTCCTTCAAAGCACTTTCGTTCAAAGAAAAATGTAATAGAGTTTTACACCCAACCTTTTATAGATTGGAGCCCTCTGCTTTTAGGGAGCGGTATTTTTCCAGTTCTTGCATTTGACTCACCTCACAAGTTAAAGAGTGTTTCTCATCAATTTTTGTTCTCGATTTAACATCGTTGTAAAATTTCTTTAACGTAGTGACAGAATTAGCAGGAAAAGAGGAATCTGTACCACCGAACATTGATGGAGGAGCACAGATTCAGCAATCTATTATGGTAGAATGCCAATGTAGTTTTCAAGAACAACCACTGTTAATTGTTCAATTCAGGTACGACATTTTGATCTAAACTTTATTCTTGTTTCATGTTTTTGGTTTTTCTGAGAGATGTTTAGCCATTCTACAAAGGAATAATATTGCACAATGGTCTCTAATTAAACTTATGGTGATTCAAAACAACTGATTTTGACAACCATAGATTAGTCATTTTGGGGCTTTTAACCTTCATCGTAGCCTGTTTTCTTGTTTATTTATTCTTTGCTACTATTTTCTTGTAGTGTGACGGGCACATCTCATAGAATCGTACTCAAATTGCCAGTTTTCTTGATAAAATTCGTCGCTGGAGCTTCGATGAATGCGCAAGACTTTTTCAACAGATGGAAACAACTGAATAGGTATGATTCATCATAAGCATTTTCTTATGGTCAAAAAATGTTTGTTGTTCTCTTTTGTTGAAGTATTAGTATTTTCTTCCATACCCTCGAATTTAATGGTTTCGTTTCTAGTGAGTGTGGCCAGACAGAATTTGAGTAGCCTTTTTCGTTATTACTCAGCTTGATTCTGGTTTAGTTGATAGAAGAAAATCAGTGTTCCATTTGCACAAAAACATCTTTTGCTACCAAAACCTCATTTAAAAATAGGCTGTAAACAAATAACAAAATGAAGGAAGGCTGACTTTTAAGACCGGCGTTGCCTAATCTTTTTGATTGCACCTCACGGGCAGTCAGGCAAAGCATTGGAAGTGGTGTTCAGCCCAATAATTCAAGTTACAAATGTGACTTTTTTCCAGGCCAGAGCAAGAATCACAGAAAATATTCCCTGCGATTTACCCCATAGACAAGGATGCGACACAGACAAAGGTACATATAGATTTGTATTTCATAGCACAGGAAGTCTAACGTATTGTAGTGAAGGGGCCCTCAAATATTCTAACGCATGACTTACTAAGAAGATCTTTTCTATCTTCAGATAGACTATCTCCTTGGAGGTGGTTGCAAATCAGATTTTCTTGTCTGTGTCTCATATGACAGTCATTTCGTTTTTATTTTGCGCCCTTGCCGTCGATCAATCCAATACAGCGCCTCGAAGAAGACAGCTATCAAGGCGTAATGATAATCGAAATCCCGTTCGTTTTGACTTGTGTTAATGTTGCACTGCTGTATCGTAGTGTAGTTAAAAGAGAAGGAATGCACGTTATTTCCAGACAGATCAGCAACAACTGCTTTGTTTTCGTCCGCGTTTCATCTATATTTATTCAAAGATGCAAAACAACACACCAAAATGTTGCTAATTTATCGGGCAACATTCTTAGATAACTTTCTGTTTGAATGTTTTATCACAACTCAACAAATTTCGCTGCTAAAGCTCACGTAGTCGGCCTTATTTATCTTTCTCAGTAGGCTCTGTGATTTCCTTTAAGCCGAATATTCAAAGCACCATTTGATTGCATTTCAAAATTTCACAGCTGATTTCAATATTGCTGTTTGAACGAATCTGAATCAAACGATATTTTGATACAGAGAGAAGAATTTCGAATGTCAACAGGACTGATGGAAGACTTAGCGCCATTCAGTCGAATCGAACCTTACTTATATGTGTTTATAGAAATATCGTTCGATTCAGATTGTTTTCAGAATAAAAGATCACTCTTTCATTGTCTTGTTCATTTGTAGCTTCTTGGAACCGGCTTGAGTTACCTGGAAGGAATCGATCCGAATCCGGAAAATTTCGTTCTTGCCGGTGTTATTCATACGAAAACTTACCAGGCCGGTGTTTTGCTGCGTATAGAGCCAAATAAACAAGCAAATGTAAGTTAATCCTCTGCAATTTTCATGTGTTTATCCTTTTTTTGTAAAAAGCAGCTAAAAAGCTTTTGAGCTACAAACCCTTCGTAGTGTGGTAATTCACCTTGCGGGGTAAGTGGCCGAGCGGCTTATGCAGTCTCCGTCAGGTGACTAAGCTCGTTGGAGTGAGGTCAAACTCTGGGTTGGTGACCTCGGATGCCCGACCTCGCACCTCACCTCGCCGCCCATCGGAAGGGGCGTTAAATAAAGGGTTCCATGCCTCATCGCGGCATGATAGTTGACTTGAATTATCTTTAAAGTATCTAGAAATCCTAACAAGTCCACTTAAACAAGTTGCTACCACAACTGCTACTTGTATCTACTATCTGCCCCAGTAGTTGCGCCTCATTTATGCAGCTTATACGGAGGATCTGCATGCTCGATTGTCCTATTTTCGATACAGCTGCATAGGATCTGCTTTAACTTGGAGTTTGAGACGTGCAAGGAATGCTGGATGAAACAGACCTATTAAGAGCGGGGTAATTGTCGGGGTAATTGTATTGTTTACTGATAACACAAGAACATTAACCGATGTACTCAAGAACTCTTTCTTTTCAAAATTTACCGGATTTTGACATTTTGGGATATCAAAGAACATTGTGTGCTTGAAACGATCCCTTTTTTCCTTTTATATGAGAAAAGTCGGCCCATTTGTGGTGGGATCCTGGCACTCTATAACGGGATCTCGACAAGGCGGGCCAACCGCGCATACTTAAAAACACGAATTGATGTCTACAAAGCTGTGACCAGATAAGTAGGAGATCGCCTGAAGCGAGCCAGCTCACTAAAAGGCCAGTCTGTCTCATATACTCACACTCTAAGTTGAAGCCTATTCTTCGCACACAAACCTGGCACAGTTTTTCTGAGTCCCTCTTTTGTACCGTTAAAGTGCTACTAATTGCCCATCTATAATAAGCCTTCCCCTCTGAACCAAAGTTCTAAATAAGCTCCCCTCTCCATTAAGCCCACCACATTTACGTCAAATTCCAGATATTATAAACGATCTTCCATACATTTTGCAAGGCAACCTTGCACGTTAGTATTGATAGTCTTTGGGAGAGAGAATATGTCGAATTTATCTATTTGACTTGTAAAGTTGTATGTTGAATTTGCGGGGTGAGTGGCCGAGTGGCTTATACAGTCTTCGTCAGGTGACTGAAGTTAAGCTTGGTCGAGTGAGGTCAGATTTCGGATAGGTGACCTCTGAGGCCTGACCTTGCAACTCACCTCGTCGTCCTTCAGAAGGGACGTTAAACTAGGGGTCCCATGCCTGGATGCGGCATGAACAGTGGGCCTAAATTAGCTTTCAGTAGCTAGAAGTCCTGACAAGCCCACTCAAAACAAATTGAAACAAACAAACAAACAAGGTATGGGGCAACAGAACTGAAAAGCTATCATATATAGCCTTTTCATCTGACTGTCTGAATAAGTCCCCTCCTCTAAAAAGCCCCCGTCTGGAGTATCCGAAATTGAATATGCCCCCAGGGACTTAACACAGCTTTTGCAGTATAGTAATGCTGTAAACGTACCATAATAATACTAATTTGTCAATGTTCTTTTTCAGATGTATCGGTTAACAGTACGTTCATCACGAGACGCGATCGCTGAAGTTCTCACGGAAAGTCTTTCAGACCAATTCTAGACATTTTGAAAAAGGAAAGCAAGAAAGATATGGTTTAACATTATGAGACGGAGCAGTTATAAATCGACATATCTTTTTTCAAATATGCAAAAAAGAGGATACGGAGTGCTTTCACCGCCTGAGATGATAAGATGGGATAATTGCTTAGCCTTGTGACATACGATAATTGATTTCTAATGGATTTAAAATATTTGATGAGTTATTTGGGAGCAAAAAGAAGTTTCACAATCGACAGATCAAGGATTGAAGATAATTCACAATTTCAAACACAAAATGTAGTACAACTTTTAGATAGATAGATGAACGTATGAATCGTTAAGGGGTTATTGTCCGTGTATCATGGAAGGGTTGCTGGTTCTGGGGGCTGTTTGCAGCACTACCGGATGATGGAAAATGTTAACGTTTGGCGGACTGTTGAACGAAAATTACGTAGCTGATATTCGAAACGAAGCTGTTCATTTATCAGTCACGAGCTAACTGAGATGTGAAAATTTCATTTGATAAAGAATCTTAATGCCGGGTTGGTGGCTGGAAGATATTTTGATTAAAAATGAAAATTTTTTGTAACCCTTTGATTTCATCACTAACATTTTCAAGGGCCCCTGATCTTTTAGCTGCAATTTTCGTTGGCCTCTCTTTGCATCAAGTTTGATAACTTATTCCTAAGCAACAAATCATATTTGCTGATGGCAAGTGACGCAAAAAGGAGGTAGAAATGCTTTCAGGAGAAAAAAGTGCCTCCTAGATATTTATGAAAATATTCGTTGATAATACTTTGAGGAGGAACAAAGATCATAAAGGGATGACGTTTGCGTTTCAGTTAGCTCAGATTTGCTTATCAAGTTTTCATGGCCCCTTTTTCTACACTTGAAGTTTGCAGTGGTGCCCTATCACTGCCCAATCATTTTGGTGGCCCCTCTGAATATCATGTGACCCCCTACCCGGCATTAATAATGGCTGGTCCCTTGGGTCACTCATCCTTGAGACCCAGAAATCAACAACATGCTGGAGGAGTTTGTATCGCAATGAGAATTCTACATTCGATTCTGGTCCATGATTTACTTGCCAGTGAAGTGAGAGTTCAATATAGTTGTCTCTGTCAGACACAAAATTTGAATGTCTATGGCAAGGAAATCGTGGAATGGAATAGACCTTTTAGCTATTTTGAAAACGAATGTGGATCGAACGATATTTCATTACAATTTGCAGAATTTTCGAATGTGCACAATTGCGATCGAAGCTGTAACGCCACTCTTTCGAACCTCGTGTATAAATTTGTATAAAAATATCGCTGGACCCAGGCTCTTTTGTAGAATAGCGAGAAGGTCTATGGACGTGGAATAGTGGAATAGACCTATCCTACAAAGGAGCCTGGATCGAGCAATATTTTGACAAACTTTTACAAACGAGGCTCAATTGAATGGCGCTAAAGCTTCTTTCACTATTGTGCACAGTCGAAAATTCTTCAGATTTTGTTTGATTGAGATTCCCTTTCAGGGGCCCGTCAGAGGCCTGAACATTGAAGACCCATACAAAGTATGAAGGTTTTGCGCCCAATCCAGAGCAATTTCGACCTTGGCGCTTAGAAGGGTCGTGTTCTTCAGAGAGTCACCAAAAAGTTGCACACACAATTTGCTAATACTGGACAAGAAAGCTGTTGTTTTCAGTCCAAATACCTCGTTTACTCCTATTATTTCAAACAACATATGATTGTTTTCGTTAGCCATGATTTTCATTGGCCGTGGTCTAAGTTGAATTTTGTCCTACCTTGCTTTTTAATGCCCTAGTTGATACAAATTGTAGTTTTTCCAAAAATATTTGAAGGTAATTTTTTGGGTTAATTTTTTCAGTGGGGTTGATTAGAGCCTTCTTCACACAAGGTCGTTTTGTCATTAAGGTCGCGCAGAAAGATCCAAACGACAGAGATTCAGTTTTCGAGTCCTGTGGCTTTTGAGTCTTTCTGCACGATTCTAAGGACTCAAAAGGCCCAGCATAAACCAGGCTTAACGATTGTGGCACAAGACATGGAAAAATGAATTTAGACTTTGAATCGTTTATCTTTTAAACGATTTCAGTTGTCCAGTTGGAGTTTCTCAGTGGTTTGGTGGACCAACTTAACATGTTACCCACCCTTAGTGAAGTGTTTTCGTAAACTGCAACAGTTTTCTCCGCAGGACAGATTTCAGTCGTGAAGGCAAATTTCATCATTATCCTTGATACATTTGTTTTTAAGGGCATCGTGAACTCCCCATGTTAACACTGTATTATAAAATCTTTGTGTTTAAGCAATAAAATAAATTGAGGTCGTAATTTCATCCCTGAATACATCATAGTCTTGACATGATAGCAGCATTTTGTATCTTATTTTATATTTTATCATCATTCAAACGATTCTTGATTGTATTGCGATGTGAATCTCATTTTCTCCATGTGAATTGGTTGCTTGAATTTATTTCAACTTTTACTATGGTCAGTGGGAGAAATTTTTGATGACAAGAGTAACGACGCACAGTTGCATGAGGGGTATCTAATAGGCCCCGTTGTTCCCGAATGCCTGCTAGATTTTTGGGCAGATTCACGATTGTTAACTTGATTTGTTAAATTGGCTCAAAGTAACCTTATCTTCGCCGACAATCCTTGAAGGTGGATCTTCCCCTAGAATTATGGACGGCACGTCCCCGTCATCCCAACACTCGAGTTACCCCCCGGTAGTTACATCTTCAGCTTGCTTTTCATTAGGCATTTGAATTTCTGTCAGCCAATATTGCCAACGGCTTGAAATTCTTGCATCAACGGAATAATATTTATTTGCTCAGGTTTATTTCTGAAGAAAGTATTTGCTGTGCAATGATTTGGAAACAATCTCTCATTTCACCCTGGATAAATTCAATTTGTTGAATTTCTCCGAGGCATTTTCTTTCCTTCAGATGACGAAGCACTCGCTGACATTTTATCGCCATAGCAACACGCCACCAGGTAGATGCATGCGACGCACTTCTTGAACCCACCTTGTATCTCTCTGTTTCGAGACTTAGGACAGTCATCATCTCGTTTATTTTCGTCGGTTAGTCACCAATAACACATAGAAAGGGGGGTTAGGTTATTTTTGGTGGTCAATCATCAATTTTGAGCACCTGGTACGATGATTCTTTGCAAGCAAGGGCAAAAGTAGACCTGGGCTCAGTTCTTGCGATTTTTCACGCATGTTTTTAGGCAAATTTATTTTTCAACCCCTTTTCAACAACATTAAGCTTTTGCAATCCATGAAAACTTGTTTCTCGAGTTTGCGTTGCAAAAGAAATTTGAGGCCAAGGGTGTTAGGACACTTATATTGTTGATAAATGATGAAATATATTGTTGTTTCTTCTCTTTCCTCGCAGGAATACAGAGGAGTTGAATTCAAATGAGCAGACCGAATACACTTTAGGCGAAACTCAGTTAGGGTGTTGTTTGAAGACAAAGAAAAGAAGACAATAATGTATCTAGTCACATAAGGTAAATATATGTGTCCTGACACCCTTGAAGACTCTAAGATTCCTTGCCGTAGAACATGGTACAGTAAAATCGCGCGTAAGACAACCTAGAATTTCGCAAATCAGCCTGGGTTTTTATGGGAAAAAAGTACAATGGCTTGGTTCTTATAAAGTATGGGCTTTAATTGAAAATTTCAACCTGTAGGTTCTTGGCGGCCACAAGATTCTTATTTGTGGGCATTGCTGTTTTGTGAGGATTAAAAACTGAGACAAAATGATCCCAGATTTGCGTTCGTTGTAATTTTTAAGCTTGCGTAATTTGATTGGCTTATTCTAAGCTGTCTATCACTCTACAAAAATCTCTTACACTTTTGGCAAAAACCCTTTATTTTTCTAGCAAATTCCGTAAAAGTCCCCCAAAATCCTATTGTTTTCAAGAATCTCTTACGCCTTCACGAAAGAGTGATATACCCATCATGGTATTCTACAAGGAAAGTTATCAATCACGCAAGGAACACTTCTGGGGCTTAAAGGGGCTGGGTCACGTAATGTAAACAAACTTATTTCGAAGCGATGAAATTTCAATGTATTTGATAAGCTATACATCACAGAGATTTTTCCACTAATTTTCTCAAAATGAAGGTGTTTTTGGAGATCGACTCTTAATTTTTGTATGGAAAGAAACGAAATTCTCATATGTTGCACGATTGTAGCAAAGGATTGCAGAGATATTGGTGGGTTTCTAGGAGTAACTTTATTTTGGATTCACCCCATCCACCAAGAAATAAACAGAACACAATGGCCACGTGTGGGCAACAATTTTGATTGTAGAGATAACAGTTTTCTTTACGTAACCCTGCCACTTTAAATACTTTGACTCCTTGACAACACACAATGAAACAAATAATCCCTCGGACATTCGTGACAAGTGCATGATGCAGAATGCTACGCAAAGCCAATCACTTTGAGATCAATGACGCAATAAATAACAATAACCCTCACAAAATCCAGAATTATGCGAATTACATCACGCTACCAAATTTGATAGATGATGTCACCCCAAAGGCCTAAAATGAAAGCGTCATGATTCCAATGGTTCTTTTCTCGTTTTCTCAAAATGATTACCTATTTATCTAACGATCATTTTGACAACAGTATTGAAATTAAACACATTATATATTTCTGTAAATGATTCATCATTATTTCTATGAGAATACGTAACAAGCCGTTGCCATGGTTTCTTTTAGGATACAACCAGGGGGTAAATAATTTAGCGGTTAGGCATTAATCAGCTGGAAGGGTCGAACTGGAAACCCACTGATTTTTCAATTTCTTGATAAGCTTTTTCTTTCGAGAGCAAAAGCATTTGTTAACAGTTGACTGCACATGTTTATTTAGCAATGTTGATAACATTAGAAAATACAGTATTTGAACAAGGACAGACGTCTGCTGACAGCAGCAGAGTTTTGACAATTTTCGCAAATGAGAAAATTCAAGTGCTTTACTGACTAATTTTGCTCTACCGTGGATATCAAGTGACATCTAATTCAAGACTGGTTTTGACTTTACTTCCCTTGCTACCTTTCCTTAATAGAAGTCTAAAAGGTCTGGCTCAAATTAGATATCATTTCACGTGAAGTTTGCAATACTTGAAAATTATAAACTAAAATTATTCATGCGAAGCACTTCGCTTGTTCTTGTTCGCGAATGTTTTCACTTGGTATCTAATTTCACATAGATTTCATCTGTATTTCTATGCTTTTGTTGGCCTATCTAAAAATACACACGTGAGCCTAAATTTACTTCGCATCTCAAGGAACTCTGAAACAGAGACGTTTTAGGCTATGTTTTCACTTTACAAGACTGGTACGAGTACAGTTTTGATCCATTAAAAAATTTTAGGAATCATGAAAATTTTCGCTTCAGACCACATGTAAAGATACTTTCAGTACTTTGTCAGATCTTTAACTTCTCATAAGTCTGTTAAAACTACCTAACTTTATTTTGTGTATATTTGGTGGAGTAATGCTCAATGAATTATAACATTACCCCCTGGTTGATTATACTGTTCAATTTCATTCACCCACCATAAATATTTCAAAAGAATTCTGCTGCATGTACTGCCCATTCTTTCATCAAGTTGTCGTGCAGTGCTGCTCAATTTTATCATTGATTGTGAGTTCCTAATATCAGAAAGAAGTCTTCTCTCTGCAAGGTTATCGGAGGACACAACTACCTACAGATCGGCGAAAAAAGATCACCACCTCAACGAAATTAAAGCGCTAAAGATACCTACTGTTGCTGACAAGTGTGAAGAAATAAATCAAACGTCAGAAGAAATTCAGGATGGGTTGTGGAGTCAGACGTGTAAAAACTTTGATGTTTGTCGTCAATGGAATATTTGCTGTAAGTTTTTGTGTATTGATTATTGAACTTGAGTCCCATTTTAAACGGTAAGTGAGGTACTGGCTTTTCGTAGTCATAGCGAGCGATAACAAGGGAAAAAGTAATCAGTCTACTCAAGGTAGTACAATTTTCAGCAAGCATCTAAGTATGAGAGCATCTCACTCTCAGTATAAGAACATCAGGTGTAAGCACCTGGTACATATGAAGGATGAAATGTCAAATAAAACCCTCAATGTTTGAGAGCCAATCCATTTTATTCATAATTCTAGAACCAAGACTGATTCTGAAAATTGGAGATTCTTGCCTTAGTGGATGTTTACCATACTGTCTTCCGACGATAAACTTATCTTATTGAATGATTTCAAATATTCTTGCAGTATTCCATATGTCTATTGTCTACCGTTAAGTTTGAAACCGAATGTAGTATTTACGTTAGGCAGTCAGAAATACATTGCAAGTCCCGGTCCTGGTAAGCGTTGGTAAGGCAGTTTGCTGAGGCAATGCTTTTATTGCAGATAAGTTCTTCTAATTTATTCCGCGCCACTTCAACTCAATGTTTGCTGCAAGAATCGTCGAATTTGACTATTCTTTCATTTTTGACATTCTTATGTCACATGCGTGGGAGACCCAGGGGGCTGGGAGGGGTGCTGCCCCCGAATAATACGGCAAAAGTTTTATCTCAATGAAGAGTAAGCCATCAAATTTGGGAAGAAAACAGACGGTCTCCAGGTCGTCCGCAGAATGACGGTTTCGTTATAAATTTCCTTATCAATTTAATTTTCGTAACTTTCCCTCTTCCGGATTTGTAAGACTTGCCTGAATAAAATGCAACTGCATCAACAAGATAGCGTTTTTCAGCAAGAAACGTTTTCGTTAATGAGGCACACAGGTGGTAAGATTCTTAAGACAGATTTTCAGGTGCTTTCATAATTATTTGTTTTGTGAAAAGATATTCCTTTGATGTAAACAACCTGCTTGTAATTGAGCAAGCTGCAAAGATCCAATAAGAGTTTTGTTATAGCTATTTCAAGAGCACGGAGGACGGAGGTTTAGCCGTAGCAAAAAGTGAGTGCCCTTAACGCGGACTATACGTTTTCTGGGGTAAAGTCTGCATCCATGCAGGCTATAGGGAACACCCCCACCCCTTACCTTTCCATTGCATTCGGAAGCAATTAGCTCAGTTTCAAGGACGCAAATTATGGTCTAATGATCCGGTTCGTGAACGAGATGGAAGTCATAAAATGTCTTTTGATATTCCGCGCCTCTTTAAGAACAGACAAGATCGAGATTTATTTGCATCAAATCGTTATTGGTCAACAAGTTAGACACACCTCCAGAAGCTGGACCAATCATAGCCTGCGTACACAGATAGTCTGTACGCAGACCAATCATATCTCGTGAAATCTTTGAAATCTTCTTTTCCGAGTGTCGGTGCCAGCAATAACTCTGAAGGACAGACGACAACGGGGGTTCGGAGGTGAAGATCCTAGAAAAATGTTCAGGTCCACGCCCTTTTTGTCCTGAAACCTGTTATCTCTAGAATCTATATTGTTGCCCACACGTGGCCATTATGTTCTGCACAGATTTTTGTGGATGGGGTGAACTTTCAAAAATCCACCAATATCTCTGCAATCGTACAACATATGAGTGTTTCGTTTGTTTCTCTACGAAGTTCAAAGTAACACTTTTATTATCAGAAAAGGAGTGGAAAATCACTGTGATATGGCCTATTAAAAATACTGCAAAATCGTCATTTCGAAGGAAATTTGTTTACTTTACGTGACCCTGCCCGTTAATGTTGCCCACAGAATTCAGGATCTAACTACCTAATCCCTCTGTAGATATTTTCTGTACAGATGTCGACGAATTTGAAAAAGTCTACTTTGGGGAGAAGGGGAGGCTCATCTCCCCAGTCTCTCCTGTGGCGCCACCACCGCCCTAGCTACCGGGTAGCTCTTTCTCTTTGTATCAAGCACGTGTTTGTCCCTTATAAGAGGTTTTTGTCGTTTGATTCCATTAGCTCGAAAATTGGTTTCGAAAACGCAAAAATTATAAGCCCCAAAATTCAGTTCAGCTCGGATTGCGCATGCAGACTTGTTTTCGTAAAAATTACGCCAGTAACGTTAAATATTAAAGACTTGTGGCTAGGCAAGGTCTGCATTCTCGTAATCTCAAATGAAATAAGATTTTTTAAATTAGGGACCAGCTGTCAATACTCCTCCAACGTAGCCTCCATCAAAATCAGAATTGCAGTAAGAATTTGAGAATATAACGTTGCATTCACGGCATTGTTTTCACATTCCCAGCATTCACAGCATTTTCAGTTGCATTTGTTTCTCGAAATTTCATTTTGTTCCTTCCTACAAGATAAATCAGCCTAATAGAATACAAGCACTTCTGCAAATGATATAAATTTCTCGTACGGTGGTAATCTGTACAGGAGTATCACTACTACTGGCATCTGTCTTGGGGCCTGCTATCACATCACATCAACATCATATCTTCAGGCTACCATCTTGTGGTTACCATCTTGAGTTTCTAGTACGTAACCATATCCTAGCAACGCTCATTTTGTTGATGTGTTTGTTTACATGTTGATTTCGCCGGCATGACATCATCCCACAAACAATTTCTTGCAAATCCCTTCCTCTCTCATCACCATACTCTATTTTTGTCTCGTTCTATTCAAATTGACCTCTATTCCGTGTCTATTGAAAGACTGCATTCTTCGATCAAGATTCAATCAAAGCTTATCTGTACGCAATTCTTTTCAATGTCAACAATCCGTGAAAATTCGGTGGCCTACTTTGTCACGGGTGACGAGATAGTTCAGAGAAGGCAGAACCAGTTGTGGAAATCAGAGCATTTATTTCACTTTATTTCGAAGTTTCAAAGTTTGGACCAAAAGACATAAACATAACGGAAGCTTTTACTGAAATAAAGTTGAAGAGAGAGCAGAATAAAGATGGCATGCTGTAAAAATTGGGTGAAAAAGTCGATGATAGTTGCAAATGTTATCTTCTTGGTTAGTGAGTTACTTTGGTTTTCGTTGCTTGTTTCTTTGTAAAGTTGCGAGAAGCTATGCTTGCTTGTTCGTAAATTTCACAGCAAAGGATTGTTCCTTGGATCGAATATCGGATATTAAGTAATGCCAAATCGCGAATTCGAATCATCGCTACAACCATCAGCTAAATTGTTTCTTTCCGTGAAACGTACCTTGCCTATTTCGGGCTACCCGGTTTCACATTTATCTCATTGGGCGGATGCAGAAGCAGATCCATCGGCATCTTACATCGAAATAGGCAAAGGGCAGACAGTAGAAGTTTTTACTTACTATTATCAGTCATTCATGAAGTGGATTCCAGAGAAGAGGACAAGACTCGAAAGTTCCACACAACTTTTTTCTTTGAAGTCAACAAGGGTCTTAACGTGGGTGTTTACCTTCTTGGTTGCTTAGCAACGCGATCACCGATTGATCGTTAATCACTGATCACATAGACCCCGTTTACACAATGTCGATAGCATGGCGGCATGATATGACACCGGCATGATATCCTTTGTTAAAGGCTATGAAATAAATTGAAGCAAAGTGTAACAGCGGTAGTAATTAGTAACTGAGGCCAAACCCAGGACTCTTAGGAAAACTCCTAAATTTTTGTAATTCGAATATTTTCACGAAACCCCGTAGCTTTCGATTTACTTAGAGTTGACACTAACATAAAAAACCAGCCAAATCACCCATTCGACAAAACGTTGGAGACAAACGAGCCACTTTGACACTATTTTTCTTGTGTTTTCAGCTTGCTGGTATCGCCTTATTAGCATTAGGAGCCTACCTGCGAGTCAAAGACAACGATTACAACAGTGTTTTTGGAAAAGGTGGCCTTGCAGCACCAGCAAATATTATGATAGCTGCAGGAGTGTTGGTGTTCGTTATTTCATTTCTGGGTTGCTGTGGTGCGATCAAAGAAAACAAATGTATGCTTGTAATGGTGAGCAGGCAATTATTTGTTTTTTCTTCCTTGCGGTTTGCTGAACACGTATGCCAAGGCTATATCATCTGAAACCGAAGGACAATCACTTCAAAGACCTCGTACACTTTTGCAATAGAATAGAGATAATTCCAAAAATCCCCAAAATCTCCAAAACTCTTGAAAAAATGTTTAAAGTCTTAGCAAAACCGTAGAAATCCCAAAGGTAATCCTGAAAATCATTTTTGCTCCAAGAAAATGATGCAGACTCTCAAAAGAATCTTCCTACAATTCTAATCTTTTAAATCTTTGAATCCTCAAAAATCATGCAAAAGCTTCAAAAATCTTGCCAAATCTTTGAAAAACTCGAAAATTTTGAATATCCTGAAAGTCTAAGAATTTGAACTGTCTTGTCAATCTCGAAAATCTTTGACAATCCCTGAAAAAATATCAAAAATCTTTGAAAATCTGGGAGATTTTAAAAATCCCAAATCTCGTTAACTATTTTTGGAGTGATTTGCTCCTCAATCTGAAGTAGCATGTGAGTGATGCTATCAAGGTTTTAAAGGTTGTACAGAATAGCTTGCTGAAATGTTCTGAATAGAACAACTCGAATTTGTTCAGGTACCAGAGGCAATAAGTTTTTCTTCGTCGTATTTATAGGCCCATGGGTAGTCAAAAATCTTATTGGATGATGGTACACCAGAATGATTTTATGTTGGATTAAGTTTTCTCGGGACTGTAATCCTTTTCTCGTGTTACTTTTTCATTTAAATTTTTCCCATTTATTTGCAGTTCATCATTTTCATCGTCCTCGTTCTTCTGTGTGAAGTTGCTCTCGTCGTGCTCGCATTTGTTTATCGATCAGAGGTGAGTCCACATTAGTCCTTTGAACCTTTATGCCGTTTAATCCATTGCCTATGACCCTTGACCTTGAAGTTTGACCCATAACCTTTGACTCTTGATTGGATCTGGTCGTAGAGGTTCGCAGAAGCTTGATACAGCCAGCCGGTAACTGAGGTTCTTTCACGAAACTATGGCCGGGGGGCCCGGGGCGATCCACTTTCTCTTACTTGGAAGAGACAGTAGGCCTGTCGTTCCTGGGGCCATATATGCCCAGTTAGTATTTTGAAAAAGCCATGGCTAACAAAGTTGCTAATGTGATATTTGCATTCCACAGTAAACGAATCTACTCCTTCGGACTGTATGCCACTGTATGACAAGAAAACCGTGATATTTTTTCAAGCATATTACATTTACTTTCTGTTTTTTTAATTTAGGCGAAACGATTTGCAACTGATTCAATCACTGAAGCAATTCAAAAGACTTACGGGGAATCAGGACAATCAGCAATTACGAAAGCGACAATCAGCAATTACGAAAGCTGTCGATAATATCCAGAAAAACGTAAGTGCGATGCTGCTCGCAATGCAGTCATAAAATTGATACTGGTATAATATTCGCTCACCGGCTGATACATTATTGCATCACAGGTAGCGGGGAAAATTAGTGTATAATGGAATTAGTGTAAAATCAACACAAATACCTCTCATTCTTGGTTCAATTTCTGCTAAGTTCGTCTGCCATCACAATAGTAGGCCAACCAACTGGTTCCAGTCTCCAAAAGAATTAACGCGGCGTTAATTCTTTTGGAGACTGGAACCAGTTGGTTGGCCTACTGTTGTGATGGCAGACGAACTTAGCAGAAATTGAACCAAGAATGAGAGGTATTTGTGTTGATTTTACACTAATTCCATTATACACTAATTTTCCCAGCTACCTGTGATTGCATGGCAAGAAATGCATATTGACCTCTTGTCAAAGAGCCTTTATCACCCAGGGTCCTTTGCAGGCATGCTGCAGTTTCAAACAATCTGATTATTATTATTATTATCTTGATGATGATGATGATGATGATGATGATGATGATGATGATGATGATGATGATGATGATGATGATGATGATGATGATGATGATGATGATGATGATGGTGATGATGATGATGATGATGTTGATAATGATGATGATGATGATGATGATGATAATGGTGATGATGACGATGATGATGATGATAATGATGATGATGATGGTGATGATGATGATGATGATGATGATGATGTTGATAATGATGATGATGATGATGATGATAATGGTGATGATGACGATGACGATGATGATGATGATGATGATGATGATGATGATGATGATGATGATGATGATGATGATGATGCTTGTCCTGATGGAAAATAATGATGATTATTATCATTATCACGATCATCATTATCATTTTTTTGTTAAATAGTTCAAATGCTGTGGTGCAAAGAATTACACTGATTGGTCAGGATCAAAATGGATCGCGAAGAATTCTGGGAAGAAAGTGCCATTAAGTTGTTGCGTCAGTCAAAGCAACACAGTATGCCAAAATACGAATTCTTCAATAACACTCATCTTCACAAAGGTATGTCAATCATATTATACCTTTAGCTAAAGGCCCTCCATAAAATTCCATACTGCTTTGCATGTACCGAAATCCAGCACTGAAAACCCAGATAGAATTTCAGTAAACAAATCCATAATTTCGAGATGCGTGAAAATTGGTTTAAAATCCCCGTTCAGTGTCATGATACATAATCTCTGATGGTTTTGTTAAGATACTTAGAGATACTCTGATGGTTTTAATACTTAGAGAACTGAAATATATTTGTCGCTTTTTAAGGAATTAAGGCTCCATCAAGCCAAATTTGCCTGTATTTCCAATGCTTAGAAATATATTTGAAAAAATCGCAAGAAAAATACTCGAGCCTTCTAGGCACAACCAAAATTTGATTCATTCCTTTACCTCAAGTATATATTCTTCATGTAAAGAATTTTCAAACATGTGAAGTTCTCTTTGGTTCTCCTTGTATATCCGATAGATTTACACATATTTGCCGTTATATTTGCCCTGGTATTTCGACCTGCAGATCTTTATATGCATTAAAATCCTGCACAAGAGTACGAGGCAGGGGGCGGGGGCGGTAGACCCAAACTTTTAAAATATTTTCAAAAATCAGCCCCACTCAAGCAAAATTTTGCCCTTAGATGAGAAAAATCTAGCAAACAATGAGCTTTGTTCCTAGCAACTCCCGCCCCCTAGATTTTTCTTTTTCGTACGCTTGTGACCCAGGGACACTTGTAAACATTTGCAACCTTTACAGGACTGTGCTACCGAGTTGGAAACATGGGCAAAAAATAATCTTGCAATTCTTGGAGGCGTTGGTGCAGGGGTCGTTCTTGTTGAGGTAAATCATATACGAATATCGACTTGCTTATGCTATGTTGTTGGATTATCAGATAATTGATACCTTTGAAATTAAGACTTGTCATTATATTAAACTCTGCCATGAGCAATAGGGGCAATAATGAAAACAATATTCTTACTCTTTTTGTCATTGCTCTTCTTCAAGGTGAGAGAAGTTTGATGATATTGCTTCTCCTTCCTTTTTCATTCGCAGCAGCTTGCCTGAGCTCCCACGCAGCGATTCAAATCAAACCAGCCTGGTTCCCTGCGTCAACTCGACCGCGTTCGTTTGAGGGTACTGGGCGCCAGGGAAGCGATTTGTTGACGCCTGGACAAAAACCAGCGAAACTTCTCAAACTTCTCAGTCCTTATTTGGAAAACCGGTTACGTTTAGCCTGCGTGCAATCTTTCTTTCGTGTAAATTGAATTGTTTTGTGTAAATTGAGAGAACACTTTGCCTTCTTTCAATTTTACAATTTAGAAAGACTGCACGCAGGCTAGTTAAGTGTCGTTATGTTGGTGGGCAAGATTTAAACCATGCTTGATTTAAAGCATACCACGATTACAACAGCAGCCAAGGCCATAGTTACGGTGCGTGGTTACGGTTTTTGTCCAGACGTTATTTTGGACGGCTTCCGTGGAGCCCAGTTCCCCAGTCGAAAATGACGTCAGGGAACCAGACTGATTTCAAACAGCACATCGCTGCGTGGGAGCTCATGCGTTTGGAATGGGATTTTGGATGGGAAATGAGAGACATGGGGTTTGGAAAGAATATCACAGGCTTCTTTTAGCTTATACATAACTTATTGAAATTTCATTGTTTCTTTCGTAGCTGCTCGCCATCATATTTGCTGCGATCATCATCAACAAATCAGACAGTGTCCATGTGGCGTAAAACGCAAGATACGATTTATTTCATTTCATTTATATTTAATTTTGTCGTTCATATATGAATATTCTCATTAGGCTTCCATCAGGATCTAGAATAGTGTAACAACAATAAGAAAGCACGGTCAAATTTTTTGCAACGAAACATTAGGCCTCTTAGACGAAACCGAAGACGACGACGAAGCGATTCACCAATCGGAAGACGAGATGTAACACCATGCTGTGCTCCCAATCACAGACACCCTTTCAACTAACGACCTCGTTTTGTAAATTTTTGAAAATTTCTTGATACGAAATTTCTAACAACAGATTTGGATTCAGCACCCCAAGTTTAGTCCTGTTACAAACTTTCATATTTCTTGTCTGCGATTTGGATTTTATAGCGATGATAATGTACAAGTGATTTGACGATGAATATCATTTAGGGTGCAACTTTACACCCTCAATCAATATTCACGGTCAAATCCCCTGTGAATTTTCAAATTTTTGATCCTCACGGAATTAAAATTGCTAACACTAAGATCGTGAAAATTTGCAGTTAGACTAAAATTAGGGTGCTGAATGTGAATCTGGGGAGAAATTTTGAAAAATTCCAAAACGAGACAACTTAGTTGAAACGGTGTCTTCAAGTCGCTTTGTATTGATTAGGCCTATGCTATATAATTTGTCTCACGGAATTCACCGTAATGCTAGGCCACTTATTTTCTTTTCTTTGTTCATGTCGCATTATACATCAGTTTTGCTAACAATTTGGAAGTACATAGAGCGACACAAGAGGAAGAAATCTGTTAAATAGTTTGGTTTGCTTTGTTCATGCATTATTTGTAATATTCATTTATTCATTCAGTATCATTCATATTTGTAATTAAACCTGCTTTCTGGCTTGAATTTAGGGGGAGAAGGGAGCTGGTTAAATGTAGCAATCGTTTTCGTAACTATGCATTGCGGGCATAGCAGAAACTGCGCACGCATGCGCAAAAACTCGCAACTTTGAGCCCCCCTAGCTCTCTGCAACAGATCCCAAAGTTCGGCAACACTTGATATGTTGTTCCTTTGGCCTTGAACTCTTGATTTATCATTTCAAAAAGTTTATCCGTCCAAACACTTCCATATCTCAGATTGGTCGATGACGTCACTTTACGGCAGTTTTTGCTTTGTGTGCATTGCGTAATTAGTAGTTTTACTTTTACGTAACTATCCACGCGTTCTAACTTCAAATTGAAATTACGTAGGGTAGGAATTGGAGAACCTTTGAGGGCTTTTTGACTTGTTGAACAGTAAATTTTTTGATGACGATTGCAAGAATTTTCGAATCCCTATTTAGTTCAACCTAATTGTAACGAGGGGTCTGACTTTCGATGATAATGCTTCACCTCGATTTTGGGAGGTTTTTTGCATAATATATCACGTAGGGGTCTCTGGTTTCAGCTTTCAACAAACTTGAACTTCATACGCTCACCCCATCAATGTTCAGTGGATTTGCAAGTATCTGGTGTCTAGAACTATTTAAGATCTAAAAGGACAGGGCTATGTTACCACAGAGCGGGTTCATTATATCTTTATGTTTAATGTTTAAACCTCGAACAATATTTTAGGGGCACCCTGTACGAGGAATGCCCTGTAATCTATGTAAAACTCATCTCAGTGTTTAAGTCTACCGGCGACAGGTGGATGTTTACAGGGATGGTGCCAGAAATCTTCCGACAGAGGGGGCTGGAGCTTCCGACAGGGGGCTAACATGGCTAAAATATGTAATTTCTTGTACATCATTTTGCCAGATGGCTAAAATATGTAATTTCTTGTACATCATTTTGCCAGATTGCCTCCGGCGGGAACCTCAAACTTCATCTGACGGGGGGGCTAGATGCTTCCGACAGGGAGGCTGTAGCCCCTCTAGCCCTCGGCCTGGAGCCACAACTGGATGTTTTCCTTAACTAATTCATTGCATTTTAAAAGCTTTTATTGTGTTAACAGGTTCCCCAGATATATGTAACAATGTAGATACCGTATTATTTCATCATTTTGTAGTGAATCTACTGTTAATCAAAGCTATCTGCTACTTTCAGTAATGTGTCCATATAATAAATACGTAGAATTGATCTCGTTTGCTGAGTTACTCTAGTTCGACCTATATCACCAGATCAGTGGTGAAAGGGAGGAAGAAAGTTATTAGTTAGGAGAAGAGCCACGTATCTTTTTTAAAGAAAGTAAGAATTTGAGCCAGCACTGAAAGTTTCTTAAAATCATCTGTTTTGTGAGTTGTAAGAGTTACGAGTTTCTCAAACGTTCCATAAAAAGCTTCATATTACCTACTACCTGTGACATCCTGCATCCTGAACGCTTCACGACGAAGTTTTTTGGGGTCATTTCAATGTATCGCCAAAGCAGTGAAGAACTCCCGTACGTCTTTACTTAGACAGAAACTAAACGAATGGCTTAATAAGACACGAAAAGGTTTGTCCCGCACTGAAAGTTTCTTAAATTGTCTGATATGTGCCCTCATAAACATTTCAAAACAAGGTGTTGTTTGTATATTGAAGTTTGCTATAATAACTTGTAACTATTTTCATGTAGCAAATGATACATACATACATACATACATACATACATACATACATACATACATACATACATACATACATACATACATACATACATACATACATACATACATACATACATACATACATACATACATACATACATACATACATACATACATACATACATACATACATACATACATACATACATACATACATACATACATACATACATACATACATACATACATACATACATACATACATACATACATACATACATACATACATACATACATACATACATACATACATACATACATACATACATACATACATACATACATACATACATACATACATACATACATACATACATACATACATACATACATACATACATACATACATACATACATACATACATACATACATACATACATACATACATACATACATACATACATACATACATACATACATACATATATTCCAATGCTTAGACATTACGCAATTCAATTCATTCAACTCATTCAATTCAATTTTATTCATAGAAATACACCCTAATACAATGATGTCGTTGAAAAATGTGTATTCTATACGACCTAGGAGAAGCAAAGCTTATCGAGCCTAGGCCGTTAACTTAAGAAGCAAAACTAAAAGAAAAAAAACACGAACAAAGAGAGAAGAAAAAGGAAAAGTATTAGTACAATATTGCATTATTAAAGTTTAATGGCAATGCTAAACATTTTGGGTTATAGTGGAATTATATGTTAATTAATTGCAACCTTAATCAATTCATTAGTTATTTATGATTTTATATTTTAACTGTTTTGAAAATTCTTTTATTTGCGTTATATTCTTCAAACTAGCAGGAAGGTCATTCCACAAACGGGCTCCTTTGTTTAATAACATATTTTCTCCCCATTTCCTTTGCGTTTTTGGGATCTCCTAATTTTTGCTATGCCTTGTTGCATAGTTGTGCCTTCTTTCATTGGTATGGAAATAGTTTTTGAATACTTCTGGTACAATTTTATCATTATGGTAGATGCAGTGCATTAATTTTAGTATCTTTAATTCATAAAGGTCGTTTATTTTGAGAAAATTTAGTTCTATGTGTAAGACGTTCGTTGGATATCTGCGATCTTTAAAGTACAAGATTCTAAGTATCCTATTTTGGAGAGTTTGAAGTTCGTTCAGGCATTTTTTCGAGGCTAACCCATACGTTTCCAATGCGTATGATACTTTAGAGAGTACCATTGAATTATATAGCACTGTTAGACACTGTCTTGGGACAGATGCGAATCTTACTGTTTCATTTTTCACCTTTTCGATGTGGTTCTTCCAGGTCAAATTTGGGTCTAGTAAAATGCCAAGATAATTGATTTCTTTCGATTGATTTAGAATATCATCCATTTTAATCGTTAATGTATCCTGGGCTTCTGCTTTATCTTTAGGGTTAAAAAGACAGTAATTGGTTTTCCCGGTATTTACTTTGAGCTTGTTTGCTTTAAGAACTACGTATATGATACAGGGAGAAAGAACAGTTAAAGCGACAATGTGTTAAAAATCTGCTTGAAATTTGCTCCCAGTATTGCAGTGTGTAATTCTTCAACGATCAGGGAGGTCCTAACTAGCGGACTTCAAAGAATGCACGTATTTTTTTGCAAGAAACTAAGAATTTGGGCCAGACGGCAAACCCATAGAATTATTAGATTTTGAGTTTTCCGCATTTCTTACGAGCTTCCCAAAGGTTCAATAACAATCTCCATGTTCCCGTCCTGTGGCTGGGCTGATTGCATGTTCGCAGTTATCGCTGTTCATAGACTGCTGGACGCTCAAACTTTGAGTAAACCAGACTGAGCAAGAACAAAAATGTTGTTGCTGTTGTCATTGTTGTTGTTGTTATCGTTGCGATAACGGGGACTATTTCGTGACGCGAACATTTAAAAAATGTTCCTCATGCCTTTGCAGTGTTTGGTGAAATAAAGTAGGAATGTGTCGAGGATTTCCTTTATCAAAATTAAAAATTCATTAGGTACGTAGGTTGTGGTAGGTATGTAGGTAGGTAGGTTAGGTAGGTAGGTAGGTAGGTAGGTAATCATATGTAACGTGGCTAGCCTGCGAAAGTCTGAGAGACTTATTTCCAGTGGGGGCCACGGATGTTTAACCATCAACCCGCCGCAGCTATCATGTTTCCCTCACATGGGTCTGGTCGACCCGGGCTAGAGTTACGGACAGCAACCAAACTGTCCATAGCGCGGGACTCGAACCTCGGCCGTTCTGACCTCTGGTTTACGAGTCAGTCGGCCACGCGCTCTAAGCTATGGTTTGCTTAATTAAGCTATGCTCTCCCAGTACTGGAGTTTCCTAATTTTTCGGCAATCTGACAGTTAAAGGGTCTGTTTCATCCAGCATTCCTTGCACGCGTCGTCTTTTGGTTGGCCTTTGTTTGTCGCCATTTTCATGGCCCATGAAAATGGCGACAACAAAGGCAAACCAAAAGACGACACATGCAAGGAATGCTGGATGAAACAGACCCTTTAAGTTTCGTATAAGCGGCTTCTTATGAAACATACGTTTAAACTGTTTTTTCCCGAAAGCCGAAAGCTGAAAGCCAACGAAAGAACAATGAAGGGCGCGAAACTGAAACGAGGTTGAGAAGTAAGGAGCCTGGAGCCTGGGTAAGAATTTTAGAGGAAGATTGGGGAGAGAAGAGAATGAAGATGGAGAGAAGAAGGCGCGCAATGGCGGACGAGGAGGGCAGAGGGCAGAGCAGCAAAATGATTGAACAGTTTACCAGGCTGGAAAAAATTGTATTACTTTGTTATAGATGATTGTATTAGATACAGAATCCAATGAATGTTTGCTCAACTTCCTAGATGAAGTGGGAAGTGGACTTGATGCTACGTACGGAGCAAGGCCAAGCAAATTGGGAAGGCCCGCCAATAAATCCGCTATCCACCTTTTCAAGAGATGGGAGGTGCAAAAACGGAGGTTTTTATTTTGTTTGAGATTTTCGATTTTTGAGGCTGGTTCTGCACACAAATTTTGGTGTTCATACAAATTTTCACATTTCATCATACTTTCATCATTCATTTCAGAAACCATACATAAAGTGGCTTTTTTACTACTAAACTGCCAATAGTGGAATTTGGAAAGGCAAACTTTCCAGTCTGGTACTATTGTACACTTTCTATTGCCTCAATTTTCATTTACAAATGAGAGTTGCTTACATTTTCCAGTGTTACGTCATGGCGTGATTTCATTTTTGGTTTAAAGAGATGATTAACAAATTGAGTAAGTAAATAAAAGAGCTCCATAACAGAGAACATTGATGCTCCGATCCAAATCCCCATTTGCCCTCCTACATCACTTATTATGGTGTCATACGTATATTTCTCTTCTTCCGTTGTTCGTTGGAGTGACAGTTCACCAAAGAAAATATTCACCTTCAGGAAATTCTTTCTGATAAATTCTTCTGTCAGTGTGCTCTTGTTTATACCTAATGCTTTACTGAAGACACTTTTATAGTATGGGATATCTGCTGAAGATGGCCACTTTGAGTAAGAAAGTGATTTTTGAAAATGGACTTCAGAACATGGAAGCTGACATTTACAAGATTGGAATCCTTCAGCATCCATCGTTTGAAATATTTTCCACCAACACTCATGATCTGATGCAGTAATTGCAAGCTTCTTCTTTAGGTGTTTAGGCAATAAAGCATTCAGATAAAAGTCAACTTTGCTACAGTTTTCTGCAGCTTTGTATCCAAAACATGATTCCTGACAGTTAAGCACAGTATACTGACCAGGATATAAAAGGGGGAAGCCTTCCCCATTTGTGCAATTTGACGGATATGGATACTTCATCCTAAAAATATCTGTTTTCTTGATTTCAATGTAGCTTAAATGTCCAGCAGGGATTAGAACAGAACCCTTCCATGGAAAGGGGAAATTTGTATGATGTTGCAGCAATATTTCAACCCCATCTCCCAACTCAGCAAGTGGCAAAGGCATTGCATTTTCAACATCAAGGTATAGAATTATCAAGAAGCCTCCTTCTGGACCTGCCCTATTCTGATAGAATTTTCCGTCATAATTGAAATTATAGCAAGGAACTCGATTCACCAATAGCATGCTTTTAAAATCTTTTGAATAATTGCATGCTTTTGTCGTCCCAAACTTGCAGGATCCTTTCAGGTTTTCAATCATAAATGAACTCTGATTGAAAGACACTTGTTTGAGATTCGCGAAGTTTTTGATAATTTCACTGAGTATTGTTGATGTAAATTCAGCCCTCCCCATGTCCAAATTTTGATAATTCTGCACTCTTTCAAAGCTCTCCTTGATAAAAGTTCTGTTCCCCAGAGCTAGCAACTTTGGCTTGCTAAGACTTGATGCACAAATGGTGACAGAAGGAAATTGCAATTTTGTGGAAATAATTGTTTCATGTTTAATGGCTGCTGGGTACTTGAAGAATCTAACAAGGATTGATTGAAGTTGATGAAAAAGCATCCCTGAGAAGCCAAGCATTGATATCAACCAAACAAATTTTATGATGTTTGATTTTGTTATTGAGATGCGGGCAAATCCATGCATTGTCACATTTTCTGCTGATGTTTTTAACTCCATCATTGTTTGTTGTAAGCTATGCTTTATTTCATATGTTCATGTTTTATTCACCAAGAAGTGCATCCTATTGATCTGCATTTTTACCCATTCATTCTTTGATTTTCTGCTGAGGTGTTCAACTATGTGTTTGCTTTATCATCAGTTTGTTATTCACTCCTTGGTACCTTCCTTTCGTCAAAATGTTCTTCCACTTTATCTTGGTTTTGTATATATATTTTTTGTTTAAAGATTGAAGATGTTTCGTAAAACTTGCCTAGATCTTGTCCGCTTTCTTGGGATTTTTAAAGGTAAGCTGGTGAACCTTTTGTCTCCTATATGCTGAATGCGAATCAAAGAACGGTTTGAGAACAGTTGAGGGTTGTTAAAATTAGAATTCTGCAATAATTAATAACTAGATTGTCTTGTTCTTAGACTATTAACAATGACAAATTTTCTTCTGATGGGATCTTCAAATCTTATGTGACAAATTCATTGTCCTTTCTTCCATTTTTGAAGGTCAGTCGAGGAATATTTGAGGTTTGTTTACATTGGAAATCCACAGTAATTGATAACTGGTTGTATGCCTCCTTCTTCACAGAACTTCTTTTTGTCTCAGTATTTCCAGTTGTGTAAACCTTTAAGTTTATCTTTGCATAGCTGTGACAGCTTTGGTTCTTTATTCTCTTTTATTCTGCATAAATAATTAGAATTGAGAATTTCCAAAACTTGTTTTGAGGGTCTATTGGGATTTACAAACCAACTTTTGTTCATGCCATAGCTTTTCTCCCCTTCGATTCGTTACAGGAAAATATCAGGAATCCATTGAAATCAAAGTCCAGTTGCACTCTGGATACTTCAAAGAATCCGTCATTTGCTTTCAATGGAGTCAAGATGCTTGTTGTTCTGTTTCTTTCTGGTAGCTAGGTACTTTTAAAACCTACAAAAAGTTCTTGAATCTAAATTATTCTTCAAAGTATCTTTCCATTGCTCTGACGCTAATTTCAATGCTTTTTCAGTTTATTTCTGGTTGGCTATTGGATAGAATTCGAAGTTGAATACTTTCAAAACTGGCAAATCTTCTTGAAACCTTCAAAGAATCTTTCTTTCACCTTGACAAAAAATTTCGATACTTCTTTAGGTTATTTCTTTCTTGTTGTTGCATGGAATTCGGCCCTTGAAGCTGTTTTACTCCAGTGCCCTAATTCTTGTGGTGAAATTTTCTTCTGTTTGTATCCATCGTTTAAAGACGCTAATTAGAAAAATCGATTTGGTCTCCGCGCTTCTATTTGAATCTATTGAAGTGATTTAGAGCTTTTTTGACGAAACAAAGCAATTCTTGTGAGCCACCTGCATCTAGGAAATGCATCCCAACAATAATCAGAAATTTCATCAAATCATTTGAATAATATATATCTTGTGCACTCTTAATTCATAAATTTCAATTGAGTTTCTTGGTGGTTAGTAACAAATCTTGATTTTGCGGTGTTTTGGTAGTTCATTAACGTATAGGCGCAGGTGAGAGGACTTCATGTGTGTAAGGGCATACACTTACGGAAAAGCTCTATTAAGCCCTTGGGGGGGGCTTATTTAATTTTGAACGCGCCAGGGGGGGGGGCTTAATAGATAGGGGGTTCTTTTGAATTTGATCTCACTTTGTAATTTACATCTTCGAACAAAAGAATAGTGCTAGCATCTTCTTGACTGGCTTCTTCTTGCTAAAACGGCCCAATATGATAAGGACAACGACGATGCCGTGTTGTCTATCGGACCCGATTTTAGCATAGATAATTTTGAACCGAATATTGCACCATGTAAAACTACTTTTGTTCTGACAAATCTCGTGCGTTTTGAATGAGTGAATTGCACCGCTCGGATTTCAATTTTGAAAGAAACTGAACAGTGTATTCCTATTCGATAATTTGAATGTCAGGAAACAAATCTGCACAAGTGTTAGATGACTACAGAATAATTCGCGCAGTAGAAAAATTAGAAGCGGATTAAGAAAATTTTAGTCCTAAAATGTGAAATCTTTCTGTTGAACTGAGAACCTTTTTCCACTATGGCCTTGATCTAAGTTTCTTATAAACGAGCACAAGCGTGCATTTTGTCTTCCTTATTTTGAAAAGTTTTCTTGCAGCACTGTAGCTGACGATTGCGCCTGATATGGAACTGCTTATAAGAAACTTGGATTCCAACATGAAAACTTTCGCATTTTGATATTAAAAGTTTCTTAATTTGCTTCCTGCTTTTTGGGTGCATGAACCGTAAATGCACTTTCGTTCACTTTTCTTTAACATATTGGGCTTTATTGTTCCATCATCTGGCAAAGTTGAAGCGATGGTTTTAGATTCGATGTAGCCCCCTAGAAATAGACCATTCTCGTGATTACGTCATCACCAGTGCGGCGCGCAATGCATGTTGGTACTTGTAGTGAAATACGTGGCTATGAGTTAGTGTTTTGTGTATCAGGAGTATATGTGAAGCTGGTGGGAAAATTCTCGAAAATGCTTTCAGACAGCTGTTAAAAAGGCAACAAATTCTTTCAGACACTCAAATATTAACCTAAAATGAGATCACTCTGTTCACAATTCTTCTAAAGATACTTTTAAAGTACACTCAAAAGCTACCAAATATGCTTCATCTAAAAATAAATCAACGGGGTTAAATGCAGCTTAGCTAAGGGGACTGGGTCCATCTAAATATAACCTTTTGAATTTGTTGTTTTTGATCAACAAAACGATACGAGATAAGGGATCTGTCGTAAAGAATGGAACAGAAGGGGGCGGAAGGGATTTCAAAATTTGCCATTAAATTATGTAGTCTAATGCAAGAACCAAGAACTGTTTACATAGCCCCTAAATGCCTGCAAAAATAATTTGATGACCCCAGGGTTTCCAAATGTAGAAACTTATCTACTGTACAGTTCAATTTTCTTCCTGTGCATCATGCTCTCAATACCGACTTTATGCGACCTCAAGTATTAAGTTTTAAGAAGGTAGGGAAGAGTTTGAAGGTAACACTGTATTAGAATTGAGATGGAGAAACTTGCTAATGATCAAGAGAGCGGTAAAAATGATGCTGAATCTCTTTAAAAAAATTGTAAATATTGCAAAAAAATACCTTCATGGTCCATGCTTATCACTTGAAATATTTTGCTAGCCCAACATTTTTCATCCAATAGTTTTGCTGACCCTGTCAAATCCCTTCCGCCCCCCTCTGTTCCATACTTTATGACAGCTCCCTAAGTGGCGCCTGCCGTTCTATCGTGTCCCAAGAGATTTGCGCTCCGTCTGTGTGGCGACTGTGGAGGAGCTTTAGATTCATTTATCTCGGTTTTTACACAGCTGCTTAAATCAAGTTGAAACGTGGTTGCTGATTTATGGCAGAGGAAAGACAAAATTAGTTGTTGCTTGAAAAATATTATGCCTTTTCTCTGCCTTGAATCAACAACCACTTGTCAGATTGACTGAAACAAGGTCTCAAGCTCTAAGTTGAAGCCTGACCTATGCAACTGTATATCAATCGAGATAATTGAACCTGCAACTCCTCCACAGCAGCCCGACAAATGGGGTACATTTATTGAGACACTAATTGTCCTAAATGTCACACTGCACACACGCATGAAATTGTTGTTTACGTGTATTTGATTTGCATAAGAAAAGACCTTTTAGCTATTCTAAAAAAGAATCTTAATCGAACAATATTTTGTTACATTTTGTAGAATTTTCGAATATGCACAATAGCGAAAGAAATTCTAACGCCAAGGAAAATGACGCTTGATCCAGGCTCTTTTATTGAATAGCTATAGGTCTACAGGCTTGGTGTAGACTACATCTGTGCTGGGATGTGCATCATTCCCTTCGAATTGATATAAATTGTGAAGAAGGTCTTTAACGATATGAGAAACCTTTACAACAGTCTTAAAAGTCAATTTATAAAATTTTAAAGTCCTGATATCATCACCAAAGGCTCATTATAACAGCGTTTGGTTTCTTTCCGATTCATCTCACTATTTGTTGTGATTAGTGTCAGACGAAAATATTTAGAAATGACTCCTTCTAACAACGTCAAATTTTGAGCTCTCCACCACATGTAGAGTATTCGACAATCTATTTTATTCTAAATTGAGCAAGGTTAGAAATCTCTACGAGGATTTATCAAACTAAATGTATTATTTAGAAAGTAATAATGTTTTTCAGTCTTACTGTTGTTAAATTGGTTCTGCCACTGATTTTTGTCGTTTCAAGAGAGTTGTTCCTCCCAGAATCCCAATAAGCTACAAATGTAAGAATTTAAAATTTTAGTCTTTGAAGCAACAAAGTTTGACATGTCTATCCCTTTTAATATTGCACACAATTTTGTTTTAGGCTAAAATTATTCCTTTCAGAATACAAATAATCTACAATGTGAACCTTACAAACATTTTATCTTCAAAGGAAACAAGATCTCGTAAATCTATTTTTGCAACGATTTTCAGACAAATCCATGTTTGGGCTATGATTGCAGGTTTTAAAAACCTATGCCATTCAGAGTTTTATTTTTGAACTAATCTCGGTGTTATGTAAAAAGATTCAGAGCCGGACATAATTTGAAGGTTCTTGTGAATATGTTTGAAATTAGACTTTAGCAAATCGTACATTATTTGGTGAAATTTGGATTGTCAAATACTATCACTATTATACCTACCGGGTGACCCAAAAACGTTCAAATCCCCAGCCTAAAATAAAAACATGCTCCTCATTGTTTTGAATAACTGAAATGGCTGTGGTTCATACTCGGCCGTTTGGGTCGTTGAGGTCGTGCAGAAAGACCCAAAAGACAAAGGCTCACAGTTTGAATCCTTTCTCCTTTGGGTCTTTTTGTACGACCACAACGACTCAAAAGAGTGAACCAGGCTGTAAATCGATCCCCTGTATTTGACGACTTTTTCAGGATTTCAGGCATGCCCTTTTTATAAATCGTTAATTCGCGAGATTTACCGTGCTGAAAAATCTTGCAAGAAATACTCAATTTTGGGTGGTATTTTAACGATAGAACAACGTTTGAAGCATTCCAATCGGCCAGTTACTCATTTTTCTTCAAAAGATTCTGCGTCGGGCCACTTTTTTGGGTCACCCAGTACAAGAAATGAACATCTTCAAAACCAGCTGCAAGTTTTATGATGTATGACTCTAAAATACCCAAATATATTACTATATCATATTATCCTCACATCATGAAAATACTATCACTTATTCTAATAAAATACAATCTATTCTGGATATTTTATCTGCAAAAATATTAAAACTTTGGTATCTAAAATTTTCACAGTATTTGCCCCCGTTTACGTTCAATTTACAGCTAAAAACAGTAATTGTCAAGTAACATTAAGTCTGGTTTTCCTTCAGTCGTTCAGCTAACGTAACTCCTCTGCAGCATCAAAGCTCATAGCTCTATGCGTACAGTTTTACTGTAACTAACATGCAACAATTCAGCAACATTGAAACAACAGTCTTTCAACATCAACCCCTAAAGAATCTATTCTTCCTACCGTCCTGTCTTTGCATTTCTTTTTGTTTTTAATCTTACTTCAATTCAACTAAGAAGCAACATCTCTGCAACATTTGAGCAACAGGCATTCTACATCTTCCCCTGCAACAGTCTTGTGTCATGCCTATCCCGCATTTGGCAGGCTTCTATTTCTAATCCTACTTCATTTCAACTAACATACAACATCTCTGCAACATTTGAGCAACAGGCATTCTATATCTTCCCCTACAACAGCCTTGTGTCATGCCTATCCCGCATTTGGCAAGCTTCTATTTCTAATCTTACTTCATTTAAACTAACATGCAACATCTCTGCAACATTTGAGCAACAGGCATTCTACATCTTCCCCTACAACAGTCTTGTGTCATGCCTATCCCGCATTTGGCAGGTTTCTATTTCTAATCTTACTTCAGTTCAACTAACATGCAACATCTCTGCAACATTTAAGCTACAGTCATTCAACGTCAACCTCTGACTTCTTCTTCATGAGCACAATTCCAAATGTTACGGCTGCCAGCTAAAAATGTTCATTATAATTACAGAATATCTTATTCCTTACTCCGGGTACTCTGTCATCTCCTGGTGTGTCATTGAGTTCTGAATACACATTTATTACTAGAAATAACGATTGTTAGTGAGTGCTACGCATTGTATTGTTTGCACTGGTCCATTCCTAATTCCGCAGTTTACACTCATTGAATTGTGATACATGACAAATCGGTATATTGGCTTTGAGTCAGTTAACAATAGGAGAACGGAGAGGTGACGTAAATGTTCTTTTGCTGTCAATAAAAGAATTCCAACCATTCCGATACCATTTCAAAAGCCGCTGACCGAAGTCACTGCAAAATTGTTGAAAACAGAGAGAAAAACATACAAGCATCGAGAATCGATCACGCCTAGTGAAGCCGCTGCGCAGGAATAGATGGCTGCTTCGCAGCAATAAGAAACTAAGAATTGGAAGCATAGGTTCCAAATCTTTAAATCGGCGTAAAAAGCCGGGTGTAAAATTCTGACGTATTTCCTCTAACTGAATGGCTTAAACAGAAGCTTCAGATACTTATATTTGAATTCTGCCGTTGGACTTGTGAAAAATTTTGAAGATTTTTCGACATTACAACGCATTTTATATTTCATCACATTTGAGGATGTGAGGTCATCAAATTTTTAAATCATAAACCACAAAATTGATAGAGTTTTGCTTGATACCGCATTGTAGACATCCATAAACCATGGTTTACTCTGGAAATTTTTCATTACGCTGGAAACTACAGTCCTGAAGAAGTCCTGCATGGCAAGACGAAATATTGGTACTTAATATGTATTCTTTATTTCGCACATATTTGCTGTTGTTCCTCGTTGCATAGCGGTGTTCCTGCTGTCAAAAATGTTGCATTGTTGCGTCAAACAGTTTAGAAATCATCATGGTTAAAAGTTCTTTAAAATTTTTCATACATAAAGTCTAGAAAAAGAAGAAAAGCACTCTAATTCTGAGAATGTCAAAGATTTCAGAAAAAGTTCAACGGCAGATTCATATCAAAATAGCTAAAGTTTATTCGAACATTCTCTTGCTTCCCTGTGCTCTTTGACTTGATGATGGCGCTTCGGTCAACAGAGACTCATAATATTATTCTGGAAAAATCTGGCCCCATTTAGGCCCAAACTCTGCAATTCCTGGAGTACCAGTCAGATTGTGAGATTTGGCAACAAACAATCTTATTGAATTTTCAATTCGAATGATGCAGTTGATCAGATTTTAGGGACCTTTAGCAACTAGGACGGCGACTGCAACGACAACGCAAATGTACCCTTTGTTTCCGAACTTCGGCTTGAAAAGACTCTTTGTTTTCCGTTCAAATTTGCTTCCCTTGAGAGTCTGTGAAGTTGTCCTTTTCAATTGCACAACTTGGAAATCCTATTTCTAATGCTGTTCTTCAGATCTGGATCTTCAAAGTGAAATTCAGTGATTTTAAATTTTAATTATCCAGATAACAGAGCGTTTCAAAGTATTTAGGTGAAGAAGGAGATTCTGTCTCGTAGTATTTTACAACATATGAAGGTGTTGTGGCGCCGTGGTGTAATCCTCTGACATTGCAACCAGAATAGGCAGGCGGAGTGGGTTCAAGTCCCGGTAGAGCCCCAACACTTGAGCGTCATGACAAGGGGCCGCGGACTCGATTAGGTCTGCTCTATTTCTGCGATCCCAGCACGTGGCGCTGAAAAACGAGACTTCACCTTCACCTTCACCGAAGGTAATGTGGGAAACTATACTCAGTTTGTATCATACAAGATGACGTTCTGGCTGGCGTTGCCTCCTTGCTGCTAAAGGTCCCTTTAGAACGAAGTTGCTACGGCAGGTAGTTGAAGATTTCTCTGGTTTGTTTTGGTCTTAAAAAGATTGAAAATGTAGCGTCGAGAGACTCATTTTGCACTCGCCAGGTTAAAGTAAGCTTTCTTCTTCAGATTTATACCAAGTTTCAATGATTGCTTAACGTGTTTTTTATGGCATTTTCTTTCTGAGAAGTGATATCAGTCGCTTTTGAGCAAGGTTTACGGCAACGATACAATACAAGGGACTCATCGTCATAAATCTAATGCCAGAATTTGATCGCAGCTACTATCAGTGTTAACTATCTGCAGAATGTATCACGATGTCATTTGATTCATTATCTTCTTGAGAACAGCCAAGAGGCTTGCCAACAAATTGTTTGTTTTGTTTCGAAAGATAATTATCTATGCTTCCTTTCTGGAGAGCTGGAAGCTCTTCCGACACCAGAATCTCTATTCTGGAATCTTTTCATCCCTAATTGCTCCACCCAAACTTGTCATGAAACAGGGGCTCCCCCGGTTGGGTGCCTATAGGGTTGGTTTAGTGACTTGCAATTGAATCTTTAAGATGTTGGACAAGATACAAAGGTTTCAACAATGTAAGTATATTTAGTTACCTCTACGAAAAGGACACCTGCAGCCAGTCCGCCACTTATGAGCAAATTCTCTAGCGCCCATTCCTTCAGCACTTGAATACAACCCTGAAATTTAAGCAGAGGGTTCAAATCTTCAGACATAGCGGTGTCGAATTCTTTTTGAAAACGTTTCACATTTTGAAAACGGTGTAAAATGTGGCGGATACGCCTCCTATTCACACTAAAACGGCACATTTTTTGCTAGCAGATTTTGAAAACAGTAAATTTTGAAAACGGAACTCTAACCGGCACATTTTGAAAACGACATCGAGTGAATACTCGAAAAGGATTAAAACGGAACATTTTTTGAGATGTTTTCTGAGCGATGCTAATCGATCCTCAAGATGTAGGTACATTTCTTTGCCATCAAAATCTTTCAACGAGTTTGCTATACCGTCACATTTTTCACCATTTCCAAAACGTGCCGGCATTCTGTGAACTTGGTGTAGATCGGTAGAGAGAGAACGCATCTAGCTTTGTATGCTGCCTAAACTTTCGTTGTTTCATTTGATTAGTACAGTTAGTGGAATTTTTGCCAATCGCCCGTTCGTGGTTTACCGTTTCAACAGATCTTGGCCCAAATTTCTTTTGTTTTTATGTAACGAAATGTGATTGGCCAAGTTCATCATATTTTAACCCTATCTGGACCGGGGGGGGGGCTAAAATAGCCCCCCTCCCAGTTTTGTCTGCGTAACTTTTTTTGATAATTTGTAGGCTATTTCTTTTTCGTGACTTTTCCTAACTATCTTTTTCACATCTTCTCTTCAAATTTCGTCATGATATCTTATTTATTTCTGGAAATACAATAATTTTTTGAGAGAGTAGTTTTATTTTTTGTTTGTTTTATGGTCAAACCCTTTATAACTTTAAACTAGGATAATTCTTGACAGAATGAAGATAACTTAATGAGATTTTCTGCGCAACCCTAAATTAATACGAGAATGTGGAAAATGCTCAATTTTTTTATTTTCTTATTGATGACGTAATTCATGACGTCATATATCTAATGAATTTAGGTAATAAATATAGGATATCAAATTTCATTATTTTTTAAAAGCTATGTTTTTATAATAACTTAATGCTTTATCTGATAATCAAACTTAAAACAAGAGTAATATTCCCTCTGAATAAGTCTCTACAGTCAAATCAGTAAGACTATTGTTTTTGACCAGAAACAAAGAAAATTTATGACGTCATCGAAAGTACAACAATTACAGTAAAATAAATTAGATATTCGGACTTTTCACATCAAATTACACTAGACAGCCAAATTTAATCTTTCTAGCACTTAACAATTCGGAGTTCTGAGGGGGGGGCTAATTTAGAGGATGCTCAAAAAGCCCGGTCCAGATAGGGTTAAGCCAATGAAGATTTTGAGCTTATGCTTACCTTGTCAAACGGTTCATCAGCAGAATTAGCAGCATTTCCAGGTGCCGTGTGGTTCTTCTTACTTTCATCAATGCAACTCGTGGGAAACAGTGTTTGATTGTTTTTATGGTTTATCACCCAATCAGATCTTTTATAATCGTCAACGCCTTTCGCTCCACAACATTTCATCTGAATAAACAGAAGAGAACAAAATAAAAGTATTTTGATGCAATTAGTATCTATGGCAATTTACAAAAAATAAAATACCCAGGATCCTTTGCAGGTGTGCTGCAATTTCAGACTGTTTGAACACTGCCCCCGTGACTACCGAAAACTCTATTGAGCCCCCTAACAAAACTTATTTAATTTCGGTACTTTTTGGAGAGTTTATTCACTAAATCAAATGACCAGGATAAATGTATCTATAATGACCAGGATGTGAGTGGCTTAAAACAGTTTTCGTCAGGTAACTGGAGTTAAGCTCGGTCGAGTGACGTCAAACTCCGAATGGGTCACCTCAGAGGCCTCACCTCACAACTCACCACGTCGTCCTTCGGTAGGGACGTTAAACTTGGGATCCCATGCCTGGATGCGGCATGCACAGTGGGCCTCAATTAGCTTTCAGGAGCTAGAAATCCTGACAAGCCCACTCAACACAGACTGAAAAACAAAACAAAATATACTAGCGTTTCAGTTCTTTAACCCGTATTTTGCGGATTCGAATGGAAAGCCTGCTGTGATTTCTTGAACTGATACTGCACCTCGCTTCTCAGCCCCAGGTCTGGCAGTTGAGGTAAAAATGCTTTTATGAACAGTGTCTGAAATTTACCTCGCTGCCAATCAACCCCGAGTCTGGCAGGTGAGATGTTTTCCCATGTAAACAGGTCTTTAAGATTAGACCCTCAATTTGACGATAGCAGCAATTCTAAGAATTGACCTTTCTTTTACCAATTGCGAGAGGTTTCTTGTACCAATTGCTAGTGATTGTCACCCTTCTATTCTTTATAAAAATCATGGTTAACTCCCTGTGAATGACAAAATATTTTTTATAAAGAAATCTGGTTTAGTTGAAGTAGGTGGTAGAAAGAGTTAGGGTCCATGTAAAATGTCATACCAATCTTTGAGTGTCATCAATAGCTGTTGTGATTGGGTCGTCGGGTTTGATTCCATATGATTTCTGTATTGCGTTTGCTACTGCGTCGTTTACATAGCCTTCAACCTTAAATGCAAATAGGACACTATTTTTTGTTATGGGCCACATGCGAAATTTGAATTTACATGTTGAGTGGAAATTTCGTTCAGTTGGTTCTGATTAAAATTCAACTTCAGATTCAGACTGATAGAAAAGAAACTGCGTCAATGACGTCATCGAGCAATCTGAGATAAGAAAGTGTTTGGATAGATAAGCTTTTTGAAGCCATAAATCAAAGGTTTAAGGTCCAAGGAACAAAATATCAAGTGTTGCCGAATTTTGGGATCTGTTGCAAGGAGCCAGGGGGGGGGGGCTCAAAGTTACGAGTTTTCGCGCAGTTTCTGCTCTGTCATTCAGACTATGATTCATATCCAGATTCAAATTCAGATCGAGATTGAGCTTCAAATTCATTTCTGTTTAGCAAAATTTACAAGGTTTAACTTTTAGATAGATAATAAAAGATGCAATATTGGAAGTAAAAATAATTCAAACAACATTAAAGTAAATAAACGGAGATATAGCGACATAATCTCAACTTAGCACAGAACCGCGGCAGGCGCCACTTATCTTCTTATTGTTTTCATAGATCGAAAACATCAAATACAATAGGTTAAATTTAGATTACCCAGTCCCCTTAGCTAAGTTTGCTTTTAACCTCGTTGATTTACTTTAAGACGCTAAGAGTATTTTGGAGGAACCTTAGCGAATTTCGGAGCGGACCTTAGAGCCTAGTCCTCTGTACAGGAAACCGAAGAGTGTTGATCAAAATGGCAGTGAACAAGATGTAACAGAGACAAAAACCCGCCAGACTGATTATATGGCCGGAAAGACTGCCGGACGCTTCTAACTACGACTCATAATCAAACGCCATTATTTTCAAATGATGACATCTGCCTCGTTTTTGTTTAGGGAGCCAGTGCAGAGGAGGGATGAAATGTCATCATCAATCAATCGAAATTTAACATGGCCAAGTTAGGATGGAATGGGTTTTGCAGTGAACTTTAATGCTGTGTTTCTTCTCTTGGGAAATAAGGGGCAAATAGTTACCATAGATGCATTCGAAAAGGCGTTAACGGTAAGTTAATCTCTGTATTCATTTAGCGCTCAACGACACACCAGAGTGTTTACAAATGTGCTGCGCATAGCCTCGTTCGAAAGGAAGTTAAAAAGTGCAACAAATACTGCATTCACACTGACACAGCTAAACCAGCTTTATCTAAACTAGTTTAAATTTCAACCAATCAAATGACTGGATTTTTTGGCTTGACCAATCAGAAGGCCTTATCTGAAAACCTGGTTCAGTTTAAGCTGGTTTAACTTGCAGTGTGAATGGGGCAAAAGTCAGTTAAAAAGATGCCGTAATATCATGAGTCCCAGGATGAATGGTATCGGTTTGATGTATTAGTCTCATTTTGAATAGCGCTTCCTAGGACTCATTGTAATCAATCTAAAAACGCACCAAGCTATCGTGGGAAGTTTATTCAGATCTTCTACAATTTGACTCACTAAATTAGCTGAGATGTGTTTACCTTTGCCCTGAAAGCAAATGCAAATGCCACACAACCAATTTCCATTAGGATGATGAGACCAACAAGAACAATGTACTGCAATTTAAGAGAACATACATAGCTCATAACGACTCTAATGGAGATGGGAGATTAAAGGGAACCTTCTTGTGACCATACAGTATTATGCGCATACTAACCGGTTTTGTGTTGTGCAGGAAAATATAAAGCCCGAGTTACATTTTCCTGTACAACAACAAAACCGGTTAGTATGAGTTTTATTACCTGACATCTTCTAATCTTGACTTGCATTTAATGAAACACATTTTGTTAGCTATGAGTTTACTGTACATCTCAAGGGCCTAGGCCTAGAGCAGTTGTTGTGGCGACAAAAACGCGTCCTTGTATCGTATTATACAAGGCTATGGGGAATCCGCGGGAAAGGTTCGATTAGCCAATAGGCATGGCGGGATTCTGTATTGCCTCGTTTTTTGAAACTTCAGTCAGGTAAGAAACAGAGTTTATCAGAAAATAATGCAACCCACTTTCATTCAAGATTCTTCAGGAAATAATAAGATTTGAATCAATATGAGGAATACCATCTGAAAGTGCAATCTATCTTTTTCCATTGATATCTAGATTTGGTGGATTGATTGAATTTCTCATTGTTTTATTGACATTTTCGTAAGTATGGCCTGGTTTAGATGTCGGCAAGTGATAAAGAATTTACACTGATGATAATCCACTTTTGTGAGAGCATATTTCATCATTGCATAAGTAAAGGTTCCAAATCTTTAAATCTACGAAAAAAGGCGGGTGTAAAATTCAATGACCTATTTCTTTAGAATAAATGACTTGAAAGAAACTTTAGACACTTTTCTATGATTCTACCGTTGGACTTTTCAGAAATCTTGAATATTTGTCGAAATCAGAGCCTATTTTATATTTCAGCTCATTTTATGACGTGATGTCATCAAATTTCTAAATCGCAAACCAGAAGAGTGAAAGAGTTTTGCTTGATACCATATTGCAGGCATCCATAAACTTTGGTTTTCTCGAAAATTATTTGATCTTTCGTCAAGGGGTTTAGAAATTACGATAGTTTTAAGTTTTTTTCGAAACTTTTCTTGAATTCTTTAAAAAGGAGAAAAATATGGTAATTCTGAAAATATTGAAGATTTCAGAAAAGTCCAACGGCAGATTGACTGTAAAATAGTTTAAGTTTCTTTGAAGCCATTCAGTCAAAGACATAGATCATTGAATTTTACACCCACCTTTTCAAAGATTTAAAACCTATGCTCACTACATACAAATGCATGTCATGAGGATGAAATTGTCTTTTTCCCTTCTCAAGACATTACCTCAAGTGCTTTTAGGCCTGAAATATTTGAAAACATTATTTTCATAATTTTTCCGGAAAAGGGAGCTGATTTTGCTTTCTGCAGCATGCTGCATTTGAAAATGGTCATACTTAAGAAGTATCAATTTAATGACAAATAATTCTATTAATGTATCAAACTGCCTATCATAAAACAGAAGAAAGATTTTACTTTCAGATGGTATACATTACATCTACTCAGATGTTTTAATTTTTCCAAGATTTTAAGTACTCTCGAGTACCGAATAATCGTCCCCCCCCCCGCTTATTAATTTTTGAAAAATTTTCCAACCCCCCCCGCTCTTATTCCAACCCCCTCTTTTATCAATTTTTGGAAAAATGAAATGATAGTACACATAATTTCTGAATAAACGCAAGAAAGAGTCGCGAGGAGGGCTATCAACAGAAACAGAACTCAAAAGTAAATGTATTAGTAACATCACTGATCACATAAATATATATAAGAGACGAGTTTACCTAAAAACGACTATTTTCTATTTCTCCAAGACCCCCCCCCCCCGATTATTCCAACCCCCCCCGATTACTGTTATATTGAACCATTTCCAACCCCCCCCCCCCGATTATTCTCACCCCCCCCGTTTATTCGGTACTCCAGAGTAATTGTTGGGTTGCGTTTAATCTGAAACATCCTGTATAGCCAACAGGGTGTTTAGACCACTCACTGTTTAGTCAGGTAAATGCCTGATGCCCGGGACTGCCTGGCAGTTGTTTTCAAACGCAATTGAATGATGAGAACGGCGTACCACAATACAAATGCAATGCGAAATTATGGAGAGATTCTGCTCGTGATGGATTTGATGGACAAAGGAAATCAAAGGGAACCTTCTAGTGACTCATAGACCATCCGTACTCAGTTGCCTTGACAGTGCTTATTGGCAAAGGTTTGTTTACACCCATTTCAAGTCATGTGATCAATCTCTTGATAAAACATCTGATTTCTCTAACATATTTCATGCCATGAAAAGTTGCGCCATGCGTGCAGAATGTGGAGCATAATGCTTAAAATTGCCATGGCTATGGTCACATGACGTGAAATTGGTAAAACAAACCTATGCTGTGTACTGAGAGATCGAGAGGAGCCTTCTAGTGAATCACAGAAAAAGGATCTCTTGCTAGTGGTTCCTTATATAACTGGTATGGTTTTCCATACTATGGACTACACAAAGCAAACAGCACGATGTAACATGTTTAGTATCATAAGTGATAAACAATTTATATTGGGCAAACAACAATTGGTAGTGTGATACGACAATGGAATTCAATAAGTAATAAACAATATGGATTGGGCAAACCAACAAAAGAACAATTGGCATTGTAATATATGACAATGGGATGGTGCATTGCAGTACTCACGACAAGCAATAAACAATTAAAATTAGGAAAAGGAACAAAAGAACAATTAGTATTGTAGTATAACAATGAGAAGATAAATAGAATACTCACAATAAGTAATAAACATTTGCTTTCAGTACACGCTCCACAAAATCCAAGAAAAGCGACAAGAAAGACAATAGCCCCTGCGGCTATAATGAAATTAGCGGGCGTTTGCAATCCATTAGAGCCGAGTATTGTGTCGTAGTCTTTACTATTATACCGAATGAAACCACCGAAAGCTGCAAGAGCAATCCCAGCCACCTGAAAGACAAAAATGCATTATGTTTAAAGTGAGGCAGTAGGATTTCCATGCTGGTGCGGTGAAATGTAAATCGACCGTAGGCTGTGTATTCTTGAAAAATTTGACTCCTTATTTTATGTCACTTTTGTGTTAGAGCATTGTATTAATGAGTCTATGAACCAGAGGAATATAAAGTTACATTCAATTTTGTTTGTGAAAGCTGGAAGGTATATTTCCCTTGGTTTGGCTCCTCAAAAGGTCGCGCAGGCGTATGAATTCGCTCGCAGGGGAAGCAGATTTTGAGATTTCTCTCTAACTTTAGGCCTTAAAACGATTCTTAGAGCAAAAGTCAAATCCCTTTTGTGGTAAAGAACGACATTATGGAAATTTAGAAAAATATTTCTCCACTTTTAGGGCTTTCAGATATTGCGAAAGGACATCTTTTTTTTTATATCCATATAAAAATTACAATACATGCTACATCTACGTTCTACTATACTTTCTAATTACTCTACAACAATACAACACTACAGGGACAAGACCACAAGGAGCAAAAGACAATGACTACCCTGTGGCCGTTAACATAAAGACATGCAAAAAAAACAATTAGTAAGGACATCTCCTTTAAAGAATAGATAATAGAGTTAGTTATCTTGCGGAATGATAGACATTTTTGTGCTGTGTGTAGAGTTTGAGGAACTGAGAAGCTTCAAGTAAATTTCACGCAACTGGAGTTCAAAGTTTCAGAACACTCGTTATTGCTCACTTGGTTTGGTTTGGTAATGTTTGCTAGCGTTATATGTAGACTTTCAGAGACTGACAAGTTTATTTATCGACGTTGAGAGTGAAGGAACTATCATTCCAGCTTCAGTTTAATAAGAGAATGACTTTGCGTATGATGTAGCTGACAGGATGAAATGCAATCAGGCTTCAAAATTTCGGTTTACCCGCTAGGATGTGTAGAATTTCAGAGACTGAGAAGTTTTGTTATTCATATTTAGAGGCCACATTGCTCGTCTCCGAGAATGTACAGGAAATCTCAATTCACTAAGGTTCCATTTAAGCAGTTTGCGTGTAATAAAACGCAATCAGGGTCCAAAGTTTCAGCTGTCTCACTCACCAGAAAGAAAGAATTTCCCATCACCAGTAAAATCTTCGCACATCGTCTGCCGCAGCATGCCATCTTTCTTCTCCTTCTCTTTCAATAACTATTACACTAGTTTAACAGTGCTTCAGAGCGATGTTTTTTAAACTGAACTGGTTACAGCAAATTCGATTCGTTGTACTTGTATAAGATTCTGAAAGTGCGGCTTTGTTCGTGGTTGTTAAATGAAACCATCGGTCTTTGTTCGCTCACCCTTGGCAGTGGGTTATGCTTGCATTTGCTTTTGTTTGGTTGGCCTTTAGTCTTGTGTCAGCTTTTGTTCAGGAAATGTAATTTTATCCATGGGGAATCAGAGCTGCTAACACCTTGAATATAGTTGTGATTGACTCACCGCGAATTTCACTTCCTCGTTCGAGATTTATGTGGAGAAAGACCTGCTGATTTAGCTTGTTATTTGTGCTCTAACCCAGTCCCTTTTTATTGAAATTGGACCTGACTTTACCTCACAAAATTTCTCGCTTTCGGGTCAGGTTTCTGCAAATAATGGTTTTCAACCGTCCACCATGGAATTCACTTCCTCCATCGAGATTTATGTCGAAAAATACTTTCTGTTTGCTCTCAATCCCAATCCCGTAGTTCGCCATTTACCGAAAAAATGTTTAGTCTCCCCGGGCCTTTCTTTTTAATATTGCTCGCCCCAGACTATTCTTATAAATGTGAAAATGGTCCATGGGCAGGTTGAAACGTAGACTTATTCCATTCGTCCCTATGTTTTCACTCCATTCCGAAATACCCAGCACAAAATATGCAGCTTCAGAGAAGCATACAATCTCTTTTTCGTTCCAAAATGATTCAGTGCAATATCGTTGTCGTTCAGAGGCGTATGCTCCACTGGAAAAGTGAGGGGGTCTGGGGCGCCAGGGTGAATCTCTGTGCTGCTCTGCGCCCAAAGATGTTGGAGCACATTGATTTTGAGCGCCAGTGTGCGCCAAATAATAATTGGTATGTATTGTTTAATACAATCAGACATTGAATTGCCCATTGTTTTATGGCCCCTTTCTACGCCAAAATGTGCGCCAAAACCAGATGAGTTCTTTCTGTGTTCCGAAGATCTTCTGGAAATAGGCACTCTGATTCACCCTGGCTGGGCGTAGCCCCAGAAAATTTTTAGTGACTACGCCCTTCAGTCGCTCGGAAAATGAGGGAAACGCCCTTTTTAGTTATATTTTGCATCGTAAACATAGCTGTAATCAACACCAAATAGGCAGGTCGTTTTGATAACTTTGCAGTGAGAATTTATACCGATCATTGGAACTAGTAAAGTGAAAAAAGAAAAGTTTAGCGACCAGTCCAACATATCAAGTACAAATTACAAATTGTTTCTTTAAGCTCCATTGCAAAATGATTTGCCACTAGTCTGTCTTGTCCTTCGATCTTAATATTTGAGGAAATTTCTCCCTTCGGTACTTTGTAATTGTCTAGTCGGTCGACGGCATCATTTTTTGCAAGAAGCTTCAGCAAAAGTAATTGTTGTTGCAATTTATATCATTTCATGCATGTTATGATACAGGCTCTTTGATGAGATTGTTTCAACAATGGCAGCAAACAGGGATCCCTATAGCCAGCGGCATGTTCAAGCTGAGATAACAAGGGATATTGGAGGTGAATGGGTCTGCGGGCAAGACCCCAGGAAAGTTTTTGAAGATATGCATTCTATTTTGGCTTAGAATGCCTCTTCCAGCAGAGTTCGAGCATTTCTGAGAAAGCAATAACTTGCTACCAACCCTTGAAAAACAATTCTTTGCTTGCTTTTCAAGAATCTCAGAGACCACTTCTTGACAGATCTGCCCGACCCCCTTCCCCACCACCAATTTTATTACATTTTCGTGCGAATCTCGAGGACCAACTTCTTGAAAAGGGGGGTGTCCGGACCCCCATTCCCCCCTTGGGTACGCCACTTTTGTCATTGCTGAGATGACTGGACCTCTCTATTAAGCCTAGGTTTGCAGGTAGAGCGTTTTTCTCACCTAAAACAGAAACAAACCCCAGGAATACTAATGTATAAACAATGTTGGTAACTTTTGAATCCAAACATTGAGTAAAAATGTTTGTTTTTTTAATATTCTACGTCAATTCTTCGGCATTCTCCTTTCTTGTTAACCACTGCAGCAAATATGATGGCGAAGAACTAGGAGAAGAAGATGATACCAATTCAATTCAAAACATGTATTTTATAAAAGAACTCTTGATAAGAAACTCAACTCTCGGATGTTACCCGCAGAAATAGGGATAAGTATTCAAGGCAAGATTTTTGTATGAAGCTGTTGATAGGAAACTTAACTCTCAGATACTAGAACAAAATTGATTAAGAACTTTTTTTATAAAAGAGAATACCCCTAAGATCCCTAAAACTCCTTTTGTCTTAACAAGATCTCGTAGGGGACTTTTAAAGCTATGATGGACCTGTCGACGGGTGAATAACAAAGCGTCATCATCTGGTCAATGAGCAAAGGGAAACAAGGGACTCAAGGTCGTCAGTTTAATTTTGACACACCCAATGCAAAAGTCAAATATTTAAATGAATACAGACCTCTATTGATAGAACTCCCACAGCCAGGCCTCCACAAATAAGCAAGTTACTCGACGCCCAAGCATTCATAACATCGACACAGCCCTACAATGAATCGTAAATTCCAGAATGAGATGAGAATGTAGTAGCAGCAACCTCCCTCGCAGAGACATTAAAATAGGGGACTGATTGTATTAATGCCTCTGTGAAGGAGTGTAGTAGCAGCACAAAGTGAGCACAAACGTGTTGAAAGGATTGCATACCTGTAGTTTGCAGCCTTGACATCAGATTCTCGCAAACTGCTCATCATTCTCAGGGTAACATGTGAACTTATTAATACAGTACATGGTATAGCATGAAAAAAGCTTTAATAGGCCTAAGCTTGTCATAAACATATTGATTGGCCATATTCATGCCGTCTTCAGTCAGTAGAAGTTAGGGGCATATTCTTTGTTGGCAGGGGTGGTGTTAGAAATCTTCTAACAGGGGGGCTAAAGTTCCTCCGTCAAGAACCTAAAATATCCTCTGACGGGGAGGGGGGCTAGATGCTTCTGACGGGTGGCTGTAGCCCCCTCTAGCCCTCCTCTGGCGCCACCACTGTTTGTTGGGCTTCTATGAACCTAGTTCATCAGGGACTCAGGTGAAATGGTGAAAAGATTAGCCTACTTAGGCCCATTCTGAGCTATCAATCTGGAGAACTTAGCGGACATAAGAGTGTAAAGTTGACACTGTCGATTGAAGCTTGAATCACATTGTAATTCGTGGAATTTTTTTAGCTAAAGCCATCACAATTTCTTGAGTGTTAGACCCTAACTAGGATCACTTTTTTCAGAGTAAAGAGCACAGGGAAAAGAGGGATTCAAGTAATCAGTCTGATACTTACCTTAGCATGAAACACAGTGCCATTATTCTTCTTGCTATGATCAACGCAACTTTTTGGAAATACTTTGCTATTCTGTTTTTTGTTGTTGAGCACCCAATCAGAATTCTCATAATCCTTAACACCGTCAGCCCCGCAACATTTCATCTGAAAGAAAACAGCATGGTTGATGTACCGCGCGTCAGATTTTATGGCTTGATAGTACCCTGTGTGCCAGAATGTAATTTTTAAACACCCTTTTTGAAGGTACTAAGAAAGAATTAGGACTCACGTAGAGACTCGTACCTTACGCTGAATGCCATCAATAGCGAGCGTGACTGGGTCATAGCCTTGAACCATATATGTTTTCTGTATTGCATAGGCAACGGCGTTTTTTACGTACCCATACATCTGAAATAAGAATGAATGAAATCAATCTATGAACTAACGAAATCATTTGAAAACTTGTAGAATTATGTAGTAACGTAAAGTGAAATAACCGAAATTTTTGCAAAACCATTTACTGAATGTTTACAACGAATGTAAACATTTACATTTGTCCATATATCATGCGCTGTAGGAAACGAAGTGAATTTGTTATGTTAAAAGTGATATTCAAAGATACCTTGGTCTTCATTCCTCTCGCCTTTTGCTTGCTATTTGGTTTGAAATAGTCCCTTTTCTTTGCCCAGTGCAACATTACTTCTCATGGCAATCTTGGATTTTGATCATGTTTTGATATTTCCTAGCGCGCAGGGTTACTGCGATGTCCGTTGCACAGCCAACCAAAGCTTGTTTAACATAATAAACTCACTGCATTGCCTTCTGCGCATGCATATTTACAGTTGGTATTTCCAATAAATGAGAAGCATTAGTTCAAACCAACTATTTACAAATAGAAATAAATACTTTATACAAGAAATTAGCAGCATACTTCGCAGGTACTTTTGTCTTCCTTCAGTCCCAGCTCAGGGTTTGATGAGATAGAAATGTTTTTGTCGACTTTGCTGCGGGTCCATGGGTGAAAACCTCCAAAAAGCCTCATTTTCACGGACCAGTGAGACGGTGTATAAGCGAGGAGAAGTAAAGAGTTTAGATTTTGCTAAATTTACCTACCTTCATAAAACGCAACCAGGACAAAGATGTGCTTCAATATTCGGAATCTTTTTGGAGATTTCTACTCTCCAGATGTTTGGGTAGACGTGTTTAAAATATCTCGCGGTTTCGAGAAGTTACGGTGTAGGAAGCAAACCCGAAGCAGATCACTTACCAACTGTCTATAAACGAATGTGAATGCGACACAACCAATTTCAACAAGGACGATGAGAATAACCAAAAAGATGTACTGCAATACAAAATTATTGGAAGATTTTTAGCTCATGAAGAATTTTCCTGGACATAAGAGGGGATCAAAGGGAAGCTTTTTTTGAAGGAGGGGAAGATATTTCACTAGGTCATTTGCTTGACCTTTTTCTTGTTACCATATAACATGCAAATAAATAATGGCTGTCTTACATGCATGCTGTTGATTAACAAATAAGATCTTTTATGGTGCAAGCATAAGAGAACATTTTAACTCGTAGCAATTCGTCGCCAGGCAATCCTACATTCAACAGCAAACTTGTAAGATTTGTTCCATTCCTATGCCTCAATGTTGTTGAGGAAAACATCACTTGGTTCCTTTTGCAAGAATATCTGTGCCACGTTTTAACAGTCTTCAAGGGAAGGGAGAGATTTATTAGCGTTTTCACATGTAAACGACCGTAGAAGGATAAAACAGCTCCATACAGTATTGCATATTTTTACCAAAGAAAGTATTTTCAGGGCCTACCAAAAAACAGCTTAGTTTGACTTTGACGAAGCAATTCTGCAAGTGATCGAAAGCAAGATTGAAAGGTACGTTGTGTTGAATCACGGAACAAAACTTTCGCAAGATGGTGAAGGAAAAAGGCTCGCAAGAAATTTAATGGATACACTTTCAGAAACTACGTAGGCATGATGCTAATACAATTCTTAGATAGCAGAAAACATCACAGAACCAAAGTTCTATCCAGTTTTAACACGATGCCGGTAGACTCCCTACATAGTCCAAGCTATCACAACAACAGAATTTTAAAATGGGGAAAACGCAGCTCTCTGATTAGCAAAAATGCCAGAAAGGCCTTGGAAACTGGGCTCAATGAAATTTATAATGAAATAAAAAAACTTACTGTAATTAGTAAGCATTTTCTTTCAGTGCATGCTCCGCAGAATCCAAAGAAAGCCACGAGAAAGACAAAGGCCCCTGCGATGATAGCGAAATTAGCTGGCGATTGCATTCCTTTATCGCCAAGTATTGTATTGTAGTCTTTACTTTTATATCGAACGTACACACCAGACGCTGAAAGGCCTATTCCAGCCAGCTGAAGAGATAGAAATAGGTTGTGTTATTGATATCAAGCAAAGCAAACAAAGGAGGGGGCGAAAGGGGGTTGAAAATTTTGCGCAAAAAATGATTTCATCTGCTGCTTTGGGTCTTCGTTACGCCTTTCAAAATTATGATGAGGCATGCAATCTCGTTTCAAGTCCTAGCTAGACGCCCACTTTGCTTAGGCTTTCAGAAATGTGTGGATTTCAGAAACATGGTCAATGTGTAGACGAAATAGAACTCAGTCACCGTTTAGATTATACAAACTTATTTATTTAGATCAGTCCCATGTAGACCTAGAAGTTAGGTCGAATCAATACGGAAGACAAACAAACAAACAAGGGTTGAAACTGTTGAAGTATGTAATGCACTCACCAAAAACAACAAATTGCCCACCAACAATATATTCTTCGCACATTTTCTACCACAACATCCCATCTTTATTCTCCTTTTCCTGTAAACACTGTTACTCTTTTCTTAAACTATGGTTGCTCATGAATTCTTAAAGTCTGGTAGCTCATGAACCATTTTGCAGATTTAAGGGAGTGCATAAAGTCAAACCAAATAAATTTAGGCCTAATGCCTGCTAAAGTACAAGTAAATTCGAATGCGAAACAATGAATTCGAATAGCGATTCAGTTCGAAATGAAACCGTGCTAAAGCGGATTGATTCGAGATTCGAATGACGTCTCGCTTTGCAGACTTCGGTTCATTTCGTTTTCCAGTTAGCCGCGTAGCCGCGTCGCAAATATTACATGAATGTTGAACAAAAATGTTTTATGTTAAGTTTGCTAACCTGTCCAGCCCTGCTGAGTTAAAATATTTCGTCATGAAACCATCTTTTTCAGTAGAGTGGAGGGGTGTGTTTGATTGGGATCAATTTAAAAACGCTAAACTTGGTAGACTCGGAATTTGTCTCTGATTTGACTCCGAAATCTTCACAAACGGTAGGTTTTGTAAGTTCGGAAGGTCTTTTGATTATCTATTCTGCTCCTAAATGCAGAGGGTTTGGAGTTGTTGTCATGGCAAGCAGATGATTGTGAAGTTTCAAATTAATCTCCCTGGTTTTAACACGTTCAAATTATGACAATATCGTTCCGTTCCAACGGTCAGTTGAAATCCTCGCAGTGCCTCCACAGCAGTGCCTTAAAGTAGCTTCGCAGTGTCTTCACTGCAGCTTGTTTACCTTGGTGCCAGTAGGGGCTATGTCAGAAACCCCCAGATTACCATGCTTTACCCTAAAAGCCCCTTCCTGGAACTAACTGTTACCGATTTCTGTTTGGCGAACAACAACATGGCATTCGAATGCCGCGCGCATTCACTCTAAAGATCTGCCCAAAATCAAGCGAAGGACGCGGAAACAGGAAGGACTTGGCTGCGAGAGTCTACTGGAAAAATACTTCTAAATCTTTGATCAATCAACTGATATTACAATCGTACTCCCTGTCAAAAGGAGTAAAGGTTCACTCCGTATCAACCGGAGACGAGAGGCTAAAGAAACTTTGGAAGAGGAGAAGGCATTTGACTGCCAAATTCTACTAGAAAAGTAGCTCTAAAGTGTGCGTTTGCCCAGTGTGAAGAAAGGGGTGAATGCAAACATGGCTAGTTTTGGAAGAGCATATGCAAAGTATTTTATGATGGCTGGAAATATGTTATTTTTTGTGAGTATACAGTGACCTAAACTTATCGACCTTACTTTCGTGAACGTTTCAGTTTACTCAGTGTCATAATGTCATTTTCTTACATCAAATTTGAGAAAGAAAGAGGAATGTCCTAAATTGAAGTTTCTGGTTGATTTCCAAGGAAAATTATAACATCACTGAAATTTGCCTAAACCTTGGCAACAATTCTAGTTCGAGCTGTAAACTGTAAGTTGAGAGATGCTCAGCATCATATCTACCGAGAAATTTGAACTTACGTACATCATTGAAAATATTCAGTGTCCGTCTTTGTCTTGAGTTCGAATCCTGCTCTGGTCATTTCAGTTGCTCGAATTTTACTTTACGACTCATAATTTACCGTATCTCTGGTGCAAACATTTGCACAGCCATGATCTGCATGATAGCGGTAGGCCGTTTGGGTAAAGCTCTGTTGGGCCACTGCTGAAAACTCTGTTTTTTGCAATGATGACGGCTTTGAACTTTCAAAAATATGACTGAACCCAGATCAAAGCAATGTTCAGGCAGTATTGGCAAGCCAGCTGTCGAAATCTGAATTTAAGTGACGAAGAGCATAATTGGGTTTGCAAGGATAACATAGGTATGCTGAATGTAAGTGGGTAATGTAATTGCAGGAAAATAGTAGAGCGTAAACTGTTATTGCAACATTTGAGACACCAAGGAGGGTTGTTCAAACAGTTGTTGGTAGAGAAAATCTGTGTATCATGATTTGAACGGAATTTGTTCACATGTTCTTCTTACCCATTTAACTGTAAACTTACTCATGATTTACAATCAAAATTTGTATTACTCGTGTCACCTCTGCAGATCTTGCTTTTTAGACCGATTCAGTAACAACCTGTAGCTTCCGATTTGATCAAGTCCTTACCCTTTTCCATTAATGATTAAATGATTATTATTTCAAAGGGTTTTTTATTTCAACCATGGATCCGAAACCTATAGTCCAGAAGAGAGAAGTTTAGCATTCGTAGGCATTAACCAGATTTGTATCCGCCATTTACCTGTCCCCAGTCCCTTTTTGCATTTTCGATATGGTTTCTTGTAGACTTATGTACTTTCATGAATTAAACCATGTATTAAACTCACTATTTAAGTCCCTTCACCTTTGCTCATTGAATTGAGTTGAATGGATGTTGTTGTTGCTGCTTCAATTGTCATTTTGGTGGTTTTGTTAGACAACGCAGTTAAACTTTAGCTGCGAAGGAGATTTTGCAGCATTCTGTGGACAATTCTCAGGAAGAGTGAAAGGAAGGAAGAGGTTGTTTCTATCCTTCCATCACTTTCACATCGGCCTCCTTAGAAATGTCTTGATTTCTCCTTCGCAGAAGCACAGAGCTGTGGTACCCCGGGTACCAGAGCCAAGAGGCCACCCAGGGTAAGAGCTGTGGCAATCAAGCACAAATGTGGAGCCTAACTACCCATGCACATATAAGCTCAGAGACCCAAAGTATTCAAAAGTATTGATCTGCTAACTTAGTTCTTTCTTTTTCAGCTAAGTGGCCTGGCACTGGCTGGATTAGGGAGCTGGATTCGTGTCAAGAGCAAAGATTACGACACTGTATTGGGTACCAAAGGCCTTGAGACCCCTGCCAATTTCCTTATCTCCGCTGGGGTGGTTGTGTTCCTCGTCGCATTTTTCGGATTTGTTGGAGCTTGTACAGAAAATAGATACTATCTACAGGCCGTGAGTACCTTATAGATTGCTAATTTGCAGTTCTTGACACATTCCTCTTTTGGTACAAGATGTCAGAATTTATTTGCAAGGCAAGACGATGAAAGGACACATTGAGACCTTGACAGAATCATGCAATGTGATACTCAAAAGGCTGAAGTGTTTTGTGATATTCGTCCTAATTTTCTGAGCATTGGAAATGTAGGTAGTGTTTGGTTTACAGAAATTTCGTAATTTCAAAATGCATGAAAAGAATCCCTAAACCCTCGATCAAATCTTGAAGCATCTCCTCGCTCAAACTTATTTCATTTTCCCCAAGAGTTGTGAATCAGATTTTTATAAAAGAAATAGGTTATACCAGCTGATCGTTTGTTGAAAAGTCAAGTTTTAAGCCTTGAGGAAATGAAAAGCATTTGGACGTTTAGCTGCAGAACGTTTAGCGACGATCAGCTAATTCTTGTTCACGCATTTCAAAGTGAAGGAAAATTCATAAACCCGATCCTACCTGGTTACAATTTTAGAAAAATGAAAAGAACATCGCAAAAGATACTTTAACCCTTTGGCTATAAACCAAACTTTGATTCATTCTAATATTCAAAGATGCTCTGCATCGAGACTTTTTAAGTCTTGTGAAATTCTTTTTGGTCCTTGTCATGAAATGATCAGCGAAAAGCTGCAATAATTCCAACATGATCAAATGATCATAAGAATAATCAAGAGGATTAGAATAACCATAAAATTATCTTTCGTGACAAGTATTCTCATTTACATTTTGGAAGTGATTTACCCCTTGGAAATTTGTCTCTAACTTTGTATCTTTCTTCTTACAGTACATCTTATTAGTTGGATTGATCATTTTCGTACAAGTGGCTTGCGTTACTTTCGCATTCGCTATCAGACATAAGGCAAGTATTACTTGATATCTTTATCTTTAGTTTCTGATTATTAAGTTTATCAAGCCTGATTATCTTATCAAGTTTAGATTTCTTAGCTGTTTGTGCATAATCAATCTCAAATGATTTAAAGGCAGTCTGTCACGTCTCTGATTGGCCGCGACAAAGTCAGAACTCAACACAACAGATTTCTTTTTGAATTTGTGTATTTGAAACAAAGGATGGCTGATCGTCTTGACTTTCTACGGCCATAGAAAGTCAGAGGATTAGCAGCCATTCAAATTTCATATTCTTGGTATTGTCCAAATCACCCAATCAAATGCGTGACAGACTGCCTTAAGATGTACTTCAAATCTAAAGATAGGTTTTTTTACAAAGGGGTGCTCTCCCCCTCGATTTGTTTATTTACTGAGAGAGCTCCTCCTTTACGAAAATTCTTCTCCATACAAATTTCTGATACTCTGCAATCTTATCAGTAATTTTGTCATCTTCTGTAACTTTTTGTATTGCAATATTTGTAAATTTGTTACTTTAAATTATTTTTGTATGCAGTTGAATTTTTGAAATGAAACTGAGCTGGGCTGAGCTGATATGATTTGAAATCTTTCAAAATTTGCTCTGAAAGAAACAGCTCAAATGATCAAATTGATACCCGTGAGTAGTTAGGCCCTCTTCGATCATACCTTAGCGGTCTAGCTCCATTTGCTAACTGAATCCGATTAAATCATGATTTTGGTTTTCACAGGAGTGATTGGCATTTCATTTCAGTTTTGACATCCTATCATTCTATTCAAATTTCAGACTGAGTATTACATAGGTAGATCATTTGCATTTGCCATTTCGAAAATGTACAACAAGACAGGATATGAACCAATGACAAAAGCTATAGATGAATTTCAAAAGACGGTAAGGCAAGTTTATAGCTTTTATATTTGAGCTGACTTTCTCAGGATTCTCTCTTCCACGAAATTCTACTTATCCTTGCATTGTTTCATGTTACCACAGGATTCACTTTTCATTGAATTTCTGATGAGTTTCTAATTGTATCTGCAAACGAACTTTTGGAAGTTTTTCTTTGAGTCACCAGAAGGCTCCTGTTTGTAAAATAATTGTCTGTTGCTCTTTTACCTGAAATGTTGTAAGCTTTGTGCGTCATATAAACGTTACCTTTGTATAGTGAGTCGAAGTATCCGTGGGCTGCAAGAAGGTTACCTTTTTTCATGTATTCTCTCTGTTGCATCTTTCAGCTGAATTTCTGTTGTTCAGATTGCGCTTAAGCATTCTTAAAGGATCTAGGAACTGCAAAATGATTAGCTACAGTGATGTATGCCCCGTGGGTCGCAAAAAGGTTACATTGTCTTTGAGCAGTTTTTCATTTTGAAATTTTAGCTGATTTGGTTGTTAGCGCCGTGCGCCTTAGAGAGGTTACCAACTTATAATGAAGTCCTAGTTCTGTGCATTGCTGTGAAAGGTTATCTTCGCTTAGTGATTGCATTTCTTATAGCTCAAGTGTTGTGGCGCATATGGTCCTGATGATTATAAAAATGCCGAAACAGACATCCCGAAGAGCTGCGACGATGAAAATCAAATCATTGGTAACAGAATTCCTTTCCAAAAGGTATATACAATGTTTTCTTTGAATAAGCCATGAAACGGCTTCAATGCAAGCCAAATGTTAAGGGACATGCCTCGAAAATCAGTCGTTTGCCGTTCCTCGATCGCACTTCTCAAGCGGAAGATATGAAGAAAAATATTTGGACGTAATCCAATTTTGATAACCTACTTTTTTATGCTTCGTCGTTGGCGAACAAAGGTTGCAAATTTTCGTTGTGTCCGCCGGTTGGCCGTCGGCAAGTATTGATGGGTTTGTTGCGTGTCGCTCTTAAAATTGAGTTTTAACATCCTGTTGCATTGGTTCATCCATGTGTCCATGATCGACAACGACCAAGAGATATGATCTGATTTACCACTCGTTTTCTGTCTTGGATTCAAATTCGAGGATATGGCTGAGTTCTCGGTCTGTCGTTTGTGGCAGGTTTGAGCTGTACTTAAGTTGGAGAAATATCGAGAAAAGTTCATGATGATATGAATGTTAGCTGTAAACGCAGACGACGCAGTTTGCCGATATCCGGTTTCTTCGCGTGGAATGCCCCTTTAAAGTCTGTTTTGGAGGATTTTGAGATGAAATTCTCAGATGAAGTTTTGAGATGAAATTTTGAGATGAAGTTTTGAGATGAAATTTTGAGATGAAATCTTGAGATGAAATTTTGAGATGAACTACTAAAATATCGCTTGAGTGCAATTTGATTGTAATTTGAGTACAATACCACCGCTTGAAATCATAAAATCGCTTGTAATTTGAATACAAAAGCTCTGTGCTCAAGTTGGCGTGTGACCCGTAACCCTCAATGATGATCAATTTTAAGGAATCTGATGATGGGGATGAAAACTACAGGCTCAGAAACATTGTACCCTTTTCTTGCTCACCCACTTGTACTGTTGTGTACTTTTTCTGTGATGTGCAATTTATTGCAGGGCTGTGTTGACACAATGAAAGACTGGGCTTTGAGCAACTTACTCATTTGTGGAGGCTTGGCAGTGTTAGTACTGTTTATAGAGGTTTGTGCTGACTTATTAACATTTGGTTTATGTAGGCTTTCTTAAATACGAGTGATTTCTTGATGAAGACTTTTGAACTGCCAAGTCTAGGAATTTCCAGTTTTTCAAGCTTTGTGTATACTTTATTCTATTGTTATCTTCGTTTTTGTCTCCTCCGGAAAGGTAGTTCACTCACTACAGTTAAGGTAGTAGTCTTGAAGAAGGATTAAGGTAGTAGTATCAAGTAAAGATTTCGTTCAAAATAAAGGTGTCCGAATTGCTCCATGGCACACTTTGATATTGTCTCTCCTGCTATTGTTGATAGACTTGAGAATAATCCGATTCATATAGGGCCTAAGTTGATTTAGTTTGCTCTATGTAAAGTAGCTTAGAAGTACTAAAAGCTCCTGTTCAGATATTCGTAGTGTCAGTGACCTGAAACGTGAAACTGAAGGTGTGAAAACTTACTCACAGGAATGCTAGGAACTGGAGTATTTCTTTTAGTTCACACAACTCTCATCCCCAGGATCCCTCCTAGAAAACGCCATCATTTGCCCTCGAGGTTTAGTCACCTTTCCTATTTATTCATATATGGACAAATTGCCTTTGATTAAACACATTTTGTTACAGTCATGTCGCTTGAGTTTACTGTAAATCTTCCTGGCCTAGACTAGTTGCTGTGGCGACAAATGCACCCTTGGTCAAGTCACCCTTTTCCTGAGATTTTACATTAATTTTTGACACAAGAATCTTGCAAATCCACCAAAAATTCATGGAGTTACAAGCATTTGAAGTTCAAATTTGTGCGAAAGCTGAAACCAGAGGCCTCAAAATGACATTTTTGGTAAAAGCCCCACAGGCCGTCGTTTCTGTTATTTCTCAATTGTTTCAGGGCGAACCAAGTGGGATTCAAACAGGTTCTCGATAACTTAACTGTCAAGCATATGGATGTTTTGAGGAAGCAGATTCAGTCTCTCGCGGATTATGTTTTGAACCACTGTTTTTGGCCTTATGCAATGTTAAGGAATTTAGAGAATGATCGCAAGAAATAATTTACTTTAGAAGTCCTATTTGGTTTGCTCTGATATCAACGAGAGGTATGACATTGGATAAGCTTCTGTTACCTCCGTCTTCGAGCTTTTTTCAATACCAGTAATCTGGGGGGTCTCTGGTTTCAGCTCTCGCATAGTTTTGATCTTCCAGAGCTTGTAACTAAGTGAATTTTCAACCGATTTGCACGATTTTAGTGTCTAAATAAGATTATTTCATAATCTTGGGAACAGGGTTATCTTTCTTTGAGCCTGTTCATGTTGTCCTTATTTTTCAATATTTCATCAAACGTCGAACAATTTTTTGAGGCACCCTGTATGCTGATCGCTTTTTCCCAACCTGCAGCTACTTGGAATATTGGGATCAATTTCTTTAATGAGAAGAAGGAAAGTCTCACACAAAAGCCCAAGGACAAGTTCAACAAGTTCAGCATGAAGAAATCAATAACTGAGTAATGACTCCGTAAGTTTAGGACAACTTATACGTTGAATGGCTTTACAGCAGTATGTGATAGCTATCTAGACTTATTTTAATCGTCGAAGTTTTGCGCCTCCATGAGCGTATTTATTTCGTTAGAATTACGACTCAATGCATAGGCTGCCAATCCATGATAAACCTTGTTCGTTTTATTAACTGAATTTAACTGAATTTTTTTTTAACTGAATTGCATTAAAAACTTGGCAACTTTTAAGTTTTGCTTTTTGGAGTAGTCTGTAGGAAGGCGGTGTATGCAAAATTGCTACATCGTTGGATCCCCCTTCCAGATGCTCAGAGGCACATATGTAACCAAACCCCCTTTCAGGACCTATCCCCTCTGGCCAAACGGAGAAGCATTTTGCGTGGCATTCTAATCACGTATAAGTTTTCTGTCATTTTGTCAGGGCTTACGAATGGTACTCACAGGAGATGATCATGATTTATACTCATCTATTGGAGTGGACAATGGCAGTAAAAGTGTCACTTAGATATGGTGTAACGTTTCACATTCTGCTTGTCACTTTACTAATTACGATCAATTCGACGAGTTTGGCATTATAATGTAGCCTCGACATGATGCCATCAGCTAAATCAGCTTGCCTGAAGACATGGATAAGTTTACTTAAACTAGACCGCTTACATCGTTATTATTATGATCGTCGAAATGATGCCTGGAGTTCTAACTAGCTCCAGCAAGATTTGCCTCAGCTGTTGTATGTCTCATTTTACTAAGCGATTGGTGGATCCATCCTATTCAGTTGAACTTTAAGCATTAAACCAGGGAGTTTGCTTATCTACTGGGTGACTACTCGTAACTAACAAACTAGGTAACAAGTATGTCCTACGAATGGGGCTAAGTCTTCCTGATGCTCCCTTTGAATGCCCCTCCTCCTTCTATTCTGAAAAAAGGTTTTCAAGGGTTTTGTGGACCAACAGACAAGCCTATATCTACATTTTGTACCAGGTAAATTTCTCACTTTATCCCTGTCCTAGCACTACAGAAGTTCGAGTTTATTCAGGTGCTTCTTTTAGCATCACTCAGTCTCAGCAATCTCGGTAAACTTTCTGGTGCGGTTTTTGTATTACTTTCCGGCCTAGCAGGAACAACAATCCTCGCCACTGCAGTTAGAAATGCCGCCGGGAATGGCTTCGGTTTTCTGTTCGCTTGTGTCAGGACAACTCTTTTCAGGCGATTTTTATTTACAAAATGATCTGGACTTATATCCATTTCTTCGTCGGGTTGAGTCTGCAGCCTTGTCGTGATCATTTTCACGGCTCTGACGTCACGTTGTAGGTTGGTTGCTTTGTCCTCTCGTTGGTTTATGATTGTCTGTATTTTTCCTGCCTCGATCTGAAAAAGAGATTGAATTGTGGAAGACAGGAAGGGCTAGTTTATGACTTAAAAACTACTATGCAATACTAAATGGACATTGCTATGGAGAACAAAAGTTGACGACAACTGCGCCGCCATAAAACAGAAAACTGAAAGTCAGCCTCAAATCAGACGTCTTCGAACGAAACAATTGAACTGATCATTCGTGGCAAGTGTGTGTCTGACTGATGAGACTACTTTCGACTATGCCACTCTGCATAACAGGGACGTAGGAAGCATCTCGAACTTGGGGGTACGACACTTCAAGGGCACTTTTTCCCTTGCGGAAAAGGAAGCATTTTTTAAAGATAATAAAGGGCACTTCTTTGTTTATTGCAAAATGTTGGGGGCACGTGCCCCCAGTGCCCCCCAGTTCCTACGTCTATGCTACGTGATGGGGAAAATATCAATAACTCGTTTTATGCATGTAAAGATCGTCTCAAACTTAGCCAACAGAGAGGATGTCAAATATCTCGAAATGTTTCTGAATCCCATTGATAGACCCCTGAAGCGTGTGAAATTTAGCTTTTAAGTGTGCATGTTGGGTCAGATGTAACGCTGGCCCTCATTAGTAGCGTCATTTCGAGACGTCCACTTGCAGGTTCCCATAAACAAAGCATAATGCTCGCCTTTTTCTACCGGAGTACCAAACATGGCGCCGAGGAGAACCGGCGATATGAGAGCCAACAAGATAGGTTCTTACCTCATTTTGTGCAGATGGTAAAGTCGACAAATCACGCTTTCTTGGATTCAAAATCACTTCTGATATTTCTTCAGGTGTAACTTTATCTCGAATTACTGCTAGGCCACTGTCTAGGTTTGCATGTCTGCAAGTAACTATAACTGAAAAGAGACATTTCTACATGATTTTGAGTTGGCTAGGTACGGTCTGTCTGCGGGGGTAAATTGGATAGGATGGAGGCTAGAATGGGTAGTGTTAATGGCATGAAAACAGTAGACAGCGATTTTAGAAATCAACATGCACTAACGTAATGATGACAGATCTTTCCAAGAGAAAATCTTGGAATCCATCCTTTTACTAAATTCATTTTAATTTTATGTGTTGCCTATTTTGACACAAGCTTACCTTCCTTACCCTTACGAGTTTTTTTTCCTGAGGTGTATAAGATGTTTCAGAACAGTGTTCTACCATACTGATCCATCGATGGGAACGCAAAACAATAGACCTTTTTGCTATTCTGAAAAAGAATCTCAATCGAACGACACTTTGCTACATTTTGTAGAATTTTCGAATGTGTACAATTGTGATAGAAGCTCTAACGCCACTCGATCGAATCTCGTGTATAAAAATGTATAAAGATAACGCTCGATCCAGTCTCTTTTGCTGAATAGCTAAGAGGTCTATTTATGTAAGTGTCGTCATTTTTTCGAAAGATTTCCATTCTTTTACATTTTTTATATCAGAAACGCATGTTTATGAAGACAGATCTTTGGTATGTCACTCTAGACTTATGACGATGAGTCCCTTGCATCCCTGCGGTAAACCTTGCTCAAGAGGGACTCATAATGAAACAGTGAAAAACCCGGCCCTATGTCCTGCATTCGATCATGATTCGATCGATCGAATCAGCATCGAACGACTGCCGTAGCTCTGTTCAGCGGTCACTCCTCGGAAAGAAAATGCGATAAAAACCACGTTAAGCAGGCGCTTCATCAAAGAAACTTGGTATAAATCTGAAGAACGAAGTTCACGTTACCTGGTGAGTCGAAAATGAGTCTTTCAACGCTACATTTTCCATGTTTTTAAGACCAAAACAAACCAGAGAAAACTTCAGCCACCTGCCGTAGCAACTTTGTTCAAAATCTAGTCAACTGCATCATTGGAATCGAGAATCCGACATCATTGTTCTCTGCCTAATCTCGCAATCTGATTGGTACGTTAGGAATTGCGAAGTTTGGGCCTAATTGGGGCTAGGTTTTTCAGAGTAATACTATGAGTCTCTATTGCCTGTTAGCGCCATCATCAAGTCAAAGAGCACAGGGCAACGAGAGACTCATCGTCATAAGTCTAATGTCTCTCATTATTTGAAATGCTTTTGAGTTATTTAGGATGAGGACAGTAGGTGGTTTGTCTACTTATTGTCTGTTCTGCAGCGGTAAAAGCCCTTCTTTTAAAAGGCCTAGGGAGGTAAAAGACAATGTGCTTAAATCAGAGGACCTCACTGGTGACTCGCGGTTCTGGATTAGCTCATATTTATGTGTCGTGATAGCTAATTGCATTAGATCTGGAGTACCGGGCGAGTCAAAAAAAGTTTATGCGTTTGGCGGGCTATAAAATAAAAAGTATGTGACCGATATTCAAAACTGAAATGTTAATCTATCATTCAAAGGCTAACTTAGATGAGGAAATTTTGTTTGGTAAGATTGCTCATTTTCAAGACTCGACAATTAGAAAAATGCCTGTAAGTGGTTTGTATGGGAATCGCGAATTCCACGTTCCATTCTGGTCGAGGATTTATGTGACATAAAAGTTTATATTGTCATCTTTCAGAAATTTCAATAGCAAGTAAATCATGGACCAGAATGGAATGAGGAATTTTCGATGCCCATACAAACCCATTTCAAGCAATTTTCTAATTGTTAGGTCTTAAAGATGTTGACTTTTACCAAACAAAATTTTCGCATCTAAGTTGACCTTTGACATCTAAGTTGACCTTTGACTGATAGATTAACGTTTTAGTCTTGAATATCTGTCTCATACTTCTTAGTCCATAGCTCACCGAACACTAAAACGTTTTTGACTCACCCCGGTAGACTTATGCCCCTTCGCCCCTTGTTTCCCTGCGATCTTTGATTTGCTGATATCGCTCAAGCCAAAGAGTGCCTGGAAAGAAGGGCCGAAAGGCATAAGTCTACTCACCCCGTACATACTTAGTAAGCACGTAGTTCAACTTACCTATCGTTGAATACAAGATTGCAGGCAGCAGAACCATCCTTGGTTACTACCTTAAAATAAATAACACTTTGACTGTCATTATGAGGGAAAGGAACTATTTTACTGCGCAGTACGGACGATAGTCACAATTTGACATTTTCTAGAAGCTTTTCATCAGACACTGGTCACAGTTTGAAAAGTTCCCAAACAACTAAAATTCTGAAGTAAATAATATTAGTTGTGTTCTAAAATCAGCTAGAAATAAAAATCCGTTGCGGATTAGCGTCGTGTTGACAAGACCAACGATAGAGATGCAAAACTCCACCTTAGCCCATTGCAGTAAGATCTATTGATTTTTTTGACACATGAAAGTCATTTTCACAGATCTGTAGGGAGACAGAATACAGTCGTGCAAGCAGTGTATCATTCTTCGGAAACTGTACTAAGATTTTTTAAAACAATGAGATTTTCATCGACTTTTGCAGATGCTTGGTGGAAACAGAAGGCTTTTGCGAAAGGTGAACGAGATTCTTAGAAAATGATAGGCCATTCGTACTTGGGCGCAATTACATCCAATCATAAGAGACTGAAGTAAAAAAATTGAGATGAAATAAAGAATACACTTACCAACAAATTCAGGGCAACGTCTTACTCATTTTGAGTTACTCTCCTTTTGAGATCCAAGACAGTTTTTCTTTACGATTGTTTTTTGTCTAATTTGGGCCTACTTATCGAAACGTCAGACCTATTCAATGATTTCTTAGACACATGGCTGATCTAGCAGGTTAATTTTTTTCGTTAGCGAGGTAAACGATAAACATTCGACAACGTTATAATCACGGGCAACCCGCAGAATGACGCGCTTGCATCGAGATAACTATAAATTAAAGCTTTCATGTTTGTTCTTGTGGTATTTGCTTTGAACAAACCAGCAAGGGAATACTTGCAGAGAAAGAAATCAGGGCTTGTTTTTGAGCTTGAACTCTCTCAGTAACTCGGTCAATATGTGTCGACTCTAATTTGTCCGGCCATGAATCCTAAGCCTCCCCATATCTCCTTTATCATTGTATTTGAGACATGCCAAGAAACTCTGAAAAGATACATTCAACATAGTCACTGCCCTGTGGAAGGAGCATGGCTGCGTCAATGGCGATGCCAGCCCTGAAAACGCCGAAAGAAGTGGGGGGGGGGGATTTTGACGTTATTTTTCTTTGACAATTTTTTGGCCACTTCTGGTATTTGGCGGGGACAAGTCCCTCCCTAGTCCCGTCCCGTGGCGCCGTCACTACCTGGATTTGTCATGAAACATTCTTAATGATCCTCCCTGAAATTTTTAAGTTTCGGAACAGAAACTAAGCTGAGTCTGTTTTTTTCGCAATTATGAAGGCGATTATGAGGCGTAATGTTTTGGCGGATTAGAAACCTTGAAGAATGAACATGTTTGGGTAGAAAATTTTCGTTCTCTTGGAAGTCCTCCTGGGCGGTCCTCATCAAGTTTATTCTGAGACGCTGTTTTAGCTGAAACATTAGGTCTAAACACTGAGGAAGAATAGAGCAACTCGTTTGTACTTCTTGCCTTGCCTTTCTGACAACGTTCAACGATTGGTGGGAGTTACGGATTCGCCAATTTGGAAAAGTTCTTTGATTGATTGATTTTATTTTCTTAAAAAAGGGTTAAGTTACAGCTTACTCTCGAGTACCGAATAAACGGGGGGGGGTGAGAATAATCGGGGGGTTGGAAATGGTTCGATATGTCAATAATCGGGGGGTTGGAATAATCGGGGGGGGGGTGCTTGGAGAAAAGACAATAGCCCTTTTCTTAGGTAAACACGTATCTGTTATGTATTTATGTGAACAGTGATGTTACTGATACATATACTTTTGAACTCTGGTTCTGTTTAATGCACTTCTTGCGACTTTTTCTTGCGTTTATACAGAAAGCATGTCAAACATCATTTCATTTTTCCAAAAATTAATAAAAGGGGGGTTGGAATAAGAGCGGGGGGACGATTATTCGGTACTGGAGAGTAAAATAAAACTGAATTCCAAACTGCTGCTGGCCTCACTATGTTCCAAATTCCAGTCCACTTTGATTGGCTGTTCCAAATTCCAGTCCACTTTGATTGGCCATTTTGATTGGCCAGCGCCCATTCGAATTCGAAACGAGGTCAGCTGAATTTTAGTTGGCCTAAAGAGTTGAGTCCTCTATCATCGTGGTGCAGAACAAGAAGGGAACCGGAAGGATACCTGGCTTTACTGAAGAATTTTGCTAAGCCATTGAACAAATACAAAGATCATGGGAGAAGACCTTCTTTGGGCTGTCAAGAATGGTGACATGGATCAGCTGAAAGTTTTAATTGAAGAAAAGGTAAACATTTGCTTGGATTATTGGTTGGTTCAAAAAAAGATTGAATGGCCTAAATATTGTACCAGAGCTGCAGGCCGAAGCTCTCCAGCAAGCCTCACTAACTTTCTTTTCTGATGAATAAGTGTCACGAAGCAGTCAGCGCAAAAATTTCTGCTGCAGTGCAATCCCAGCCCACATGGGGATGGAACATACACTCAGTAAAGCTTGGAAAATCTGACCAGTAACTGCACATGCACTGATGACACATGACAATAGTATTATGATCGTTCAGTATAGCCTAATCTTCAACGGTTCTAAGACTTTTTCTAATAATTGTGTGATTGAATTAAATGTGATAAGTTTGGACTGCATGCAGCACAGTATTCTACCTGTGTGTTTAGAGAGCATTTCCCCATGCTGGAAATCTGTTACGCCAAATATCTTTGGCATGGAGCAACATCAAGAACAATGGAAGAACGATATGTTTATTGCCTTTAGATTATTGGCATGGCGTAGACCTTGGGCATAACAAAAACAAACCTTCCACACTGCGCATTTCCTTGTGGAACATGGCATACCAAAGTGATGTGTCGGACTACCAGAGCACAAAAGTTAATAAAGCAGTGCAATCTTCACTTATCACATTTAATGCAATCACACAATTTTTGATGAGTCTTGGAGCCATGGAAAACTGGCACTTAAAATCATATTTATGTTAGTGAAATCCTACTGATTCCAGTCCGTTACCTGTTTACCAATCCTCTCAAAGCAACTGTCTGATTCTAAGCTGTAATATGCAATTAAGACATGAGGATTGCACAAGGTGAAGGTGAAGTTGCAGTTTTTAGCGCCAAGCGCTGGGATCGCAGAAGTAGCTAAGCGCTAATCAAGTCCGTGACCCCTTGTCATGACACTCAAGTGGTGAGGTCCTGTCGCATCTCAAACCCACTCCGCCTGACTGTTCTGGCTTCAAAATCAGAGGATTACACCACTGTGCCACACAACACCTCGATTGTGCCACACAACACCTCGATAGAGGAGCTAAAAGTCATATTTTGCTTTCTCAAAGATTGACTGCTGAACTCGTTCCAGCAGCAAAAGATTCAGTCTAATCAGAGTAGAAATTTGGATTTAAGAATGTGTAACACAGGCATGCTTTATTGCAAACAGAGGCCTTGATGGACATTTCCCCTGATTCTAATGTTGCTTTTTTTCCAGAATACAAGTGTAAATGCAGAACTGTTGAATGGAAGGATGGCAATTCATTATGCGGCTGATTATGGTCATGCTGATGTCATTGAATACTTGGTATCAAAAGGTGCTGATGTCAATGTAAGTTTGACATTGGATGAATCAACAAAGTGGTTTTTACTTAAATAAGCCATGACTTTTTATGAAAGCATCTCAGATTGCTTTTGTCACCATTTTATGATACAGAGGTTAAGACTGGATGATTAAAAAACATTTGGTTTGTCATTTCTTTCCAAATTTATTTGTGACTAGCTAGTTTGGTGAAAATTATTTCTTTAACTGTCTGATTCCTAACAATGAAACTTACATCAACAAATTCCTCAGGGATGAATTGAATAACAATAGTTTTCGTGCCAAAATGGGTTCTTTTCAGTTGGAAATTCCTTAATTTGGTTTGCTTTTTCATTATCACCCCAAAGATATGGTTTGTTTTAATTATGCAAAGTGCTAGAATGCTATGAAATGGTTGATTCAGTGGCGGCTGGCACGCGAAATGAGATGGTACTAGGGAAACAAAACTTTGTGAGCGAATCGAACAAATTTTTAACTCAGACCAGCTGGGGGATGGGGGGTGCTGTGAGCCCCCATTGGTGTCCAGGGGCAAAGCCCCTGGGAAGCTTTGAAGTTTGAAGAAAAATTGGGTAAAAGATTGTCTCAAAATTGCAAGCAAAATGCCTTTCCCAATAGATTTTCGAGAAAGTTGGGAAGGTAAATTTTAAAGTTAAACATAGCGGAAAGGACAACATTTTACAGATAAAAATTGCAAGCACAATTTATCTGGAAATAATGTTATACCTCCTTCTTGAAAAATGATGCCACCTTTTTCTAATGAATGAGTTTTTGCAAGTTATTCCTGCGACACCGGTTGCATTACTGAAACTTTTCCACGGAAATGTTGTGAGTCATGTCGATCGCTGGCTGCGGCCATTTTGGAGGCTTGTGAGCAACACATTCGGAAAGTTAATCACTTGCGGCACCCAGCCCATCACTGGCTAGCCGCAGTTCATGGAGGTACCAGAAACGAGATTCTAGTGGCGTGGGTTTCTCGTTCCACTTGTTGTGTACAATGCACAAAAGTTCGCATTTTTCATCAATCATATAACAAATGAAAACATATAGAGCAATTTGAATGGTTCCATTTACACCAGGAATGTATAGGAGTGGGAAAACAACTTTCAAAGATTGCTTCCCTAGTAGTAGTTTATAAAGAAGAAGGCAAGTATATTCGCCATGCATCCATGAAAAATCCTAATATGCATTCTCACAGTCTCGTATCTTAACATTAATTTCTAGGAAAGGTCTGCTGCTCATGAGTAAAATGATTAAGTGACCCTGAGCTGACGACAGCGTCAAAATATGCGGAACTCCAGAAAGGTCAGGTTGCAGGTCTCTGAAATTCGGTTCATTTACAGCAAAATCGTTGACATTTGAACCAGTCACTGCCCAGAAACAAACACAGACCTAAAAACTTTGTAACGTACTTTCAAATACCTTAATATCATTCAATTAAACGGCAGAGATAGAACACGTTGAAAAACAGTGGTTTAACATGCCATTTGATACTGCTTAAAGTACTGCGGGATCGATTTCGTAATCTTGAATTGATGTGTTATTTGACGGCCACAAAGCGTTACCAAAACGAGGAATCTAGTACTGCGATCGAAGCTTGCCATTGTTGGGCTTATGGGTACACAAAGAGTTTTACGTCATGACAAGTCACCAATCACAATGGGACTGCTTTCTGCAGTACCAGATGAATGAGGTCTAGTACCGTGGAGTACATAAAGGATCTATTTCAATACGACTCATTCAACAAGGATTAATAAAAGCAGGGTCATGCTGAGATATTGGCTCTAGTGTGCTCTGCCGCTCTTCCTTCTGTTTGTTTTCATGGTGAATTCACTTTTTTTGCATTGTTGACATATTAGAAATTAAAACAAAGAATTCCAAGCTTTCAAAATAAAATGGTACTAGACTGGTACCGCTAGTACCGCTGCCAGCCGCCACTGGGTTGATTCCATAACTTTCATGCACATACTGTAGGTTGGGCATGATGGGTCTAAACTAAATGGTAAATATTGAGAATTTTGAAAACATAAGGGCTAAACAGTCAAGTTCAACCTCTAATGGAAGTACCCATTTTGAATCAGTTACAGTACTTGTCTTCCATTGTGTATCCAGCAGAAAGCAATAAGACAACTTAGCATCTAATTGAATCTCAAAGTTTTATAGAAATTTTCTTCTCTATTTTAGATTCCAGATAAATATGGAATCACTCCCATTCTTGCTGCAATTTATGAAAGCCATGAAAATTGTGTCAAAACTCTTCTAGCTGCTGTAAGTAATCTTTCTGTAAAAACCATATAGTGCTTTGTATGCTAGCGCAATCGGTGCAAAATTCTACTTGAATCAAGCTGTTTAATGAACCCAAATAATGCCCAAAACAAGTTAGTATCAATCTTAAAGCATAGTCCAAACTAAATATTTTGCAAAGGGTTTCTCCAAAATTCACTCCTGATAAAGTGTGTTAAATGGTTTGTGCAAGATTAAAGCTTGCACTTGCCAAGAGCAAGAAATCTAAGAATTTTCCTTACAATTTAGGTACAGACATGCTGTGAACAAAGCATACCTGGTGAATCACTAAAAGAAATTCCCATTTGAAAATCACTTTTCCTTGAATATCAAGATGATGATATTGGGAATATATGATTTTAAAGTGGACATGTTCAACTAGACTTCCAAATTCACCTGATGGAAATCTGCCACTCCATGCTGAAGTTATGAGAGATGTGCTAAAGAAAGAACTTTTCAGAAATCTTCAAAATGGACTCAAAATAGTAACCAAGGTTGAAGGTGAAGGTGAAGTTGCAGTTTTTAGCACCAAGCACAGGGATTGTAGGTAGCAAAGCAGTGATCGAGTCCATGACCCCTTGTCATGACACTTAAATGGTGGGGCCCTACCAGGTATCAACATATGGGCTGAACAGTCAAGTTCAACCTCTAATGAAAGTACCCATTTTGAATCAGTTACTTATCAAAACCACTTTGCCTGACTGTTTTGACCTCATAGTCAGAGGATTACACCACTGTGCCACAACACTGTTAGATTTTCCAAACTTTCTGCTTTACTTTTGATATCCAGGGAGTTGTTGTTTTTTTCAAATGGGGATTCTTTCTTATTCATCTGGTACTTAACAATGCACATGCCCTTAACATTTTCTTTCTTTGAAAGATGTGCTTGTTTTTATTTTTAAAGGGTGCAAAGAAAGACGGAAAGGCACCTGATGGACAATCATATATTGACTCTGCTGAAAAATCTTCAATCAAGAATTTACTGAAATAGAATTTGTTTGCTTGCTTGCATTGTTTCAAGGTATTTATACCATTTTACTTGTTTTATCTCAGAATCACATTACCCTTTATCTTGTAATTAGTTAATTTGTTTGTTGGCTTCAGCCAAGCGCTACCCAAAAGTGACAGCTGAAACTTGCATATATCTGAGCAATCATGAAAGATACAAACGTTTGATTTGTTCTCCTGTTAAGTACAAAGACTTAATTACAAAGTAACGCTTTCATTTTCAAAAAATATGTATATAAAGTCTGTCTTATATTGAATAGAAAGTCACAGGATGCTTGACAGCCTATCTGCTGTCAAGCAAAATTCAGTTTATTCAAAAATCAATTCAGCATTCTAAGTGCTATGATTTTTCCAACGCCTGAATTTTCTTTTGGCACCCAGGAGGGGGGAGGGCTAACTCAAGACTTGGGAGGATGGGACATGCGGCCCAACATTTAGGGGTGAGAACCAAGGTTAAGAAATTTTGGTCGATTTTAAAGGATTTTTGGAAGAACAGGCCTGTTGAACTTCCAAGAAATCAAGTGTCATTTCATTTTAAATGTACAATATGAAGGCAAAGTTGCCACCTACTAAGTTTCTGAGCTAAAGCAATGAAAATCCAATTTTGCAAATACAAATCTCAACAACCTTTTCATTTTCGAATAAAAAAGCTGCCCATTTGTAGTAGAAAATTTGAATCCCGAGACCCATGCTCAAGGAGTTCCGAGATTCTAAACCCATCCTTATGGGTAGCAAGTACCCATAGCTCCATATATGTATTTCACCACCCTGGGTTGGCACATATGTTGGCAACTGAATATGAAAGTGACAAATTCAGTCGAATAAGTCATGGTGTTATCATGTCCTAGGATATTTCAAAAACGAGCTTATATCGTCGTCAGCTAAAAAATAAATCTAATTTCTGAAACACTTGAGTCTAAGACTGCGTTCACACGATGCCGGCACATTTTGAAAACGGTGAAAAATGTGACGGCTGCAAAATTTGAGCCAGCGTTCACACGATACCGGAACAATTTGAAAACGGTAAGAAATTAGACGGCAAAAACTCGTTGCAAGACTTTGATGCCAAAGAGGTGTATCTACACCCTAAGAATCGACCAGTCTCGTTCCAAAAGCGTCTAATAATATTCTATTTTTCGTCATTTTCAGGTGTTTACACGATGCCGTTTCCAAAATGTGCCGTTAAGAGTTCCGTTTTCAAAATCTACCGTTTTCAAAATCTGCGGCAAAAAATATGCCGTTTTCGTGTGAACGGGAGTCCTATCCGTTAGATTTTTCAACGTTTTCAAAATGTGCCGGCATCGTGTGAACGCAGTCTAAGAAGCAGCATGTCAAGATCATCACTGATTTTATCCGATTCTTTATCTCTTAGTCTTGTAGGTCTCCCAACGGACATGAACCAACCCAAAACGAACTCACTGTATGTATCATTTCTTACATTAATACAAACGCTACCACTATGTTTTCTACTAATCAAAGTCTAAATTTTTAGTAGCATTTTAGATTCTTGAATGGTGTAGCTAACAAACTTTAATTTTTGAAATCTGTTCATTGTTTATAATCATGAAAAAATCTGCTTCTTCTTCTTAAAAAATAAGTTTATCTCCTTCAGGATCTTCTGTAGAGTTCTTGTCATGTTTTTGTTAAGGTCAAAGCCTAACCTTACAGGCGACAGACCTTCCTCAGATCTTTGTGTCAAAAGAGGGACTAAAGCAGAGAAGTCTGAGGTGTGGAAGGCGACTTGCCACAAGTCTTTTTTTGGTTCTTTTGGTCCTATAGAACGAGGAGAAATAAAAGAACAGAAGTGAGGAAAGAAAAGAGAGGGAAGCAATGTCGATGTATAATTTTCCGGGGGAGGGGAGGGGTAACTTCAATAGGCGGGTGATTAGCAATATCTATTTAGGGTATATTTAAGGTATTTAAAGAATCACTGCATAGTTGTTGGATTCTGTCTTTCAGGCCATTCTGTGTACAGGAACAGTTGCAGAATATTGCACCTATATTTCAAGATATTTGGAACCTATACTATTAGTCATTCTAGTTTATACAGCTACCAGTCATGGTTCGGTCGTGTGTTTCCAGTTAGAATATCACCATTGGTGGGCAAGCTGGCTTTAATTCATGACATTGTCAAGTCGTAACTAAGACACCTACGTTCCCACTCATAGTACTATCACGATTAATTGATGGAGGGTACGTTAATTCGTGCAATGACGCAATGTATCTGGTCTACTGTAGGCCGCTGGTTAACTACTTTAGACAGGAAATTGGGTCGGTTTCTTGATGCCGCTAATGTGGATCGACGGCCGGGGGTGGTTATCAAGGCCAAATTATCAAGATATGCGACAGGTGTTTCTGTCTGTGTGAACTTGGGAAAATAGACCTATAGCTGTTCTAAAAAGAATCTTGATCGAACGATATTTTGCAACATTTCGTAGAATTTTCGAATGTGAACAATAGTGATGGAGCCTCTAACGCCACTCAATCGAATCTCGCGTCCAGACTCTTTTATTCTATATTCCATACTCTAAAATTGAACCTGAAACTGTCAGAAGGGCTGAAAGGTCTTTTATGGAATAAAGTGCGTTTATACTGGGCAAAAACAACAGCTTGTGTTCGAAAGGCTTTTTATTCCCAGAATGTTTCAGTGATAGTATTGGCAATATAAGATTTTACAATTTACCTGGCTTGAGTCGGGCTCTCAGTTTTAAAATTAAACTGGTATTGTTTGAAAAGGCTCTTTAAAAAGCCTTTTTAGAACGGTAGAAAATGATTCCATTTTGCCAGTTTTCCTGCATTACAGCGGTGAAATCAACATCTTCAAGCAGGTATTATCCTTTTGGGAGGATGAGATCTTTCGACACAGTTTGCTATGCTCCTAGGAATGACAACTTTCTCATGCGATATAACACGTACTCGCAATTGGTTCAAGTCATCACTATAGGCCTGAGATAGGAGACAAACCTTATGGCAATTTTAGGTCATTTTTCGATGCTTCTTTAAGAGACTTTCTCAATAAAATCCCTCATATAGGCAAAATGTAGTAGCCAAATAATGCAAAGACAACGTAGAAATGAATAACAGCCTTCAAACTGCATGCCTATTTTCTGACTTACCCGGTACGAAGGGACCCCCCTGTAGAATTGATCAGTCCCATGACTAAGTAGTATTATGCACGTTATTCCTTAAAGCCGACATGATGATGCCATTATTTAGTGAACCAGGTCTTGATGTCGGATGTCCTTGTTCCTGGGTTAGACGATATAAATTTTGATTTACAATTCTTTTAGAAGACCGCTCACCTCGATACACTAATGGATTTCATTGTAACGAATTTGATGAATGACGAATAGTAGATTATTGATTACCCTGGAATTACACTTTTGGCTGATGCCTGTTCTTTGATCTATAAACTTTGCGCATCCTTTGTCCTTTGATCTATCAATTTTATGAGTCCTTTGTCCTTTGACCTATCAATGAGGTCATATTCATGTAAAGACATAATCATTGATGAACTGGCCTTGCTGGCCATTTACCGATCGCATGCTTGACGGTCAGAGCGCAGAGGTAATTTGGTTCAAATTTTGCAAGAAGCAGATATTTCAAGGTGTAAACTGTAAAGTTGGATCTGAGAATATCGTCTATTCATTAACAAGTTTGCTGCTGATGTTTATCCTATTTCGGAGGTCTGCAGCTCACTCGCATTGAAGAGAGTTTACCTGTCGTTTCTCTGAACAAAGAGTATATATTTTTGCGGAGGGAGAGACTTTATTTTGAGAGATATTCAATAGAGAGCCAGCTTTTCGCTCGATTTGTGATATAGTTGCACGAAAGTGCAAAAGTAGTTTCTGGTTTCTACAACTTTAATGCTACAAGTGCAAAGCTAACTGGAAGAAGAGGAGAGTACTAATTACTAGTGCTAATCCTTGGAGAGCTGCAATAATTACTCAAATGGAAGAAATGAAACGAGTAACCACGAAACTACATGCCCCGAGGAGAGTTCCTTTCTGTAGTTTATTGCAAGTTATTCGTGGTGATAGACATGCAAGAAAAGGGCACAAGAAACAGAGACTTGAAAGTTTGAGCCCAGAAAGAATGAAAACTGACTGTACAGTTATTACTCAAAAAGACAATGGGAAAATCGTTTTGAGGAGACACAGTTTTCAAGAGTTGAGAAGCACAACTGGCCCTGTGTCAAGTTACAACAGTATGCCAATAAGCAGCCTCGTTTCCATTAGCCGTGATATCAATGAGAAAGAGGTACAAAAACGCAAGGAAAAATGTATAAACAATCCATGGAGTACTGTTGACGGGAACATAACAATGGAGAAATCAGTCACCATGGTAAAAACACCATTGTCACATTACCGACAACAAAGGAAGACTTATGGTTAGATGACGAAGTACCTCAGTTCAGGCGGGAAAGACGAGGCGCCATCGCAGAGGTCAATAAACGTGATCGAAAGGACATTATAAATGCTCTTAGGACAAGATGTGTGGCACACAGTCTCACTGTCACTGGCCTGATAGAAACTGGACGTTGATAATAATGACACATGGCCAAGGAAAAGTGCTGTTATGTTTGTAAGATACACATGTTTTGGGAATGTTTGTTGGAAGAACGAGGCACCTACACACGTTCTCAAATTAAATGTCAGATGAAAATTTGCACGAATAAAAATCAGTGTCCTGCACGAATTTTATCTGTGTTATTGTAAGTCTCGTCTGACATTAACGGATGCGAATTTTGTAAAAGAACAGATTTAGGTTCCCGAGTAGACAATGCAATTTGCCTTTAAAGGAGAATAGTTTTCACACTTATGAGTGCACTCAATCGAATAAAAATAAAAAGAGAAAGTATGTTATTGTAGTTGACTGCACTGAAGATGTGAAATCTATACTTGAGGCTGCCGAATCGCTTCACTGAACCAGACCAGTATCATTTGTTTAGTGAAATCTGCCCTTCGCTACCTGATATTTGACTTAGACTTTCGATTAGACTTAGAAACCTGGATTCCCTCGTTCTCTGGCGCTCCTTTGACTTGATGATGGCGCATCGGTCACTGAGACTCATAAGATTACTCTGAAAACCCTGACCCTATTTAGGCTCAAACTCTGAGCTTCCTAGAGTACTAATTAGATTGTGAGATTTACGAATTACTATAGTTACGGCAAATATGATAGAATTTTCGTTTCAAATGAGGAACTGATAACATTCCCATGGGATTCGAAATTCGGAGCCGTTCTTCCATCATAATTTGATTGGTGATTGCAGAAAATAGGGTCAGCTTTTCACTGTTTCATTATGAGTCACTTTTGAGCAAGGTTTTCCACTGGAATGCAAGGGACTCATCGTCATAACTAACTTTCCATTACTGTTATTTTTACGTAAAGGTGAGTCTTCGTTGTTGTTGTTTTGCATAAAACTAGTGTTAATAGAGTTTTAGCTGATAGATACAAATATGAGAGATGTTATTGTAAATGTTGTTTCAGGAGATTTAGATTTGCAGTGCTTATGCAAAGATCATTTGTGAAAAAATTTTGTCAAATTTTGAGTTCTCGGAGTTTCTTTCGAGTTCCTCTAAAGGTTCCATAATAACTTCATGTTTACTCTCTGTACCAACCATCCTGAAAATTTCAAAGTAAAGTTTTTTAAAGGCCTTTCCAATTTTAACATTGCTCAAGTAATATGATGCAAGAAATAAAAAGTGAATTTAAAGGAAACATTTAAAAATCATCCCTTTTTGAGTTCTCAGAATTTCTTATGAGTTTTTTAAAGGTTCCATAAAAATTTGCTTGTTTGCTAAACAAAGTTTTGTTAAAGCCTTTCCATTGTTTAGACATTGCACAAGTACATTCCGAGTAAGTTATACTGGAAACAAGTAAAGAAAGTAAAGTAAAGACATCCTAACGATTTCGTTAACGTTTTCTAAAGTTGAGTTTGTTGAGTCCTTGCCGATCATAGGGTAGAGTTTCTTATATAAGCAAGTGGTTTCTTGCAAAAAAATTCATACCGGCACTTGCATGACGAGATATTTTGCTGATTTTAGGCATATTGTAAAAAATGCCGAAAGTTGCAATGAATATCTAGAAAATCGGATCTTTTCAGTCGAAAGTCGGCTGTTCCTCGCTGAAAAGCTTACTGGCCTGCCAAAGAACTGATTTCAAATATTGTAACACCCGAATACAAAATTGCAGACAAAATTCAATTTGGGTAGATTTCGGCTTCAGCTTATCGACCAATCTATTCTATGCTGATAAAGAAATTTTGTAGAATTTTCGAATGTAGCTACGCAATAGCAATAGAAGGTCTAACGCCATTCAGTCGAGGTCGAACCACATCCCTCGATGCAGGCTGTAGTCAGAAAATCCCTTAGTCAATTCTAAATTTGAAAAATTGCATCATTTTAACGATCTGGTATATGGTGTTTGTAATTACTATCATGATTAATTTGTAAACAATGATGTCTCATTTAGATGAAATTGCCAAAGATAAATTATGAAATTCTGTGAAAATGAAAAATGAAAATAGCTAATTTGACAGCACTCAAATTTGTCGTGACAACAAGTAAATGCCCATTTTCCTTGACAGTGAAATGTTTTAAGGGCTAGATCGAAAGCTCGACAGAAGTTAAAACTGGTCTTGCGCTCCATTTTCATTCTCTAGTGAATGTCCCTTTTCGTTTGCAGTGAAATTAGCCAGTGTTCTAGACCCCATAACGAAAAGTAAAATTTATTTTCCGAAAAGTAAAAGAGAGGGATGGGTGTGGTTGTTAGTGATTACTAGATCTCGACGTAATAAGTAAGTCTTCTTCCGAGCTACTGCAGACTAGCTCATGAACTTGATTTATTAGACGTCATTTAGGTTGTCTGGGTCATGAAGATGAGACCAAGTTGATCTTGCAGATCTGCAGATATGGGAGTGGTTGCTTTAGGACCCATCTTTAGGAACCATGATCCTTTGTGCGCCGAATCAAGTAGGCCAGACATAACTTTCAGATAACGCGGAAGTCGACTTCGGTGTCACGAAAGATCAGTAGTATTTGATAAAGATAGCCATGCAAAGACAATAAGTCATGACACGTGACGAAGCTTATTTGGGTAACTTATCGAAGTCAATGGGAAATACCGACATGTGATTGGCTAGAATTTGACCTGATGTGGCTTGAGCTTTCCATCTGATGTTGAGAGAAAAACGTCCTGGAAAAATCTTACTTAATATGAAATGATCTCTTATCAAAGCCTCGTGAGTCACCCAAAAGGGTCACTTCATTTTGACCTTTTTTCCATCACTCCAGTTTTGAATGAAAATGTTTTTGGCGGAGGTTTGCCTTTAAAAGCAGCTGAAAATCTTACGAAAGAGTATGGTGAACTTCAATTTAAAGGTTTAGATAAATAGCTGACGTAAAATTAGTTTTCTTTTGTAAAAGACCAACTTTTAAGTTTATGATTGAATGAGTGAATTGAATGAATGGATGAATGAATGAATGACGGGAGGAATGAAGGAGGGAAGGAAAGAAAGAAGCGAGGGACTGAGGTATGGAAGATTCCGTTAAGAATTCTCATAATAAGAACCTAAATCGAACGATTTTATGATACATTTTGAAATTTCGAATGCCCCCAATAGTGATAGAAGCTTTAACGTCACTCATTCAAACCTCGTGCTCTCGTGCATAGAAATGTATGAAAGCCGCTCGATCCAGGCTCCTGAAAGATCTATTCTATGATGCTTTGGGCCAATGGAAAACAGGCACATCCCATGTCGATATTTCTCCTGTTATGGAAAACGGAATTTTGCCCTACCCAAGAAAACAAAGCAGCTTATAGGTGTTGTGATGCCCAGCATCAATGGAGCGAGCGAGCGCGCGATTGTTGTGTTTCTAAGGAGCTTTCCTGACTGGCAATTTGTCCTTGAGCTCTGTTGAAAGTTTCGACCAAAGCTGTTCTCTTCTGGGGTATGTAGTCCATAAAGTTTGCTAAATTTTTTGCCTTGATACTGTGTTTTATGATGTTACGTTTATATTCAGCTGAAAAATCTCTCATATTAACTTTTGGATATGCCACTATGATGAGAGTGGTTTTAAAGAACTTTGGTTTCAACTCTTAAAATCATTGTCTAGCACACCTGCAATACATACACATTGGAATTCAATCTAGCTGTCGTTTTGCTGCATAAAAATCTTGAATTCTTGCTGCAAAATGACAGTGAATTGAGGGCTGTACACGCTATTGGGGAATCAGGGGCAGTTGCCTCCTAATATCCCACGAGAACTTTAGACTTTACAGTAATTTTTATCACATTCTAGAAAATGTTCACTTTACCAAGTAAATAGTTTGAGGTGTGTACGGTTATGTAGCGAAACTTCTGTAAGCTGGTAAAAATAATTCTGTAACTTTCAAGCAAATTTTCCGATTGAAGTTTTTCTTTGAAAAATGTTTATTCTATGGGGATTGTATGTCTTTCAAGCTTGAATATCTAGTGGAAAAACCATGTGAAAATCGCTCTAGTAAAGTTTGATTTACACTTAGGTAAAGTAAGTAAAAAAAATTAAGTCAACGGAGTTTAAAGATTTTGGAAACTTTTCCAAACACTTTGTTATAAGAAACTTGTTGTTAAGGATGGCCGAAAATTTAAAAGGCTCTAGTACCATGTTTGAGGAGCACTAAGAAACTTTTTAAGAACTGCATTAAAGAATTTCATGGCAAATTTGTTTTCGGAAAAGAAAAATTGTGAGATGCAAATTATGGCAAAACAGTTGGTACCTGTATTTCAAAGTGCTACAAATCCATTGAGGAAAATCAAGTGTTGTGTAGGATGGTTGTTTCATGACCATTTGGGCGCTGTTAATAAATGCATTCTCCATTTGCTAGAACGCTAACTCAGACATTTCGGTAGTAATTACAGATTTTATGTGGGAAATCGATTTCTATCGTTCAGTAGACTTTCATGGAGCCTTCCGTTTGCTATCAAAATCGATAAATTACACCTATATTGCAACTTAAACCATGCCGTCGTCTGCCTCTGCGGAAAGAGGGACTGAAGAACGTAGGATGTTTGGAGTTGCTTTTTAAGAATGAACCAAACTTGACATCCTTTCAGCCCCTCCCAGACATCGTATCCGTTTACCCGTCAAGCCCCCAACCCTTCGGTCAGAGCAATAACTGTTCAATTCCACCCTTCCAAGTAGAGCTTCGGCTGTTAACCAACGGCCCTTCCGATCCAATCAATCAATCTTCCCACCCCATTTGATAAGAGCGTACGCCTGTTGGACCTCACCCCTTTAGATCAGAGAAAAGGTTTCACCTATAAAACCGCAGCATAAGTCTACAAATGAGATCAATCAACCGCTGGTTGTACTCCCCCATTTAGATCAAAACTTTAGCCCGTTGAACCCCACCTGTCCCCCTTTAGATCAGATCAACCATGCGTTAAACAACCCCACCCTTGAAACGGAATCTTGAACTGTTTTCCCATACCACATCAAAACATGTTTTAAGCCGCATGCGCAAATTCCCCGATAATAACTTATTTACCTTATAAGCTGAAAAGAAAAATATACTGCTGTCTCTGGCATCAAAATGATCTGTCTTCTTGCGTCCCTCTCTTTATTCAAGCAGTTTTCAATCCCTTCTCATAGCAGGGCTTACGGTTTTATGGATTAAAATCATAAAAACAAATAAAAGACGCTGCGCCCAAAGCAGGACTCAAAACGAATTAAATTTAGAATACAAAAACACACGAATATATGTTTGTTTCTGTTTTTGCTCTTATCGGATAAAGAACGAAGCAGTTTACTTCTTCAAGACAGTTCAACGATAAATTTGTTCTCTTCATTTCTACCAATTATCTGAGGGTAGTTTTTAGGTGGCAATCTTCCACAAATTGCGAGCACAAATAGCCAAACGCAGCCCCAATTTCTACGGTGGCAATGAAGGAAGTTTTCCTCAAAAGTGACCAATCCTCTATAATTGTCACCTTTTCATATCACATTTTTTAGAAGTTTCAGGGGGGCAACTGCCCCCCTCGTGATGTGTACGGCCTCGAAGGGATACAGTCCAGATATAAGCGCAGTACAAGAATGAAGAATGCCATTTCACTAGCATTTATTCTTTCATTGTTGTATTCTTTAATTAGCATAGTATTTTATTCATTCATTCATTCAATCATTCTATCATTAATTAATTAATTCATTCATTCATTCATTCATTCACTTATCCTTACATTCCTCTCCAAGATGCCGGAGAAGTGTCAACGTTGTGGCAAGTCTGTTTACCAGGCGGAGGAGAGGATCGCAGCCAACGTCAAATGGCATAGACATTGTTTCACGTGCAAAGATTGCAATAAGAGTTTGGACAGTAACACTGTGCGGGAGAGAAAGGACGAATGTAAGTTTTGAACCTTTCCTCTGTACCTGGGATATATAGAATTAAAGGGCGCAAAAAAGGGTTGTGTAAGTAATTCGTAGTGGCATAGACATAGCTTTACTTGCGAAATTTCACATGCTCACAGATCGAAAATAATTCATTTTGAAAATATTTGAACATGTTCTTTATTGAATGATATCCTTGCCAATGTTATGTTGTTGCTTTGATGTCCAGGGGCTTTGACCTTTTTGCTCTTCTACAAAGAGCCTAAATCGAGGGTTATTTTCGTACATTTACACACGAGGCTCGATCTAGTAGAGTTAGAGCTTCTGTCGGTATTGTGCGCTTTCGAAAATGTATCTAAACATCACTTGATTCAGATTCTCTCTTATCATAGCAAAAAGGTCTATTGGTCTTTCAAAAGTTAAACGTTATTTTACTCACCAACATGCTATGCACGTCAACAACAGGCCTAAAATTCCCTTCCTTTTCAGCTGAGATCTACTGTGCAGCATGCTATGGCAAACATTTTGGACCTAAAGGCTATGGTTATGGTGGAGGAGCAGGTACGCTGAGTATGGACGCTGGGAAGGATGCCACTGGCCAGAAATGGGCCAAAGGAACTGCACCAGCCTCTGGTGGTGGTGGCTCATCCTTTGGAAGTGGACCAAAATGTCCCAGGTGCGGGAAGTCAGTTTATGAGGCAGAGAAAGTCATTGGAGCCGGACAGGTAATTCAGTTTTCCCTTCCCGGTGTCCTTCCCCCAATTTTTTGTATGCACTATGAGATTTTCAGCAGTGCAGACTTGGCTGCGTTCACATTAAAGCATGTCTTTGGTTGCGTAAGCTGGCTTTTGTTTGCATTTCCCCGTTCAGATTGATAGGTCCCTTGGATCCCATATAATAGCAGGTCGTTTTTCTACATCTGAAATGAAAAGCTCAAGTCCATCTCGCTTGCCCCCCCCCCCCATGTAAGTAATCTGCTTGCTAACCAAAAAGCTTTTCCGTATGAACAAGCTTCTTTCTGCATGCAAATATTTTGCATTCGGAACACTCTAAGGGGTAAGTATCGCGGAAATCTGCACGAGCGTTAACGCACTTACAAGAGTGCGCAAGTTGAACGCAGCCTTAGACCGTGTTTACAGTGTATACAGGTACTGTTTTCACTTTGTCACAAAGTTGTTCTGTTTCCAGAGCTGTTACACTATTCCGCTACTGATGAATTTTATGAATAGAAAGGGGCAGATGTGTCACATATCGGTGAAGCAGTGTAAACGAGAAGATGACCCGTTACAATGTTGTTACTGATGGAAAATCGTACAGGTTGAAATATCGAAAATTTTAAGCAACATTCGTCTGACTTTTGTGAAAGGAAAAAGTGTACTTTTTTAATTTTCCCAAAATTGGAGGGCTGCCAGCATCCCCAGCCCCTTGGTTGTTACATTTACGCTTTTGTCCCACAGTTTAAGATAGAGGATCTCTAAGGAGAAAAACTGTTTTTGTAGGCCTGGCACAAGATGTGTTTCGTATGCAAAGATTGCAATAAACGTCTGGATTCGACAACATGCAGTGACAGGGATGGTGAAATCTACTGCAAAGGTAATCATAAATCATTATTCTTACTTCTCCTTTCTCTTTGATTGCGAATCATTGGTACTATCACTAAATCAGCAATTATGATATGATGACTTGTATCGAGAAAAAGCCGCGATATCAGGCCTTGCGTCTGATCTTTTGTCACGGATCTATGGATCTTCTTGGACCAAGATGCCTCTAGCGAAGAGTAGTTAATAAGATGTGAAGGCAGGAACACCGCAATACGACGCAAAAGAATAGATGGATATTTTGTAGGTTGAATTTTGATGATATATAATAAGCGAGCTGATATTTCGCCTCGGCATACGAGGCTTCTTCAGAGCAAATTGATGTGTTCTACATCTTTACATCTGTACTTTTATCAACCTCTTATATGTTCAAGAACTCTGGGGTTGAAACACTTTGGTACGCGCTCTGTGAACGCCCATAAACCATGGGTAGCTTTTTAGTGTATATGCTACCGCGAAGGAAAATCCATATGTTTCTGCGGAGGAGGTTTCAAGTCTTTGAAATGGAAGAAATGGAGTCGTTTCCTTTCCTTCTTCGTTCGGGCCTTTCGCTAGCTCCTTCGTAGTAGCAAATGGTTTCATCCTCCTCAATGGAACAAAGCGGCAATGAAGTCACAGCTGCAGTGTCTAATCACCCATGCATACACCACACCACACCTCGTGATTTCTATAGCCTGGAACAACAGAGAGTTAGCGACTCTGTTCTCTCTCCCATCCAGTATTTCTCGATATTCAATTAACTAGACAGAGCAGAAACTGTGTAAAATTACGTCATCGATCAATCTGAGAAAAGGAATTGTTTGAATAGCCAAGTTTTTTGAACTGATAAATCAAGAGTTTAAGGCGCGAGGAACAAAATATCAAGTGTTACCGGATTTTGGGATCTGCTGCAGGGAGCTAGGGAGACTCAAAGTTCATCTTCCTCTCGTTCCAGGCTGCTACGGGAAGAATTTTGGCCCTAAAGGATTCGGTTATGGTGTTGGCGGAGGAGCATTGGTCAACACAGAATGAGTTAGGAGCCTTTGATAAACTTTGTCTTTTTAAAGCATTTTATTTCATCAGCAGTTTAATGTGTAAGGACTTCTGTTTATTATCTGAACTTTTATAATCTTTGTTAATTTGTGAAAATACGACAGTATCTTACCCACAGGATCTCTATTAAGAGACGCTTCTAAAAAGAGGAAACTTCATATTTTGAACTTTTGGGTGAAAAACAATTCTTGTAAATGATGGATCAATTTTTTGTGATCAAAGCCATTCTGTTTAGCAGTTCTTGAAAGTAGCCCCGGCAATGATAATTTTGTGTCTTTGAACAAAGACAAGGGCCGTTGGAAGCCTATTAAAAAACTTTAGGGGCGCATTACCCTTCGAGGACACTTTTCCGTTAAATCTTGACAAACTATATCCAAACTGTATATGATCGACTTTGACACTAAATCCCCCCTCTCCTCCACCTATCAATGTTGCCCTGTTGTAAGATTTTAGTGAAAAGATTTCTTCTCGCATCAAGCCCGAAATTCTACATCGGTGCCAACATTGATCTTGGGGAAGTGGAGGGGGGATGGAGAGATCCAGCAGACGTCCCGTAGTATATGTCCAAGATTATAAATTCCTGTAAGAACTGGAACTTTTCGTTATGATTGCAAAATCTTGGGAGCATGTGGCCCCAGTGCCCCCGCTTCCTGCGTCTCTGATCGAGGCAGATTTTCTCAATTGTCAGAAAAGGGGTTTAGGCTTCAGAAAGTGTCTGGTATTAGAAGATTCTGTGGTAGATTTGTACGATTGGTGATTTTTTTAGCCACTAAAAGGCACTCAAATACCAACATGATAAACACAATTTTGATTCGACTTAGATTATCAGTTCTATCAGTTGCATGAAGCCTTATTATTTATCTCGTGTTCACCTCGTTGCAATTCTGGTGCTTCATCTGGAGCCATTTTTCGATTTAATATTACCATATCGTGTAGCAATGAATTTGAGGTTGGCGTGGCAACTACTTGAAGTGAAATTTGGTTTTTGTCCTGGTTGGCTTTCAAAACGTAACTCACCGTTCATGGAAAGAAGAGTTGTATGTGAAAAACCTGAAACTTAGTTCTAGCATTGGTGTTTTCAATGAAAACAGGCCACTTGCTTACACTTACTTGTCTTCTCAAGTTTGACCAGAAGTCTTAGTTTTATTTAGCAGTTACAGTTGAAACAAGAAGCGAAGTCACGATGATGTGATAAGTCTAGGTTTGCCTTCTGCCTTTGATTGGCTGATTAGATGAAGTTCGAATTTTCGACGCGAAGTCAACATTCGAAGCGACGTTTGATTTATGTTCGATGTTCGCAGAACAGGTGTTCGAGTTTCTTCAGATTTTTCGTTGATAGTGTTTGGAATCTGTTTAGTTGAAAGTCCTTGAATGAGTCAAAATAAAAAATTTGATTAAGAATTAAGAACTGTTAACTGATGCAAGGAATTTGTGGTCGATCTTTCATTGATCTTTAAACAACAGTTCTGAAAATGTCCGGAACTTTCAAAATGTACGATCCTCCCCTTGGACAAAATTTCTCTCCTCGTTTCCTTTTCAAATCTTATTCTTTACAAAATGAATAACTCTCAAAAGGAAATAGAATGGTTCGGTTCATTGCCTTATCAATTTACTTCTCGTATATCATTTGTTTTGAAATTAAATTGAATCAATTTTTGCGGTTGCTGTCAACACGGAAAGAAAAGAAAAGAAAGACACTTCGAGACACTTCCACACCCAAAGCCAGTGGCAAGCTGTGAGCTAAAGACCGTGTGAAGATCCTGCCTGGAAACAGACGATTTGCAGTCAATTTAAAGCCGATTCCAGCTCAAGGCAAATTTCAAGGTTTGTAGATGTTTCAGTTTATGTTATTTGCAATCTTAGTTTGATGTTTTGAATTAGGTGATTGTCTTGTTGCTTACGGAAGTTGAGGATTAGCAACTCCCTTCTATTTATTTATGGGCCTATCTGGATTGCTGTGTTCGCTGCGGGCCTAACTATTTTATAAACAGCTTTCTGTCGGGTTTTGTTTACTACTGGTGATAAGACTGGATCGCCAATTCATTTAGTAACTGACGATCAAGTTAAGGAGTCATGATCAAACGAATTTTGGGGAAATATTCCTTGCCTATTATCAAAAGCAAGCGAAGTGCTTTATCGGTATCGACTTTGTCATCATTGTTTATCCAAGCCATGCCCCACCCTCTTTCGCCCTGTTTAAAATGCACAGCAAAATGATTAAAGATTTAGTTTGAAACGGGTGAATTAATCATTGCGGTGGCCAAAGTCAAGTAATTTGGCAAAGACGGCGAATTTAACTGCCCGGCTTCTTTCGGGCGAACGTTGTTTGGCCATCTTTGGCTAATACATGTTCATAACCCTCATACAATTATCGATGATTAAAAGGTATTTTTAGTTGTCTTGACCGGTTGTCTTTTCTTCTTGCCGTGTGGGGAGTGATAAAGAGATCTATAAATAGAAACAATCTTTGCCAAAGAACCTTGCTGTTTCTTTTTTTCGGAAGTCATGAAGCCGTTCAACTGTTCTTTCTGATCAAACGGTTTATTTATACATTTTGTAGAATTTTCGAATGTGAACAATGGTAATGGAAGCTCTAACGGCACCCAATCGAATCAACCTAATTCCCGGGAAATCGTTCTCGGACCAGGAGTACAACATTTTGTTTCTGCAAGAAACCTCTGAAATCTTGTAGAAATCCTTTTGTTCTCTTAGAAATGTCGTACAAAAATGCTTTCGATATTGATCATTAGAGATGAGTTTTGTTGACAAAAACTTTAAAGCAATTAGTCCTTTACTATCCACATCCCCCTTGCCTTTTTCACATCACCATGCCCCTGGAAAAAGAGTCTGGCTTCCCCCTCCAGTTTTTCACCAAAAAAGGGACCCCCTAGATAACCCTTTCCCAAGATCATTAGTGAGAGGTATTGCTTCCCCTGGAAATCTCCAAGACTTTCAGAAGATTTTCTTCTTTAAAGAAATCTCTGAAATCCAATAGAAATCTCTGAAATCCCTGAAATCCCTGTGTAAAGAAATCTCAAATGCATTTCTGGTGGAGTGATCCACCCCAAGCTTCCTTATGATTAGCATTAAGTTTGGCTAGTTACCCACATGTTTTTTTGCTGTGTTGTGGGAAATTCTGTTGACAGGCATGTGAATCTAAAGGCAATAATATCAACATCATTGAAAGCACCTGCTTATGACACAACTCATCACAGGTCAGGGATTTGAGGCTAGCAGGGATGTAGTGATACCTTTCATTTTCGACTTACTCAAGCACCTGTTTTATGTTGTCAGTTTTTGCTGGGTTATTTCAGATGAAAGCCCTCAAGAATAAAAAGCCTGCATACTGTAATGTATTGCCAACAGCAATTGGTCAACTTTTAAAAGCAGTCTTCCTTGATGTATGTTCAGAAGGTCAGGACAGGGATAATGTGAAAGCTCAATATAGCTCCTCTCTCTTTTAAACCCCTCCTTCTTATTAAGTCAAAATTTTGAATAGCTCCTTCAGCTAATCCCCCCCCATATCAAATGCCAAAGGAAAGGATGTGAAAGATGTTCCATTTATTTACCAAAACTAGTTAACATGTTAATTTTTTTATGGTCTCACGTAAAAATTGTTTTGAATGTCTTTGTTTGACTCATAAAGTAATTTCCATTGATTCCACAAAATATATGGAAAAAGAACTAAAACGGTACCATTCATGCCCGCATCATCTGACTTTGTGAAAAAGCACCCCTCTCTAACAGGTCCCTTGCTCTTTTAAACCCTCCTATGGAAGCAGACACTAGATTACTCCTCAGTCGCGTTGACCAGAAAGATCAGAGGTTGGTTATGCGAAGTTTGCAAACAAAAAGATAAACTGAAAAGAAATTTTTCGTGCGTGAGATATCTCATTAACTATCTCTTTAATTAACTAATATGGTGGTAAATTCTTTATCTATGCCTTAATCTCCAATCTTCCACCACACCCTGTCTTCAATTTCAATTTTTACATGATTCAAATATCAAACCTCTGAAAGGTCACTCTGCACAGTAGGGTCGATCTTGTAGATGGTTTGAAGTTTAGTCGACAGTTCTAGATCACTAATACTGTGTTAAATCCTTTCTTTAATTCATCTCCCACCACACCTTATATTCGATCTCAAGTTTTGCAACATTTTGTCTGATATTTCCAATGTAGGATCCCGGGGGGGGGGGTAACTTGAGTTTCCAAGATACGGGATTGTGCCATGCAAATCGTAAAAGTACCACCCATAAATCCGGAGAAATTTCTAAAAAGTATACCCATAAATCCGGAGAAATTTCTCAAAAGAATATCCATAAATCCGGAGAAATTTCTAAAAAGTATATCCATAAGTCCGGAGAAATTTCTAAAAAGTATATCCATAAATCCGGAGAAATTTCTAAAAAGTATACCCATAAATCCGGAGAAATTTCTCAAAAGTATATCCATAAATCTTTAAAATTTCTGAAAATCATACCCATAAATCCAGGAATGCCAAAACAGCTCACCAATAAATGAATTCTGATAGAAAACTATACCCATAAATCCGGAAGATGCCAAAAGTTTTTGAAAACCATACCCATAAATCCGGAAACTATTATGAAAAAGGTACCCTAAGAAATGGCACAACCCCGTACCATAGACAAGATAAGTTACCCCCCCCCCCCGGTGTAGGATCAATCTTAAGGAGGGCAATGTTTGCTGTACGAAATTACTTAGAAGGTACTAGAGTAAACATCGGAAATGCTTCAAAAGACATCGTTTTGAAATATTCACGAGGAAGAAGACAGTGAACAGCAGAATTATTTAGAAACTCATGATAATTTTGAGAAACTTGCAATACTGGACAAAATTCTTAGTTTCTTGTAAAAAAAAACGTGCATTTTGCTGTGAACTGAACGAGTTGAAATTTCGAAAATCTTCAGTATTTTCAGAATTATATATAGTAGAAGGTTTTTTTCTTGTTTACGACTAAGAGTTGAGGAAAAAAATTGAAGAAACTTAAAAACTATTGCAATCTCTAAATTTTGTTTGAGGTGATATAGAATGACATCCAAGAAAAACCATTGTTGTTTTAATTTCAAGAGTATGGTATGAGGCACAAGGGTTTCACTCTTTTTTACTCTTCTGGTGAGGGTTTGATGACTTTGCATCATCGAATAAGGTGACGTATGAAATGCGCCATAATTTTGAAGAAGATTCAAGATGTCAGAAAAGGGTAATGGAAAAATTTTAGCAAAGTGGCTCAAGTTTCTTTAATTCATCAGCTCAAAGAAATAGCTCATGGAATTTTACATCGACGTGTTTAACTGTTTGGAACCTATGCTGTCGATGCCAGGTACAAAGAAATATGAAGGTGTTGTGAGGGAGTGGTGTAAGCCTCTGACTTTGCAGCCACAACAGTCAGGCGGAGTGGGTTCGACACACAGTAGGGCCCCACCACTTGAACCTCATGACAAGGGGTCGCGGACTCGATAAGCGTGTTGCTACTTTTGCGATCCCAGCGCTTGATGCTAAACACTGCAACTTCATCTCTATCTTTCAAGAAGCTAGGAGGTGAAGAGTTGTTGCAAGCTCATAGGAAGGGAATTATAACCAATCTTTCTCCTTATTTAGATGTCTTTTGGTGGTGGTCCTAAATGTGGCAAATGTGGAAAGAGTGTTTACTTCAACGAAAAGGTAGATGCATGTGGCCTGGCCTGGCATAAATCGTGCTTTCAATGTTTTGATTGCAACAAATCTTTGGACAGTGGCACTGTTTCTGAGAGAAAGGATGAAGGTAAAACTAATGCCTGGTTTTCATATGATCGTAACAGTCGGCGACACGTCACCGAGGCAGGCTCAGGGACACATCGGCGACAGTGGCGTTAAATGAAGACATTTTCTGAGTGATGTCTCCGACGTCGCCGATCAGACGGGGACAGTACAGGGACGCATCGAAAGAGTTGAGATGAGTTTAATACCTGGTTTCTGCATGATCATAACAGTGATCGTTTCCATATGTCGCCAACTGATCGGGTCTTGATGAAATTTTTCGGCAATGAGCCATCTTAAGTATATACGATTAAGGTGGCTCTGCATTTTCAGCATAACGAAACAGTGAAAGGTGGTTGTTTTGTATACCAAGTAAGAATTAATTCAAAACACAAAAATACAATAAGTTAAGGTGGCTCGCTTCTGATGTAAATTTCAAATTGCTACACACTGGATGTCCTGTCGCTCATATTCATTTCATTTCATTTTTAGATATTTAAACAGGTTACAAATTTCAGTATTACATAACTGTTTTACAAATCGACCTGTGCATAAACAGAAAAGCCTAAATTAAAGATAATTATAATATACAAAAGAGCATAATAAAACTAAAGATGAAAGTAAAATGTAAATCTCGTATGGATTTTTTGAAGGTAGCCAGGGACGGTGCCAATTTAGTTTCCTTATTCAGCTCATTCCATAATTTTGCTCCACGATAAGAAAATGCTTTTTGGCCTGTGCTCGTTCTTAGCAGTGGTATCTGCAAGTTTGTTTCGGTAGAGCGAAGGATGCGATCACTGCCCTCTGAGCATTTACTGAAAATTTCCCCTAAATATTGAGGAGCAAGTGAGTTCATTGCCTTATAGGACAGCGTCGCTGTTTCTTTTCTGATAACATCTTTAATTGATGGCCAGCCAAGATTTTGGAGCAGAAGGACAGCAGAAGCATCGTAAGGACTATTTGTAGTTATTCTTGCCGCTCTATTCTGGATCTTTTGGAGCGAATTAAGTTTGGTTTCACTACAACAACCCCAAACCGAGCCGCAATAACTGAAATGTGGCTCAACAATTCCTCTATACATTTTCTGCAGATCACCTGATGAAAGAAATTTCTTGGCATGCTTAATAAGACCGAGAGCTCGCAGTGCCTTAGCCTTAACATGTTCAATATGGCGATCCCATTGGAGTTTGTCATCAATTTGAACTCCCAGATACTTAGTATCGGTTATCATATTGATCTTTTGATCACCTATTTCAAAACTAGGCTTAGCTTCAGTCTGCTTTTCGATCTTTTGAATATTTTGTCTGGAACCAATAATCAAAGACTGTGTCTTTACAACGTTTAAGGACAATTTATTGCCATGTAGCCACTTCTGTAAATTCACAAGATCCTGGTTTAGATCATCCTGCAGTTTAGAAAGGCATCTCGAGGAGTGTGAAATCGCAGTATCATCAGCGTACATGGTGACCTTTCCTTTGTTTAGGCAGAATGGTAGATCATTTATGTAAACAAGGAACAGAAGTGGGCCAAGACAGGAGCCTTGGGGGAATCCATCCTCGAATTATCTTTATGTTTTTGGAGCTTTATGTTTTTGGAGCTTTATGTTTTTGGAGTGGGCCAAGACAGGAGCTCATGATTTGATTTGAAAGTTTTACACAAACTCGATGCCAATGTTGATTATTGATATTTCAAATCTATCAAATCGTATTCGAATGACCTTTCATATCTTCCATCATTTTCAGGAAAGACATCAATTTACTGCAAAGGATGCTACGGAAAGAAGTTCGGGCCAGCGGGCTATGGCTATGGTCAAGGTGCCGGAGTCATGAGAACTGACTTCGGTGGCCAAAGAGCTGCTGCCCCTTCAGGTGGCGGCCGAGGTGGTGGAGCTGCAACTAACTTTGGTGGTGCAGAAAAGTGCCCTCGGTGTGGGAAATCTGTCTATGCTGCTGAGAAGGTCATTGGGGCCGGATCGGTAAGTACCTACTGCTCGAATACGTTACTGGTTGGATGTATCAGGCAGTGCACTGGGATGTATCAGAGGAGTAAGTAACACTGCTCATCTTTGACAAAGAACTGAGACAAACTTTGATGAATCCTTCTTAACGATAGCTCTTCCATTTTACACCTTCATCATTTCGACCATTTTATTCTTATTTCTCTTTCAGAAATTCAGAAAATTTTGATAAACGCCAGAATCCTTTGCTTTTTCAGAAGGAACCACTTATTTTCGCTTTCTTCTGCCATAAATCAACAAATGCTTATCAGACTGACTTAAATAATGTCTAAAACTTTCAGTTGAAGCATGACCTATGGAACTGTGTGCTCCTCCACAGCGGCTACAAAAATGGAGCACAATTTTTTGGACACGTATGTATTGTTCATCGCACATTTTGATTTGTTCGTAGTCTTGGCACAAGAGTTGTTTCTGTTGCAAAGAATGTAACAAGAAATTGGATTCCACAACTTTGGCTGACAAGGATGGTGAAATTTATTGCAAAGGTAAGCTGAATTTGTAGGTATTTTTAGCATTGGAGGCTTTAGCCGGCAACTTAGGCTCATCCGCCATTGCCTGAAGCACTCAGCGCTTCGTACAGTGTTGCTATGGTCTCCACATCTAGTTATGAAATCGAGGGGAGAAACTTCGTCTCAATTTTCAATATGAACTTTTTTAAGACTGCGTTCATACGATGCCGGCACATTTTGAAAACGGTAAGAAATTAGACGGCAAAAACTCGTTGCAAGACTTTGATGCCAAAGAAGTGTACCTACACCCTTAGAACCGACCAGTCTCGTTCGAAAAGCGTCTAAACCTGTTCTATTTTTCATCATTTTCAGATGTTTACACGATGCCATTTCCAAAATGTTCCGGTTAGTAAGAGTTCCATTTTCCAAAATCTACCGTTTACAAAATCTGCCGACAAAAAATGTGCCCGTTTTCGAGTGAACGGGAGGCCTATCCGTTACATTTTCACCGTTCTCAAAATGTGCCAGCATCGTGTGAACGCAGTCTAAAGCTTAGCCTCACTCCATAAGGACCCTCAAGCTGCGCTCATCCTATTGAGTTGAATTGCTGCTTCTGTTATCGCTCCACTGAGGGCTTTATGTACCTAGAGCTGTAAAACCGGAAAGAATTTCAATCGGCGACGAGTTTCTGTCGTCCTGTCTTCTACTAATCAGAATATGGCTCAGAGGAATGCGGTTTTTGCTAGTATGGAAAGAATTAAAGTTTTTCGAAGTACTGATATTCAGTTTTAGGTACAGCAGTTCTAGGAAACTGATTTGTAAGGCATTTAGACTCAGTGGTCGTTAGAAGAAAGCTCGAAGAAAGTAGCAGGTAACTTAGGCCTAACAGATCTTCCAGCTAAATTCTGTAAGGGAATGCGAATCGAACGATAGATTGATACAATATGTAGAATTTTCGAATATACACAATGTTGAAAGAAACTGTTATCAGTTCATCCGCATCATTAGTTCAAGCAAAAAAATACGAAACTACGGCAGGTGATCGAGTCCTTGTGAACCCAGTTTACCACCTTTTTTAGTAGCCGAGCCTTGGTTGGCCGTTGTTCAGGAAAATTTAATTGCAATAAAAAATGTTCGGCGAATGATTCGAGTTAGTTGTTGTTTTCATCGTTCCTCCACCTCTTCTAAGTTTTGTACTTTATTTCCGTTTCAGCATGCTATGGAAAGAAGTTTGGTCCCAAGGGATTCGGTTATGGCCAAGGAGCAGGAGCATTGGTTAACACAAAGTAAGCAAACAATGGACTGTCACTATATGTTAACATTGGACAATTTTTTGATAACAATAGGCAATTATTTTCTTAACAATGTACTATTATTGTGATTACAAAAGACGGCTACTTTGTATACTGTGAACGGTAATATGTTGCATTAAAATCATTCCGCTGAAAGAAGTGCCAAGTATTTATCAAAAAGACTTTTCCTTTCTTCGACTTCTAACGGAAATGTGTTGATTTTCGAAGTGCTCATTTAATTCTTAAGTATTAAGGATATAGGCTTACTTTTCCGCTAAAATCAGCTTTTTATCAAATTCCTCAGTTTTCACAAAGTAGTAAGGCCATAGGTTGGCTCTTTCTTTAAAATTGGATGTTTCTTAAACCTTAAACTGCTCGTTTGTGACCAAAGAGAATCGCTTATCATTTTGGCAACAAGTTAAAAAAACATAGAAATATCCAATTTTAGTGAAACAGGTCAGATGATGGACTTACTTTTGGTCAGAATCAAGCTATTTTATCAAAAATTTTTTTACTGTTTGTTTGATTTTTATCTTTTGTGGGCTTTGTGCATACGATCTACAGATTCTTGAAAACAGATAGCTGCGCAATAAGTAAGGTTTACGCCTTTGCTTTGATTGAAAACAAGCCCATTTTGGAAATATTGATTTTGGATCAAAAAGTAAGGTTAACCCCTTACGTTTTTTCCAAAAATAGGCCCATTTTGGAAATATTGATTTTTGGCCAAAAAGTAAGGTTAACCCCTTACCTTTTTTCCAAAAAATAGGCCCATTTCGGAAATATTGATTTTTGGCCAAAAAGTAAGGTTAACCCCTTACCTTTTTCCCAAAAATAGGCCCATTTCGGGAATATTGTTTTTGGGTCAAAAAGTAAGGTTAACCCCTTACCTTTTTTTCCAAAAATAGGCCCATTTCGGGAATATTGATTTTTGGCCAAAAAGTAAGGTTAACCCCTTACCTTTTTCCCAAAAATAGGCCCATATCGGAAATATTGATTTTGGGTCAAAAAGTAAGGTTAACCTCTTACCTTTTTCCCAAAAATAGGCCCATTTCGGGAATATCGTTTTTGGGTCAAAAAGTAAGGTTAACCCCTTACCTTTTTCCCAAAAATAGGCCCATATCGGAAATATTGATTTTGGGTCAAAAAGTAAGGTTAACCTCTTACCTTTTTCCAAAAAATAGGCCCATTTTTGAAATATTGATTTTGGGTCAAAAAGTAAGGTTAACCCCTTACGTTTTTTCCAAAAATAGGCCCATTTCGGAAATATTGATTTTTGGCCAAAAAGTAAGGTTAACCCCTTACCTTTTTTCCAAAAAATAGGCCCATTTTGGAAATATTGATTTTGGGTCAAAAAGTAAGGTTAACCCCTTACGTTTTTTCCAAAAATAGGCCCATTTCGGAAATATTGATTTTTGGCCAAAAAGTAAGGTTAACCCCTTACCTTTTTTCCAAAAAATAGGCCCATTTCGGAAATATTGATTTTTGGCCAAAAAGTAAGGTTAACCCCTTACCTTTTTCCCAAAAATAGGCCCATATCGGAAATATTGATTTTGGGTCAAAAAGTAAGGTTAACCTCTTACCTTTTTCCCAAAAATAGGCCCATTTTTGAAATATTGATTTTGGGTCAAAAAGTAAGGTTAACCCCTTACGTTTTTTCCAAAAATAGGCCCATTTCGGAAATATTGATTTTTGGCCAAAAAGTAAGGTTAACCCCTTACCTTTTTTCCAAAAAATAGGCCCATTTTGGAAATATTGATTTTGGGTCAAAAAGTAAGGTTAACCCCTTACGTTTTTTCCAAAAATAGGCCCATTTCGGAAATATTGATTTTTGGCCAAAAAGTAAGGTTAACCCCTTACCTTTTTTCCAAAAAATAGGCCCATTTCGGAAATATTGATTTTTGGCCAAAAAGTAAGGTTAACCCCTTACCTTTTTCCCAAAAATAGGCCCATATCGGAAATATTGATTTTGGGTCAAAAAGTAAGGTTAACCTCTTACCTTTTTCCCACAAATAGGCCCATTTTGGAAATATTGATTTTGGGTCAAAAAGTAAGGTTAACCCCTTACGTTTTTTCCAAAAATAGGCCCATTTTGGAAATATTGATTTTGGGTCAAAAAGTAAGGTTAACCCCTTACGTTTTTTCCAAAAATAGGCCCATTTCGGAAATATTGATTTTTGGCCAAAAAGTAAGGTTAACCCCTTACCTTTTTTTCAAAAAATAGGCCCATTTCGGAAATATTGATTTTTGGCCAAAAAGTAAGGTTAACCCCTTACCTTTTTTCCAAAAAATAGGCCCATTTCGGAAATATTGATTTTTGGCCAAAACCTAAGGTTAACCCCTTACCTCTTTCCCAAAAATAGGCCCATTTCGGGAATATTGATTTTGGGTCAAAAAGTAAGGTTAACCCCTTACCTTTTTCCCAAAAATAGGCCCATATCGGAAATATTGATTTTGGGTCAAAAAGTAAGGTTAACCTCTTACCTTTTTCCCAAAAATAGGCCCATTTTTGAAATATTGATTTTGGGTCAAAAAGTAAGGTTAACCTCTTACCTTTTTCCCAAAAATAGGCCCATTTCGGGAATATTGTTTTTGGGTCAAAAAGTAAGGTTAACCCCTTACCTTTTTCCCAAAAATAGGCCCATATCGGAAATATTGATTTTGGGTCAAAAAGTAAGGTTAACCTCTTACCTTTTTCCCAGAAATAGGCCCATTTTTGAAATATTGATTTGGGTCAAAAAGTAAGGTTAACCCCTTACGTTTTTTCCAAAAATAGGCCCATTTCGGAAATATTGATTTTTGGCCAAAAAGTAAGGTTAACCCCTTACCTTTTTTCCAAAAAATAGGCCCATTTTGGAAATATTGATTTTGGGTCAAAAAGTAAGGTTAACCCCTTACGTTTTTTCCAAAAATAGGCCCATTTCAGAAATATTGATTTTTGGCCAAAAAGTAAGGTTAACCCCTTACCTTTTTTCCAAAAAATAGGCCCATTTCGGAAATATTGATTTTTGGCCAAAAAGTAAGGTTAACCCCTTACCTTTTTCCCAAAAATAGGCCCATATCGGAAATATTGATTTTGGGTCAAAAAGTAAGGTTAACCTCTTACCTTTTTCCCACAAATAGGCCCATTTCGGGAATATTGTTTTTGGGTCAAAAAGTAAGGTTAACCCCTTACATTTTTCCCAAAAATAGGCCCATATCGGAAATATTGATTTTGGGTCAAAAAGTAAGGTTAACCTCTTACCTTTTTCCCAAAAATAGGCCCATTTCGGGAATATTGTTTTTGGGTCAAAAAGTAAGGTTAACCCCTTACCTTTTTCCCAAAAATAGGCCCATATCGGAAATATTGATTTTGGGTCAAAAAGTAAGGTTAACCTCTTACCTTTTTCCCAAAAATAGGCCCATTTTTGAAATATTGATTTTGGGTCAAAAAGTAAGGTTAACCCCTTACGTTTTTTCCAAAAATAGGCCCATTTCGGAAATATTGATTTTTGGCCAAAAAGTAAGGTTAACCCCTTACCTTTTTTCCAAAAAATAGGCCCATTTTGGAAATATTGATTTTGGGTCAAAAAGTAAGGTTAACCCCTTACGTTTTTTCCAAAAATAGGCCCATTTCGGAAATATTGATTTTTGGCCAAAAAGTAAGGTTAACCCCTTACCTTTTTTCCAAAAAATAGGCCCATTTCGGAAATATTGATTTTTGGCCAAAAAGTAAGGTTAACCCCTTACCTTTTTCCCAAAAATAGGCCCATATCGGAAATATTGATTTTGGGTCAAAAAGTAAGGTTAACCTCTTACCTTTTTCCCACAAATAGGCCCATTTTGGAAATATTGATTTTGGGTCAAAAATTAAGGTTAACCCCTTACGTTTTTTCCAAAAATAGGCCCATTTCGGAAATATTGATTTTTGGCCAAAAAGTAAGGTTAACCCCTTACCTTTTTTCCAAAAAATTGGCCCATTTTGGAAATATTGATTTTGGGTCAAAAAGTAAGGTTAACCCCTTACGTTTTTTCCAAAAATAGGCCCATTTCGGAAATATTGATTTTTGGCCAAAAAGTAAGGTTAACCCCTTACCTTTTTTCCAAAAAATAGGCCCATTTCGGAAATATTGATTTTTGGCCAAAAAGTAAGGTTAACCCCTTACCTCTTTCCCAAAAATAGGCCCATTTCGGGAATATTGATTTTGGGTCAAAAAGTAAGGTTAACCTCTTACCTTTTTTCCAAAAATAGGCCCATTTCGGAAGTATTGATTTTTGGCCAAAAAGTAAGGTTAACCCCTTACCTTTTTTCCAAAAAATAGGCCCATTTTGGAAATATTGATTTTGGGTCAAAAAGTAAGGTTAACCCCTTACGTTTTTTCCAAAAATAGGCCCATTTCGGAAATATTGATTTTTGGCCAAAAAGTAAGGTTAACCCCTTACCTTTTTTCCAAAAAATAGGCCCATTTCGGAAATATTGATTTTGGGTCAAAAAGTAAGGTTAACCTCTTACCTTTTTCCCACAAATAGGCCCATTTCGGGAATATTGTTTTTGGGTCAAAAAGTAAGGTTAACCCCTTACATTTTTCCCAAAAATAGGCCCATATCGGAAATATTGATTTTGGGTCAAAAAGTAAGGTTAACCTCTTACCTTTTTCCCAAAAATAGGCCCATTTTGGAAATATTGATTTTGGGTCAAAAAGTAAGGTTAACCCCTTACGTTTTTTCCAAAAATAGGCCCATTTCGGAAATATTGATTTTTGGCCAAAAAGTAAGGTTAACCCCTTACCTTTTTTCCAAAAAATAGGCCCATTTCGGAAATATTGATTTTTGGCCAAAAAGTAAGGTTAACCCCTTACCTTTTTTCCAAAAAATAGGCCCATTTCGGAAATATTGATTTTTTGGCCAAAAAGTAAGGTTAACCCCTTACCTCTTTCCCAAAAATAGGCCCATTTCGGGAATATTGATTTTTGGCCAAAAAGTAAGGTTAACCCCTTACCTTTTTCCCAAAAATAGGCCCATATCGGAAATATTGATTTTGGGTCAAAAAGTAAGGTTAACCTCTTACCTTTTTCCCAAAAATAGGCCCATTTCGGAAATATTGATTTTGGGTCAAAAAGTAAGGTTAACCCCTTTGCTTTTTTTCCAAAAATAGGCCCATTTCGGGAATATTGTTTCTGGGTCAAAAAGTAAGGTTAACCCCTTACCCATTTTCCAAAAATAGACCCATTTCGGGAATATTGTTTTTGGGTCAAAAAGTAAGGTTAACCCCTTACCTTTTTCCCAAAAATAGGCCCATATCGGAAATATTGATTTTGGGTCAAAAAGTAAGGTTAACCCCTTACGTTTTTTCCAAAAATAGGCCCATTTCGGAAATATTGATTTTTGGCCAAAAAGTAAGGTTAACCCCTTACCTTTTTTCCAAAAAATAGGCCCATTTCGGAAATATTGATTTTTGGCCAAAAAGTAAGGTTAACCCCTTACCTTTTTCCCAAAAATAGGCCCATATCGGAAATATTGATTTTGGGTCAAAAAGTAAGGTTAACCTCTTACCTTTTTCCCACAAATAGGCCCATTTTGGAAAAATTGATTTTTGGTCAAAAAGTAAAGTTAACCCCTTACGTTTTTTCCAAAAATAGGCCCATTTTGGAAATATTGATTTTGGGTCAAAAAGTAAGGTTAACCCCTTACGTTTTTTCCAAAAATAGGCCCATTTCGGAAATATTGATTTTTGGCCAAAAAGTAAGGTTAACCCCTTACCTTTTTTTCAAAAAATAGGCCCATTTCGGAAATATTGATTTTTGGCCAAAAAGTAAGGTTAACCCCTTACCTTTTTTCCAAAAAATAGGCCCATTTCGGAAATATTGATTTTTGGCCAAAAACTAAGGTTAACCCCTTACCTCTTTCCCAAAAATAGGCCCATTTCGGGAATATTGATTTTGGGTCAAAAAGTAAGGTTAACCCCTTACCTTTTTCCCAAAAATAGGCCCATATCGGAAATATTGATTTTGGGTCAAAAAGTAAGGTTAACCTCTTACCTTTTTCCCAAAAATAGGCCCATTTTTGAAATATTGATTTTGGGTCAAAAAGTAAGGTTAACCTCTTACCTTTTTCCCAAAAATAGGCCCATTTCGGGAATATTGTTTTTGGGTCAAAAAGTAAGGTTAACCCCTTACCTTTTTCCCAAAAATAGGCCCATATCGGAAATATTGATTTTGGGTCAAAAAGTAAGGTTAACCTCTTACCTTTTTCTCAGAAATAGGCCCATTTTTGAAATATTGATTTTGGGTCAAAAAGTAAGGTTAACCCCTTACGTTTTTTCCAAAAATAGGCCCATTTCGGAAATATTGATTTTTGGCCAAAAAGTAAGGTTAACCCCTTACCTTTTTTCCAAAAAATAGGCCCATTTTGGAAATATTGATTTTGGGTCAAAAAGTAAGGTTAACCCCTTACGTTTTTTCCAAAAATAGGCCCATTTCAGAAATATTGATTTTTGGCCAAAAAGTAAGGTTAACCCCTTACCTTTTTTCCAAAAAATAGGCCCATTTCGGAAATATTGATTTTTGGCCAAAAAGTAAGGTTAACCCCTTACCTTTTTCCCAAAAATAGGCCCATATCGGAAATATTGATTTTGGGTCAAAAAGTAAGGTTAACCTCTTACCTTTTTCCCACAAATAGGCCCATTTCGGGAATATTGTTTTTGGGTCAAAAAGTAAGGTTAACCCCTTACATTTTTCCCAAAAATAGGCCCATATCGGAAATATTGATTTTGGGTCAAAAAGTAAGGTTAACCTCTTACCTTTTTCCCAAAAATAGGCCCATTTCGGGAATATTGTTTTTGGGTCAAAAAGTAAGGTTAACCCCTTACCTTTTTCCCAAAAATAGGCCCATATCGGAAATATTGATTTTGGGTCAAAAAGTAAGGTTAACCTCTTACCTTTTTCCCAAAAATAGGCCCATTTTTGAAATATTGATTTTGGGTCAAAAAGTAAGGTTAACCCCTTACCTTTTTTCCAAAAATAGGCCCATTTTGGAAATATTGATTTTGGGTCAAAAAGTAAGGTTAACCCCTTACGTTTTTTCCAAAAATAGGCCCATTTCGGAAATATTGATTTTTGGCCAAAAAGTAAGGTTAACCCCTTACCTTTTTTCCAAAAAATAGGCCCATTTCGGAAATATTGATTTTTGGCCAAAAAGTAAGGTTAACCCCTTACCTTTTTCCCAAAAATAGGCCCATATCGGAAATATTGATTTTGGGTCAAAAAGTAAGGTTAACCTCTTACCTTTTTCCCACAAATAGGCCCATTTTGGAAATATTGATTTTGGGTCAAAAAGTAAGGTTAACCCCTTACGTTTTTTCCAAAAATAGGCCCATTTCGGAAATATTGATTTTTGGCCAAAAAGTAAGGTTAACCCCTTACCTTTTTTCCAAAAAATTGGCCCATTTTGGAAATATTGATTTTGGGTCAAAAAGTAAGGTTAACCCCTTACGTTTTTTCCAAAAATAGGCCCATTTCGGAAATATTGATTTTTGGCCAAAAAGTAAGGTTAACCCCTTACCTTTTTTCCAAAAAATAGGCCCATTTCGGAAATATTGATTTTTGGCCAAAAAGTAAGGTTAACCCCTTACCTCTTTCCCAAAAATAGGCCCATTTCGGGAATATTGATTTTGGGTCAAAAAGTAAGGTTAACCTCTTACCTTTTTCCCAAAAATAGGCCCATTTCGGGAATATTGTTTTTGGGTCAAAAAGTAAGGTTAACCCCTTACCTTTTTCCCAAAAATAGGCCCATATCGGAAATATTGATTTTGGGTCAAAAAGTAAGGTTAACCTCTTACCTTTTTCCCAAAAATAGGCCCATTTTTGAAATATTGATTTTGGGTCAAAAAGTAAGGTTAACCCCTTACGTTTTTTCCAAAAATAGGCCCATTTCGGAAATATTGATTTTTGGCCAAAAAGTAAGGTTAACCCCTTACCTTTTTTCCAAAAAATAGGCCCATTTTGGAAATATTGATTTTGGGTCAAAAAGTAAGGTTAACCCCTTACGTTTTTTCCAAAAATAGGCCCATTTCGGAAATATTGATTTTTGGCCAAAAAGTAAGGTTAACCCCTTACCTTTTTTCCAAAAAATAGGCCCATTTCGGAAATATTGATTTTGGGTCAAAAAGTAAGGTTAACCTCTTACCTTTTTCCCACAAATAGGCCCATTTCGGGAATATTGTTTTTGGGTCAAAAAGTAAGGTTAACCCCTTACATTTTTCCCAAAAATAGGCCCATATCGGAAATATTGATTTTGGGTCAAAAAGTAAGGTTAACCCCTTACCTTTTTCCCAAAAATAGGCCCATTTTGGAAATATTGATTTTGGGTCAAAAAGTAAGGTTAACCCCTTACGTTTTTTCCAAAAATAGGCCCATTTCGGAAATATTGATTTTTGGCCAAAAAGTAAGGTTAACCCCTTACCTTTTTTCCAAAAAATAGGCCCATTTCGGAAATATTGATTTTTGGCCAAAAAGTAAGGTTAACCCCTTACCTTTTTTCCAAAAAATAGGCCCATTTCGGAAATATTGATTTTTTGGCCAAAAAGTAAGGTTAACCCCTTACCTCTTTCCCAAAAATAGGCCCATTTCGGGAATATTGATTTTTGGCCAAAAAGTAAGGTTAACCCCTTACCTTTTTCCCAAAAATAGGCCCATATCGGAAATATTGATTTTGGGTCAAAAAGTAAGGTTAACCTCTTACCTTTTTCCCAAAAATAGGCCCATTTCGGAAATATTGATTTTGGGTCAAAAAGTAAGGTTAACCCCTTTGCTTTTTTTCCAAAAATAGGCCCATTTCGGGAATATTGTTTCTGGGTCAAAAAGTAAGGTTAACCCCTTACCCATTTTCCAAAAATAGACCCATCTCGGAAATATTGATTTTTGGCCAAAAAGTAAGGTTAACCCCTTACCTTTTTTCCAAAAATAGGCCCATATCGGAAATATTGATTTTGGGTCAAAAAGTAAGGTTAACCCCTTTGCTTTTTTCCAAAAAAAGGCCCATTTCGGAAATATTGATTTTTGGCCAAAAAGTAAGGTTAACCCCTTACCTTTTTCCAAAAATTGGCCCATTTCGGGAATATTGATTTTTGGCCAAAAGTAAGGTTAACCCCTTAACTATTTTCCAAAAATAGGCCCATTTCGGAAATATTGATCTTTGGCCGAAAAGTAAGGTTCACCCCTTTGCTTTTTTTCCAAAAATAGGCCCATTTCGGAAATATTGATTTTGGGGCAACAAGTAAGGTTAACCCTTTAGCTTTTTCCCTAAAACATGCCCATTTCAAAAATGCTGATTTTTGGGGCAAAAAGTAAAGTTAAACCCTTTGTTTGTTGCAAAAATTGGCCGATTTAGGAAATACGAATCTTTCCCCAAAGAGTAAGACCAGAAAGAGATTTTGTATATGAGCAGACTACCTTTGATATAAACTGCTTTACAGTATGTTCAAAATGTGTTGTAGAAAGCGCAATTGCAAATATACATATTGTTGAAAGTGTCCATTCAATGCAAGTTTGATAATTGGTTCTATCGACTGCTTTATCCTCAAGGAATTATTGTGCTCGTACAATATGAGGCGTAAGGAATAAAAATGTCTAATATCTCAAATGCAGTTACAAATAATAAAGTTTGACACTTTGCAAAATTTCCTTTTTGCATTAATTGATTGATCTTTTCATATTTCTTTCACGCAGCAAGGGACATGTCCTTTTCAATTTCTTCTCGAACAAAGATGCCCCAGACTTAAACATGCTTTCATAAATTATGAAGTCTGACGCATAGGAAATTTTCCTAACCGTATCAATTGATCCTTTCACACCAAATAAATTTTCCTAATTGCATCCATTAATTGATCTTGTCATATTTTATTCATGCAGCAAGGTACATATATCATCTTAGGATAGTCGTATTGTTATAAATCCTTCTTGAACAAAATTTCCCGTAGCAAATACAAATGAAATTAATTTGAAAATTTTCCCATTCTCAGCTCAGAATACATTGGAAAGTTTCAAACTCTCCTCGAACAAAATCTCCCATACTTTAGCAAGCAATTACAAATTTTAAAGTTTGATTCCTGTCGCATTTCCTAATTGTGTTCATTAAATTGGCCTTTCGACATTTTATTCATGCAAGAAAAGCCCTTATCCTCATTCCTCGATTTCAGACAATCCCAAACTCTTCAGAAGGAAATCATCTGATACTGCTAGATGCAGTCTATATCAAACTTTTCCTTTTAATTCAGCTTTCATTGTATCTGATTCCTTCTTTAGTTTCTGCAGCATTTGTGCCAATTCTCTTATTTTGTCACTTTGTTCTTTTCCAAAATTCACTGTCCCTCTTCCCCGATGTACTGCTAGTTGATGCTCTATTTTGGCACATTGTAAATCAGTCTTCAAAATATCCCTTTCAAGTCTGCGTTTATCTTCCAATTCTTTCACTTCTGCATTCATCTGCGATAATTCTGCGTCTTTTCTAGCAAGTTGCCTTTTCAATTCTTCCCATTCCAGCCTACTCCCTTGCGTTTCAGAATTCTGCAGGCTGAGTTGTCTTTTCAAGCCATCAATCTCAAATCGTTTTGTGTCATTTTCAATTGCATGTGTCTTTCTCTCAGATGTTAATTGTTGCTCATATATTTCTTTGTTTGACTGTATTTCCTTCTCAAGATTGTTGAGTTTCTTTGCAAAGTATTCTTTTTCCCTGTCAATTCTCGTTTGTAATGCTGTTATTTCTTTCTCTCTAACCTGGTTCTTGGCCTTTTCTCTCTCCATCTCTGAAATGACTCCTGAAGACAAAAGAATCGTTTTTAGGAATACTTTCAAAAGAATTGCATTAAAACCCTTCTCAACTTAAAGTTCTATTGTTTTGGATGTCAGATCTGAAATTCCAATCAAGCCACATTAAATAGATTAAAAACATTTAACTTTACTACTACCTAATAGTCTTAGGTGCTTCATGAATGTCCCTACCAGTATATAATGTCTGAAAATTTTCATCTTTTTTGGCACACGGATTGATAAATTGAGAAATTTTTGATAAAATACCTTAGTTTGTCTAAAATAAAAATTTGGAATTTTGATTATACCTGTCAGATTATCCTCCCATTTCTCACGTTCCTTTGAATGAGAAGATATTTTATTCTTTGCCAGTTTCAACTCAGATTTCAAACTCAATTCTTGTTGCTGTAATTCTTTCATCTTATTCTTCAACCTTTCCAAATCTCCTTTATATCTTTCCTCAATAACTGCAGCCTCCTCTGCATTACTTTGCAATCCACCGCTACCAAAATCCGATGCATCCCGTTTCATTAGCTCTTCTTTCAAACAATCGACTTCGGCCTTTAACCTAATGACCTCTGAATATTGACCTGTGACCTCCGACAGTGTTTTCTTCTGCAGTTCTTCCAGTTTCTCTTCTATCTCAGCCTTTTCTGCTGATAATCTATCTCTCTCCTTCGTAATGTTGTCTGCCTCACGTTTGATTCTTGACAAAGCTTTCTTTGATGCTTCTAAATCATTTTCACACGCTTTCCTCTCTTTTTCTGACGCCGTAACTTTTTCATTGCTTTTATTCAAAGCAGTTCTCAATTCATTGTTCTCACTTTGCAAGAAATCATTCTCTTCCTTCGCTGTATCCAATGACAAAATGGCTGCTTGATAATTCACAATTATTTTATCCTTCCCTTCCAACGCAACCCCTTTTTCCTTATCCGCCATTTCCAGTTGTTCTTGCAACGATTTATAATTCTTCATCAAAGTATGCAACTTTGCTTTCAAATTAACATTCTCGGTCACTTTTTCCTCAACTTTACTCTCCAGCTCCTTCCTCTTAGAATCTTGTATTCTCCAAGTAGCTTCTGAAGATCCTAACTTCTTCTTTAGTATTGACAACTCATTTTCAAGCCGATCTTTGGTTTCACTTTTCTCCGCTACAGCTCGTTTCAAATTTTGAATTTGTGGCCGCATATTCTCCATTTCCTCTAACGCCTCATCTCTTTCTTGCCTGTATATCATTTTATCCGTTTCTAATCCCATGAGATCATTCTCTAGCCTCGCAATTTTCTCTAAATACTCTGACAAATTCTCACTCTGGCTATTCATGCCCGATTGGAGTTCCGTGATCCGTTTTTCTGCTCTCTGTAAATCATTCTTTAAAGCATTACTCTCATTTATTGTTTTCTTTCTTTCATCTTTCAGCAATTTAGTTTCATTTTCACTTTGATCCACTTTCTTCATAAGACTTGTGACTCTTCCTTGCAACGATAAAATCAGCTCATTCTTCTCCTCCACAGTTTGTGTCAACTGTTCATTCCTCCGTATCTTCACTTCCAACTCTTCCTCCAAAGACGCAATTAATTCTTTCTTTTCCTTCATCCCATTCTCAGAATCCTCGATCTCCTCTTTCAACCGCTTGATTTCGTTTTCTAAAATATTTCCTCGTTTTCTTTCAACCAGCGTCATAGTGCTGGTTCTCTCGTTTTCTCCGCACGCCTTTTCATATGCTTGCTGCAATTTCTTGTGTTCCTGTTTTACCAAAACAACTTGTCTCTCAAATTCCTGTACTCGCTTTTGCTCATCTGCCAGTCTTTCATCTGCAACTCGAGCAGACTCTTCGGCGCGCTTCTGAGCTAGCTTAAGCTCACTTTCAAGCATCTCGTTATGTTCATTACGTTCATCAAGTGCGCCTTGCAACATTTCTAGTTTTCCTTCAATACATGCAACATCAGTTTTTAGTCTCTCCTTTTCTGCAACATTATTTTGCCGTTTTACTTTCAATTGCTCTATTTCTTCCCCAACAATTTTGATCTCATTTCTCATTTGATCATTAATTCCACAGACATCTTGATATTTTTCTGTCAGTTCCTCATAATCCATTTTCAGAGTTTCTAGTTCTTCATTAAGAGTCATGTTCTTGCCAACATTGTTCTCTAGCCTCTCTTGCATGGCCTCTTTTTCGCTCTCCAGTGATTCAGTCAATGATTTTCGGTCTTCAAGGTCACGTGATAAATCCTCAATCAGCCTTCTGTTTTTTCTTTGATCCGTTTTAAAAGATTCGTTGCTCGCTTGTAACTCCGCAATGTTTTCATTCTTTTCGTTGACTAAATTCTTAAATTCGTTGATTATTTTATTCTTATCTTTAATCTCATTTCTTAGTTTGTCATTCTCATTTCTTGAATCCTTCAAATCTTCATTTATCCTTGCTGCTTCTTTAACATGCTCGTCAATTTGCCCAACTAATTCAGATTTCTCCTTTTCTAAACTGCTAATCCCAGATTCAAGTTGCTGTTTAAGATTATTTGAATCTTGAAGCTGCTTGGACAAATCCCTACAACGATTATTCTCATCTTCGATTAAATCCATCAATCTTTTAACTTCTTGTGCTAAGGAATCCTTTTTACGATCTGATCTTTCGTTGAGTAATTTCAGGTTAGCATTCTGCCTCGCTTCTTCTAAGCCTTTCTGATGCAATGTCATATTTTCAGATTGCAAATCTTCAATCTGTTTTCGTAATCTTGCACATTTCGATGACCATTCCTTCACTTCTGAATCTAAATCTAGGTTTCCCTCAGATAGTCCATCGATCGTATTTTGAAGAGCAACGATGTTACGTCGTGATTCTTTCAACTCATCTTGAAGCCGATTTACAGTCTCTGATTGTTGCTCGAAATCATATTTAGATTCGCTTAATCGTTTCGAACTCTTTTCCAGATCCTGCTTGGATTGTTGAAGTTGAAACTGAAGCGAATCGTTCTCTGTAAACAAACTATCAATTTGTGTTTTCAGATTTCCTTTCTGCTCTGAAAGCTTCTCTTTCTCTTTCCTCAAGATTGCAATCTGATCATCAAATTCCTCATTTTGCCTTCGCAATCCTTCATAAAAATCATTAATTTCTCCATAATCTTTTCTCAGATTTTCATAAGCTTCTTTGGATACATAATCATTCTCAGTAGATTGGACGATGTCTCTCAATCTAAGCTCACTTTCTGAAGCATTCTTAAACTGTGTTTCAAGCTCAGCAATCCTGTTCTCTTTCCCATTTACTGATTTCCTTAAACTCTCATTTCTCCCAGCTTGAACTTCTAAGTCTCCACTTAGCTTCATAAGTTTTTGCTTAAGTCTTTTAAGCTCATCATCTTGTTGAGTTTTAAGCCCTTTATCGACTTCTAGCTGTGAGATATAATTTCTTGCTGTATTAACTTCATTTTGTGAATCTGCTAATCTTTTCATGACATCCTCCAGCTTCGAATTCAAATTGATAATCTCATTGTTCATTTCACTTCGATTTTCTTTTCCTTTGATTTCAAGCTCTTTAGTTGCACTCAGCTGTCGTCTGACTTCAAGCAGCTCTGCCTCCAACTGTGCTCTTGATGTTTTCTCCTCTTTCAAATTCTTATCAAGCTCTTCCGCCTGGCTTTTCAGTCGTAAACACCTCTGTTTGCTTTCATCGAAATTCTTCTTCAATTCTGCTTTACTCATTTTGATATCATCAAGATTTCTCTGCAACTGGCCTAATTCTTTCGCCTTTTGTTTAAATTCTGTTTCAAGCGTAGATTTCTCTTTTTGTAACAATTCCACGTCATCCTCAAGTACTCCTATCTCACTTTTCAAATCAGTTATTTCAGCTTCTGTTTCTTTACTCAAATCCTCATTCTTCTCCGTCTCGCTCTCAAGTTTTTCACTGATTCTCCTGCATTCTGCCTCCAGATCTTTGATATGTTCTCTTTGTGTTTTAATTTCATTCGTCATTTCATTATTTATCTGTATTTGTTCTCCCAATAACCTATCTTTTGAATCGATGCTTGACTTATGGACATGTGATGCAACTAAATCCTTAAGCTTCAAATCAAGCCCATCTTTTTCTTTCCTCAATGCTTGCAGTTCCGTTTCAAGTGCCTCTCTCATCTCCTCTGTCAATCGAACAGTACTCTCGAGTGTTTTTCTTTCTTCTTTTAGAGCAACCAGATCGGCATCTTTACTCGCCATTTCTTTCATCAAATCTTTCAATTTTCTAGTCATTGTACTGCTATCCTCATTCAAATTCTCGTTCATGTATTCAGAATCTTGTAAACATTTCTCTAAATTGGCATTTTTATCCAAAGCATCTTTTAGCTGAGCAGTTACTTCATCATGACGTGCTTCTTTTTTTCTCATAGTCATCTTGACTTCAACCAAATCTTTCTCCAACTCAGAAATATTCTCTAACGCTTTGCTCTCCATCATTTGCAACTCATTTATTGTTCCTTCCTTTTCAGATATCTTCTCATTTAAATCTTGATTCAAAAGCATCATTTTCTCATTCTTTTGCTTCATCAATTCATAATTTTGATTTAAAACTTTGTTCTGATTTCTGTCCTTTTCTAATTCCATTTGCATTATCGTCATTTTCTTCGTCATACTAACAAGCTCAGCCTCGACATTCTTCAACTTTTCGACTCTCTCGTTTATCTCACTCTGTAATTTTTGTTTATCTCCAACTATCTTTCTCGCCTCAGCACGACTGCCATCCTCCCTTTGATTCAATTCATTCATTTCTTCATTCAACTCTTTATTTGCTAACATCAAATCATTTATTTCTTTTCTTGAACTTTCAATTTCTCTCAGATATCTCTCATTGTCATCCTTAAATCTTGTGTTTACTTCCGCGATATTTTTCTTTATTTCTTTTAACTTCAAATTTTCATTTTTGGCATCCGCAACTACTTTCTCCAATCTTTCTAAATCTTCTTCGGCCTCAGTTAAGTTCTCATCTTTTAATCTCATTCCTTCTACAAGTTGCTTGTTTTCATTTTGAAGTTTCGAAAGTTGATCTTCAAGCTCATTGCGCTCTTCAGATCCTAGCCCTTCTTCGATCTTTCTTTCAAGCTCTCTATTAATCGCAACCAATTTCTGATAGTCATTTGCTAGTTCTTTGACATCATTCATTTTTTTCTGTAATTCTTCTTGCAGAAATTCTTCTCTTTTCTCTGTTTCTTTGAGTTGAGTGCTCATGACAGCAAATTTCTGCTGAATATTATTCAGAGTTGCTTGCATTGCGTGGGTATCCCTCTTGCTTGCTCGTTGAGCCTGGAAGAGAAATTTCAAATCATCTGCAGGGATTCAGAAGAAGTGGGGCCATATTTGCGTGGCAGCTGTAAGGAGCTGTTGCTTTATTGTCCTGCATTTTACATTTAAGCTGTTGCTCTATTGTCCTGCACTGCACTTTACAGCTGCATACGATAGTTTTCATCTTAAAATTGAGACCTTGTTTGAGTTAGTATGGGGGGAGAAATTGATGATTTTTGCCATTAGAAAGGCAAAAACATGGTCACTTTAAAAACGGCATTTCTGTTGTTCTCCAGCTAAAGTGTCTGCCCTACTTGGGGCCAACAATATGGAACAGCCTATCTTTTGACTTAAAATGAACAATGGATATCAATTCGTTTAACCACAAGATCAAAGACAATTTGTTCCTAAATATACAGAGAGAGAAAAACAAGGTATATGTGTTATACTAAAACCGCTTATCCCCTCTCGCATTCATGATTTTGCCTTACTAAACTATGAAATATCCAACAGCAGATAAAATGTTATTGTTTATTGTTATCTGCAACCGCCTCTAAGGGGGCAATTATGGAAGATCAACTCGATATTTAATGCCATCCCTGCCACTATAATTAGGGGTATTTTTAGCTTGATTTTATGTAAATTGTTTTTAAATATTGTATGATATAAATATAAATATATAATATAATATATATATTATTAACCATTGTAGATATTTCGATATGTGGGGCGAATTTTACATACGTACATATACATACATCAATAGCACAGTCAAAATTAAGTGAATGTTCGGAGAAAGATTCTTGCATTGCATTTGAATTTATTCTGCATTTTTTCAAAGGGTTAATGGTGTTGATTATCTATAAGAAATCACCATCAACCCTCAGAAATGTACAGAGACATCGAATATGAAGCTAGAGCCCTTTCTGCAAGTATGTTCAGATTGACTCAAACAAAGTTTTAAACTAGACACATGATGTCAATTGTATCCCTGATGCGGTAAGCCTTGTTTAACAGGGACTCACAACGAAACAGTGAAAATGATGACCCTTTTTCATGCATTCATCAATCTAATTATGATTGAATGACGGCCTCCAATCTCATATCTCTTTCGAATGTCATCAGTTCTTCAATCGAATTAAAAATTCTATCTTATTTGCCGTAACCATAGTAATTAACAAATCTCATAATCTGATTGGTTCTCTAGGAAACTCAGAGTTTGGGCCTATAGGGTCAGGTTTCTCGGGTAATGTTATGAGTCTCTGTTGACCAAGGCGCCATCATCAAGGCAAAGAGCACAGGGAAACAAAGGGCTCTAGGTCATCAGTCCAGGTGAAACCTGATCTGTATGACTGTTCCAAACGGGACAATGCGAAGTAAAGCTCCCTCGCAGCAGCCATACAAATGGGGCAAGACTTTTTCGGGGCACCCTGTATAAATCAGAGAAAAATTAAGTGATTTTATGAGAATGGAGAAATATGAAAATTAACATGCGACACAGCAAAAAGCAAGCATGGTGCAAAGAGATGGTATGTATAAAAAAATTTCACAAAAATAAAAAAGTGTACTCACAACTTTCATGTCATTAATGATCTTTCGCTGTGTTTCCTCTTCATTTCGCCTTTCCTCATTTTCAGCTCTCAATATTTCCAACTCATTTTTCATTTGATTCATAATTTGCTTACTCATTTCAGAGCTATCAGCCTTGTTCGCAAAATCCTCTTCAAACCCTCTCAATTTCTTTGTCACCTCTCCCAATTCTTTTTTGGCTTCGCCATAATTTCTCGTCAACGACAAATTTTCACTTTGCATATCGTGTAGAATTTCATCTAATTCTTTCTCGCGTTTCTGAGATTCTGTCAATGCTTCGCTGAGTTTTTGCTTGCTTTCTTCGCTTTCAGATAACTCTGTTTTTGAATTTTGAAGTTCAAGTTGAAGAGCTTTGATCTCAATGGCTACAACAGATAAAACATTTCTCAGAAACTGACAAAGAGAGCAAGGGCAGATTTTGTAATACAATAGCATTAGTTGCTTCGGTTCGCACCTCAACTTAAAGCGATTAGCGAATGCAGACAAAAAAACCCTCTCAATCAGTAATTCAAAACAAACATAGCCGCAAAGTTCCCCTGAAACCAATAAGGCAAACTCTCACCTAATGCGGGCGAAGGATGGTTTTTAAGAGAAGTTATGTGCTTATAACGAAAGAACAAGGGTGAATTTTAAGTTCTGTCTCGCAGATTTTGTTTACATGATTCAGAAGCCGAGCGAAGAACATTAAAATTGCTGCATATTTATTGCTCAATTGTAAACAGTTACTCTTCAGCTCTTAGATCAATTAAACAAAATTCGCGAGACAGAACTTTAGATCTACCATTCTTCTTTTTTTTATAAGCACCTAACTTCTCTGAAAGACCTCCCTTCGGCTGCACCAAGATCTGATCGGGTTAAACAGTTAAAATCCTTCTGCACATCATTCTCTGGGCATAGATACTGCAACCCCGAAAGTATATAGTTAAGGCGAATGAGAAAGAAACACTCATCTTAACTTGCAGTTCTTTCAATGCAGAATGAAAAGCAAAACAGAAAAGATGATTTGTTGGACCCTCATAACATCCAACCGGTGAGTTACCACTACTCAATCTGCTAAATTCCTTATGTCTATTGATGTTACAGATCAAGATATTTGGTATCAGATGCCAATAGAGGCTGGTCTATTCAGTTTGGCAAAAGAGTTAATCCAGGTGCTCCGAGACAATAATCTATATCAACTAAAGAACAATTTAATTTTACCTGACTCTTGCTCAACATTCTCCTTCTCCTTCATCGTGTTTTCAACCATCTTTCCAACTTCATTTGTCTCAAATTGAAGTGTTTCCATCTCTTTCCCCATTTGCTCTAAATCAACCTTAAGCTGGTTTTTTTCGTTCTCAACATCACTCAAATCTCGTTCATAATTGTCGATGTCACTTTCGAGCGATTCGATTTTGTTTCGCAAGCTTTGATCGATCTCAACTGCTTTACTGATTTTAATGTTTTTGTCTGCAAAGGATAAACAGCTATCAATGAAAAGAAAATACTCCCCAGTGACAACCTATAAACCCTCTCCAAAAAGTAAGTTCCTACCAACTCTGAATACCAACCGTTCTCAATGTGTAGCTAAATAAATGAATCGCACTCGCCGAATCCAACCTTCTTTAAAATATACGCCTCTGCGTGAAAGGCAAACTCAACAAGCAACTTGCTACTGAAATCTCGAAATCAATCATTTTCAGCTGTTGACTGACTAAATGAATCACACACCACCAGTCACATCTTCTGCATGAAAAGAATTCTGACCAAATTCTCGAATCCAACCTTCTTCAAGAAAAACACACCTTTACATGAAAGACAAACTCAACCTTCTCCAAAAAAGCAACTTCCTACCAAAATATAGAAATCAATTGTTTTCGACTGGTGATTGACTAAATGAATCAGAGACTACCATAAATATTTCTTCAAGGAGTGAATTTGTTCCTCAGCTGGTGAGTAAATGGTGACAACCAAATTTGACCAATGATGTCTTCAAAAAGTAAATTCCTACTAAATCCTAGAAATGGCCTGTTTCGACTGGTGATTAAACAAATGAATCGTAGGCCTATTGAAACATTAACAATAGCTTCGATTTAAAATTTGTACCAAACATGGAACTATATTCACTTAATTCGTAAACAATATCGTAGATTGATAGAATAATGAAATAAGCATTCATTGTAATGTATTTGATCTAAAGAATTGACTCGGTGAAAACCAAGGCTTTTATTCAAGATCGGGGTCTTTGATGATATGCTTAATGAACTGTAACATTACTTATTTATGGTTATCAATTTGAACAATCCAGCTGACTTGCAGGAGAGTCTGGAACTAGAGAACACTTTTTCAGCAAGTGGCGGTTTTATTCAAATTAGCTTTAGACCACCAATAAATCATTTCTCACCTTCAATGATATCCTTACACTTTTCATATTCTTCTTGCAACATTTCATACTCAATTTGATAATCTTCAAACTCAGATTTCACTTCATTTAATTCTGTCTTCAATTTCCTTATTTCCTCATCATTTCTCCTCTTCTCTTCGATCAATATCGTTGTTTGATTACTGATTCTCTCAAGAGCTTCTTCATTCTCATTTGTCTCTGTTTTCTTAATCCCTAGCTCTGCATGTAGTTTATCAACATTTCCAGCTATCTTATGTATTTCTGAATTCAAATTATTCTTCTCACGGGTTAAATTCGATACGGCTATTTCATTCTCATTCAATAAATCAGTCATCCTTTTGCTCTCTTTCTGCAACGTCAAAATTTGCGCATTTGACTTCGCAAGCTGTTGATTTAAATCATTTATAACTTTGTCTTTACTTGTTGATAATTTCTGGGTCTCTCTTAATTGTTCAATTAATTCATTATTCGTCGTTTCATCATCTTTTGTTTGTTCCACCAGATAATTATATCTTTTCTCAAGGGTGTAATATTTCTCTTTGAACTCCTCAAGATTTTCTGTAAATGCACCTCTATTTACTAACTCCTGTAATTCATCGATTCTGTCTTCAGCCTGGAAGAGCTCCTTCGCAAGATCATCCTTCGCTTGTTGGCTTAGATTATAGGCAGCTTGAAATTCGTTTATTCTCTTTTGCAACGCTTCGTTCTCCCGTTGTAACTCTTTTCTTTCAGCTTCTTTCTTTTGTAGCATCATTTCTAAAACGTTTGAATTTTTCTCCGCCATTTTGAATATGTTTGCAGATAGCCTAACTAAATAAATTTAGATCTAGCTTTGTTTCATCATGCAAATATTCCTCAGACCAAAACTTTGGCCGAATCTGAGCGAGAGGTCTTTAATTGCTTTCTTTTCCCACCCCTGAGAACACTTCTTGCATAAAAATCTTCAGACTTAAATTCTAGAAAAAACTTCCAACCAAGAGCAGTCTGGAGATGGAATTGCTGCTTTAAAAATTGATACAAGATCACATAAGGCCTTGCTTTCAAAGTAAATAGCATTGGTCCATCTTTGAATCTAATGAACAAGCATGAAATTTCGTAACAATATGATCAGATCAGTCGCAAACAAACACCATACATTATACCGTCCTCTAATACAGCTTGCATCAAGTTATTGATATTTTTCCCTTTAATGACCGTGGATGTTTCTCAAGCTATCTTTAGTCAATCATGCAGAATTTTTTCTATCTTGTTCGGGAACTAAAGTATCTTGCACACCTCTTTTTAAATTTTCTTCTTGTCTGTAAGAGGCTATCATGTCAGTATTTACAAAGCAAACTTGCTGCTAACTCCAGAAATTCCTTGCTGTTTACTTCATAAAACATTCAATAACTGCTCCAGAAGAAAAAACTTTGCAAACTTCTAGTTTTTCATGCAATGAACAGCGATTCAATCTAATTTGTTTTCCAAATTGCAAGAGGTTGTTATGTCAACATTTACACATGAAATTGGTTGCTAAATCCAGACATTTCTGGCTAATCACAATCTGCAACTTTTGATCACTGCTCCAGTAGAATTCTTGCAAATCATCCCTTATTTGGTCATTCATTATATCTCAAGTTCCAAACCAAAATTTGTCGTAGGCTAAGCCAACTGTCTCTACAAACTAACTCGACAATACTTGAAATTCCTAAACAGGATACTAGCCGTGAACTTAAAGATCAATAGAAGCCATTTTGGCCTAAACAGGTATCAACTGGTACTTTGCTTCATATCATGCTGTTATTCAAGCATGGACTGAATTGTTGCTATGGGGACATCATCTTTGCACGCTACTTGTCAAATTTAAGCCTATCGTGTTTGCTTACAAGCAAAATTGAATTGTTTATTTATGGACAGAAACTAAGTTTGTTTTTCGTAATTAGCAATCAAGAAATGCGTTACTGGCGGATATGCGAAAGGTTGTGTTGCTCCTTGCAGAGGCATGTAATGACTTTGAAAATGTCAACTTGGATTCCCAGCAGGCGTTTAAACGATAAAATGATAATTTGACTGTACGCGAAAATTCAAAATCAGTCTGTTAAGCTTCTTGGCGAAAGAATCTGGATCAAGCGATGTTTTCTGGGGTTTTTATTTTGAGTAACAGGCGAGGGAGCATTATGGACGTTCATAAATAACATTACTGCACCAACTTTCTTACAAATGAACTATTCTTTGCAACTCCCTTATAAACGTAAATAATTTTGAATACAACGCTAGCTTGATACCGACATAGCTGGAGAATAAACGAAGTTCTGTTTTAAAGCTACCATATTTTTGCCTTTCCCGTGTCATGAATCAGCAATAGAACTTTTAGCTATTCTAAAAAATAATCTGGATCGAACGTATTTCATTACAATTTGTAGAATTTTCGAATGTCCACAATACTTATAGAAGCTCTAACGCCACTCAATGGAACCTTGCGCATAAAATTGTATAAAAATATCCCTCCATTCAGGCTCTTTTGTAGAATAGCTAAAAGGTCTATGATGTGTCAGATTGACTCAAGCGACGCCTCAAAATCTAAGTTAAAGCCCATTCTTTGTTACAACATAAAGACAGGACAACTGAAATTACAATTCCTCCACAGCGGCAAGGCGAAGCCGGGACACAACGTTTTTAGCAAACCTGGTAGATGTACTTTATTTCCATATTGTATGAAATCTAAATACGAATTGACTCAAATGAATCTTTTATGAAAAAAAACAACTTGCCAACATGGCCAACAGCGGAATTTGCTTCAACTTGTCCAAAATGGAGAATTCGTGAGAAAATACCATTGCTGGATGCCATTGTGTAAATTATCAAACTGAAAAACAAAACAGCAAAAGTAAATGAAGAGTAAAATGGACTGAGAGTTTGAAGAATCCTGCTCAAGAAATAAATCCTCCAAAACTGTAAACAATGCTTTTTATCACAAGCTGAATGAATCATTTTAAGTCAGAAATAAGTTGATATTACCAGACTAGTAACTAAAACTACTAATCAACAAAAACCTTTGTGGTTATGGTGATTTGAATATCACCGATTCAATCTTTGAACAATCTGTCGACAAACAGTACGTGTCTTTTTATTCTTTAGCTGAGGATGGCACGGGTTTGAGTGCCGAAGAGTCCTAATGATTTTCACTAGCAGCCGAAAAGTCCTAGCAGTCGAAAAGTCTTAATTGAGCATGTTTCAATGATTATCATTGGACCCGTCGCTAACGTCGACTTGTCAACATATATACTTGGATTTTCCAAAGTAATATGATGCTGTTGTTTCAGTCGCTCTTTCTTTTAATTATGTAATTTGAGGGTAGAAAAATGGAGAAAAAATAAAACTGTTCACCTTTCATTAGATAGATACTCTGGCTGCGGTTTTCCTAAGCATATTCCAAGCTTTCAGTCTCAAAGAAAGCATTAAGAAATCAGTTATCTGACTCACTTTCAAATTTCAGTATCACCTGAGCTCTTCTATGCTTTGCGTCTTCATTTCACTGTAAAAGTAAACATGAAAAATTCTATAAAAATTGCAAACAAGGAAACTGGGGAAATGTTATTATGATTTGAACATCAGCAATTCATTTTTTATCTCAAATCTTTGAAAAACCTTTCAGTTTCGAAGAAGACATCATCAACTCAAAATTTGATTCACCTTCAAATCTCAGCATCAATTAAATTCTTTTCTGCTCTGCATATTCACTTCACTGTCAAAATGAAAAATGAACATATTTTATTTATTGCAAACAGAGGAAGATAGAGCGGAGAGATGTCCTTATCGTAATTTCAAACATCAATGATTGCATCTTTGTCTCCAGTCTTTCAACAATTTTTGCATCTCCATAAACACATCATCGAGTAGATTACTTATACATTACCTGCAAGTATCAAGATGCGTGAAACTCTCCTCTTCTTCGCATGTTCTTTTCACTGTTAGAAATAAAATATGAAATAAATGATAAAATTGTAAAGAAAACAAGATAAAACAGAGTTGTTATGGTGATTTAAGTAAGATCAATTTCATCTCGTTGCTTTGTTTTGGATTTGAAAAGTAATATGGCCACCCTCATAACATTGATATTTATTAAAGATTTTCAACACCTGCCACCAAACAAAGGAATATTAAGTGTTCCAATATGTAGAAATTACTTCGTCCTGTTATGGTCCAGTTATAATGAAATTCAACTAAAACCTCAATATGAAATGATGAAATGCATGCTTGGCAAGTCAACAAAGAAAGTAAAAATCTAATTATGAGCTTTCCATCACCTTTTTAAACCAATGAAATGAAAGAGGTCTTCCCATCCCTGTCAAGAAAGTGAAACACTTTAATAATACAATATGGTAAAGAAGAGTATATTTGGAAATAAGTAGAATAAAGATTACATTGATTGTTCATTTGACGAGCGTTTAAAGAAGGCAATAAGGTTTAAAGAATTGTTTGCCTCCGCCTTCCTAGGAAGAAGTTTAAATTTTGCATTATGGACGACACCATTTTCCTGTCTAACTTTGAGAAAGAACAGTTAGAACGGTGGATACTTTTCCAAGCAATATCTTATTTCAAAGAACACAGTGACTGGTGTAGGCATCTTTACCAAAAGAAAACAAGGTTCAAATCATGGAGTCAATCAGACAAACGGTCGAAAATCCAATTCGATACACTTGAAAACAGTGATGGAATGGAAATACTGAGGAAATGGAAATAGAGGAAGGTGGCGTTTGACAGTAATTGATGAAATAAAAGTCGATAGAAGTTACGTACAATCGAAGAAAACGGCCTAAGATCGAGAAGTCTGGAAGATTTGGATGCCATGAACCTGCTTGATAAAGGCAGATAACTAAGAAGAAGAAGACATCGCAAGAAAGGTGAGTGGCCGAGTGGCTTATACAGTCTTCGTCAGGTGACTAAAGTTAAGCTTGGTCGAGTGAGGTCAGATTTCGGATGGGTGACCACTGAGGCCTGACCTCGCAACTCACCTCGCCGTCCTTCGGAAGGGACGTTAAACTAGGGGTCCCGTGCCTGGATGCGGCATGCACAGTGGGCCTCAACTAGCTTTCAGTAGCTAGAAATCCTGACAAGCCCACTCAAAATAAATTGAAAACAAACAAGAGACATTATTAAGATGCAAGAATACCTTACTCTCACCTTATCGTCTTCTCGCAGATCCTGGGCTATCTTTGAAAATCAACAAATCATTTCCTTCGAACATCTGTGCTTGAAAATCTATGGCTTTAACTTATAGATAATAATAATACAAATCAGTGCATGAAACGTCAAATGAATTGATTTGTGACGCCATTCAATGCAATTCAATGTTCTTCAGACGTTTTAAGTGCAATGCCCCATTCACAATGCAAGTTAAACCAGCTTAAACTAAACCAGGTTTTTGAATAAGTCCTTCTGATTGGTCAATCCAAGAAATCCAATCATTTGATTGGTTGAAATTTAAACTAGTTTAGATAAAGCTGGTTTAATTATGTCAGTGTGAATGCAGTACGGTTGCTTTGATAAAGTAGATCTATTTTGGTATACCAGACCTCCTCAAAGCCTACCGAGAGCTCGCCAGCGCGCACAAGGGCATTATGACCATTGCAGGGGCAGCAGCTATGGGGGATGCTGCGATAAAAAACAAAGAGAGCTGACATAGTTTTGAACATCCAAATAGGAATTGTTACCGTCCTAAAAAAATTGGTCACTCATCCAGCAAGACTATGATGCAGGGAATAGTTAATTCAATTAAATAAAGTTTGGAGAAAAACGACATATCAGGTTATACGTCTAGTAAACTAACTTCAAAAGTCCCCGATGAACTCAAACGCGGGCTGAAACATTTGGCGATCACTCAAACGATAGACCCGAGATACTATCCTGCGCAGACGCTAACACTGTGTGCTCAACCTGGCTCCTAGCCTTTGTCTCGCTGTTTCCCTTCGTCAGTTTGACAGCGCTCGAGTGGCAATGTTCCACAGCCAGCTGGAAAGCAGTTCTGAATGACTGACAGGGCAGTCATACCTGAATAAGTAAGCATGAATGAAAGAGAGAAAAGAGTTTGGCATGCAAGGAAAGTGATTTGTGGAAACCATGCTTAGAGTACAGTCCCTCTAGTCGAAAACAACAGTAAGGAAACCAGACTGCAGAGCACTTTCAAGGGTTAACTTCTGCGGAGGAAAGTAGACTTGAGAAACTGGACTCACAGAAATAATTTCTGTTAAAAAATGCCATCAAATTCTATCTACAACTGTACAACAAGTTTTTCAACTTGATTCCTGTCTAATATATTACAAACCAAGTTTCAATACCAAAGTTCTTTATAAATGTTTGAATACTGATCCAGACTTTTCACCTTCGAGGTTCATATTTGAAGAAATATATTTTGATGCAGATACGGATTTTTTATCAGGAAGCAGCATGTGTGAAGACATTTGTGTACCTGTAGACTTCTTTGACCGATCCTGAAAAGAAAACCAAGGATGAATTATCTTTAGATTGCGTTCACACAATACCGGCACAGTATGAAACGGTGTACAGATAGGCTATTTAGAATTAGACTCCGGTTCACATAAACACAAACTGAACCTCCTGACAATGTAACTTTAAAACAGGGACTAGCTTAGGCCAAGTCCGCATTGCTTGCGGCGCAATTAGTCACATCGCAACTTTCTTAACATGATCAACCCGTGTGCTTATTCATAGCGCTTGATAGGTTCATTAGATCAAAGTTTGGCTTTTCGAAGAGAAGCTGTAGGAGACGTTTGAAGACCCGTTCGGCTTTTTTTCAACGTTCGAGGATAGAAAACGTTCGACGTTTGTTCAGTTTTCCGTAAGACTTTGGTCCCAGTTTGGAAACTGCTTGTTTTTGAGTCCTTGTATGAATAAGAATAAAACATCACATTAAAAACATTAAATGACTCATGTCGTTAGTCTTCCCTTGGAGCAGAAAGAAATGACATACAAGCTGTGTCTCCTAAACCTACCGCTCGAGAATCGGTCGATGCAATACTTGGTTCATAGTCAATCGTTTCAAGAATACTGCCTATTGTTGCACGTCTTTTTGCTAAATCAAGACTCCTCTTCCTTCCAATAGCTGAGCCTGGGTGAAGAAAAGAAAAAATGGGGTATAAAATGCGTAGCGAAAAAGTTTGTAGTTTGTAGATGTAAAACAATGGAATAGCCTATCAGCCGATTCTAAGCAGACAACCTGTCTAAATGCTTTCAAGGAAACTGTTTAGAATCTGGTATTTTTGCTCTTTTTTTGTATTGTAAATTTTGAACATCATTGCGCGTTGGTTTCAAAAATTGTGAACAGGGTTTTATAGTTTAATTTACTTGATAGATTCTTAATGTGTCTCCTTAGATTTTAATTGATGTTTCTTGTCAGAGAGCTGCTCGAAGACCAGGTTCTGCTGAAGACAAACCCTCTTTCAAAACAGTCAGATATGAAATATAAAACGAAATTAGGAAAACACAACATCGCAAAGATCTTTTGGTAATCCAAGGGCAAAGAAAATAAGTTAATAAAGGCTAAGAATACACTTTGAATCATGGTATGGTATTGTGGGTCAAATTTAACGGTATCTTATTGTCCTTAGTCTGGTTTTCCTTGAGAGTTTGAATTCTCGAATTTTAATTTGTGGTGTGAACAAAAGAAGTCATGTCAATTTTACCCAACATATCATTGTGATCGAAGGAAGGCCGCTGAGTCTTAGAAACGTCTACTTCTTTTGGCTCAAGTGAATTCCTTCCTCTCGCGTTTGACATCTTCCATATTACCAGAATTTTCGGCATATTTTTCGTTGAAAATCTGAAAAAAGAAGGCCAAAGTTGCTTGTTCATTTATCAATGTTTAGTTAGTGCAAGGACCGTAGAGAACGCCTTAAATATGTCCCAATTCGGTGGTGGTACACGTCCATTACAGATTTTTATATGAACATTCAACATTGATCTAAGGTTATCTAAAAAATTGTAACTTACTTTTGTGGCTGTTGCAGAGGACGTGTACATTCTATAGACCTTTTCACAATAGGTCTTTTCACAATTTGGGGAAGGGGACTGGGAAGAGTGTGGCCCGTTCTGACAGCTTTAGCAACAACAGGAATCGAGCAATTCCCTGTGCCTCGGCGATAAATGTTTCGGTCACATCTCTCTGAAAACTCGAGTTATTTTCGATTTATTTGCACCTTTCAAAACTTGCATGATACTTGCATGGTATGATAAGTGTTTTGTCTGGATTATTTAAGCGTCTGGCCATCCTTCTCGCCATTTGTGAGTGTATTTTAAGCCACAACATTGCATTTGTTTACTCAAGTTTGAAGTTAGGCCTATTGATCAGTTGGGCCTAAACTGAGCCGATGGAGAGCCAAGGGCAAATACCTGCAAGAAAGTGGCTCACAATGCACTCACTAACGGGTGAAGGGATGATCAGATGGCTAAAAAATCCAGAGAAAACACTTACCACAATAAACAAGTATTGTGTGACTCTGGAAAGGTGCAAATAGATCCAAATAAATCATGTCTGCAGAGAGATACAAGTGAGCCGAAAGGAGGGGATTTACCTGATTTCTACTGTTGCAAAGGCTATCAGAATGGACTGCGCTCTCCTCAGTCCCTTTCTATTGACTTGTTCTTGATGCAGTTGCATAGGAAAGGTTTCAACTTAGAGTTTTGAGATCTTGCATTGATTGCTTCATAAACAGCATTTCTGTTGCTCTCTAACAATTTCAAAATCAAGCTAGTTTTGAAAGGGAGGGCTCTAGCATCTTCATCAAATTTTATCTAAACTTATAACAAAAAAGTTAGTAATTTTGTCCTTGGACTTGCTACAAGTCTATCTTTTTTTTGGGCAACGAGAGAAGGAAAAAATAAAAAAAGAAAAAAAAGAAAAAAGGAGGAGGGAATTTTTTGACCGATTGCCTAGCGATCTTAGTAATAGTTATGTAATTTATTTAGCATTGGACATGAATTGTAATTTAGCATAGCATCGGACTTACTCTCCTTCGCAGTTCGGCAAAATTTCTGCGCAGAGGACATAAGTGAAAGTAGTTATTCTATGTTTGCCATCACTTATTCTTATTTATTCTTTTTATTCATTACAATTCATTACCAATCAATCCTGGTTTCCCTGTGTTGTTATCGTTGTTTGTCAGTCCTTTCTGCCGTTGTGCTTTTCATCTTCAGTGAACTATAGCCCATGATTTTGCCAAGCTAAAGTTCAAAACCAATTTTGAAACTGAGCAGGACAATGTTTAAGGACACAAGAAAAGCAATAGAGAAGAGTACTGGTTGCCGATAATAACTGTTGCAGTTAATGTTGGCTTTTACTCACAAAACTTCTGCAATAGAGGGTACTTTCTATACACAAAACAGAAACATACCTGAAATGTTTCTTATTATTTGGTAGAAGACAAGGTCCTAAAAATATTTCTTTTGTGCTTGTGCATAACACTTCACCATGGATGAGAATTGCTTCTAAAATTCGATCTGTTATTTCGAAACTTGCACTTCTTTCGATTGCCGAAAATTCAGCAATCGTACTGCTTTCGCATAACAGTTTCAAATGATCTTTTCGAAGACTCTATGGAAAAAACGATATGATACCTAAAGGCTGCTCTTGGCAAGTGTGAATGGGTGTAATTTCAGACACAGCTATGGATTATAGATACAACTTTTTCAGATGACCCTTGTAGCATGATAATTGCAAATTTCGGAGGTTACGAGATTGGCTCACCGGCTCACCTTGTAAACAGCTTGGTCCATGAGTATTGGAAGCGCAATGCGAATCCCGCAAATTCTCCATATACTGTTTTCTAACTTAGGGAATCGTCTTAGAGCCTCAAGCAGCCTCTCTGTTGGAATATGGTAGACCTGAAAAATTGAAAACATACATAATCCTTACTTTCGCTTCTGAAGGGACTCTGAGCTGCTTTATATTCAATATTTTGCTATGTATACTGTCAGAGGGTAGATTTTATTAGAACTTTGATTCAGTTTGAAATTACATAGACATTAGACATTAGACATTAGTTAAAAATGTGGTTGGATTTCGAATTCGAAACTCCCATGCGATGACGATATGCAACGCCAACAACGCCAAGTTTTAAAACAGTTATTTGTGCAGGCCAAGTTAAAAAGATATTTAAGCCAGAGCTGAATTAAGGCTAATATACAAACATTACAGTTTTGAAATGAATCTATTAAAAGTTATTCTTGTTTCCTTACAAGGTAGAAGCAATCAGACCTTCCCACCGAGTCTTGGAGCGACACACCCCCCCCTCCTGCAGGGAATATAGGCAGCTGAATTTTAAGGATAATGAACAATATTAACTTTACCTGGACAGCGGTTTCACAAACAACGGATGCGTTCCGTGCGCTTTCAGTCATCAATCCCATCTCTCCAATGACGTTACCAGCACAAAGAAAGTCCGTACTAATGTTCAGTTCAGTATCGACGTATATGTCAGTTGCTGTTTGGTTTTCTGGGATTGAGACTCCAACAAGCTGGAAACAAAGACTGAAATCATTCAACCCTTAGAATGCAAATCTTACAAAGGTATGGTCTAAGATTATGTTCACATGATGCCGGGACATTTTGAAAACGGTGAAGAATGTGACGGTGGCTAACTTTGAGCTGGCGTTCACACGATGCCGGAACAGTTTGAAAAATTGTAGGAAATTTGAAGGTTAAAAACTTGTTGCAAGACTTTGATGCCAAAGAAATGTACCTACACCCCAAGAATCGATCAATCTCATTCTAAAAGCGTCGAAAAATGTTCTGTTTTCATTACTTTTAAGTATTCACACAATGCCATTTCCAAAATGTGCCGGTTAGAGCTCTGTTTTCAAAATATGCCGGCATAAAATGTGCCGTTTTCGTGTGGCATATCCGTAAAAATTTTTCACCAACATATGTACCAATCAGATACAATTATATCTTTAAATTATTGTAGATGTGTTTTCTTTCGATTTATAAGTTTTAGGAGTAGGCCTGAAATAGCAGTAATCTTGCTATTTTAATTCTATTTAGAAGCCTACCTTAAATGAATAAATTATTGATTGATAAACACAGTCAGAGCCTCACTTTTAACCGTTTCTAATCACCACAAGAGACGGTCATGAAACCTCATTGTTTCCACTGGGACATTTGTACACTCCTCCATAAAAGGTTCGATCGAGTGACATTCGAAGTTCAATCACTATTGTGCACATTCGAAAATTCCACAAAATGTATCAAAATGTGGTTCGATTCAGATTCTTTTTTAGAACAACTAACGCCTTGCCGCTGACCTTTCTCTGCACAAAAGCCAAACGAATGATTTATTGGCAGATTGGCAGCTAATAATTCGTACTTTCTTTATCTAGCGACAGTAAGACTTCAAAACTTTGCGAATTTTGAGAAGATTCTGTAAGTAACACACCTTAACCATACCAGATACAATGAGATAGATCCCGTCAGTGGGTTCTCCCTGTCGCAACATGACGTCACCATATTCATATGATATCATTTCTGCTTGAGCGACCACGTAAGTGACAACTTCTTCTGACATTAATCGTAACCATGCCAACCCACGTAAGAAACTTTCCGGTTTCTTTGGTGCAATGTAAGATGGTGCATTGAGCTGACGTTTCATTCGCTCTTGGACAAGCTGAAAAATAAAAGAGATTTTGTTCAAACATGCTTTGAAAGTCTCCTCTAACAGGAATATCAAATATGGCGCTGAATTACGGAAGAGACCTGGTACCTATTCTTTATAAAGTATAAGCCTTGCACACATTAAAAATGAAAAGAGATCTATGCATTGTGACGAGAACTCTTGAGTCATTGGGCAAGAAGACCATGTTCATGGGTACAAGACCTGTTCTATTAGAGTCCGAAATCGAGGCAATGTTTTCATTTTGACTTGGGAAAGAGATTAGTATATTGTATCCAACTGAACACTCCTGAAAAAATAAACTGAACACTTGACACTGGAATCTCCGGCCCCAAGGACCTAGAAACAACTTTGGTTTCACACAGGCCAGAACGCCTTGTTTCCTCTTCAGGAAAGTTAATGATATTTGACTATATGTGCCCTATCTAACATTAGGGTCTCTCTGTATACAAAGGAAGCAATTGCATTTACCACGGTCTGTTACTGGCAATTCAAGCCAAATTTAACTTGTCTCAAGTGACACCAAATGTTCAATAGACCTTTCAGCTATTCTGAAAAGAATCAGAATCGAAGGATATTTTGCTAGCTACATTCTGCAGAATTTTCGAATGTGCACAATAGTGATAGAAGCTCTAACGCCACTCGATCGAAGCTCGCGTATAGAAATGTATGAAAATAACGCTCGATCCAGGCTCTTTTGTAGAACAACTAAAAGGTCTATTGAATGGCATATGGCATTAGAACTATGAACGCTCTGCATTTTTGAAAATTCAATATCAAGCAAAGTAAACACCCTCACTGCAATCTATTTGCTCTTGTACCTTGCTGGTGGCTTACAAAGAACTACATAACCAAAAATGAGGTATTTCTTTCTATCAGCAGAAAGCAGACAAAGTCTTTGTCTTCAAGGTGGACAGAAAGTGACGAAAGGCATCATCAAGGGAATGAATCATTCTCAATCTGGCCCGACAGACCAGTAACTGCGTAAAATGACGTCATCGAACAATCTGAGAGAAGGCAGGCTTTGGATAGATAAGCTTTTTGAAATGATAAATCAAGAGTTTAAGGCCCAAGGAACAAAATATCAAGTGTTTCCGAATTTTGGAACCTATTGCAGGGAGCAGGGGAACTCAAAGAAACGAGTTTTCGCTAATGTTTTCGTGCGTGCGTGCACAGTTTCTGCTCTGTCAATCTGGCCAATTTGGCTGCATTCTGTCAAAGCAATACTCACCATTTCTAGTTTAACGACCTCAGTTTTATCCATGACGCCAGTCGATCTCAGTTGTGAAAGGGTATCCAAAGCATTGTTGAGCACGGATCGAGTTGCTTGTCTTGTTTTTACGGAAATCGCAATGCCAGGATGTTCTCGTTGAAGTAAGCCTATGAATGAAATTGATTCAACTTAGGGAGCGGTCATTTTTAAAGCTGGGTACAGGGGTGGAAGAATTTTTGGAGGGGCGCCAAATCATTTTGCCTCGTCTAATTGGGGTATCAAAAATTTTTGCAAAAACTACAAAGCACATGATGGGTTGTGAAATTTTTGGAATATATGTCTGACGGAAATGAAAATGCATATCTCTCATAAAAATTCCATATGTTACTGATGTGTTCATCAGGCAAGGAAGAATATGCTTGAAATAGTTGGCGATGGTGCTTTGTTTATGACTTGCTTACTTTAAGTTTTGGTTTATTTTATGTTCAAATTATGCTACTTAGTGGTTCAAGTTTTCCATGTAGATTTAAGATAAATCACTCAATAATGGGGTCTGAAATTTTTGGCGTCCTTGAAATGGGGTGGCAAATGTTATTATATTTAGAAAATGGGGGTAAGAAAAAGTTCCTATTTTTCTTAAAAATTCTTCCACCCCTGTCCCCAGCATTAAAAATGACAGCTCCCTTAGCGGGTGTGTCAAACAATCAAAGACGTTTCATTATCAATATCATAATAGTGTGGGTAACATGTTAACTTAAATAGAAACTTGAATTTGTCTGGCAAACTAAAAATCATACGTTAGGGGATGGATTTTATTCCATATCAAAAATTTGGTGAAGGTAACAATTCTTGCCGCTTTAGAGCTGCTTGTAAAAACTGTTTTCTGGGTTATTCCACTTATCAACAGGACTGCTATTATTCCTGAGGATTCCCTTCAACTTCATGATGATGTCACAAAAAAATGGCGCAGAACTTGAACAAAAAGTGTTGAAATTAGGAATCTGTATGGGACATTAATCTTCAAAAACTCCAAGGGAATGAAATAAGGAAAGCAGTCACACAGGATGTTGTCATGCCAAATAATCTTACCGACGAAACAGGATCTTCTTGAATTGTATCAGAAGATTGTATTGGAAGTGAGCCATAAAATGGAAAAGGCAAAGATTGCGAAGTAATACGTACCTAAACTACGAATAATATCAAGTCGGTTTTTCTCAGATCTCATTTTCAAATCTTGCATTATTTTCTGATCAAGAACAAGTTGATCTACCATTTTCATGACCTCCTCTTCTGCTACGACAAAACCTTTGCCGATGTCATATCCAAAACTCAATTGTCGGTTGATTCGATCGTTGACCAGATCAATAAGTTTTGGAATTAACGACTGAAAAAGAAATAAAGTAACATTGTAAGGCGTGTATTTGAAAATGTTGTTTTTGAAAATGTCCCCCAGTACAGTAGAGTCCCGCATATAAGAAACAATGTTTTCAATTTTAGGTCTGATTTGTTTCTTATAATATGAGATACAAAGTTCAAATCTGGGTAAAGTTTCTTAGGTTTCTTATCAGAAAAATCATGTACTATCAATGAACTACTGAGACACAAGCTCCATTGGCATATAAATTGCATTATTTCAATTTGTATTTGTAAATTTTGACTACCAAGAAAAGGTGCAATTATTCCAGAAAAAAGCTTTTTGCTTCATTTGCATGTAAATTTTTTGTTTTCAGTTGACTATGTACAGTCTGATTCAACTGCAAAGCTGAATTTGTTATGCTTTTTAAATTTCTAATATATGCATAGTTTTTAAATAAGAAACAAGCCTTTTTTCAGACCTGCATCAGTTTCTTATAAGAGGGGTATTATGTTAAAAATCAAGGTCTGGTGTTTCTTAAATTTGTGTTTCTTATACGTAGGACACTATTGTAAGTCTCAATTCTCTAGAAACAGGAATGACAGTTTTAAGCCCAAATTGTTATGATTTCAAGAAATTTTCAGTACTAGCCCAAACTATAAGATCCTTGTGCAACAGTACATATTTCAAAACGCTCTCTTAACAAATTTTATAGCTGTTTGGAATATAAAAGTGTTTCTTATACCATGGTATACACACCCTGCTTTGAATAAGTATATTTTAACATAAGAAATCAATCAGGCTGTCTTTGTTAAACAAGTTTCTTAAAGGCGGAACTTTCCTCTATGGAGTAAAGTAGGGTTACATTTATTATCAACAAAGAAATGATTTTGGGTACCTTCATAAGTTTGAGAACACGACCCATTCTCAAAACTCTGAAAATTTTGGCCACTTTAAGAACACCAGGCGAGAATCCTCCCATCGAACCAGCGGCAACGATATCCAGCACAATGTCGACAGCGCTTAGGATGATGATGAACAAATCCAAGAGATTCCAATAATCCTTGAAGTAATGTTTTCTGAAAGCCAACAGCTGCAAGAAAAAACATTGTTCTCACTATAGTACAGAATGTCCCCAAAAGACTGTGCCCTATTGTGTGGAAACTGCGTAGGAGCTTTATGTTTTATTGCCCCGAAAATGGTACAGCACAAGTGGCGGAGAATGGTTCAGTAATACCTGCACGATTCAGTAACACATAGAAATGTACTAAGATTTAATCATACCTGCTGTGATAAATTTCTCTTGAATCCTATTAGTTACACAGACTCCCATCTCCACATCTCTGTGTTTTCGTTAGGCCACAAATGGTATTGTGTTGTTGCAATGTATTCAATACAAATTATAAGATTTCATACATATTTCTACCACAAAATGTCAGGATTAGAAGAGACAACTATAGTCGAGGATGGAGCGGTACGGCAGGAACCTTTACTAGAAAACAAGCTTCCCATTGACCCTCAGTCATCTGTAAACAAAACTTTGCTAGAAATAAACACAAACAATGATACCGCAATTATGATATCCCATTCACACTTGCAAGTAAAACCAGTTTAAACTAAACCAGGTTATGGAATGGAGCCTTCTGATTGGACAATCCAACGAATCGAATGCATCTGATTGGCTGAAATTCAACTTTGTTTGGATAAAGCTGGTTTAAATGTGTTATTATGAATGCAGTATGAGTTAGGCCCCGTTCACACTTCTCCGTTTTTGCCTCGCGTGTTCATTGCTCCGCTGTGAAAACGGAGCTTTTCGAAAACGCTATGAAAACGCATAAATGTGAAAACGGTGCATTGTGAAAACGATCCGTTTTCAGTGTGAACGCCAAAAACGGAGACATTTGAAAAGGGAATTAACAACACCGCTGTGCTGGAGCAATGTGAACGCCTATCGTTTTCATAGCGTATCTATTTGAAAACAGAGCAATGTGAACGGATAGCGTTTTCATCAACAAAAACGGATAGAAACGAAAACGGAGCAGTGTGAACGTAGCCTTAAAATGAAACTCACCTTGATGATAGCTTCCAATATAAAAATATTGAAATAAACGTAATTGATGTACTTCAAATAAATCGTTAACGAGCCATCAAAATCCCCTGTCAACTCAACAATGATGGCAACCATGTTCAATGTGATCAAGACATTCATTAAGATATCAAAACCCATGTGAGTGGCAATCAAGTAATTGTAACGTAAGAAGATGTTCCTTGGAGGGGGCACACGATCTGCTGCTTTCATTTGCCTCAGTTGAATCAATTTCGTTCTCTGTAAGAAAAAGAAAGTTTTTTTAAAAACTCCGACGCTTTTGGGCTACTAGCATGTATAAACATGGGCAATTTGGATACTATTGTTGCCCGGGGGGTACTAAAGTTGTACGGGGATGTGCCCACGAAATAAAATTTTTTCACCCTGCTCCAGAATTTTTGCCTTCAAATGATACCCTGTTCTAGAAAAAATCGGTAAAAAGTATACTCACAAACACAAAAATTTGACCAAGTAATAACCCGTTGTAACAAAATTTCCTCTTTTGACATTTTGTGACAACCTGCTCCAGAAAATTTGCCTTCTTTTGATACCCTGTTCCAGGAAAAATAGGCAAAAACGGTACCCTGAAAAACGGCACATCCCGGTCGGACAAATATACTAAGTATCCCCGGGGTATTGTTGTAAGAAATCTTTCAAAATTTCTCTCAAGGGCTTGTCGCTGCGAGGGCATTCGTTAAGGTAAGTTTGGGAGGAGGAATGTCGTTGTAGTTCACTTTGGATTCAGAATTTTAAGGTCGGGCTCGGGCCTTGCCAAAATACGATGGTGTAAGGGAATACAAACATTGTTTGGCTCGGTGAGTATTGAATCATTATTGTTTCATGGTTAGTTCAGACAGCACAATAATAGTGTCCGAACTGCCCATGGTATAAAGTCTAGACTGATGACGATGAGTCTCTTGTTGCCCTGTGCTCCTTGACTTGATGATGGCGCTTCAGGCAATAGAGACTCATAATATTACTCTGAAATACTGGCCCTATTTAGGCCCAAACTTCGCAATTCCCCCAGTACCAATCAGATTGCGAGATTTGGCAGAGAACAATGATGTCGAATTCTCGATTCGAATGATGCAGTTGACTAGATTTTGAACAAAGTTGCTACGGTAGATGGCTGAAGTTTTCTCTGGTTTGTTTTGGTCTTAAAAACATGGAAAATTCCATAACAGAATGATTAAAAACATGGAAGGTTCCATAACAGCATGATAACAGTTCTCACGTTAACTACCTGTGACCTCGGAATAATAATAATAGTAACTACCAAATCTCCATTTGGGAGCAGTTACAAAGTTTTAGATAACTAATGTAACCGTAGTAAAAACGATGAAATTAAGCTAACTAAACTGAAAACAATTACTAAACAATTGAAGCTAACACATCTCAACACTATTTCCAAAATCTTTCGACCTCTTTCATTATTCTAGTGAACATTTCAAAACAAAGTCATCTAAGGCCTTGCCACAGTTCACAGTAATGTCATACAGGAAACAAGTGAAAATAAAGTAAAAATATGTTAAGGACATACTCATCAAAAGAAATAGGTTGCTCAAATCAGCAGGGCAACACTTAATCTCTAGATGCAGCCTTATTCTCTTTTATACGGGTGTAATCATTGGACATCAATTGTAATAATGACACTGCTCGACCTTCCAAGCAAATTAACAAAAAACAACTCAAGCATCTTTGGATGTTAATTCTTTTTGGATAAATCAGAAAATATTTGGTGCTCAGACTAAGATCGAAGTGTGTCTGCAAAATGACCTCAGCGTGGCGAAGCAATAAATTGTATCTTCTCGTGCAAATCTTCTAAAATATTTTAAGACGAGTGCCTTTCATTTCCAAAGTATAAGACATTTCTAAAGCAGTAGAGCTATTTACAATCAATTTGCTACAAACTTACAAACATGTCCCAGTAACGAGGTACACTCCAATATTGGTCAAAATCTTTCAATCCTATGAATCTAGGGTAAGAATTAACGGAAAAGAATAAACATAAATACCTCAATAAAAGTAAATGTAAATATTTGCTGATATGATCATAACATAACAATTAGTGTATTTTTTCATCTCATGGCCACGGAGACCTTGATACAAAAGACAGTTCTCTAAATGAGCTACTGACTGAGCTTCAGATGATAGAAAAATGGGGTTAACTTCAAAATTAGCAAGCCTTGATACTCAGCAACAAAGAGATCATGCTGAGACTGCAAATAGTAACAAAGCAATTACCAAATGTCTTCTGCATGCCCATATACACTAGTTGATTTTGAAAAATAAAACCTATGATTTATTGACACACAGTACACACGTACACGTATTTTTTACAGGAAACTCGGAATTTGGGCCAGTACTGAAAGTTTCATAAAATTATCAGATTTTGAGTACTCAGAGCAAATTTGGTTTTCAATTCCACCAGTACATAAATCGCAAATTTCATTCACATAACGATCTTACCTGTCTTTTTCATCTAAGCATGTATCTGCCAGGTTAACCAAAATTTGTACAGCATCACTAGCCAGCATTCCTCGTTCATATTGCTTCCAAAAGCTTATTTTTTCTGCCTTTACAATTGCAATACGACCCTCTTCGGCCATTGCTGCAAATTCCTTCGCAGTAGGTTGGTTAGGCACCATGAAGGAGCATTCTGGACACTTGCTGTGCGGCATAATGTGACCATCTTCTGCTCCATTGTCCTGCAATGAAATAAAAGTGTGATTACGAGGCTGGGTTATTTTAAGGGGTGTGCCCTGATATCACGACGTTGCCTCTAAATCGTGCCTAGCCTCGTTGCCATGCAACAGTACGAAATGGTGCCCAGAATCGAGCTAGTTTAGGGATAAGTTATCAAAGTTTAAAGCTAAAGACTTGTCTTTTGGCTGTTTTTTTTATGAGCCTACAGGAAATAATTTGATAATAATGATGATAATGATGATGATAAAGATGATGACGATGATGATGATGATGACGATGATGATGATGATGAGGATGATGATGATGATGATGAGGATGATGATGATGACGATGATGACAATTGATGATGATGATGATGATGATGATGATGATGATAATGATGATAATGATGATAACAATGCATGAAAACAAGCTTACCTCATCACATCCTTTGTCATAAGGATTGTCAATCGTGCAGGCAGTTTCAACTCTCTGCCAATCAGAATCAGTCATGAATCTGTCTGTCTTCATCACAGCCAATGATCGTTCACGACTTTCATTCAGACGTTTTATGGCATTGGACATTGCAACTCGTTTAGCATCGGATATATCAGACATCCCAAGGGTCTTTAACAATGGTTTTATTGTCGGTGCGTTAAATATAAGTGTCATTAGCACGATTCCTGCTGTATGTACCAGCATCTATAAAAGAAGACGAATAATAAAAGGGTCTGTTCCAGCCCCCGTTCACACTGCTTCGTTTTTGTACAAAACGGAGAGAAAAACCTCCGTTTTTGTGAAAGTGTTCACACTGATCTGCACAAAAACGCCACAAGAACGGAGGTTTTCGAAAAAGCCATCAAAAGCAGTGGCGTGCTGGGGCTCATTCAGCAAGGGGGGCAAAGTGTGAAAATGGCGCCCCCACATTAGTTATTGCTCAAAACATGCTCAAAATATTCCCACTTTCATGCATACTGCATAGCTCTCCTACCGCATGTTTCCCGTGGATTTAGTAGCCTTCTATGCTCTTTACTGCAGTAGAGATACATCATGTTAAAAGTCACGTTATAAGATGCTGGTAAATTTGCAGCAAAATGGCAAGGGAAATGTAAAATGGAGGGGTCTGGGGGCGAAGTCCCCAGGAAAATTTTTGAGGACGCACCTTCTAATTTTTCTCAAAACGTCTCCAAACCACCATGTTTTCCAGTGCTAAAATATATTTTGTAACAATTTTATAATATAGTTTAGCATCACCAAGAATTTTTTGAGTTGAATTCTAACACATGGACAGAACTTGTGAGCTTTTTGTCGTGGAAGCTGTTTTTGGCATCGTTTACAAATGATAAGAAAACTTAGCACAATTTACAAAGCTAAAAGAGCTATGATTTTGTTTTCAAGCATGGGGTTGACATTTATCACTTTTCCTCCAATCAAGGATATGGTTTCCTTTTCATTTTCCTTTTTCTAAGACTGGAAAAAAGTTTATCCCCCGTTTCATTCCCGTTTCGAAGTTTTTGACGGTAGCACAAAATCACTCACAATCTGACAAAAGTCGCCCATCGGCCTCTATTCTTGTTCTGTTCCCCGAGTTTGATACTGCCAGGCATCTCCACGTTTCAGTTTGTGTGTTCCTGAAAAATGTTTCAAGTTTGAAGAAGAACCCTTGGAGAAAACATGGAAACTATTTGACTAGCACGGCAGCAAGGGCGCCTTCGGCGCCCATGTGTTTGGGGTTACCGTTTTGGCGCCCCTCATAGTTCACTCTCAGGGGGGGGGGGCAGTTGCCCCCCCTGCCCCCCCGGCCAGCATGCCACTGATCAAAAGTAGATATTCACAAAAACGGAGGTTTTCGAAAACGCATTTGATCAATGTGAACGCACAAAAACGGATAGTTCTCCCCCCCATTTTTGTAAAAAAACGGAGTAATGTGAACGGTAGCTTTGATGCAACGAAAACGAATCATAAAAAAACGGAGCAGTGTGAACAGGCCTAAAACAGCATGTCTCGCACGTCCCATATCGTGGTTTGACTTATTACTCTGTCGCAATTTTCATGGCCAAATGTAATTTTGATGTATCATGTGACAACTACGCAAGACTGCAATTGGTTCCTTCTCTAAGAGAATACTAAAACGTTGCTCAGGGCGTGGCCTTGCCCGTTGTCTTGCATCTGATAGTTTCGTTGTGGAATCAGCTCCTAGAGCAAAGAGCTGTAACAGCATTGTATGTAGAGCGGTCGCGTATCACAGAGTAATTAACCAGTTGTTTTGTAACGCTACATCAAAGTAAAATGCCCAATTTGACCGCAGCCACTACTCGTAAAGGTATTCTTACCTTACTTCCAACTCTTTTGTGATCAAGAGCAACTTGCAGTGCCAAAGCGAGACCGACAGCGCCTCTTAGGCCACCCCAAGTCAAGACAATAGCTTCGTTCCATTTTAGGCCATAACCTAACCTCGTCAAAGTTGGACTAAAGAAGAGAATTACCAATCCTCTGCAAAATAAACGAATGAAGATTTCAAGTTTTGGGAAAGTCCTTGACATGAAAACAGGGCCTCTTTTAAGAAATCATGACTTGGGGGACAGTTTCAAAAAGGGGACCTCATTTTTGATACAAGAACAATTTCTCTTTATGAACTCCTCAGGAAAGCCTGTATTTCTTACAAGGCATTATGGAAGAAGGCCTATCACCACTATTATGCTGTTCATCTTTGTGGTCAGAACATGGAGAGGATTTATGGATGGCCCATGGTCAGAAAAACATGGGTCTTTTGCAAAGTGAGATTTGAAAGGTACGCCAATGGTGCGTCCATCTAGGGGAGTCCGGGGGCATGCTCCCCCGGGAAAATTTGTAAAATCTTTGATGCAAGAATCGCTCTGGTAGCCATTTTTCGCCTCTAACCAAGTTATCACATCGAACTGGCCATTCATTATTCATTATGCACAAACTCTAGTAACAGTCGATCAATTATCACATATACACGTTTTATATAAGAAACTTGGATCAGGCCATAGAACTAAAAGTTTCTTGATTTATTTAACATGAGATTTTGTCCATTTTAGTACTAAATTTTCTTAAAGAGAAATAAATGACGGATGTAATAGCGTCTGTTTTAAAAATAGAACAAAAGACGGGCGCCTGCCATCATTCGTCTAATTGTGTTAATAATCTTTCGAGATGATCAAATATAATGGAATACAATAGACTATATTTAGATTGCCTAGACCCTTATACCTCCGTCATTAATTGGTTTCTTATTCTTTGACTGCATGAATTGTCAACGTGGTCGATGACACTGCTGCAGAAATTTGTCTTGACATTTAAAACATCATATAGGAATAAACAGTGTTCGTCATGATGAAAACACAAAGTTGATATTGCAAAAAGAAAAAGGTTCAACGATCTGTTTGCTATGAAATCCATGCTTTTAACTTTGAAAAGTTTCTTGATACTTCTCAGATATCTTAGTACTAGTTTCTTATAAACCAGTTTCTTAAAAACAACGTGTAGGCCAAGAAAGGCACTTCTTGGATAGAAACATGGACCAGTGAGCTGAGTGAGTCAAAAAAAGATCCACCACGCTTGAAAATTCATAGCACCAAGAGCGTCTGATGCATCGATATTTGCTTGATAGCCGAGATCCGAGCAAATTGAAGCATTTCTACAAGTTTCTTCTGTTATTATGAGTACTGCAATGGGAAGATAAGCAAATTTGATTTCATAAAGACGTATCGAAAGCCTAAAAAGGGGCTTCAGAACAGCAAAACGAAAAAAGGGACCATATACTAGGGGGGCAAAACACTGTGAAAAATTGCAACTGGAGGGCAAGGAAGCAGAAATGGGGGGCTTTTGCCCCCTAGTTCGTATGTTAAAAGAGGCCCTGCAAACCAGCGAAAATCGCAATTGCTGAGCACGTAGTAATCGCAGCTCGAAAAAGTGGCATAGGCCCAATCATGCACGTTTGAAGAAGCAAATCATATAATCGACATGATGTTAGGTGTTGCGGTGGGGCTTTGGCATCAGGCAATCCTTGTGTCGTGCATAACGGTTGGTCCTGGTGTGATGGTTTGGTTAGCCCGAGATCAGGCTTACTCGCAAAGAAATTTAACCTGGTCTCAGGCTATGCTTTGGGGGCCTTTCACATCATTGCAGGGTCGATAAGAAACTGAGACAAAGATATGTTAGATTTAAGAAACTTTCCCACCTAAGTTTGAATTGATGTCGGTGACTATCATTTATAATAATACCGTTAGATAACCCTATTCTGTTTAAACATATTTTGCAGGATTTTAACAAAACAAATAGAGATTGAGGAAACATTCTGAGTAAAAAGTTGAAAGAATCATATTCATAAGAAACATTTTAGGTTAGGGTTTGAAAATAAACATGAAGGTTGTTATAGAGCCGGAACTCGTAAGAAATTCCGAGCACTCAAAATTTGATGATTCTAAGAAACTTTCAGTACTGGCTCGGCCACTAGCCTAAATTCTTAGTTTCTTATGAAAAAATTCATGTAATATATCAAGGACCGAAAAAGCTGTCAAACTTTTGTGTGACAACCCAGCTCATGTTGAAGACGGGGATACCCCTCCTTGGAAAAGAGGAAACCCTAAGAAAGGGCTAAACAGTGCCCGTTAAAAGTGATAAATCTCACATTTCTCGCTCCGGAAAGCAATCCCCTCTCTGAATTACTCTAATTTGTAGGGAGGAAACATAGCAACGTTGCAAAACGACAAATTTTAGTCAAATCAACTGCAAAAGGCATTTTGAGGGATGGAAAATTGGGGAATTTGTACCCGACCCCTTCCAGCTCCTATGAAACCCCCGGAACTGAATCCCTCTCTAAATGGGTCCCAAGCCATCCCAAGCAAATAGAGATCATGTTGCGATTTTTAAAAATCAAATAATCATTCAAATGGGTTTTGAAGGACACCCATTTTCTGACGTCATGAGTCGTAAGACAACAATAGAACGACAAAGGATTCAAGCTCAGCACAAAGGGAAACAAAAGGCTCACACAGCTGAAAGTGGGCTGTGGAATTGCTCCCATAACCCCTTCACGGGAAGGGTAACTGCCAAAATATGCCGTGATAAAGAGGTGGGGAAGGTTGGGCGATGTTTTGATGTTAGTATTGACATCGGTGAGGTTGCAGTTCTTGCAATCGAAATTTCTAAAGAGGAAGAAACTTGGAGGCGAGGGACAATGGGAATGTTAGTATTGACATCGGTGAGGTTGCAGTTCTTGCAATCGAAATTTCTAAAGAGGAAGAAACTTGGAGGCGAGGGACAATGGGAATGACGCCACATTCGACTGCAACGAAAAAATATTGTGACCGCAAATGAAAAATGATATGTGACTGATGAATCGTATACGTTTCTTTCACAGCTTGCGACATTTGAAGATTTGTGTGCTGCCCACACAACAGTCCAAGATCTCTCCGATGGTGTCGCAATGCCAGAAGTGCTTGGTCAGAGGTCAGATGTTTAGAAGACTGTTTAGATGACTACTGAACGGCTATGGATGTTTGGAAGACCATCCGGGAGATTCGACCCTGAGTTTCGATTCCAGAGCTGGATCTTAAATTCCAAGCGTGGATCTTCGGATCTTGGGATCTTGGATCTTAAATTAGACCATGCTGGAAGATTTGAGAACAGAGAGGATCTAATGCAGTCATTAGGTTCAAGGCCTAAAATAAGTGTGGCTCTGACTCATTTTGTGGTTTTGTAAATCAAAACTGTGGTTCTGTAATTGGGGAAAGTGTGGATTTGAAAAAAGGCAAAAATTAAGACCACTCCAGGTAATGCATGACTCCATCCCCAGTCCGATCATATGTTTTATAATACTATTTCCGCTCTAAAGAGGTGCTACATATTAACGGATGCTTTCCATATAATAATGATGATCTGTTTGGCAATTGCCACATATTTGACTGAGTTTAAGAAGTCGTCCATGTTTTTTAGAATCTTTGAAAGCCCCTGGATATTCACGATTCACATCAGATTATCATTTGCTTTGCTTAAGATGGATCGTTTTTTGATAAGAAAAGTTAAGTTGGATGCTTCTACCGTACCAGCAAATATACAAGAAGAAGAGACAAGTGAAAAGGGCAATGGCGAGGAGAAAAGTGCACGTGAGAATCAAGCAGGAGAACCAGTGAGTGAGGCACGAACATCCACGGAGCAGCAAGACAAGTTGACCAATGCTGAACCAATGAAAACTAGCAAGCAAAAGCAAGTAAATGTATTCCAAAAGCTGCCGTCCGTCAAAGGCGAATATAGAAAGTTGGTACGCTGTAGTGTATGCTATCGTAACATAGAAACAGCCAAGATTTATGCGCCAAAAGGAAAGGTGCCAGATATATGCCAAGAGCTTGGAGTGGTCTCCCGAGCAAGAATTCTGGATAACCACTTGCAGTCAAAAGTGCACGTGGAGTGTTTAAAGGCCGACAGGCTTCGTGTCCTTTCACCATCAGAATTGGCTGTTACGGCTCCAATGGACAATGCATTGACAATTGCTAACAAGAACGAGTTAAGTTATGTTGGAAAGTTAATGCACACGATCTACAACGACGCAAAGAGGGGTACATTGAGCGCCTATTCCTGGCCATCACGTCATGCTGCCTATAAAATCAGCGAAAAGTTCCAGATGGACTCTTTTCGACCATTCTCACCCAACGAAATTGATTTAAGATACATCAATCCTGTTTACTACAATGAACTGCTAACATCAATTGTGGACTCATATAAACCCATCATGCGTGCAGAAATAGATGAAGCCCTTGCAGTAAGTTTAAGGTTTGATGGATCCATCGACAGAATGCAACTGGACAACGAGCATGTAATGGCACACATTGTTGAAAAGAATGGAAACGATAAGTTGATTTTTCTTCGGTTTTCCGAACCGCCAGAAAGAGTAGCACGTGGCAGTTTAATGGCAATCCAATCAGCTTTCAACCAAACCTTAGATTGGGATACAGTTTTTGGAAAGGTGTCATCACTTGCTTCAGATGGTGAAAACAAAAACACTGGTGTAAAGAATGGCTTGTGGTCCAAGGTGAAATGAGAAAAGAAAGTTCCACTGACCTTCCCCTTCTAAAACTCTGGTGTGCTTGTCATAGATCAAATCTTGCCTGGGTGTCTGTGACAAAAAGTGTTCCTGAGGTGCAGAAGGCAATTAGAGAAGCTAGTGCTGTGTCCACTTTTTTCCACCATCATGGTACAAGATGGAGAGAGCTTAGAAAGGTGGCACAAGAAAACGATCTGCGGGCCTTGAGACTGCCATGCTTTTTCGAAGTCAGATGGACCCAGTACACAGCACAACTTTTTCACAACTTAATTTCAAGCTGGTGCGCACTGATGACTTACTTCAACAAGAGCACTGAGCCTCAAGAACAAGGATTTTTTGAGACGCTACGAGATTTTGACTTTCTGCGCTTGATATGCTTTATGGTCGACGTGACCTCTTTGTTCAGCCGATTTCAGAAGAAACTACAAAGCGCTAAAGTGATCGTTTTTGACATTGGAGAAGCATTAGAGAGATTCATCTCAAGACTGCAGCAACTAAATGATGGCAAGACCCTTCTTGGTGGCTTTGAAGAGCACCTGGTTGCAAATGTTAGCGAGGAAGATGGGAAGAAGATCCTTCATGGATATACCCTACGTGAGAAGAGAAGAAGAAGCAACATACATAATCTCAATGTATCAGAAAAAAGAAGCTATGATGCCATTCGAAATGAAGTACTTCTGAGCATCAATACATTCCTAAGACAAAGATTTGATGATAAAGATTTTGCAGACCTTGCTGCTATTAAAAACCTGCCATCAGCAAAAGAAGAGGACTTGAGAAAACTCCATGCAGCAATTGTTCCTGACCAAAGTTTGGCTGATTTTGTGCAGTCGTGCCTCGAAGTTGGACAGATGACAGAACTTAACAATTCTGACCCAAGGCTTTTGCTAAAGGCCATAATAGGAGACAAGAGCACGAAGTCATTACATTTGGCTCTTGCTAGAATTATTGCAGCAAAACCACAATCGGCCGATGTAGAAAGGCTGATCTCGACATACAACAAGATCAAAACTGATGGGAGAAGCAGCATTTCACCAAAAACACTTTGCAAATGCATATTTATTGCAATAAATATGCCTGATCTTGCAAGCTTCGATTTCCGCTCACCTGCAAAGTTATGGCTTGAAAAAAAACGAAGATGTTTCAATCATGCCACTGAAAAGGCTTAGAAGCAAGATTGGTTCAAGGGAGTGTTTGAAGGCGCAGGAATGCAAGAAGAAAGCACCGAGGAAGATTGCAGCAAAACATTTAAACGTGTTTCTTTTGAATAAAGTAAGGCCACGCCAAATTTTCAACTTTAAGTGCAGACCACACCCAACTTTCAAAAATGTGCACTTGTAAAAATTTGTTATTTTAGGGCCTGATTAGGTTTGTCGTCTGAAAAGAAAGATAATCCCTTGTTAATGGAACTTCAGCAGCAACGGAGCAAGACTGATAAGGTACTTAATATTTCACTTTCATGCATATGAGATTGGTTCTTGTTGGTTACTCTGAAGTGGCGAAATTTTAAGTTTGGAAGATGTTTGGAAGACCGTCCGGGAGATTCGACCCTATTAGCCCAAAGGCTAAAAACCAACAATCAAAATACGAATATAAGCCCTATTTATACTATCCTAACGTCGTAAACAACTACGAAATATTGTCACTCGCTTATTGTCCATTACGCAAGGGATTTATCAGTAATGTCCTCTAGGGAATCATTAAAGGGAGTGGGCAATGGTAAATTAGCCTGCATGCATCCTCAACTCTTCCTCGAAGGAAAGTAGTGTTTCTACTTTTCCTGTGAGGAGGAGTTGAGGCTGCGCGCAGCGTGCAGGCTATGGTAAATAGGCTTCTCTAAAAATAAAACAAAGAAAATGCGCAAACACAGCACTGTTTCTTTTACTATCAATTATTCCCAACACGTGTAGGTCATCGATTTCAATGAGCTATTTTTAGATTTTTCTGCCCAGTGCTGATGCACAAACCCTATCACACTTTCTAATTGTCCAACTTGACCAAAACAACTAGTGTAGCAAAAACACTTTTTTCCGATTTTGCGTAAACAACTATACTGAACCAAAAACAACTTTACGTAAACAACTATTGTTTTCGAGACGCATAAGCAACTTTGGTGAAAACAAGTATTGTTCCTAACAAACAATTAGAAAATTAACTGTATACCATGTTTGTCTCTGTCTCGTGAACAACTGAAACTTTAAGAAACTCGCAAATCTTTTCCTTGGTCCAAAGCTCCCGTGGGGTTCTCCGCCACGCTCCGATCAGATCACATTTTCTCCTAAAACTGACCAATTAGGTGCCGTCATTGTGTTTACTTCCGCGTTTTGCGGCAAAGCTTAGGCCATTTTTGACAGTTTTGACCACCGTCCCAAAAAAACATCGCACACTCGGTTAAGTCGATTTTCTTCAAAATTTCAACGGTAGAAGATCTTCCATACCTTGGACCATAAGTGTTTTTGGTATCGCTATTCGATCGCTAAAAATGGTCGATTTGTGGCATTTTGAAACTCATTACAGTCATTTTGCGTAACAAATCCTACAAAATTCATCAAAAAGCGAGCGTGAATTGGTAGTTTAAAGTCTTTAAACATGAAGAAAGTAGAAAGGTTCAAAGTTAATTTTAAATCATTTTGATAATAGTACTAGGATATCAGATCGTTGGTTATGAGAAGCATATTCTTTTGAACCAAAGGCTCTGTTTTTCTTTAAACCAAATGAGATGTCATTCATTGCTAAAGAGAAGTTTAACAAAAGGACTTATCCGTTTAAATTCTTTTTTCCAGTTTTACCACTGGTTGGAACATTATGCTAATGCAAGTCAACGAAAAACGTAAAAAACTTACCTAATTATTGTGACTCCAAAATAGTCGATGATAACAAACAAAACATCCATCGCTTCAACCTCTTCAAAAGCTTTCTCCGTGATTGCAACTCCGACAATTACAAAGATTAATGTGTTGGCAAGATAGGCAAGCATCTCCCAAAACCTAGTACAGAATGAAAAATGTGTTAAAAAAAACATCAGTCTTAAAACATTAAAGAACATGGGAGGGGCATGGGAGCAATGATTAAGGCCCCAGTTACACTTAACCGGATAGCTATCGGAGCGGAGTGACTTTCGTATCGGATAGGTTTGAGTTAAACTACACGTTTTTTTGTAAGAAACTGGTTTATAAGAAACTAGAACTAAGATGGCCAAAATTTTAAGAAACTCTAGTACTACTTCTGAGAAGTACTAAGAAACTGTTCAAAGTTAAAAGCATGGATATTATAGCAAATAGATCGTTGAACCTTTATTCTTGAGCAATATTATCTAAAAACTTGTGTTTTCAACACAACAGAACACTGTTTATTCCTTTATGATGTTTTAAGTGTCAAGAAACATATCTGCCGCAGTGTTAGCGACCACGTTGATGATTCCGCATTCAAACAACAAGAAACTAATTAAGAAACTTTCAGTACTAAAATGGACAAAATTTCATGCGAAATTAAGAAACTTTCAGTACTATGGCCTGATCCTAGTTTCTTATAAAAAAACGTGTACACTACACCAATCCGGTACGAAGTGCTCCAGTTGAAGTAATAGCATAACTCTAATAGTAAGCCCTCAAGTTAACTATTGATTTCTGTAATAATTGACTCTAGTGTTGGGTCCTTGCAAATTCTGGGTTCTCCAACAGGGTACTCATTAACTCTCAATACGAGGGGGGGTCCATACTAATGTTAGAGGTCCAAAATCTTAGGTTTAATCAATACTTGGGGTCTGTGAACAACAACATAGGCAAAAATTTCATATTTGGGGTCCAAAACTCTAAAGAAAGGAAGAATCGTGCAATTTGGTCACCCATTCAATAAATATCGTTTCAGACAGGGGCCCCAGCAGAAATGAATAGCATGCAGCTAAAAATAGAATGGAATTTGTTCTAATTAAGCAATTGCAATAACACCTATGATAAAAATGGGCTGTTCTTCCACAGGGTCGTATTCTAGCAGGGCCGATACCAGCCATGACTGCCTAGGGGGGCGAAAAACCAAAATTTTCCGACGACAAAACCATCAACAACAACAGCAACAACAACACTTGTAGGAACATACGTTCAATTTGTGCATTTTATGACCGATTTAGCTCGAAAATAACTAAAATTTGGCCACATTTTGCAATCCAACCTTGAAATCAATGCAGTCAGTGAATATCAATAAAAAATATGCCGTAAATTCAATGATTTCCGTTGGAATTTATCTTTTAACAATAACAAATCCATGCCTTTATGCATTATTTCTCCTCAAGATCCTCTAGAACTAGTCATTTAAATCAAAAAAATTCCGACAAGAGAGCAAAATTTTCCGACAAATGGTCTCCTGGGGGCGCTCCGCCCCCCAGCCCCTCCCTATTGGCTTCGGCCCTGTATTCTAATGTGTTTGTTCTTAGCATTTTCAGCTCATGCTAGAGGACACAGAAATAGATAGGAACATTTGGGGCTCCAAAACATTAGACTCAATATCTGGGTTCCAGCAAATAGATCATGGCAAAAGTCCCCCCCCCCCCTAGTGAAAACTAGGAAGTACCCCCTGGGCAAGGTTCTCTCTATAATTGGAAATTTCATTTCATTTCAAATTCTCTATACAGGGTAAAGTCTACGATAACAAAATTGACTTACAAACTGCCCTGTTAAAAACCTAATCACAATAGCTATCAAATACATAAGTAAATAAATAAACAAACCTTTCAAATTCGTTGATGAAAAGGAAAATTAAAATTTGAACTGAAACTGATACATACTGCCATAGTGACGTCATAGTAAGGACTGATTTTCAAATCCAAAAATATGCTTGCTATTTTTGCCTCATTGTTATGGTTGTTCCAAATACGTGCTCCTCTAAATTCCAAGCTTTTCTGTGCTGAGGACGTTTTGAACTTAAGGAATACGAAGATCAGTATTGGAATAGACCTTTAAGCTATTCTACCAAAGAGCCTGGATCGAGCGTTATTTCATACATTTTTATACACGAGGTTCGACTGAGTGGCGTTAGAGCTTCTATCACTATTGTGCGCATTCGAAAATTCTACAAAATGTGATGAAATATCGTTCGATCCAGAGTCTTTTTTAGAATAGCTAAAAGGTCTATTGCATAGCACCCTACTTTGAGCGTCAGAAAGCCTATGAAATAGCCTTGAACGAACATACCTTTGCAAGAAGACCTCCACTTCAGGACTAATACTGGTTCTCTGTGCATTGATCTCCAAGGCAAGCATAACAACAGCTAAGACACCAGATACTTTGAAAACATATTCACCAATATAAAATGTCAGATATGTGGACACTAGGGTAATGGTGATCTCAACCAAAGCATCATTGTAAACATTTTGTAACCAAAATATCGTGATCTTGCCTGCTATTAAACCAAATGCGAAACCACCAAAAGCAAGTTGTGGGAAGAATAAAAGAACTCTGGTCGCTGCAAGAGAGGAAGACGATATGGTAGGATTGAAAATCTTCGGTAACCTCTCACAGTCGATACAGCTGGGGGAGGCGTGGATTTAAAAGAGAGGGACTTGTCAAAAATTTTTGCCTAGAGGGGGAGGAGTGTTTCAGAGCAAGTAATCAAACAGAGAGGACAGACAGAGCATTTACGGTACGTTAGAATTTTGTGAAATATGGATCACGTTCGCACGATGCCCGTACAATTTGAAACGGATCGAGATTGTCACGCATAGGACTCCAGCCCATTGTAGACTAACTAATTTGCAGCGTGAGCGTGAGAGCGTGGTAGTTATTGTAATAGACCTTTCGGCTATTCTAAAAAAGAATCTAGATCGAACGATATTTTATTAAATTTTGTAGAATTTTCGATTGTTCACAATTGCGATCGAAGCTCTAACGCCACTCAATCGAACCTCGTGTATAAAATTGTATAGAAATATCGCTCGATCCAGGCTCTTTTGTAGAACAGCTAAAAGGTCCATTGCTAGATATTCAAGAATACGCCCTTTACTCAAAATCATAACAAGGCATCAACTAAATTTATTGCTGCAAATCAGGGGTAGCAGGAGGTGTATCACCATGGTAATCAGAAAACAAAAGAACAATCGGTAGGTTCATCGATGCTTGTGATTGGATATAACAACAAAGCAACAGCAGCTAGTGAGCAACAGCAACAACAGCCGAATGGCAGTTTCACATTAATGATAGCGCTCATTTCAACATAGGAAGCCCAACTTGCCAATAGATATCGTTTTAATCATCAACATTATTTAAAGTTGGGTTTTTAACCTAGTACATGGTACTAATTCATTCCAACTGTAAAGTAAACTACTTGAATAATATAATAAATTTGCTGTATATATCTGTAAATTAAAACGTCATAAACATAGTCTGCAGGTGCACTTGTCTCCAGTCCATGATTTAATTTGATTCTTAAATGCTGCAAGGGATGGACTTTGCTTGATTTTGTCACTAACTGTGTTCAAGAGGAGACTTCCTCTGAAAGAAAGTGACTCCTTGCCATAACGTTTCTTGATCTTTGGAAGCTTACACAGGTCTTTAGTTCTTAGGTCAACCGTTACTTCTTTCCTCTCGTGAAATTCCAATGAGAGGTTTATCGGCAGACAACGTTTATGTGCTCTGTTTACTTCATCGTATGCAGTTCCACTGCAAAAAAGCCATACCAGGGGGCAGTTTTCAAGTCATCATTCACAGCTCAAAGATTAGTGTTGAAAGATAGGATAACTATGAGTAGATGGATAAATGTTTCTTTGAACATTAAAATTGAAATATTTAACTTGCTAGATTCTCTATGGGGATTGCTGGAACAGAAACCAAAAAGGCTAATTTTCAAAGAAATAATGATGGAATCATTATAATGAAATTGCACTCACTTGTAACATTTTTGAATGAGAGTGCATAAAATATGTTGTAAAGGACAATAGCACAGCCATCATTGAGAAGTGATTCTGCTTCGATCATTGTACCAAGTTCTCTTGATGTACCTGCCAAAATACAGTTAAAAACATTACAAGTTTCTTTATAAGAAACTAAGAATTTGGGCCAGTACTGAAAGTTTCTTAAATTATCAGATTTTTAAGTACTCAGTGTTCCTTACGAGTTTCTGTGAGCCTGGTTTTCATTAAATCGTAATTCATCACCGATCTTTGTCTTACAGCATCGGCGATTAACGGCGATCGATTAACGGCGATGCACTAAGACAATGATCGTCGATGAATGACAGTTCAACAGTCTTCATGTTCACTCCGTGTTCTCTTGAGAAAATTTCAAAACACCGTTTTTGAAGCCTGTCCAATGTTTATACCGGATGAGACAGAAAAAAGTTCCCACTTTTTAAAATTCATAACACCAAGACTACTGCACGGATTTGAATCATTCAAATTCTAGTTAAAATCCGAAAGATCAAAGTATTTTTTTGTGATTTTTCTCGCTGTCCTTCCAGCACTACAAATATAGGTAATTCAACTTTACAAAAATTTCATGGTTGCAAAATGACCGAAAAATGGCCTAAAATTTCGATCAATTCATAAATGACTTCTCACACAGAATATTGAAGGAAATGCAACTTCTCATGGGTGAGAGATAGCCTCCGCACATTAATAGGCATGGGTAAATGTCCATTAATAACCCCAGGTGCTGCAAAAACATTGAGTAAATCACTCGCATTGCCGCGGCATGGTTTGATCAAAAGAGCAACTAGCACTATTTCAATAGTGGAAATGAACTATTCTTTCTGCACATAACTACTTCTGCCTCAGGTATACCGGGTGAACCAGTAAAAAATTCCCACTTTTGAAAATTCATAACACCAAGAGTGCTTCACCGATTTGAATGATTCAAATTATAGTTAAAAGCCGAAAGATCAAAGTATTTTTGTGATTTTTCTTGATGTCTCACGAACACGAGGAATATTAGCAAATTCAGTTTTACGAAAATTGTATGGTTGCAAGAGAAATGAAAAAGGGCCTAAAAGTATAAAGGACTCCTCGCAAAGAATAATGAAGGAAATGCAACTTCTCATGAGTGAGAGATAGCCTCCGCACATTGATTGCCATGGGATTGAAAATCTTTCGTATTTGTTTGAAAATCGATGTCTTATAACTCTTGAGGGAGGTGAAACGCCCATGGCCTATTGTTCAGTGTGAATAGAGTTCTTACGATTTGATCAATGTTTTAGGCCCTTTTTCCGTCATTTTGCAACCATAAAATTTTCATAAAGTTGAATTTACCAATACTTCAAGAGATGGTAGGACAGCGAGAAAAATCACAAAAATACAACGATCTTTCGACTTTTAAGTAGAATCGAAATGATTCAAATCCGTATAGTAGTCTTGGTGTTATGAATTTTCAAAAGTAGGAAGTTTTTTCTGGCTCACTCGGTACATCACTCAAATACAATACAAGCACTATTATCAACTATTTCACAAGAAACAAGTTGAAATAAAGTAGAAATATATCACAGACTCATTTTATAGAATAAATAGTTTCTTAAGTTATATTTTCCCATTTGCAAAAATCTATTAGGCTCTGGTCCCCAGGGTAAATCAGCCACCATCAGGCAAAACGGTCTTAATAGACCTTTTAGCTTTTCTGAAAAGAATTCTCAATTGAACGATGTTTTGCTATATTCTGTAGAATTTTCGAATGTGCACAATAGTGATAGAAGCTCTAACGCCACTAAGTCAAACCTCGCGTATAAAAATGTATGAAAATAACGCTCGATCCAGGCTCTTTTGCTGAATAGCTAAAGGGTCTATTCGGGCAAAATTTTCGTAAACAATAGAAATTTTATCGGGCAGCCCCCAAATTACCCATGGGCCCCCATGCTCTGCCCCTTTGTGTGGGTGTGGTCTTAAAAAGAAGGGTAAGCATATTTTTGTAAGTGCGATTAAAATCTGACTTACCTAAACTGTTTAAAATTGCAATGACAGCGACAGGATCAGTGGAACTTATTATAGTACCAAATAACAACGCCACATACCACGACCAGCCATATCCAAACACATACTTGCCCATGATAGCAGTTAAAAAAGAGGCTAAGGCCATGCCAGGGATCGAGAGTATGATAATCTGCAGAGCAAAACAGGGCGATGAATAATGATAATAATAAAAACATTTTAAAACCGCTGAAGCTAGATGGAAAACAATTGTATGTTTATAGGTAAACATCTTTACCTATAAATACTTGGTTCTTTTTATTGTAAAGTACTGAAGAAGTTTTTATAAATCGAAACATTTGGCATTTTAACAGTTGGGTTTTACTTTTTCTGTTAATTTTGATGATGGTCTGAGTTTATTTAACAATAATAATAATAATGATCTATTTAACGTCGGCTCAAGCGTGCCTACCTTGTAGGAAGTTGGTTTACTGCCAGCTCTATCTTCGTGACATCGGACAAAGAGTAATTCATGTCCTGCTTATCTGTGAGTATCAAAAAAGTTTATTAATGTGTCAAAATATTTAGCTTACAGTCTAACTGGGGAATATTTTAGTAGCATAAGAATATTTTAGCTACCAGTGGTGATTTCACTGTAAAATTTTAGCGGCTTGATATCGTATTATATCAACACAATCCACAAAATTATTCTTACGTCATCTTAACAGGACAACTATTACTCTGTGTACCATGTCACAAAAACGGGACTTCGAATAAAAAAAATTAACAATTCATACAAGGTAGAATTGAAACTGAACTGAACTGGTAGGCACCCTTGCCTGGCTTTGCAATAGTCATCTGTCTTGACTTAGATGTCACGTGAGATTTGTACTTCTTGCGAAGGAAAGTAAAACTAGAATTTTTCCTTCCATTGTTTTACCAATTTTCTATAGTGCTGGGTTTCAGTTGAATTGCAACATTGTGTACTAGCGAAGTTGATAATCCACTAGGAACTAGAATTCCTCTTGAAAAGCCAATTTCCAATCGGTGGAATTTTCCGAGCGGGCATAATTTTAGACAATGAAACGTTGCTCAGCCGTAAATTTCTATTCAATTACAGAGTGACATTTCTCCCACAAATAATAGAATTTCCGCCCGCTCGGAAAATCCTTCCGACTAGAAATCAGCCTTAAAGCCTCGTTGGATCACGAAATTGTGGATGAAAAGAGCATTATCCAGCGTTGATTTCCGTTTATTCTTTCCTTCCCGCTCTCTCTTTATATTCACATTCATTTATATTTGAATGTGTTGTGGCACTGCGGTGTAGTCCTCTGACTTTGCAGGCAGAAAAGTCAGGCGGAGTGGGCTCAATACCCAGTAAGAACCCACCACTTGAGCGCCATGGCAAGGGGTCGCGGACACAATTAGTGCTTAGCTACTTCTGCGATCCCAGCGCTTGCCGCTAAAAACCGCAACTTCACCTTCACCTTCAGTCTTTGCTTTCTTTGTCATCCTATCTTCTGTCTATTCTATGTTTTTCCTCCTCATATTTCTCTTTCTTTCCTTTTCCTTTCTTTCCTTCTATCCTGCTTTCGTCTTTCATCCCCTTTGCTTCCTTCCAGACAAAACTACCTTCCTGCGAAGCTGCTTCGCTGCTTCACACACTTTCCCCACCTCTGGATAAAAGCAAGGCATACCTTGGGCAGTTAGATACCGCAGTTATATTTCAGCATATATGCTCCTGCACAGATAAATCTTCATCCCCTCTGCAGAGAATGCTTTGTTCTCGTGCGGAGAAAATAGAAAATATTGAAAGTACCAGAAAAATTCATGACAGAATTATGGTAAAGAATCAAAAGTCTCTTTCAAGCAATTCAGTTTACAAAAGGAAATGGTCGTTCACTTCAGCTTTTTGCAGCATTTGTGAAGCATTTTGAGAATATTAAATAAGCCGAAAAAGGAAAGGCCACAATATACACGTCGCTTGTCGGATCCGCAGATGCTTGCGATGACGGATAACGAATGAATTTGTGGGTAGGAACACCGCACAACGACGAAAAACAACGGCGAATGAGTCGTCGTTTTGCGGTTTTTCTACCCACAAATTCATTAAAATTATTACCTGGAGAAACATTTTGTAAAACGTGTGGACATCCATTGAAAAGGCAGAGTCGAATAGAAGCACGGGTAGAAACGTTGTCAAAACCAAGTGCGGATCTTTCGTAGAGAAGGTCGTGTACCTAAAAGAAATTCATGAAAAGTTAGTAAAATGTAGACGTAATTCTTTGTATTCCTTTAATATTTTTTAAACTGATTTTCTATCATCATTTAAATGAGGAAACATAACCAAACAAATCGTAAACACGATCTGTTTAAAAGATTTTTATATGAACATTTCTATCAAATTGCTTCTGATTTGAAAGCGATGGGACAGACTTTGACAAAGTAAACTAATAATTCAGATATGATAGCCAGGTGCATCTTTTTCGAATTATTTGAATGACTAGTTAGACTTGCCCCAAGTCTATTTCGTCATCTGTAATAAGTCTACCTGAGAGTTGAGCGCCGGGGCAAGTCTAATAACTGGTAGTCGGGAAACGTTTCTTGGCATACGTGCGACTGCTCTGTTTGTTTATTTTGCCATTTATAGTTGCACTATATCCAATTTTCATGCAGACTTCAAATTTGGTGGTATGTTTTGACTTTCCGTGTCATTAGTGTTGTGATGTCACAAAAAGTTAACAACAATCCTTCGAAACAATAATAGCCTCATAAATAAGTGAACTTTTCTAAACAAAACTATACAAAACAGCAGTTTACATCAATCGATGCAGAATTTCTTACTCTTCAAAATAACCAAAATCTGCTTGAATCTCCCAGGACAACGAAGTTTTAAGGGAGGATTCATAGCTGACAAGATCATGAGCGTTAGGACACCCAGTGTGTAGCAGTTTGAAATTTATATCAGAAGCGAGCCACCATGACTTAGTGTTTTTTTGTGTTTTGAGCTTATTTTTGATTGGTAGAAAACCACCTTTCACTGTTTGGTAAGTTTGAAATTTTTCGGTAGAATCAGTAAAATAAACTTACTTTCTGACAGATGGATATTTTGAAGAAATGGCACCCAGTGCAGCTCCGAGAAGCATAACCAATACAGTGTAGGGAATAACCAGATGACTAAAAAGCTGACGAACACAAGCTGAAGGGAATTGAAAAAGGAAATATCAAAGTGAATCCTATGCAGATAACGATTTACCTGCAACGAAATGATATACCCACAACCGATTGTACAGAAGAGGGGATGGATTAGGGATGGTTCAGTGGCAGAGCGCTTGAAGATCAGTCTGTAGGCTGGTGGTTCCAGTCCTCACCCAGTCAAATCTACTACAAAGAATAAGAAAAGACGCCAGTTCTCTACAATTTCAGGCTGAAGGAAACACAAGGTGTGGCTAAATTCAGACTATATATACATGTATCATTCGATTGACAAAGTTAAGTTGGACAAGCTCAATTTTACTGCTTTTCCATAGACGGAATGATATAGGAGAAATTATCCAATTTCCGAAGACGGTAACTGCAAAACGGCAACTGCTCAGGAAAATCTCTTAAAAAGTGTTGGAACCCTGTAAAATTATTCGGAAATATCGTCACCCCTCCCCAAATATCAAATTATTTTGTATTAGTAAATGATTCTTTCCATGGACTCAATAAACTGTTTTTGCAATGCAATCATTGAAACATTGAAACGGGTGAAAAAGGGGGCAAAATATCATTTGTGGACAGTTGTTTAACACTTTTTTAAGAGACTGTATGCTTCCCTTACTAGCAGGGCTAGTGTAAATAAAATAAAAAAAGGAGAGAGCACTTACCACCCACGACAAGTCCAGCAAATATGAAGAGAACTGTGTAAGGTATAGCCTCACTTTGCTGAAGTTGTTTATAAAGTCTTGTTGCATTGATGACATACTGTGGCAGATCATCAAATGTTTCGTTAAATGTCTTGTTAAAGAACTCTGTTACCAAAGTACAGTTCAGGACACCATCCATGACGGATAATTTTATTCTTTGCCAATTCTCTGTTCAGTCAACGCAGCAGTTAAAACCATTTTATTCCAAGTTGAAACAGTGAATATTTCGCTTATGTTGTTCAAGGTTGCAAAGTAAACGAGTCACCTTTTCTTCAGAAATTGTTCTTATTTCAAGAAAAATATAGATCTTTTCTTCTTTCTCGAAAAGGGGAGAACGTCTCTTGATTCAATCAAGGCACGAGCAGAACACTTTTTATTTCAAAACCAATGTGTATATAATTCTTTGGCAAGGTTGAAAACTTTTCTCTTCAGCTTTCTTTGCACTTCTTACTTGAACATCACTTCCCTCTCTCCTTTCTCACCTAGATTTTCGGCCAATCGCTCTGCTATATTACTTTCCAGCCGTCTCTCAAGTCGGTCAATCCTCTAACCAAGATATCTTTTGTTTTCAGATAAACGAATATGTCTATTTCTTTTTGGACAGCGTTGCACTGTCGCTTCTGCGTTCTGTGCACTCCTTACTTGCACGACACTAGCTCGCTTTACTCGTTTCCCTCACTTCTGAATTTCACCCTACACTACCCTACCAACCAGTTAGACACAATTTTACTTCTGTTTGCTTTCTATTGAGATTTCACATTCTGCTCGTCCAAGCCTTTCCTTTCAATCTTCTAAAGCATTCAGCTCTATTTCTCGCTGACTTTCTTGACACAAATCATCTTTCGAATACAAATCAAACATCTAGAGCTCTTAAAAAAATCTTCATAAGTCTTTGAATCTCAAGATACATTGGTTAATTTTCTTAACCATAGCAATAGAATCCTGACTGACATTTGACGTTAGATCGACTGATTTGATTCGTTATTGAGCTGAACGTCAAATCGACTCCCATGCTCGAAATGTTGCGAATCTCCATATTCAGCCCTGTCTGGTAAACAAGTAAACATTATTCCCAATATGTTTGAGCTTTGCCTGCTCTGCCAAGCAAAGTGTTTATCTGTTTGGCGAGGCGACATTACAAAATATTCTTGATTGGCAATCAGAATAGACCTTTAAACAAAGTCGCAGCAGTCTATTGAAATACTGACTTGCCAGTTTCGCCTCGCTTTCAGTCATCCAACGGCATGCGTCTCTAACAGCAACCCACGAAATTTGTTAGCAATGTTTAGATTTGGAAACAGAGTGCCTTGTTTGCAGCAATGAAATTTACTTCTTTTTGGGAATGCAGGCTTCACCTCGACTGGAACTTTACTTTGTGTAAAGGTCTATTAAGTAGAATTTTTAGGGCATTGTGTTTGAAAATGTTCATAATAATATTCCTTGCTTGTGATAAGCTTAATGTTTTGTCAAGCAATATTTTGCAACGTGGTCAAAACGGACAAACATTTTCTTTGCACTCAATGTTCGCTGGTTTGGCCATGGTTCGCTCACTGTTGGCCAATCATGATGATGATGATGATGATGATGATTATGATGAGATGATTGATGATGATGATGACGATGATAATTAAGGGTTTTAGCTTGTCAGGCTCTGGTCAAACAATTTCTTGTCCAATTCAAAAAGGTATGCCACAAAATTCTGAAACGCTAGCAAAAGAAATAGAAGCATTGAAAATTTGGCTGCTCAAGTCAAAATTTTTCCAAAACATTCTAAAGTCCGTTTAAAATTTAATGTCAACTGGGATTTGCGATGATGATGAATTCCTCTGCCAAATAACTCTGTTGTTGTTATTCGCGGGTATTTGCAAGTGACATCCAATTTGAGACCGACAAGGATTCATGCAACGACAACATTTTCTCCAGTGCTGTTAGTATTCAGATAAATCAATTTTTCCTAAAATCAACTGTAATTTAAAAATAACATCATTTAAAAGACAAGTCTGGGGTTGGTATGATTAAAGCTACAAACCAAACTTACCAACTACCTACTGGCATGAATTCTTACCTTTTTGTCATATTTGTGAGGCTGCTGTGGAGAAGCTGCAGATTCAATTATCTCGATTTTGACACAGTTGCATAGGTCCAGCTTCAACTCAGAGTTCGAGACCTTGTTTGAGTCAATTTGACACGTGGTTGCTGACTCATGGCTGAGAAAAGGCAAAATAAGTGGTTGCCTAAAAACAACACTTTTATTGTTCTTCAGCAATGTCACAGTGAAGTAAGTTTTCTAAAATGCGTTCTAGCTTCGCATAAAAATTTGTGCTACTTTTTTGTTAGACTGATGACGATGAGTCTCTTGTTGCCCTGTGCTCTTTGACTTGATGATGGTGCTTCAGGCAATAGAGACACATAGTATTACTCTGAAAAACTTGGCCCTATTTAGGTCCAAACTTCGCAATTCCTCCAGTACCAATCAGATTGCGAAATTTGTGAATTACTATTGTTAAGGTGTAAATGTGATAGAATGTTGGATTCGATTGAAGAATTGAAAACACTCCCACGGGATGGAGATTCAAAGCCGTGATTCTTTCATAATTCCATTGATGATTGAAGTAAACAGGGCCAAGTTTTTCACTGTTTCATTATGAGTCCCTCTTGAGCAAGGTTTACCTCAGGGATACAAGGGACTCATCATCATCAGTCTGCTTTTTTATAACGGTTAGCAGTGTTGTCTATTCATAAAAGACCACTTTCTACCTTTTAACAGATGATGTGAAAATCTTAGTACTTAGCCTGATAAAGTACTTTTAACTTGGGCCTGGTTATCAGGCTACTTAGTACGATGCCAGAACCCCTTCTTTGAAAACTTATCTCATTTGAAATTCCTGGAAAACAATGGAAGTGCTGTTTTGAAGCAACCACTTATTCCGCATTTTCTCTGCCATAAATCAGCAACCACGTTGCAGATTGACTCAAACAAGGTATCAAACTCTAAGTTGAAGCTTGACCTATGCAACTGTGCATGAAACGAGAAATCGACTCTGCAGCTCCTCCACAGTAGCCACACGAACGGGGCACAACTCATTTAGGACACCCTATGAAGTACGTTGCTAGAGCTATTTGTAGCTATATCAAATATCATTCGACATCTGACATGAGGCAGACTGTAATAACTTAAACTGATATAAAAAAGTAATCAAAAATCTACTATCCTTTAACTAAAAGAAAATCTTACCCTGAGTAGCAGAGCCTTAAAATACAAGGCTTTGGTACCCAGGGTATCAAAATCGAATCTTATCTAGGTAAAATCCTTAGCAGATTAATCAAAATCACGGAAATCTAAATAAGGAATCTGATAGAATCCTGACAATTTTAACGAAATCAGATCTGTGAGCGATCAGCGATTCCAGGAAACTCATAACTAGAGATAGGAGAACGCAACTCCTAGGACAGACACAAGAAAGCAAATTACATTATACGGGGTATGTAAAAGGCACGTCCTGCGTGGCGTAAACGCTTTCAGGTGACAAAATGATGTCATGCATACTTTATTCTAATGCAATGACTTAATGCGAGGATCGAAAGATGCGAAATAAAACCAAGGTTATATTTACAAAGTGGAGGCTGTTTGCGAAATAGTTGATCAGTTGTCCATTCTTTAGGAATGTTTTCCTTGATAACGGTTAAAATATAAACCGGATAAGTACTCAGCCTTGCTGGAAAGTCAGGTCTCAGTGGACTAGATTCCACTTTTCGGCAATTTCTAATACCTATGAGACTTCACTGTTTGCATACAGCCTAAGAAAATCGATCCATGTCGCACGATCAACCATCTCGTAAACGACTCCTAACCTGAGCATAGAATAGACTTATAACGTGGACTCCCAGTATACCATTACTAGGACTCAAAGAAAATGTTTACCTGCAGCCTCTAATCATGACTGTTCTTCAAGTGTTAGAACTTTCTTACTTGCCATGAACCATGGACTTTATTCAATTTAATCATATTATCTATGATTCTATTGTTTAAACATCAATCCCTAAATCAAAAAACTTTGTATCCTTTGAATGACTTCTCGGCAAAAAAAATCATCCATCGTCGTCAAGGTTATCTAAAAAGGATAAATCAACATTGTCCCAGGTATCCCCCAGCTCGGGAGGATTAGATAATTCTGCGAAAACTTCATCGCGCCCTATGTCATCCGAATTCGGCGATTCAGCATTCGTAACTTCGCCAGTTGTTTCGAAAAATTCATCATCAGAAAACTCGGTTAACTCTTCTCTACAACTTCTATCGTCGCCGTGAGGAGTGGTTGATCTTTTATCGTTTAAAGTAACGGTAGTCGTTGCATACCCCACTGTTTCGCCTTTTCCATCGCTAAAACATTCATTCAAGGATTCTCTGGAATTTCCATTGTCGTAATCAAGGCTGAATGATTTGATTACGGGTAAAGTTTCGGAAGAAGAAACTTCGGTCGTTATACTGCGTATCGTAGCTTCGCCTGTTGTTTTGGGTATCTCACTCAAAGCTGTCACAGTATTTTTATCATTGATTGGAAGATCGAATGTTCCAACTACGGCCGAAGCTTCGGCTTCATTAGATCCTCTCCCATGATTATGCCTATCGCCTGCATTGAACAAAGACGTCGAAAATGATCTCAGTTTTGAGTGCTCTTTGGAGCTGACACAGCTGCCCAAACTGTGAACTTTCCCTATTTTTCTGAACAAAAATGATTGTCTCTTTTGATTCTCAATGTTTTCACCGTTGCTTGCTACAGACCCATTTCGCCTTCCCTTTTCCATTGATGAAGGACTTCGCAAAACATTTGTTACATCTTTGAACTGGTGGCCGCTCTTAGCAAACTGATTCTGAATCTTGGTGCTAAATCTTTTTCCAGAAACTGAAGAAATTTTGAAACCTCTTAGCTCTTCTGAAGAACTTTCTACGTTCTCATTAACATTCGAAAACTGGCATGGGACGTTTCTATCAGCCAGCTTTTCTTCCGGTGATGCAAAGTTCTTCTCCGGGTCTAACCGATCTCTAAAGCCATGCATTTTAGAAATTCTTTTTCTAGCAAAACGACTTCTTTTCCTAGAAACAGGTGTTCTGTTTTCATCATTTAAAACATCGCTTGCACGCTTCAGATTTGGGTGATTGCAGCTTTTCGAATAATCCAAAATTTCATTTCTTTCTACTTTGACAGCCAAGTTTGATGTCAGTAAATTTCTGTCTTCTGAGAAGCACTGACGATTGTTTCCAATTAAAGACAATTTCAAAGGTGTATTGTAACTTAACTTACTTGTATCAATGATATTTGACTCCATCGGTGTCACAATCCTATCGGAACAACTTGAAGTTGTCTCCCCTCTCATATTCAAGTTTGAATTCAGTAAATTTCTGTCCTCCGCGAAACAATGATTATTCCCTCCAATCACAGACGATTTCAAAGGTGTTATTTGGCTATCATTACTGATATCAGTTACAAACGAAGCACCTCGTGTAAGAATCGCATCAAGACTATGGCAGCTTGTCAAATGATCTGATATTCTACTTATTTCTCCTTCAGACTTTAATAAATTTCTGTCTTCCAAGAAGCACTCGCAATTGTTAGCAAGCACAGACGACTTCAAAGGCGTACTGTAACTATCATTACTGACATCAGCCAAGCAGGAAGCCCCTTTATTTAGAACTCCATCCAAACTACTGTCACTATATGCTCGCTTAGGTGCAATAGTTACATACCTGCCACTGTTCCAAGTGCTTCTATCAACTGATGCGATCTCAAGAGATTCACCTTGGGAAGTATTGTCAGGGGGTCGCAGTTTTCGAAGAAGATCATCAGATAGCTTCCAGTAATTTCCTGTCAATTTGCTTGTTTCTCGGATGAATTGATCTTTTTGCGTTAAACAATTACGAATGCACGCCTGAAAGCAAAGGACATAACAATTCAAAATGAATACAATAAAAACCCACGTATAAGCCACACTTTTCCCGTATTAATCCCTCTGTTATTATGGGTGCCGCCAATATGCAGAGTTAAAACATATGAAATGAACAAATGAGAGCATCTAGATGAAAAACAGGGGCTCCATGGTGAAAATAAAATAAAGAAAGGAGCAGCCATGTTATATATTGTAAATACTAAGTCATATCTAGTAGTGTCAACTGCAATCTTTTATCAATTTTCAACAAAAATGGTACAATAAAAACTAAGAAAAAAGTTATTAACTTTGACTTCCTTTTCATGACAGATGCTTCAACTTAAAAGACATTGTGTCCATCTACTCTCATGACAAATTTCAACTTCATTTCAATCATAAAACAAAGGTAGCCAATTAATCCTCACAGAAAAAACCAAAGAGATTCCTGAGGATGATGCAAGGATTAAGAAGTCTTTAGTCTCCATTGCTAATGACTTTAGCACTATTGCACTGTAACAAAGGGCTGTCAGCGTTTTGTCAGCAAAAGTTTGAAGACAGTGTTAACGCCCAAGTATTCACATGGACTCAACTCCTTTAACTTTTGATACCAAAAAATGTTTTACTTCATGTCCTGCTAGCAGCATGCAAGGTATCCCAACTCAACCTCCAAGGCTATGAGCTGTGAGGTGAGATCCTACCCTCCCATACACATCCCTTGCAATTCAATCTTCTGCTTATATGGAAAACAAGGCATTGCAGTCAGGCAAGAACCATAAACACAACAGCTCAATCCACTTTCCAATGGAAATATAGAAAACTTCCGTTCATCTAGCTTTTGTAGACTGGGATCTCGTCTCATTTAATCAGGATGACTTGCTTTCCATTTGAACACGAGATAAAAATTGGGCTTGAAAAGGATGCCATCGTAAATCATGCTATTTATTGTAAATGGTATGGTTTTGCTGTATGTAAGTATGTATATCAGAAGGTTTTATTAGCTCATTCTTCTTAAGAGTACCATCTATAAGCAGTTACCATACCAACTGTGAATAGATAGTTTATCATTCACATCATCATTATTATTATCATTACTATAATTATCTAAATAGGTAGCCCTTGGGCAAAGCCATGGTACATACATAGACTATGTGTAGACGCATCATCCAAAACAAGAAAGGGTCTACAAAACAAACACCAAAAGCTTGCTAATAGAGTTCCAAGATTAAATCATGCTGCCTTTCTTCAGATGCATTCAACACATGACTTAAACAGAGGACTAACCAACAGTAGTTGATTGGGGAGGGGCATGGCAAGCTTTAACTCTCTGTTTCATAGTCCTATTCTCCTTTGGATAGTGAAATAGGCTAGTACATTGAAAAAGGAACTTGCCTTCCATCTTTTCTCTTTCATATTGAAATGATTTGGGTATTTATCCTGAATACATTTGAATATTTGTTGCACAGTCATCTTTCCACCTTCTAACAACACATCCATTATCAGTTTAGAATATGATAGACCAGGTCTTTTCACAGGCTTTTTCAACTCACTTCTACCATTATCATCAGCCAAAATTAGTCTCTTCACTCTTCTTGTTGACTTTGGTTGGTTATCATTTTGAGTATTTGTTCCAGATCCTTCTATTTCATGTTCCTCTGAACAAACTCTTTTGAAGAGTCCAGTAAATGTCAGAGGTCTATCGTCCATATCACTGTAACTAACTGTTGGTAACATCTCTTGAGTCTCTTGAGAATATCCTTGTGAGTCAGCATAAAAAATGCACCCAGTAGAGAATGAGTTTTGGGAATTTTCCAGGTTTTCAATTTGACTTGATGACACTGGTGACTCGTTTCCTTGGCTTACTGCTGATTCTCTTGGGAAAATGCCACTAAAGTTAAGATGTTCTGCACCAGCTTGATTTGGTAAATGTGGCTCTGGCATGATTATGAAAGTGGCTCCAGAATTTGATTGACACCTCAGCTGTGACACATCTTGTGGTTGAAATCTAATGCTTTTGCTTTGAGACATCCTGGTGAATGAAATAACATTTTGAGAGCTTAAAACATTCAAGGAGATTGAGACAAGCCATCATGGTCCAGTAGTTAAGACACTTACGGAAAAAGCAAAGACCCATGGTCCAAATCCCAGCAGTGGTGAGATTCTGATCTTCTCTATTTATTTGGGACAGTAATTTCCTATGATATGTCATATTGCTTTGGTTGTTTTAGGATTTAATCAACAAACAAATTCAATGCCAAAAATCCTTTTCTTATAGAGGAGCAAAGCTTTGGAATAGCCTCTCAGCCGAGTCTAAGCAGGCACCCTCTATAAGTTGTTTTAAACAAACGATTTAGGACATTTTTCTTTTGTAAATAGTCAATTCTTAAATAGGATTTAGGTTGTAAATAGGTTTTTAGCTATATTTTTTATCGTTTTACAATATTTATTTTGTAATTAGGTGTTAATTTTGTTTTATTGGAGGGCCCCTTGAAACCGACATTAGTGTCAAAGGGCTACCCTCCCCAATAAATAAACAAGATGAAATGAAAAATGAAATGAAATGCAACTTTTTGAATATATCAAAGCCTGGATTGGCTTGCAGTGTGATGATGGTATTAACATTAATTCTGAATCAATTTCTATTTTTGGTAGCAAAGCTTTAGGACTTACACTCTTTTTGTAGAAGAATACTCTAAATTTTTTCCAGCCTCAATGGTCTAAAGACTTTTTGGTTTTTGAGCATGAATATGTATGATGTATGCATGAATATGAATAAAGTATTCTAATTTTTTCAAATCTGATATGGTTCCAGAGGAGCATAAAGTTAAATGTAAAATTCTGGAATAGACACGATGTTTTAGAAAAAAGAAGCAATGTCAGTCATGGATTCTCTGTTGTGAACATAAAAATAGGTAACTGATACAAAATCAAACACAAATATGTGAGTTGAGGTTCAGCAGTATCCTTATAATATTCTTTAAACTTGGATGATTTTAAGACTGAATATTCTTATAAACAATGTGTTCTTATAAAAAAAGAGTGCACTCGTTGAAGACTTAAGACTAGCTTGCGCACACATACTACTGACCTCCACTAATCTCCACTAATCCTCCAATAATTATAAAGTATTGATTTTTAGCTGTTTTTAAATCAATTTATCTCAAAATGCTTTAAAGACAATTCAACAAACTGAATGATGGGTTTTAACAAAGGGGATGCTCTCTCTTCAGTTAGTTCATCTACTCGCCAGGGTCTGCTCTGGCCCAAATATTTTGGAGCACAACAGTTATGTGCACAAGTGTGCACCAAAGAATAATTGATACCCATTGTTTAACATAATGAGACATTTAATGGATTTGATATAATGAATTAACATTGAGATTTCACCCCTGCTGGATCTAAGATACAAATTTCTGATAATCTAGTCTTATTGCAATTTTGTGATCTTCAGTAGTTTGTCATGTTGTAATATTTGTAAATTTTGCTAACTGACTGACTTTAAATGTTGAAATTACTTCTGTGTTTAGCTAGACTTGCTCCAAGTCTATTCCGTGGTATATCAGCACTAAGGAACATGCAGAAGTAACTATGTTCCGTAGTGCTGATATATCTCAGAATAGACTTTGAGCAAGTCTAGTGTTTAGCCGAATTTTTTAAAATTAAACTGAACCATATAAATATTCATACTCATCTTGCTGCAATGCATTTTTGTAAACGTTCTCTGTGAACCAAATTACGTTGCTTACATACATGTGACAAAAATATACTTTCAACACCTTTATTCACTTCGCATTGCCTTGAAATTTCTTTATCAATGTTTTCGCGCCAAAAACTGTCAAACGCAGTTTTTTGTCTTAGTCAACATCACTTTCGCTTTGAAAGCGATTTAGGCCACTCTTTACTTGTACAGAGAAAATGGCCTTCTGCTCAACAGCTTCGTTACTTATAGACATAAAACTAGTTTCTAATCATTCCAGATGGAGAATACATACTTTCTAGCTATTCTTGATCTCGAAAATCGAGGATTTTTCTTACTTTTCCCGGCTTTTCATATTTGCTTCTCAGAAATCCTTGTAATGGCTTCCCTCCGTTTATCGTTCTTTCCGCAATGAGTCAGGATTTCGCGCCTAAATTATTTCAGCCAATCAAAGATGAGTCAATATTTTACCTAGCCAATCAGAGGATAGCAAGGACGTTGCGGAGGAGCGCAAAGGGAAGTAAAGTTTGCCATTCTTTACTGTCCATCATTTTCGGTTTCCTTTCTAAAATCTGTTAGAGATTATGTACCAAACTTGTGCAGTGAAAATTGTCTCATAAGTTTCTAGTTCAAGCCTTTTGCTACAATAAGTTGATGCAAGTTTCTGAAATTTTTCAGCACTCGGAAGAAAGTTTGATGAGATTAGTGACACCATGAAACTGTAGCTGCGTGGCGCATTGATCTGAAGGAGCATGAGCTTTTGGGAATCAAAATGGAAAGAAAAAAGCGCGTCCTTGATTACCGAATGGAAACAGACGAAAAAATAAAGAATTAGATACCCAAAAACAGTCAAAGATGGGAAGGAAATATCTTAATGTCTCTGTTATTTTATTCAAGACATTGATGCTGCATTGGATCTATGCATTTGGTGAGTATAGAAGTGGTAATGAAATGACGAGGCAAACCAAAGCGACCTCAGCATTGGATTGATGGGTGGGCCTAAGCGAAAAAATTCCTTTCATGCGCTGAAGCGTAATGAAGAGTTTTTGAGACAAACACCTTGAGTATATAACTTTATTAAAGTTTATGTTGCAATCTTCCCTCGCAGGTCGTAAGTTGCCTATCAATAATGGCTTTGTTTGGGCTAAAAAGTTGCTAGGTGTGCCTCACACTCTGCCAGTCCAATTTTACTTTTGAACGGACTATCAAGAAAAAATGACCCAATGGAATCTGTTTACAGGGAAAAAGTAAGTGCTTGACTGAAATGTTTCAAACGTCGCTCTAGCGCTGAAAGACCAGCTTATGTTATGAATATACATCACTATTTTTTTCAGTATTGTAAATTTCTCAAATTTAAGGATTTGAGGATTAAGGCATGGCCTGAAATTGAGTTGAATCCACCTTTTCAAGGTAAGAGGTGCGAAAGCGAAAGTCTTTTGTTGTTAGAGACTTTGCATTTTTGAGTCTAAAATCTTTTTCTGCGTACAAACTTTAGCATGGCAGCAGATTTTCACTTTCATATCTGTCTTCGTTTGGAAGTTATGGCAATTTAAAGAATTTGAATTCATAAGAGCTTTGACCGTGAAATCAGATGTTTGGACAAATGTTTGTCCAAACTTTGATTTCACGGTCAAAGCCTTTATGAGTTCAAATTATTCATAATGCCATAATTTCGAAACAAAGACAGATATTAAAGTGAAAATTTGCCTCCATACTAACCTTTGTATGTAGAACAGAAATTTGGACTCACAGATACAATATCTCTAACAACAAAAGACTTCCGCTTTCGCGCCTCTAACCTTGAAAAGGTGGATTGTTCTATCTGAAGCAGCGTTTACACGGGACCTGTTGGAACCGTTCCGTATGGAACTGATCGGAACTGCTTGGAACTGTTTCCACTGTATCGTGTTTACACGGGATTGGTTCCAAAAAGTCCCAACAAGGTCTTTGTTAAATCATAAATATTTTTCAAAGCAAAGACGTCCGCAACTCTTTTGTTTTTCAAAACAAGGATGAAAATTCTTTGGATTCCATCGCTTAGGATGTCTTTTGTTTCTTTAAGTGCTTAAACAATGAATAGCAGTGTCATTTCCTAGCCGTTCCCATTTGGAACCGTTCCACCCGTTTACACGAGACCTTTCTGGGAACAGTTCCAATGGGATCACCTATGGGTACGGCAAGCAGTTCCATTTGGAACGGTTCCAGCGGGTCCCGTGTAAACGCAAGGCCTAAACGTACCCATTTGGGTACGGTTATGGGTACGGTTCCAAATGGAACCGATCCCGTGTAAACGCTGCCTAAAGTCATCAAAAACAGGCAATCAATTTACCACCATTTCACATCTTCATACAGAAAGGGTATAGTCCCATGATACCTAAGGATATTCCCAGGCTGAAATGAAACATGCTTCTTGTTGAGTTGAAGATCTGAAATGGCTTTAAATTGATCCCCTGTTTTTGATGACTTTTTGAGGAATCACGGCAAGCCCTTTTCATCACAACATCCTTAATTCCAAAAGTAACAAGTGCCAAAAAATGGCGAAAATGCTCATGTAGTCTAATCTTTTAGCGATAGAACAACATTTGAAGCACTTTGGCTTTTCTTTGTACTGTATGTCCTTGCGTCCACTTTTTCTTGGTCACCAAGTAGTAGCAAAACTAAACATTTGTAGAATTTCTTTAATTTGAGATGAATTGGTCTCTGACTGCTTCTAACAACTCAGTCTCAAAATTCATGTAACCCAAGATTTACAATTTAAACTCAAAACTCTTCACCAAGCACTTAATCCACATAATATTACTTAAGACATTTGCAGGTGCAAATTGGAGACGGACTATACAGCCTTGTGGAGCTCTTAAAATGCTCTCAAAATGACTATAGATACACCGTGACTGCATTTTATGTTGTTTGCACAGATGCCACTCTATGAGATACATTTTTCTTTCCTAGATGTATCCATAAATCAAAAAGTGGCATTAGATTTGACATACCCAAACAGCTTCAAGAATGTTTCCTTTATCATCAGACCATCAGCTTATCGATACGTGTTGGTCCAAGCTGTTGCACAGACAAGGTCCATATCAATATCTCATTCCAATTTCATGAAATATGGGAATCACTTTAATTCTACAGCAGTTGCAATGGTTTTCATGCTGAAAGGCAATGAAAGTAGAATCACTTCATATTTTGCTGCAACAGATATTTCAACAAAAGCTCAAGCAGTGGCAGTTCCATATTCTAAAAAGGGTATGTACCATATGTTGTTCTTGATTGTGTGGACTGCAACGGGGGCATCACCTCTCTCCAGCCCAAAAAACTGGGGTGGAAAAAATTGATAGGGTCTGGGGGCAAAGGAAGAATTCTCCTGACCACACCCTTCAGGCTCTTGGAAACCAAAGCGATTCCTAAAAGCCCTGAATGAAATAAGAACCAATTTAAGAGCTGGAATGGCCTCATCTCCTCACAGATTTCCCCCGGGGGTGCACTACATATATTTCGGGTACGGGGACGTGCCATCGGGAAGCGTATCTATTTTCCATATTTTGATATAAAGAACGGTATCAATTTTCACAATTTTGGTATGAGGAACGGCACCTGTTTTCAAGATTTTTAGACGAAATACATGAGATCAGATATACTTTTTCGAAAAATTGGTGTAAGGTCGGGTATACTTTTTCAAAAAATTGGTATAAGGAACAAGTATGTTGTTGAAGCCTCGATGGCACAGCCCTGATGAAAATCTGGTCAAGTGCACCCCCTGGGGGATACCCAATACATAAGAACCTGGTCAAGCTGACTTCCAAATTGTAGGTCCTTATAAGTAGGATTTTCACTGTATCAAACTGGGGTCATAATGAAGCAAAAAAAAAAAAAGATTTTTGCTTTGCCATCTTAGTAATTGTGACATTTATTTTCAGATCCAATCCCAGGTGGATGTTGTATAACATGTTCATTTGATAATGATCCAAATATACAAATAACAAAGGAACCAATGAATAATGCATTGCATTTTCAAAGAGCAAATGTTTACTATGATACAGGGCAGACACCAGAACCTTGTGATGGGGGTCTGTTCAGTACATTCAGACTGGAATATGATCTGTATATGTATCAGCTAACAGAAAATGACTTCACTGAGGGAGATTTATTTCAAGGAATGTGGAAAATGGCAAGTACAGCTGCTGTTAAAAAGCATGGCGCAAAGGTAATTTTTGATATTTGAAGGTATTTTGAAGGGGCTTACTCAGAAAATCCCTGATATTTTGGGATGCAGTGGCCATTTTGAGCCACAAAAATTTATGAAATTGATTTAACATGCCAGCTATTCAAAAGGCTGGTAAAAAATTCTTTTGCGATGATATTTGGAAGGCAGAGCCTCTATGAGTTTCACCTCACTCACTCAGTATGCACTAGCAAAACTGTGCAAGTTTCCTTTGTTTCACAAGTGCAATTTACTTTCAGTTGTTGACTTCAAGAGATTTTGAAATTCTATGGTCATTCATCTACAAGGAATAGATACTGGCTGAAATTCAGTTCAAACAGTAAATGCATTTAAGATTTCTAAATTAGCAATGCAAAGCACACCTTAATTTTTTCTATGAATGCAAAGGAGTGGAATGATGGATGCAAAGGAGTGGAATTGAAGAAACACCAAATATGGTAACACTGTTGCTGTTGCTGATTATTCTTTGGAGACTCCTCTGTTCCCTTATGCCCTTTTATCCATATGGTTGAGTGACCATATGGTTGCGGGGTGAGTGGCCGAGTGGCTTATACAGTCTTCGCCAGGTGACTGAAGTTAAGCTTGGTCGAGTGAGGTCAGATTTCGGATGGGTGACCACTGAGGCCTGACCTCGCAACTCACCTCGTCGTCCTTCAGAAGGGACGTTAAACTAGGGGTCCCGTGCCTGGATGCGGCATGCTTAGTGGGCCTAAATTAGCTTTCAGTAGCTAGAAATCCTGACAAGCCCACTCAAAACAAATTGAAAACAAAAAAAACATGGTTGAATCCTTTATTGTACCTGAAATCTTGGCAGATTTGCAACACTATCCGACTTCCTGTCCAGTTTGATATGATTGTTTCTTTGCTTTTGAATCTGTGAAACTATTCTTTTAATACCCAAAGGTTGGCACAATCAAAGAAGGCCATAAAACTATGTATCCCTTGCAGTCTATACCTTATGAAGGTGTTGTTTATAACATCATTGTGAGAGACACAAAATTAGAGACAGAAGCTGCATATGCACCAGCCTTTATCTATGGTTGTGACATTGATGACAAAAAGTCATGCAGGACATTTGGTATGAATTTGTTAGCTTTCGTTTTACAGAGAAGGGAAGGCTTTTTCTAACTTTGGTAATTTTTTGCTTTGTAGGGAAGATAAAAACATCACCATTCATGTGAAGCCAAGCTTTACTTAATTAGCTTTACGACAAGTTCTCATTTTGGTAGCATCAGGATTGTAGAAAAGTACACAATAATCTCTTTATTCAAATTTCTATCCCCAAGTGGCTTTCTTCTCAAGGACATGTTTTGATTGAAGAAACACCAATATGGTAACACTGTTGCTTTGAATTTTATGGCTCGAAATCAAGTTTTTCGAGAAGCCTTGACATCTGGTAATTGGGTTGTGCATACAATATTTAATTTGATCAGAAACATGCTCATTTTAATTTGAGGACAACATTGGAAATGGCTTTTTGTTTTTGCAGGTTCTGTAACATCCATAGTTTATGCTGTTATCTCGGGCATCACTGGGATAGCTCTGTGTTTTGCTGGACATAAGTTCCTGAAAATTGGTATTATATGATCTTAATTATCATTACATTACTATCGATTTCTTGTTCTCTCTCTTTCAAACTTTGATAGCAAGAAATAGTTAGCTAATCAATTCCAACATTAAATGATAAGTTCAAAGTGTTACTCTGATGTCTCACTGGTAATTGTTCATTCATCTATGTTGTTCAAATTAGGTTTTCCTCTTTGATTGAAGTTACTCAAAAATGAGAAAGAACCCGTTGGAGATTTTTTATACTCAATATAAAAGTTTACAACAACATATTACCTACGACACTACCTGCCCAACTACTACAGGACACTACAAAGGCAGTACCAGTAGCAATATATTATGACTACCTCCTGGCATTTGACATAAATCTGAAAAATAAAACACAATACAACGAAATATACCATTAAATGCAAAATGCTGAATGTTAAAAAACCTTTTTACAAACAGATCCTTCAGCCGGTTTCACATTAGACCTTAGGTCAACATGGATGATGATAGTGGCAAAATTTGGACGTTGATATTTCAGATACATCCATTGGAGATCACCGATTAACGACAATATGTGTAGCAATCCAATCTTTTCAAAGTTGTTTAGGTTACTGTATAATCTTTGTGCCTTGGTACGTTTTACAAATCAATAAAAAAGGAATATTTAATTGCAAAACTCTCGAGTTGATATCTTTTTTGCATTACGATATCTGCTGTGCAAGTATCTCCATAAAATGTTTTGCTTTTCTGACAATATGTAAGAAAAGTAACAACAGCTCTCCTCAAACTTACGTTAAAATTATTTTTTTTTCAGAAATCTTTTTCGGTGGTGTACTATCAGGATTTCTCATTTCATACATTCTTCTTTTGAGATTTGCAAATATTGCTTTTACTGGTAAGTAAAATTACTCTTTTTGAACAACCGCTTACAACCGTCAAACCACTTCTTTTCGATTTATATCCAACTCAGATCATCTGTTTGTTGCTGCACGGCTAAATTCGCTTGTTAAGTGACTGGCCCCGGTTGTTCAAAACTCCGATTAACTTAACACAGGATTAGATTTAACACACAAATTAAGTGAGCGTGTGGCCGAGTGGTTAAGGGGTCTGACTCGTAAACCAAAGGTCAGAACGGCCGTAGGTTCAAATCCCACGCTGGACAGTTTGGTCGCTGTCCGTAACACTAGCCCGGGCCGACCAGAGCCATGTGAGGGAAATCTGGTAGCTGTGGCGGGTAGCTGCGGTGGACTGATGGTAAAACATCCGTGGCCCCTGCTGGAAATAAGTCTCTCAGACTTTCGCGGGCTAGCCACGTTAAATATAAATACCTACCAACGTAGTGTAATCGGAGGCTAGATTTTGATGGTTGGTTAGGCAGTTTATCTAAGATTATCCCTAGTTGAAGTTTTGAACAATCAGACCCTGATCTCCAAACTCTGTTATCAGGATACATGAATGCAAGTAGAATCAGCAAGGAGGAATGATGTTTTACACCAATCAGATAGAATCTAATGCTGGTAGAATCTAAGAGTGAAATCTATTAATGATATTAATGATTAATGATGTTAAAGATATTAATGATTCTATTAAGAATAATTGAATCTACTTGTGGGTAGATTTTGGCTAAGAATAAACGATTAGTTTCGATGACCCGTCACTATATTCATTCGAATCTACCATATAGGAATGTATGAAATGTATAAGAATATCGCTGGACCGAGAGCATTTTTTAGAAAAGCTAAAAATTCAATTCATATTTTTTTTTTGTAGCATCGATGCTGTCATCAACTGCTATCGGAGTGGCACTTGGGGCCATCTTGTTTTTAGTTTACCTGAAAACATCACTGTTCTATCCAATGTTTTTGAACAATGCATTGTTGATTGGTTTTATTGTGGCCTGTTCAGCATTTTTTTCACCATTAGGTAAGGCTCCTTTTGGATTCTTAGCATATGCATCAAGTCTAGACTTGTTTCCCTGAATTCTTTGTCTTGATAATGGCCTCGGTCAAGAGAGACTCATAACATTACTCTGGAAACATGACCCTATCCAGGCTCAAATTCTTAGCTTCCTAGATTACCAATCAGACTGTGAGATTTGTAAATTACTATTGTTGCTGCAAATATAGTAGAATTTTTTATTCTAATGAAGAACTGATAATATAACATTCGGATGAGATTTGAGAGTCGAGGCCGCGATTCGAGATAAAGGACCATGATTCGAGATTCGAGGCCTAGATTCCTTCACAGTTCGATTGATGAATACAGAAAATAGGGTCAGCTTTTTCATTGTTTCATTATGAGTCCCTGTTGAGTAAGGTGTACTGCTGGGATGCAAGGGACACATCGTCAAAAGTCTACACTAAGGCTTTACAAAGATTGCATGAATGTTTATTGCATCTTCCTTGAAGGAACTGGAAACATTTCTCGTAAATTCTAGTTTTGCGATTTTTGATGTGAGAGGAAATGCCACACAATTTAATAAGGGATTTACAGTTGAATGACATTTGATTATGTAAAATTCTGCCCGCTCGGAAAGCTCCAGTGACTGGTAACTGGCCTTTTGATGTACTTTGGCACAATTTCAAAGAAATGACAATCAAAATATTTTTGCAGTATTTCCCAACAACTGTATGTGATACTGTGACTGTCAAATATACAAAATTTTTATCAAATTTTCTTTCTTAATCTCAGGAAATCTACATGTATTCTCAAGCAACACTGTGTTCCTCCTAACATTTGTTTGCATCATGCTTGTGTGTCCTATACCTTTAATCTGCTTTCCAAAAATAGTAAGTATAAAAATGCTTCAGTTTCAAATTATTTATAGCCATATTTTTATTTACCGGTTTTGATAAATTGTATTGTATTTATGCCTTAAATTTCATTTGTTTCGGTTGACTTGATAGTGCTGAAAGAATGAAAGAAGTTGAGTCCGTTGATCAGCACTTAAATGTTCGAAAAGAGATTGGAAAGCAGGAATCTGTTAGAAATATTGATGTTTTAGTTGTTATGGCGACCGAGCACTGCTTTAGACATTTCAAGACCCCATGCTGTCCATGATAAGTTTCTCTCTCACATTGACTTTCACAATGCATGAAAATGGTTTGGCTTGATAATCGTGAGGTTGTGTTCTCTTTTTAATTTTCAAGTGAACTTTGTTGAACCACCGCTATTGAGCTAAATGAGATGTTGCTTCAAACTAGGAAAGCCTTGTTCCTCGTAGTTGCTGTTGTTGTTGTTGTTGTTGTTGTTGTTGTAACTACAACACTGATTCCATCATAATTCCATTGATGACTGCAGAAAATAGGGCCAGCTTTTTCACTGTTTCATTATAAGTCCCTGTTGAACATGGTTCACCGCAGCAATACAAGGGACTCATCATCATAAGTCTAGCATCGTACATCGGTGCGACTTCATTTTGTTCAATGTGCATTAATGTGATGTTTTGATGGTTTAAACGGATGCCAAGGATCATGTAGCCTTCGTGCAGACTTTACTTAGAAGTAAAGTCTGCACGCAGGCTAAGGATCATGGGGAGCATAAGGGTATTTTAAGAGCTTTCATGGCATACAGATGAAGAAAGGACTTCAGCGGTTTCTCTGGGATATAAGAGCCTGTCCTGCTATCTGATTGGCTATTTGAAAACAATAGCAAACATTTATCATTTCGCAAAAATTTCTCTTTAATCATTCGAATAACAACAATGTAATCTTGTAACTTAGCAACAAACACTACAATGTTGCTTTGTTGTTTGAAATCGAGGTTGCATTATTAGCGTTGCCTAGCAAACCGCAAAATCCACAATGACTGCTGATGCACCCGTTTCCTGGGGGCTGTTGATCGAAGAGTCTACCAGGGTCTTCATTCGGCTGCGTGATCAGAGTATGACGTAAGAAGTTATTGAGACGCCTGGAGTCACATTCAAACTGTCACGGTTCATGCTTTAATTTACAGGTCAAATTTTCTCTTACTATCTGTAATCAATTCTTGCTGACCATCTTGTTAGATTTAATGCTTTCCTTCGTTTGCAGACCAGCATTCTATTCTCATCCCTCATCGGTGGTTACATCTCCTTGACTGGTAGGTAGCCGTTACACTATTTAATTCCTAGAATTTTATTAGAACTATTTTGGCGAATGTCAATTTTTCAAATTTACACGAGAATGTCTTGCAAAAAGCATAAATTCCAAATCTACGTTGCTTCAATTGTACCGCCAATGGAGTTCTCATAAATCTTGAATATTCTTGAAGTTACACCAAATTTTATGCCGTTAGATACACCGCTATCAAGTTTCTAAATCATGAGCCAGAAGAGTGACAGACTCATGCTTGCTACCATATTGTAGACATTCATGAACTATGAACTACAATTTTCATGATAATCATTCTGTTTTTCTCTACAAGTGTAGAAACACTATGAGTTTTTTATTTCATGTTATATCTTCTCTTGGTTTTTTGGGAAAGAATTAAACCGTTAGATTCTGGAAATATTGAAGATTTCCTTAAAGGTTTTATCGGCTGTTCTTCACAACTCTCTGCTTTTCAAGAGAGTTTAGGAGGAGCAAAAATATCATGACTACCCCCTGGCATTTGACATAGAACACATAAGACCCACATATAATTAGTTATACGACACAAGATGCTATTTAGCTAATACCAAATCAATTTTACAAATAAATGAAAAGAACATATTTAAAGGGTTTGTGCAAGGTTAAAAGCTTGCATTTGCAGAGAGCAGAAATTCTAAAAATATCTCGTTCAAATCGAACTTGCACACAGAGTGAACAAAGGATAGTGTCACGATAAGATTTTTATTTCGCCACGAAACAATGCTGTGTGGGAGTAATTTCTTTGTTCTATTTATAGAGGAGCCTATTTACCATTGCACATCAGTTTTAAGGAGAGAGGAGAATTTAAGAGATTTCACCAGTGCTGAAACTTAACCAATCGATGCGGTTGGCCCCTCAAATGTAAAGTCCACCCTTGTTGCAAGTTTGATCTTGTTTTTATCTCTCTTTCAGCGTGCAGTTTCTTCCTTCATGCTACCTTCCAATATATTGTTCTTGAATTCATATTACGAGCTGGAATCCCGTCTTTCGCTGATTCGTATTTGCGAGTGCCATTTGAAAATAACGGTAAGTTTTGTGCACAACATTTAGTCGAAATAGCCGAATCTTGTCGAATTTAGTCGAAATATCTACTACACAACCTTCGAGAAAGCGAGAATCTTGGTGTGCCTACCACTGGGTGAGCCAGAAAGCCAGTTCCTGTTTGAAAAGCCATCTCTCCTTGGATGCCGAGGTTATGTTATGGGCAAAAACGAGGGGCAAATCACTGCTTAAAATCACGTACGCTCTCGAAAATAATCACACTTTAATCACAAATTAATCACACTAATCACAAAAAAATCACATTAATCACAAAAAAATCACATTAATCTCAAAATAATCACCAGTCATATTAATCACAAAAGTTTGAATCTTTGACCACGTTTATTCGCCTATGTTGTTGAAAAAATGAAAGAATTAGAACATACACGCTTTCACACTCTTCCAAATTTTATGTGAACACCGGTCAAATCTGCAAACACGCCTTCGAGAGCATGAAGAGAACAGTTAAGAGCCCTGCGAGGGAGCAAAATGACAGCCTCGTTCTTATGCCGGGGTCACAAACACTGATCAGTGACCATCAGAAAGGAAAGGAACAAAATTCTACGCTACAAAGGAACAACCATGCCATGCCGAAAACCACGAGTCTAATTTTGCAGCCATATCTCGCCGTTGCCGATTGCTTGCTGACCTGTGATTCCCAAAAATGACATCATTTTCGACTTCATCAAGTCCGAGCCATTTGCTACTTGGTGGAGAAGACACAGATATCGAAGAAGGAGAAGGACAAGAAAGTAATGATGAAGTTTTGTTCAATGTCTAAGCAAAGCCGAGCAAAGCTACCCATGTGGATGTTGATGTTGATGCATGCTCATACAATACTACTTTGCAACACACCCTTCAAAACAAAAACTTGAACCATTTCGAGCAAAATCGAGCTGGATACCACCGGATAGTGAATGTGGAAACATCGAAAAATACTTACAAAAGGTTGACAACGACCTCATAAAACTACACAACAATGCCAAGGGCAACCCAGATAACTTAACACCTAACGAAATGAAAGCTCTTTCAGAATTAAGAGCAAACAAAAACATCATAATTAAAAGGGCAGATAAAGGTGGACGGATTGTTCTATGGCCACGTGAAATGTACCTTGCAGAAGCACGGAAACAACTCACCGACGAACAATACTACTCAAAAGCTACATAAAAAATATGTTGAAATATTGTGGATATGAAACTCCAGAGGCAGTTTCCAAGCTTGCTGAAGATGGTGAATTGGAAAAAGTTTTCGAATTCATGAAATCAATAAGCAGTATTGTAGAAGACAAGAAGGAAGTCTTTGGCATATTTCATCAAGACCCACAAACGCTTACTATGTTGCCTGGACTTAAAGGTTATCATAAGTTACAAGACATTGCCATTTATGTACCTGCAGTAGGGGCCTTGCTCACATTAATATGACACAAATTCTTGACATTGTGATAAGAATTCTCAAGCCATATGAAAGATTGGACATTTTCTAAACAAGCCTTCCAAGGCATGTTGATGAATGCCTTGCCAAATTACATGGTTCCCACAAAACGAAAGGGACAAGAATATATCTTTCCTTGATGCGAGATATTCGAGATTCTTTTTTTGACAAGTCACTTCATACACTTGGTCGCTTACATAGAATTTGGAAATCGGTTTTTTTCTTGAGGATTTGGAGGTGTTGGCTAAAGGACAATGAGTGCCAAGAAGATGCCTTCTTCATCAGCAATAACGCGTATATGTGTAGTGAACTAAATGCTCACTTGCTGTTGAATTTAGTTTATAATGTTGCCTCAGGTGTATTCCCCCCTGAGGCCCTTAGAATCTGGTGCTGTGGTTCTCAAGGTTGTGAGCAGTTATTTAGAATCCTTCGTGCAATGACTCCAACGTTTTCAACAATAGTTAATTTTACAATGCAAGGGATTTTAAACAGAATCCACAAGTTACATTTTTTGTCTTCTGCCGAATGCGACAATGAAATAACTTTCCCGCGAGTGCAAAAACGCCTCTTGCAGATCAACGAAGAAAGCTCGTACACATTGTCTACTCCAACCATTAAAGATATTACTGAAACTATTTTTGCTGAAAAATCAAGTGCAATAGAGCTAGCCGAATCTTGTGGCATGCATTTCGATTCCTACGATGATAGATATTTTCTGAAGTTGAAAAGTGTTAAAGTTGCCCTTCAGCATGGGATAGAAAATGACGGCGAAGTTGATGATGAAATTGATTTTGCTGAAAGTCAGCATGGGGAGAATGTAGGACTGGAACAGTCTGAGATAGCAACTGCATCGTTGACCAACGAAGAAATTATTACAATAAAGGAAGATTTATCACAGATTAAACTGCGCAAAATACGAAGTACAAAGAATGGTCTTCCAACATACAAACATATGAATGATTTACAAGTTATTAATGCGCAAGGAGATAATCCAGAGGTTTTCAAAGGGAAAGAGTATGCAATGTCAACTTCCCGTGGAAAAAGCAAATTTGTGTTATACAATGGCGTTTATGTACGTAAAACTACAGCACTGTATCTGGTCCAAGAAAGCACACAACTGTCAGTTGATCGTTTACTGAGGGTCAGAGCAAAACAGCCAGACCATGTCCATGGCAGTGGAAAGTCTATATTTTCGAGTAAGAATAAAATTTCATCTGGTGACCTTTGCCTTTTTAAGAGAGTGGATTGCAACAAATGCTTAATTGGTCGCGTAGTCCAATTTTCGTATTTGACAGGAAACAAAAGACAGAGACAATTTTCGAATAACTTCGTTGATTTGTCTAAAGATTCCGTCAAAAACATTGGAGTTTTTGCAAACTGGTTCTCTGCGGTTTCTCTAAGTGATGATGAACGTTTCGAGGAAAAAGATTTTATTTCATTTAAATCAATCGAAGTTGACTTTACATGTGGTTACATCGCTGCTGATTGCTACATTGCTACAATCGACGAAACGGTTGTTATGGACGCTCCAAATTTTTCTTTTTCAATTCCATGTAGCACATTAAAAAAATGTCTGCCAAACTGGCGTGATAGGTTGTCATTTGATTTATGAAATACTGTAGTTTCATTTGACTTATGCATTGGTTTACCGTCATGTATTTTCATTTTGTTTGTATCTTTCCCTACCTTGGCGTATTTAAACAAGTTTTATTGCTTAGGGACTCATTTGAGAGTACTTTTGAATCTGTGATTAATTTCAAAATAATCACAAATTAATCACAAATTAATCACTTTAATCACTAAAAAATCAAATTAATCACACCAAAAATTAAATGAATCACAAAATAATCACTAGTGATTATTAATCTCGTACACCATTTTCAGGAGTGATTTGCCCCTCGGGCAAAAACATCATTTAATGGTAAACATGGTCGTATCTTATCAGAATTTATTCCTGATTGAATGCGGCCATTTTATTCTGACAATATAAAAGATTTTCTGAGAAATGTCCTTCGAGAAACCATCAAAATAGGTCAAAAGTTGCGATTAAATTTTATTGATGTTTCTGCCTTGTGGCACTTGTCTCAGCACGTTTAGGACGCATTGTCCTTTTAGAGCGATGAAGGCGCCATTACTAGGAATGAAATCATGGGTTTTAGGAGAAATCTTCGGCCACCTACGAGTGAACTAAATTGGCATGAAGTAGAGACTGTAAATCACCTTGTCTCCTTCTTGCGGTTGTCCTTATCTTAACCTTCTAGGGCAGCAAATAAGCTTCTTTCAGGTCTGACACACTGCACGCGTTTAGGTCCGTCGTTTCAACTTCCCGCCAAAGTCCCAAGTTAAAAGGTCTCGTTCTGACTTAATATGAAAAATATAGAAGAGCCAGTGAAATTACGACGAAATTACCTGATCGTGGTTTTATTTAATTTTTTAAAATTTCTTTCGAAAGGCGAAAAGAAAGATCCACTACAGAGCGTAGGCCAAACTTGATGGTAGTCTGTTTTCTTCCTTTATAGAATTCATCCTCTGTGGCGCTTGGGGATTCCTAATCATAGCCGGCTCATTATCTCAATACTTGATGACGAGAAAAGACCCATTCCCTCCACTATCAAAGCGAGGCAAACGATCCTCTGGGCGCCACAAGGCAAGCTGGTTAATGCGAAGGCGACGAAGAGCAGCCAATCAGCTGTTTGACGAGAGAACACCATTAATGCAAAATGATGATTTGCAAACCTATTATGGAGGCAGTGCGTCTTTAGATAAGTACCAGCCACAACCTGTTAATATTGTATTGTAATAACGTGTAGAAACTTGTAGTGTGCGTTTTGTAAGATTGTATATATCTTGTGAGGCAGAGAAAAAGCAGTAATTGACGAATTTCAGTGATTCAAAATTTTAGCTCAAAGCTGAAAGACCGAAGTGTTTTTGATTTGAGTTTGGTGATTTTTCTTGCATTTCATGAGCATTTAAAATGTAGTTAAAATACTTGCAAAATGCTTGAAAGTCGACCTGAAGCACGTGATCAAATATTAATCGTAAAGCAGTTCATTTCATTTTGTCTCAATTCGTTGCTGTCTCATCCTAGTTGAGTAGTAGTGATAACTGGGGCAAAACTGCTCGATCTAGTGAATTTGCGTTTCTGGATTTTACATTGGACAACTTATCTATAACAACACACTAAGAGGATTACACATCATTTTGTAAGAAATCCATATAAATACTCTGTGATCACTACAGTGTTAAGGAACCCCCTTGGCGGGAAAAACTGTTCAAGCAACAAAAGCCACAGTATTTTTTACATTAATGGGGTTCTTTTATGTATCATATTACTCAGAATGTTAAAATGGGTACCAGAGCCTAATAAAACTTTTATTTTTATTTCGCTCTGGGCACCAGGGTATCAGAATATTAGCTTCTTATTGCGAAATGCGTGTAACGATATTGCTGCCTCTTGTCCAAGGCATACACATCAGGTAATTTGTTATTCTTCCGCAAAGTGCTTCAAGTAAGTAACCCCCCCTCCCCCTGAAGTTTTGGGCAATTTACTGAGTAATCACTCCCTAATCAATTTGTTGATATTTAATGTTAGTTAAGGTGGTCCTCGACCCTGAACAAGATTTTAGTCAAGTTTTTGAATAACTTTGAATATTTTCATAACCCATGCTCCAAACGACACCAAATTTGGACACAAACAGCAATGGGAATCAGTGCAACTTTTTTTGTAACAATTAGATGATCACGTGATTCTGGTGTATTTTACAGACTGGAAAAGCCGGACCATGAAAAATCTTTGAGAAAGGCTTTGGGAGAAGCATTTAGCTTATATTTGGACAAAACCTCTTTCAAATGGCTAAACACAAAAAGTTTTACAAAATGAGTTGACAAAATCATTGTTATAGCAACCGTTGCCATGGAAACTGGAGGATCAGTATTTCCTTGATATTGGTCAGCAGAGTTGATGGAATCAAAGTTTTGTCAACTCATATCAAAGACAACATTAGTACAAAAATTCATGCAAAACTTCATTGAAAAATATGCCATATTTCTATCTTTATCCTTTCTCAAAGCAATAAAATGCACATTTTGAGAAAATGAGCTTTAAAGTTTTTGTTGCGTACATCTACAAATGTGTCACTGTTGCTTCAAAATTATCACTCAAAGTAGGTTCAATTGAGCAAAATTTGACCCCTGAACAATCTGCATCAGACCATTCCTTTAAAATAATTTGGTAATGAGGTATTTTTCAAAATTATCTGCAAGTAAGGTTACCTTTGAGATGCGTTCGCAACTAAAATAATTTCTTCCTCTTTAGTGGCTTCTCAACATGAACAATGTCAACATCTTTTTCATCAATAAATATTACAACAAGTTCTTTCTTGTCATTCTTTTTGTACAAAGCCTTGTCTGGCACTTTATGAATGCTGAAACTTCCTGAGGCATAAGCTGTGCCCTTTTTTGTATTCTGTTTCCGGATCTTCCTCAAAATTTGACGTCTTCTTTTATATTCTGCTTGGCATTTTGCATTAGCTTTCTCTACTCTTTTCTCATTTGCACATTTGTATGCTTTAATAGTATTTGCTCCTAAAGACCCAACACCAAGTCTCTTTAGCACATTCCCAGCACTACCTGCTCCTGCATTCCACTGTATGACAGATGATGCAACACAACACTCAAGGCGCTGCTTACCACAGAACACTCGTTTTGGACATTTTGACCAAAGGACATTGTTAAGGGCCTCATTCTGATTCTGTGTGAGCCCCTTTTGACATCTACTTAGCAGCTCATGATCAGATAGCCTTTCAAATATATACTTTAATTCTTGCCTGAAAACTGATGGCAGACACTTACTTTGATTGTAGGTTGATGCATTGGAAGCTGTATCTCTCTGAAATCTGCACCATGAACTCTCACCTTGCGGACAAAATTGATGTTGAATCTCATATGGCTCATTCTCACCTAGAATTGAATGATAAAATATTGCCCAAATAGCTTTTGTCATCTTCTCAATGTCATTTGTATTTTTTCTTATGGCATAACCATAATAATTCTGCAATGAGTCTATTGCTGCATCAGTAAGTCTACCACGACCTCCAACTGTTCCCCCATCAGCTAACTTTCTACCTTTGTTTTTATTTTTATAACTGCGCAAGTTAGTGCCCATTCTCTTCTGTATGTGCCCAATGCAATCCTCTTTTAAAACCAAGTATCCCTCCCCAAATTCTTTAAAACATGCATCTGCAACTTCAGCAAATGAAGATGAATCACCATCACCAACATACGTTGTGTATAGAAGGCGATGCTTGTCAATAGATCTCAAAAACATCTTTACAGCTGCTTCTTTCTCCATTGACTCTGAGGAACCTTTATGGTTCACTGTACAATGTTCTTTGTGATTTGAATACCAATTCTTGTATCTGTCTGACTCTTTGTTCCATTTTTCCCTAGACTTACACTCAAAGCAAATCTTAGACTGCACCTCAAAGTCCAATACCTCACCAGTGTCAATAGATAGAATAAATACAACGCCAAGCAAAGAACTGTATCCATAACGCTTCTGCCATGTACCATCTACTGAGACACTAACAGGGACATTTTGAGCAGGCATTCCATGGTTTACTACTTCCAGGTTATCCATTTGTGTGAGGTCTTTCAGATTTTGTGCAGCTTTACAAAGAGACTCTTGGGCTTCTTTCTGGTATGATGTTGTGAGCTTTTTCATGGTTGAATTGAAGGCATTGGATGTAACTGGTGCAGGGATATCTAATGCACAACATAACTTGGATAAACCTGTCAATCCATTTCCACTCTCTATTCCTCCTTGTATTAGACGTACATTTATTTCTGATGTATCCTTAGTATCATTGTTTAAGAAAGGACTTGTCCTAAAAGGATCTGTTTCTTCACCACAATTGCTACATTTCCAAAATAAAACCTCATTAAGACCCCTTCTTTTAGAATTATCTTGCCATAACTGCAAAGTTCCTCTGTAGTCTTTACAAAGTCTGCAGACTGATGCAGCGTTCAAACTGCTGAGCAGATTCTTGGTATTAATAATCTTGAAGCCATGTGCAAGTTCTCTGCCATTATTGTCTGGGCCATGTGTATTTTCCCTGTATTTGTAAAGAGAAAGTTTTCTCTTTTTTGTATCAACGGTATCAATGCCATCTTCGTTCTGTTCTTCTCCAAGTAAAGGACAATTTTTCTTCAGTTTTTCAAATGATCTATTTACCGACGTTTCAGACGTATTCATGAGATTTTGGGGAGATGTGGATGAGCTTAGGCCAGCAGGTTGTGATGATGGTGACTGCACTACTGCTTCATCAATGATGTTGCCATCGACAGCATTATTATCGTTGCTGGATTCGTCTTCCTGCATAACTTGTTTCTGTACTCCGTAAAAACAATGTTTTCTCTTCCTACGGTAAACACTTCTTTGCTTTCTACCTGGCATTTTAACTCGATAACCAACGATCAATGTGTGTGAAAGATTTCGAAGTTGAGCTAGAGCTGTGATGCAATTTTAGGGGATATACTTCATGTAAGATGTCCCAAAAGCAGCAAGATTCAATTCAACTCAATGACCAAAATGTAATCATATTGTTTCATGCAATTCACTGCAGATGGGGGCGACTGAAAGCCCAAAAAACTTCAGAAATCCACCCTAGCAACCAAATTTTTCGTTGCTAAGGAAAAAATATGTGACTCCTCTTGGGAAAACAATGATTTAATCTGTATATTTGGCACATATATGCAAATGGACATTCCACATTGAAAGTACAACACCTGATGCATTAAGAAATTGAAAAAACTGAAAATGTTGGAAAAAATTTTTTTTGCCTAAAATCTAGGGTCGAGGACCACCTTAACCCCCTTTTCAAAATGTGATTCCAATTCCACGCATCTGTTATGTTCATGTTACGATTTGATGTATTTCAATTAATTATGTCAGTTTAGATTTTGTATGTTCATAGAACACTGTTCGTAGACACCAGATCCATAATTTCATTAATTCGCCTTTCTCCATTAGATGCTTGCACTTTGAACAGTGTCTAACGAACGGTCGTAGCGTGCTGGACTGCCAATGTCCAAGTGGCTGGTTGCAGTCCCCACCGTGGCAATTCTGCTACCTAAAGTTAAGAGAGTTGGCAGGTCTCTCTCTTTATAGGCCTGACTAAATATTTGTTTGCTGGTTAGTCAAAGCTAAAGAAATCACAACGCAAAGTGTCGTCACACTAGTCTATGGTCCCATCGAGAAGAAGGAATCAACCTTTTAGGCAATTGACGGGCATTAACATTGCTTTAGTTTTTTATGCCTGTTACATGTGTACCACTCAAATCAGGCAAGGTCTCGAGCTCAACTCCCTTCCCTGGGGAGGGGGGTAACTGCCATATAAGTTGGTACGGGATGTGCCATTTTGGGGGAGCTGTTCTTATTTGAGCGGAAAATAAATTTTGGGATATCATTTTTGGCAAAATCACAAGTAGTCATAAATCTTGGAGTATCATTTTAGAAAAATAGCTCTTTAGGGTATTGATTTTGACCAGATTTCACTTACTTGGTTAAAATTTTGGCTAGAATACATTTTCAATGGCTTGTAAATTTTGGGGTATCGTTTTTGCAAAAATTTATAAATTTTAGGGTGTGATTTCAGACGTCAAATGACACACCCTTGTCAACCGTCTATTGAAGTTACCCCCGCCCCCGGGTGATATCACTTGGTCAATAGGGACTCATAATATTACTCTAAGAAATAGTTGACCCAATTTTGGCCCCCGTATGTAGAGTGATTCTGTGTTCACCAATTAAATTGCTAGAATTTACTTTTAACCAATCAGAAGGCGGTTTTTAGACAGTTGTTGTTACTGCATAAAACAGCAGTTGACTAGGCCGAGAAATTGTGCAGCTGCAATGGATCTATTTGTTTCTACAGAGGAATATTATTGCCTCAAAGGTCTGCATTTTGCGATTTGTAGGTCAGGAAAGCATCATTCATTGTACTAAAAGTTTCCTTTTCAATGTTCAGGCTCTTTAGACAAGACTTTAAAGCGATTTTCTTGAATGTACGAGAGCACTTGCTAGTTTTAGCCATTTTTAAACAGTGGCCCCCTTTTTAAAGTCCCTATTAAATTGATCCCAGCAAATCAATGAATGCAAGGAAACAAGGGACGAAAAGGCGTCTGTCTATTCAGTTACTGTAGTTTGGATCCGTATTTTCCATGTTGGCTAAATTTGATTTGCAGCATAGCTGCAAAGGATCTTAGGGAAACATTAGCTCTTTCATTCTATCCTAATTTTAAATCTTCCACATATATTAGGCGATTTCCCACAACCTGTTTTTTATCTTTTTTTTATTTTGAAAATTGAATAAGAATATTGATTAATAAACTTGGACTTTGAAATGTTTTCTTCTTGCTGGACAGGTGAAAACAAGCGAGACTTGCAATAAGTCCAAATTTGGATTAGAACTCAGACCTTTTACGTCAAAGAAAGACAGTCTCACTTCGACTCCAATAAGTCATGCAAAGTTTTATCGGTGTTTTGGCCATTTTTCTACTCCGTCTTTTCACATACGGCCCTTGAATGTCTTATTTCTGCATATTTTGCAGAAAGGAATTTTCAATTCCCAGCCACATTCCCCCAAAAACTTGAGTGCGTGCTCGTCTCAGCACTTTTTGTGCAGACATTTATTGAAAAATAAACCTTTTGACTAGACAAAGATGTTTTGAAAAATTAGTTCCCGTTTTCACGTTTCAGCATGCTTTTTTTCAAGATATGTACAAAGGTAAACCTTGCATTTACAAAGGGCAAAAATTCTAAAATATTTCATTAAAATTGACTTTCGCCATGATTAATCCATAGTTGAAGAAACAATGCTGTCTGAGACCCCGTTTACACTATTCCCTTTTCGAGCGAAAACGGTATGAAAAATCATGCCGTTGTTAGTTTTTTTTGTATTGCCCCCTGAAGTAAAGTCCCGAACCCGAAACTTATTTGGACAGCTGGTGCGCATCGTCAAGGCTCCTCTGCGAGGAAGGGTTTTGCCTCAGTCATATGACTGTGTTGAACGTCACATGAGATGAAATATGAAATCTGATTGGTTAATTTTGAGGAGTGTCTAGGGACGGCTTTTCAATAGACCAAAACAAACCACAAAACAGAAAGGGAATGCAACAACACGTTACATTTGGTGAACAGAGGAATAGAATGGATAAGGCAAAACTAAGATGCTATTTCGTTTCGTAATCTTATGAAGACCAAGTACATCAAAACAATTTCTGAAATATGAGACTGAATGAGTTTTTACTATTTATGAAACCCCGCGTGATCGCAAACCGGCTTGTTGACATTTCCTTGCAGTTGATTCTTCTGTTGGGCAGTCTGTAAACTACGGAATGAGAAAACGACAGAATGGAAGTTCGGAACTAAGTGGATTAACATCATTTCATCACTGCTTTATGACAACAAATTTTTTCGTTTTGAAAAATAGCCTGCAGGCTGGTACGGCTAAGTGGCTTCAACGAAATAATGCAACGCAAAAATATGTTAGCATCTTAGAAAGGGGTTTTTCAGCGTTGATTCTTACTTAATTTTCTCTAATAGATCCGTGATTCCATTTCGTGGTTTCCACTCCTATTCTTTAATTCACAGACCACCGCTCTTTCATGTAGGATCAAATTTCAGTGTTACGTGACAGACCTCGAAGGAGATTGGAAAAGTCCAACAAGTTCAAACCAGACACACGAACCAAGCCGGTTAACCGCTAAACAAATACACTGTTCATTGCACCATTATCTCCAGTTATAATCTGACTGTCAAAGGATATGCCTACAAAGAAAGAGACGCTTTTCAGAAGAAGATAGATACCCAACCGTTCTTAGGCCCTTCATCTGGCCATCGAAGTATGAACGATAGTTGCAGCCCTGCGAAAAAAGCTAGAGATTTGAACGGCAATAGCATCATGACTCAGTCACCTGAAGAATGGATTTATGTCGGAGAAGAAGACCCTGATAAAGCTAATATTACATTTTCAGGATGTGGATTCCTTGGAATATACCATATCGGAGTTATTTCATGTTTAAAGCAACATGCTCCTCAATATCTGAAACATTTTACTCACTTCGGTGGTGCTTCAGCCGGCGCTTTGAGTGCTTGTACATTGATGTTCAACATGGACCTTGAAAGTTGTGTACAATTTGTTATGAAACTCGCTGGAAAAGCAAGAAGTAATCTCTTAGGTCCCTTAAGTCAAGACTTTGATCCTGTTGGAATTATACAAAAAGTTTTCACAAAGTTCTTGCCTGAAAATGCTCATGTAATCGCAACCGGGAAGCTTCATATTTCGATGACGAGAGTTTGCGATTGGAAGAATGTTATCATATCGGAGTATAAATCGAACCAAGAGCTAATTGATGTAAGTCTGTGCACAAAAATGAATGTCTTAGGATCCTATTTGTCTCACATGTGATCAAGATAATGTTTCAAAATTGATATCACTCAAATTTGAAACACTGTAATGCCTCCCATCCCTCCACTGAGTAGGTACTGTAACGGCCTAAATGGTCCCGTTTCAGAATCTGGGAAAACTCTATCCTTTTATGCTATCTTTGGCAGCTTAAACCCTGCATTTGAAAGAACCATGGAAATTGCAAGGTAATGCAACAAAATGCCACCTATCCATATGTTTTGTGTCAAGGAATAATTGTTTGCCGGTTCACAATAGTTGCCGGGTGCACATATTGTAATATTGTACACGCCTCCACACAATAGCGGTTTCTTCCCAGGGGCACAAAGTAAACGAGATTGAAGGAGGAAAGTGCACCCCTGATACTGAGCAAAGTGCAAAAAAGTTAAAAATGTAAATTGGTCTGTTCCTATTCTAAATTTAGTGGTAAAAAGTAAGATAACATTTTTCAAAAGTAGGAATGCAACACTTTGGGGGTATTGATTCTTTATGGCCGATCCCACATCCACATTTTACCAAACAGGTGCTTTACAAGGTTTATAGCCCTTTGCAAATGGTTTTCCCATAACCATTGTTGCATGAGAAACTTCAGCAAGTTAGTACACAAATACTTCATCTCTTAGCATTTTTAGCCCCCTCCCCCAGTTGGAAATTCCAGCTTCTCTCTTGGAAGATTTCTGGTGCCCTCTGTTTGTAACACTTTGTAAAAACTTTGGATCCAAAAAGCACATGTTTGGAAAGGCAAGAACCAACGCACCCTAAGAGAAGAATAAAACTCCAAACTATACCCAGATCTACTGTTTTACCACTTCTCAGTGAGGCACTAATACTTCCAGGTTAGTCTCCTCTACTCCTCCCCCAAAGCTGTCAACAACATGATATTTGTTGGTAGATTGACCATGTATTATGTTGGCACAATGGTCAAAGTTTTCAGTGCTCAGATTTATTCCTGAAAGATGTCTATCATAGTGCGACACTAGTTTTGCCTTCCTTGCAGGGGCATCAAAAGCTGGGCTTGGCCTCAGGAGTGCATCTCAGTGGAAATTTTTAACCTCAGCAAGTGTCTAATTCAAACAGAACCAAAAAATTTTATTTACCTCTTTGGAGCCCTTGCCCTCAGGGCTTTGTTACCCCCCTTATTCCCTTAGTTGGTTTTAGTGTCTGTATATGGGCATATGAGACAGGGGCCTGAGGGCTGCATCTCCCCAATTTTGAAGAAATTTGGTAGGTAGGTATTTATATTTAACGTGGCTAGCCCGCGAAAGTCTGAGAGACTTATTTCCAGCAGGGGCCACGGATGTTTTACCATCAGTCCGCCGCAGCTACCCGCCACAGCTACCAGATTTCCCTCACATGGCTCTGGTTGACCCGGGCTAGTGTTACGGACAGCGACCAAACTGTCCAGCGTGGGATTTGAACCTACGGCCGTTCTGACCTTTGGCTACAAGTCAGACGCCTTAACCACTTGGCCACACGCTCACCTCACAAATTTGAAAAATTGGCCATAATCTGGCAGAAAATCAGCCTAAAGTTTGGCAAACTTTTGTAAATAATGGATTTTTTATCAGGCAGCCCCCTAAATTCTATCTTCTCCTGCACTCATGACTGTCTGCTTGTGACTTTTTGCTGTTGATGTGCAGCCATAATAAATGCTCTGTTTTCTAGCATCCTCTTTTTATTTCAGGCACTTATTTGTACATCATTTGTGCCATTTTACTCTGGAATTAAACCACCAAAATTCAGAGGCACTGTAAGTCCATTAACATCTAGTTTCTAACTGAAAGAGTTGATTCTGGATTTTGTCCCTTGTGTTGTGCTGTACTCATTTCCATTCTTTCCAGATTTATTGTAAACGACATATTTTTAGGAAATCAAAATATTTTACCCAGTATATATTGCATTTACTTAAAAATTACAAGATCTTGAGTGCTCAGACGTTTTCTAGCTCAATGCATTTTCACTGTGAATGAAGTCCAAAGTTCACCAGACAACGCAATTGTTTTCAAGTCTTTTTTGCAAACAACATTAATAATTAATGTTAGCAAATTAAAGATGAAAGAAAAACCTTTCAAAGCCTCTCTAATCTTTGCAATTGAAAGCCATTTTTAAGCTGCCTGGAATATTTATCATTGTGACTATATCTGGCCATTTTAATTTGATTATATAACATTATTAAAGAAGTTTGCACTGAACCAGTTTGGAATGGTTTGTTCAAAGCTTCTCATAAACATGCATATCTTGACAAACTCCATGCAAGCTTACTTAACTCTGAAGGATCATTTTCAGCATTCTCAGTTAAAACTTCCTGAAACGTTGATTACTGAACGATCTAAGCCAAAGTGAGAGTGGTTAACTGAGCTGCAAATAAGAATTATTAAAACTTTCTTTAAAGCTCAGGGGGGTACTTCCTAACTTCCAATACCGGGAGGTCCATGCCAATATTTGGGGTCTGAAATTTTACATAAATCAATATTTGGGGTCTGTGAATTAAAACATGGACAAAAATTCAATATTTTGGGTCCACAAATCTGAAAAAAGGAAGAATCGTGGAATTTGGTGCTGGTCTCCAAAATATTGGACTCAACATTTGGGGTCCCCAAAACGTTAGGCTCAATATTTGGGAGTCAGCAAGGAAATAGTGGCATGGACCCCCCATATTGAATGTAAGGGAGTGCCCCCCTGGGCTTTAAAGAATGGTTGTAATCCATTTGCCATTTTCAAAATCTTTCTTTGTTTTCAGGCATACGTTGATGGTGGGTTCACAGACAACATGCCACAGCATTTTAAAGGAACAACAATCACCGTTTCCCCATTTAGCGGTGAAAGTGACATTTGTCCCGATGATGCTAATGAGACGTTATGGTGCCATTTTGATATGAGAAACACAAATGTCCAATTCACCCCACAGAATCTCTATCGCATGTCAAGAGCATTCTTTCCACCGAATCAAGATGTTCTTTGTGCCATGTGTCGGCAAGGGTTCAAAGATGCACTGAAATACCTCCATCTTCATTGTAAGTATCAATCAATTTTTGTGCTCAGCAGGGGCATTGCTAGACCTAGAATAGTGGGATGGACTTTTTGAAAATCTATTGTATCTACCCCCATCTACCCTCATCTATTGCATAGTTATGGCCTGTTGGTGCCCAGGACCATCAAAGGAGGGATGACAGGATATTTAAGGAGGAAGATATCCTCTTTAAAGGCTGATTTCCAGTCAGTGGAATTTTCCAAGCAGGTGGACATTCTGTTATTTGCGGGAGAAAATGTTGCTCTGAAATTTAATTGAAAGTTTGGGCTAAGCAACCTTTAATGGTCTAAAATGCTGCCTGCTCAGAATATTCCACTGACTGGAAATGGGCCTTAATGAATGTTGTTTCCTCTACTGTAAAATTCTTTCAGGTAGATATCTGCTGACAAATTCTTAGGGACCACAATGAAATCATCGCATGGAATTTTCATAGATCAGATGACGCTCTCTTCTTTTTTCAGATCCTGAAATGCTAAATATTGGCATTGCTAGGATTAGAATACCTGACTGCTGCAATGAATGCCAAGATTCAGAAGAAGATGACCGAAGTGTTTGTTCTTGCAGCACAGCTGAGAATTTGTGTGACATTGAAAGCACAATTTCAGCAGAGAGACAAACAATGCTGCATAATGTTGTCCCAGAAGCTCTAAATGAAGGTATAAATTCTTTGAAGAATTGCAAAAACTAGGTTCCATTGGCTCTTCCAGCAGTATGATTGGTACAGTACATGGGTTCTGATGCATTTTCATTATGCGCTCTTCTATGAATACTTGGCAATGCTAAGCATCAGAAAGCTCAAAATGGCCTCTTTTGGCTGTCTTGGGAAGTGATAATTTCGCTAATTTGTAATGTCAAAAGAAAATGGTGCAGTTAAAATAAGGCAAAAATCTAAAAAGAAATTAGCTGAAACCTTGATAAGACTATGGATCGAAGAGTTATTAAATTTGTTGCATTTTGTTTCGTTTACGATCTTTGACATAGTGGATGCATTTGATACTGCATTTGATCTTGGCCCTGATGCTTTATCATGTAATATTTTGTTTGTCCTGCAGTACTTCAGAAAGCACGAGAAGTTATAATAGACACAGATATAATAATGTGGCATATGGTCAAAGTTTTTCTCAGAATTGCAAAATGGCTGGCAAGACCTTGCATCTACACTGTTAATCATTTGATTGAGTTCGCTCGGGAATTGTAAGTTTTCTTTTTGTTAAAAACCCTTTTTATAAACAAATGAACAATGAAACTAAAAATATGGTAAGATCAATAGAAATTTTAACGGTTCAACATAACAAGGTTGGAAAGTCAACATCGCTATACAAAATGGTTCGATTGAGTGGCGTACTGCATAGTCTTTGCAATACGGGGAATGACTTGAGGTTACTGATGAAAAGGTCAGCAAATGGCCAGAAAAGTTTCTCTTATAGAGGTGCTAAATTGTGGAATAGACTGTCAGCCGAGTCAAGCAAGCAACCTCTCTGTACAGTTTTAAGAAAACTATTAAGATACAAAAACTTTTTCCTTTCTGTTTTATTGTGAATTTTGAACCCCATTGTACGCAGGTTTTGAATGTTGTAAATAAGGCTTTATAGTTTGATTTAATTAATAGCTTTTCCTTTGTATCGCAATTCACGTTTTTATCGGAGAGCCCCTTGACAACCAAATTGTTGAAAGGCAGTCCTCCTTGTCCTTAAAAGTATTAAAAGTGAAATATAAATATGAACTATGAATGGTTCGATTGAGCGGTATTAGAGCTTCTTTTAGTTTGGAGCTCTTTCGAAAATTTCTACAAAATGGTTCAAAGCATAGTTGGGTCTAACTTCCTTTTTAGAATTGCTGAAAGGTCAGCAAAAGCAAATGCATGATATATTTGCAAAGAACTTGAAAGCACTCTTGAAAAGCCACACAACACGACATGACCACGTTTCAAAGTCCAGCTATCTGATAAGCTCCATGCTTGTATACAAAGGCATAGCTTTGTAGGAAACCAGTAGCACCTGTTGCAAATTTTGTTGAACTGTTTAGATCGTGCATGTTTTCATGAAAAAGGCAGGTGAGGAGGATATCGAGTGATACAATCTTTGAAATTGAGAAGCAAATAGGTTAGAATGCTAACAAAACATCTTGTAAAGATCTTTTTGAATTAGAGCAAGTCTCAATCAATTAGAATAGAAAAATCATGATTCTGTTATTAAAGACTCATTTTGGGCAGTTTATCTTGGAATCTGCCTTTCGTTTTATCTGCCTGCGATAAAGTTACAGTTTCATCCGTTGGTAAAGGAGTTTCTTCTATATGTCTGAAGCGTGATTAACGAGTTCTTGAGCTACAGAACTCATTGTTACTGTCTTGTAACAACGATGATGCAGAAATACGATCCACCTGTTGCATCATAACCATACCATCCATAATCATCAAATTTCATTTTCTGACGTCATTGTCTGGTTTTAAGTCGTTGATGAAAGTCCAAAGAAATGTTCTAGGTTTCAAACAACCGCAAAAGAATCAAATTATTCATTTCGACAGCTTTCTTTCATCGTTTGTTGCAAGCTGCATCATTTTCAATTTGTTGTGACCTTTACAAGCCTGAAGCTTTGTCAAGCCCTGAGAGTAGAGAGGCTGCCAAGTTTTACTGAATAACATCCTTCTTTATTCAAAAGAAAAGGAAATCCCGTTGAGCTTGCCTTGGAATTTCGTTTCCCAAAAAAAGTAAAATATTTTCCAAGACCCTCGTAGTTTTTAACCCAAGAAGAAATATTTTAGCAAAATTTATTGGATATTTTATTGCATCATTGCACTATATATTCATACAAAGAAATTCGCTTGGTTTTATTTTCAGAGCACATTGGGTGATTCCAAAAGTTCAGGAAATAAGTGATCAAAACTATTATACAAAGACGGTAGTTAACATTGCATTGGAGATTTTCAACACGTACAAAGACAGGCATCAATGTGAACGGTAAGCTTCATAATTATCTTCCAGGAAGACCTTTGTGCATATTTTGTTGACACGGATTTTGCCAATTTTGCACTGGCAGTTCATTTCTTTGAAACTGCATGTGATGAAGCCAGAATCGATTTATAAATTGAAAGCTCAATTCAGTTCATTTCATTCATCATTAAAACAGGGTAATACATTCAGTTAATGTGTAAAAAACTGTTTTACAATATACCCTGCTAAGAATAACAATAAAATCCGAACCTAAGTACATTATGTCTCTATAATATGAATTCTGCGATAAGAGCAAAGAAGAAAATCTCAATTTGAAGAAAGCAGAAAAGAAAAGTGACCAAACTCTGCCTTCTATTTGTAGTATTCATTCGGGGATGTTTTTGAGATTGCCAGTGATGGGCGGTTATAAGTTTGGGGCTCAAATGGTTGCAAACAGTCACTCCGCGATAAGCAAAGCTACTTTGCCCAACACAGATGCTTTTTGTCGTAAAATTCACTCTGAAATCTTAACTCACGATCCATGCTGTGATAGATTCTGATACGCTTTTCTCTCAATAGCCATCCAAGTTTGAATGACACTGCTTTCACGGATATCGCCGAAGGTAAGTGCAAACTTATTGAAATTGGCCAATCAGAGAGAACGTTTCGCATAGTCATTGAAACAACACAAAACAAGTTTGAAAGACGAAAGAAGCACAAAAATAGAAATTTTATATTTCTCACAAATTTACAGTCAAAACAGAATAAGCGTACTATGTAAATTCGAAGATCATCTGAACGTAGATATTCATGATTGGATGATTATTCAAGCATTGCTTTTTTGTTTGTTTCTGCTTTATTTGAATGCTGCTTCCGTTGGGCGGAACGCAGTGGATTACAATAGGGTTTCTTCCCCTGGAATTCCCATTGAATAAGATTATTCAAGGATTTTGTCATGCAAAGAAACAAAATTCAATTGAAATGTGAAGAAATTTGAGGTAGATTGTAGTTGCTGTATTTCATGAATTTTTTGTGACTGGGAAGAGATGTTATTTCCTATAATACCCTGACCTGTCATCTATGGTCTTCATTTGATATCTAGTGACATCATCTAGAATCTATTGCAGTTTTTGATCATGAGTGGCGTAGTTGACTGTTAATTTAACGTTGCGTGTCTTTCTTTTTATTGGCCATAGGGTAGCCATTGTCTTTTGCTTGCCATGGTATCATCCCTATGGTGTAGTTTAGTAATTGGGATATGTACAGAAGAAAGTAAGACTGTAAGTGTTAGATTTTATATGGGTAAAAAAGAGATGTTGAATTCGCAATTTACTCCTTCCTTTCAGCAACAGCAAAACTAAAAGATGTTCAAAGACACATGCGAGTTGTCCCAATCAGCCAATCACAGAGCAGAAGACGACTTACATCAAGCCAATCAATGTACAGTTTACCATACAGGAAAACATCTCTTCCAGTATCACCAACCAAATCAGTCCCTCCCCCTCGCAAATTCTCAGAATCATCAGCACCACAAAGACAGCCAATAACGCCCCCGAATATGGGATACCTTGGTTTATCGCCACGTCATGAGACGCACAACAGCACACCATTGTCGAAGAAATCGTTAGAGCTGTTGCTGGAGGCGGGAGAATTTGAACAGTCGGAAAAGATATTTAAAGTTGGAAGCTGCAAAGCATTTGATCGGATCGATGAACTCAGTGGAGATGTAGATTCTTTTGATGAATTTGTGAATGATTTCGTGTTTGTTGATGATGATGAAAGTGATTGTGATTTTCATTGATTAATCATGATTGGTTATTGATTCATCCCAAATGATCCCTTCCAGGTTTTTCCATCTGGCTGACAACTTCCCTCGGGACCAGGCAATTCAGAGATTTCCTTTGGTGAGTTCTGGGCGTTCCCAATTGGACTGCTTGTTTTTGACAGTGTATTGCAAGGACATGTTATGCTTTCTTTTCGTTTCATTGTTGCTGAAGTAACTCGTCAAACCTGGAAATTTAGCTTCAATTTATTGTCCCTTGTAACCCATGAAAGCAAACAAGTGTCCGGTTTTGTTGATCATGACATGGATGAAATAATCCCAAAATTATTTTCAGATATTTTCGTAGTGTGATATTGAGTTGACCAAGTCAACATTTTGTCTTTTTGTTAGTAATTTTGTATCAAATAGCTTAGATTAGATGATGCTCTTTAAATTCCGAGCGCTTGTACTGTAGATGTATTGTATGCAGAGTCTGGAAAAAGTCACGTCTCCATGGCTGTGAGCTGGAGCAAGGTTTTGCTAACAAATGTCAGATTTAAGGATATTTCGTAGTCTTTGCAAGAGACCGAGGAATATTTTAGGTTGTTTTTTGGCAAAAGCAGCCGATGTGTAACTCGTAGGGACTCTTTTTTATTGCCCAGCATTCAGAGCTATATGTTGCAATAGAAAATATCCATTGAGCAAATCTGGTTATTCTGATTTTATAATGAGAGGAATGTTTAGCAAAAGGGACTGCCATATGGAGGAAGTTTTGGCTTTTCTCTGGACTCTGTTTGTATGTAGAACTATCTTGCATTTAGGCAAGAAAACATTGAGTTATCAACGTAGTCCTTGGTACTATTCGTCCCCTGTCTTCCTGTGTTCTTTGATTTGCTGATATCACTTAGTCAATATGGACGTAACATCACCCATGAAACGCGGGCCCATTTTTCCAAAATGGCCCAAAAGCTAGCGGGAGTTCTCGTACGATCACCAAAGTCGCTTCAAAGTCTAATCTAAAGAGCTTGAAAATTGAAAAGGAAACTAAACTGTTATTTCAAAGAATGTTGTTTTCTTGACCTGCAAATGGCAAAATGCACACCTTTCTGGCAATCTTCCTCTGTAGAAACAACATAAGTCCATCGCAGCTGTGAGAACTCAAGGCCTCATCAACCGTTTTAGTGTGCAACAACTATCTAAATAGGGCCTCTTGATTGGTTGAAAACTAAACTCTAGTGATGCGATTGGTGAATACGGAATCAGTCTGCATGTGCCAAAACTAGACCCAATGTTTTTATAGTACGATTTCCTTTTGACCAATTGATCTCCGCAAATCAAACAACGCAAGAAAACAGGGGACGAAATGACGTAAGCCTATTACAGATGCCCCCCTCCCACCAAATTTGTTTTAGGTCATTGATCCTCTCATTGAAGCAAAATAACCAATCGTATATCTCCGTTTATCAGTTTCAAAGAACGATCAGAGTTTTTCACAACTTTTAGTTTTGAGTGCTCTCGAAAGGAGTGAATGGCAGATATCATGAGGCTAGTACAGTAGTAAGAGGTGTAGGGAGTTAGTGTCGGCAAAGCATGCTCGCATGCATAGGCATCAATTCTTGATTGGATCGATCGTTGATTGAATTAATACAAGTACGAAGCAAGAAGGTGCCCAGATTTTGGGATAAGGCTCTTCCTTGAAATAATATTGCACACAAGATCATTTCATTTCATTCATGTGGAACTAAAATGTACTTTAGATCATCCTAAATATTGAGCTAAATTGTCTCCCTGAAGCACAACTGCGTACTGGGTAAGAAAGACCTTGTAGAAGTATATAGTTTCAAAATCTTCCCTACTGTAAAAAATGGCATTATAGAGAATCATACAAACGCAAATGTAAAGAATCATGAATGCCCAAGGGGGAGGCATTCAGCACATACAAATACGAGGAGGTAAGTCCGATATTTTTGGGTTTAAATATTACCAAAAGTGATATTTTTGGGTCCAAATAAAACTGAAATTATGTTCATAACATTTTTTGACACCATATATTGTTGAACAGATATTTCTGAGGTCGCTAGAGAGTCTGTGTTTCTGGGGTCACTAGAGGGTTTCTGGGGTCTCTATTTGCAATGTTTCAGGATATTTTATGTCCATTTACAGGTTTTTGAGTATAAAACGAGCTGATATATTTGGGGTGCAATGAAGCTGAAGTGATATTTTTGGGTTGCTTGAAATTTCTTGGACTGACCCCTCCGTATGCTTGTCCTGAGTGCCCCATTCAGTTAATTGGTACCTATGCTTGCGCAGCATGAAGTAAGAAGTATTCGGTGAGACCGATTCTTGTTAAATGTTGTACAGAAAAGTAGTAATTGAGAAATGTTGTTAAGTCTTGTGCATAAGATGAATGAGGTTAAGGCTCCGCTGTATATAGATATATGCTTAGCTATTTAGAACGTTGACCGTAGACTTGTGTAGAATTGTATCTTCGGTGTACTGTTGAGAATTCTGCTAGCCAGAGGTAGTTTTGTTATGCAACGGAGAATAAATGAACGAATAAGAATCAAGCTTAATTTTTAATGAAATGAGCTTATTTTGTGTTTGCTAATTTTCGTACAGAGAATCATAAGAATAGACGTGAAAGTTACTGGGAAAGTATTCCGGGGGTACTCCCATTGTGGGGGTACTCCCATAGTCAGCCCTAAAGAGGGCCAACGCAAAAATTTTGAAAAATACCCACAAATGGTAGTATCTTTTTATAAAAACCCTCAAATGGAATTTCATAAACCCGAAAACTGGGTAGCATTTAATAATGCAAATTTCCTACAGTTTTTCATAATTTGTTATTGCAAAATTGATGGAACAAAGCAAGAAAACTTCAAAATTTATTTACAACTAATACTGTCAGGACTGAAATGACGGTAAGAACTCGTTGAACACTTTGATGCCAAAGAAATGTAGCTACACCCTGAGGATCGATCAATCTCGTTCGAAAACGCTTCGAAAATGTTATGTTTTCATCATGCCGTTTTCCTGTGAGCAGGAGACCTATCCGTCACGTTTTTCACCATTTTCAAAATGTTCCAGCATCGTGTGAACGCAGTCTGTGAGATTTCGACCCAATTTCATTTCATGATGTAAAGGGTTGCCCTTCAACAAAGTTGATTTTCAAGGGGCCCTAATAAACCTAACAAACCTAAGCAACAAGAACTTATAACGTTTTCTGATGTCAAGGGAAAGTGTGCTTTGTCATGCTGTTACTGTAATGGTTCATTTTGGATCAGTATAACGTTTCCTATCTCCCATGACCCTCTATATCGTTTGAGATAGAGGCTCCGTGGAAGGGAGGATGAAATATTGTTGTGGTAACGAAATGGCGGATGGGCAAGGAAAACTTTGAAGAGGATTGGTGGAAAGAAGTTTTGATTTTTGAAGAAAGATGCCGGTAAGAATCAAAAGTCAGATGATAAGTATCACTTCGGATAGCAAGGATATCATTAGGGGAATTCAGTTTTAGCTTTTAACACCCACTACTAATATTATAACCCCTCGTACTACATTTAAATCGAAACTGGAACGGATGAAATACATCTGAAAACAGACACAAACGTTGTTGAAGTTTACATGACCAATTGCCCGTCCATTTTGCACCATTACTGCTTTGATTTCTTCATGCTTCTTTAGACTTCTATAATCAGGCAGACTTTAAAACATGATGTAACGAAGAGAAGATGGATGCAAACTGACCTTAAGCCAAAACTACTTCCTTGAGCATAGTTACAGCAGCATGAATTCAGCAAAGAGATAAAGGTACAAAATGGAGAGCAGTGTCTTTGAAAGCTCACACACCTAAGTTTGCATTTGTTTTTAAATGTACGTTAAGGAATTTCACTGGATGATGAGAGTTAGAACTGTTTAATATGTCATGCTGCCTGAATAATGAATGCTACTGGTACCCTACATCTGTTATTAAAAATCAAGGTTGTACATCTAACCTTTAAAAGTAAAATTTCATTTCAATATCTCAGAAAAATGTAAAGATTGAAAGATTTTAGCAAAAAAATTGAAATCTTTCAATATGGCAAGGGAGGTAATGGAAGGTTGTCACCAAAGATTCCTGTTCAAAGATACTCCAAATACAGTAGCTTCTTTAAAATAATATCATTTCATTTGCAGGGAAAAGGGAAGGGGAAAGGAAAAGGAAAAAAGAAAGGCAAGTCAAAACTGTCAAAAGCAGAGAAAGAAAGACTGAAGAAGGAAGAAGCTGAAAAGAAGGCTCAAGAAAAAGGTTTGATTAAAAATTATATGCTTTTTCAAATAAACAAAAGCTTTTACTTTCCTCTAATTGAAATTGTCAGGTGGACCAAAAAGACCCATCTTGATTCATTCTAATTTATCATGTGTTATATATCTGCTTAACAAACTTTCAAACTTGAAATCCTTTTTGGTTCACTAAGGGCAATTTTCAAAAATGCTACAAGACATTATTGTATCAAATATTTGTATCAAATGTTGGAAGCATTAATGGCAAATATCTTGGTATGAAGCAACTTGGCGATTCACATGAACTTAACTTTTTCTTACCCCTCCCAAATCTAGAGGAAGCAAGATTAAGAGCAGAGCAAGAGGCAAAAGATAGAGAAGAGAGAGAAAAGGAGGAACAAGAGGAGAGAAGAAAACTTGTAGAACAGGTACAAAAGCCTATTATTTCTGTAGCATCTACATTGAAGAAAGTACTTTTCAAAACCCATATACAGACTTTCCAAAGCCTATGTAATGTTCAAGTTCCGCTCAACCTCTGCAGTTAAAGGAATTGAAGGCAAAAACAGATGTAATATGAATTTGTGCAAGGATTGGAGCCTACTGCTCTTCCACATCATGTCAATGTAAGGATGCATTTGAAAAGAACAGACATAATTATGAATAGGGTCCATGGCATTGATGCAAATGGGTCACACTAGAATAAAGCCATTTGTTACTACTATGTACATTAAAATCCAAAAGTGTTTGAAACAGAGAGGATTCTGACAATTTTTTAAGAATTTGTTGATTTCATTTACAGGAACGAGCAAGGCATCAAGCAGAAATTGATGAACTACATTTCAAAATTCAAAATAATAAAGAGAACCTCTTGCAGTTAAAGAAACAACGAAGAGAAAAGGAAAAGGCAAGTGACAGAATCTTTAAATATCTTCTCGAAAGGACCTTAGATGGACAGTGTTTGTTTGTTTGATTTCAATTTGATTTGAGTGGGCTTGTCAGGATTTCTAGCTTCTGAAAACTAATTTAGGCCCACTTTGTCTGCCGCATCCAGGAATAGGACCCCTAGTTTAATGTCCCTTCCAAAGGATGATAGGGTGGGTTGTGAGGTCACGCCTTCAAGGTCACCCATCCGAAGTCTGACCTCACTCGACTGAGGTTAACTTCAGTCACTTGGCGAAGACTACATAAGCCATTCTTTCAGCCACTCATCCTGCATTGCCGAGTTTAACTTAAACTTTGGGAAATCATATCTTTCTCTTGGAACAGATACTCTGTTTAATTGGCCAGTGCATTAAGGTTTTTTATGCTGTCAAAGATTTTGAGATACAGCTATTTCTCATTGCATTTCTGATATAGAATGGTTCTGGCTACCTGTCTTTAAATTCTCTCTCTTTGTTTTCAACATACTTTGCACACATGTCTTTCCTGGGGGCACAACACTCCCTCTGCCATTTCCCGAAAGCTAAAGGGTAATTTTCTGAAAATTAGGGACAATTCTTTATTAATTTCAAAACCTTGGAGGCACGTGCTCCCTATGGCTATGTTATAAACAAATTAATCTTGTATTTCAGTGGGAAAGATATATGCTTTGTGATGGCAGGCCTGACCCAACTTTGAAGAAAGAGCTTAACACTTACATGAATTTGTGGAAAGATGAAAATGAATTTAAGGAATTCAAGGATGTTTTGGGAGAATGTGAGCTAACATTGGAGGTCAGTGTTGTGTTATTTTTTATCATTTTTTTGTGACAAAGCAAACTTTCTTAGCCTACGTGTAGGCTAAAACTTTCATTGTCGTGAAAAGAACCCGAAAAGAACAAAGACATTACCAAAGCAACTGCTCCACACTGTGGTTGCAGAATCAACATACAGGCGTGGTCTGACGTGCCAGGCAAAGTGGCGATCGCCACCCGAGCCATCTGTTACGTAGAGTAAAAATCTTAGAGGCCTTTCTCGTGAAAGTTGGATGAGATAATTTACTTCTTCTGGTGGACTGCCTGTCTTTCTCAGGTAGACTGCTTGTATTCCTCTGGTAGACTGCTTTTCTTCATCTGGTACACTGCCTGTCTTCTTCTGGTAGACTCCTCTGTCTTCATCTGGTATATTACTTGTCCTCCTCTGTCGGACTGCTTGACTTTCTCTGGTAGACCCCTCTTTCTTCCTCTGGTTTATTGCTTCTCTTCATTTAGTGCGAACATCATAATGTATGTATCGTTTGCCAATAAGGATGAATAAACTGGTTAATACAGCAGTGTTTCTTCTTAGCACGAACAAATGGATACCAGTTACTAGGTGCATAAAGTAGTCTTAACCAGCCACTGACGCCGCCCAACATCGAGATAATTCTCTTGGAAATTAAATCGTTTCCTTAGTAATTCAGCGCAAAGTTTCGAATTTTACCCCTGATTACGAAGTTATTTATTAACAAGAGATTTTCTGAAGAAAGTTCTGCGAAGGAAACCTTTAAAAATTAACTAAAAATCAAGACCAAATTTCCTCAAAATTATTTCTCTTCACAGTGATGACATTTATACATTTAGGAATCTTATTCCTATTGGAGAGAATGAATGGCGAAGTTGAATGTAAAATTGTAGATTTTTTACTTAACGCCAATTGCTGGAATCGCAGAAGTAAGAGAAGACCTAACCGAGTCTTGCTATGTCTAGTTCTGAAGCTGAAGTGTCGAGACTTGTGCTTTGCTCAAATCCTGTATGCGCTGGCTGCAAAGTCAGAGAATTACACTATTGCACCATAAAAATCATTGAATTACTTCATTCTTGTAATGTTATGCAAATCTGACTTTTGATAACTTTTCATTGTCATCTTTGCAGCTTATTGCTGAGCTAAAACAAAGTTTAAAAGTTGATGATTTGACAGAAGGAGAAAGAGAATCATACAGTGAGGTAAGTGATTGTCACAAATTGATCATGCCATGGATCAAATGGCTGATTCTTCAAAAGACCTTCTAGCGGTTTTACTAAAGGGTCCGGTCAGGTAATATTTTTGTGAAATTTTGTACGAGAAAGGCTCAACTGAGTTGTGTCAGACAGAGCATCTATTATTGTTTTCCTTATTCACAAATTTGACAAATTCTGTAAAATTTATCCAAATATCGTTCAAAACCATTAGGTGCAATTTCTTTAGGAGAATAGCTTATAACCATTCAAAGGATCAAGCACCAAGCTGGTGTTTTTGAATTTACTGATATCCAAGGAAGGAGCATGGATATATAACGAGTGTTTGAACCATCTGAACCAAACATTTTTCAGTTTCTGTAAGTTTAGCCCTTAAAAGGATCATCATCATCATCATCATCATCATCATCATCATCATCATCATCATCATCATCATCATCATCATCATCATCATCATCATCATCATCATCATCATCATCATCATCATCATCATCATCATCATCATCATCATCATCATCATCATCATCATCATCATCATCATCATCATCATCATCATTTGGTACCATCTTTGCTACAAAGGTTGATTAAGCCATCATTATCATTATTTCTGCCAAATTATTCATATGGTCGATCCAGATTCTACTCTGTCTTCTTTTCCTGGGGGGAGGGGGGTAAATAACATGTTGAGGGTACGAGTACTGTATGTGCCGCCCATATGGGTAGGTTTTGAGGCCCAAAATTCTCTAAACAAGGGTCCCTTATTCGGCAGATTTTCCTTAAACATGGGTGGGTTATCCAGAAATTGGTGAAAAATAGCCATAATAGGTGGTTTTCCGCCGAAATTCATCACAAAAAAAGGGTATGACAGCAAGTTTCAGTAATCATAAGAGGGTACCTTTCTGAGAATGGCGAGGCAGACCCACGTCCATACGCAAGTCATGTACCTCCCTCTGGCTTCTTTTCCTTCCCTTTCTAAGAAAGTATCCATAGATCACTAGCTATTCTTTAATCTCAGTATTTGTCAATTTTTGACATAGATAACAATTTTTTCTTAACTTTGTTTAGTCAATCGATGAGATGTATGGTCTACTGGAATCCAAGATAGATGAAGCAACAATGTGGTTACTGAAAAGCCCAGGAGATAACATTAATCCAGAAACTGAGAATTTACAATGCGTGGTAAAAAGTAACAATTTCAGAGCTTGCATTTGGGGAAATACAGCCAAGAATCCAAGGTAATATTAGCGGTTTCCTTAAAGGTTCTGTTCGCTCTTTCTCATTAGTCAGCAAGGATGTACAACAACCTTTCAGTTTTCTTAACGTTCTCCTCCAGAAATGTTGGAGGAAATTTCTCGGACACTCAACGCTTTGCCACGTGCTTTCACCGTGTAAAACCGTGTAAAAGAGGATAACAAATTTTTTTAAGAATCACATTTCCCTCCAAATAGTATGCTTCATAAGAATGTCGTTCAAGATATGATTTCATACCGTAAAGACACTTTTGTTTGTAAGAAATAGCTATTCATAGTTTCTAAATCTGGACATGTAGTCGTTAGATTGTTTCAGAGATCCTTCCATTTTCAAATTTTCTCTTATAGGGTAAAAAACGTTGATTTCCTAGCTGAAGGCTTCATGATTGAGATCCCAAAGAGTCTTGTATTAGCTGATGTAGGAATCCGACTTCTTTACAAAAATTATGATACCATGTCTCCAAGATGTTCAACTTTTGCACCAAAGAAGGAGAAAGTTCCAGAAAAAGAAGCGAATGCAGAAATCAAGATCGAGGAGCCTGACGAAAAGGTATGGAATTCGATTTATTGTATTTAAGGTTGGCCAGTAAAATTCAAATTTTGTCAACATTTGAGAAAGAACCGATAGAGCTCACTCGCTTATAAAGCCTTATTTCCACAAAGTGTTATTTTGCGAACGAGAAGAAATCTTACTGTTTAAGTTGAAAGGAAAGTTACGGCTGACCGACATTTCAGTGCGTAGAACTCTGCTCGCTCGCAAAATTCATTTCATTTTATTTTTGTAATTTAACTTTTTTATTCATTATGATCCACTCACTTCTATACATACTGCTTTACAGGGAGGAGCCATGCTAAAACAAAGTCTAATAATAACTAAAACATATAATGTAACCCTATTTACAATAATCTTGACATAAGAAAGGAAAGGAAAATTAGTTGATTCGTAGTTTGGCTTTAAATTTACTTCGAAATGAGCAGAGAGATGAGGACGCTTAGACAACACTATCTAGGTCACTCCGGACCTTAGCCCTCCGCAAGCAAACGACTTCTGACCAGTTGCTGTTCTCAGTAATGGTAATCAGGGCCATTTTTAGAGTTCCGAAAGTTTTTCCTCGTAGATCTAGTTTCGTATAAAGAAGGAGCATGTACCTAAATATGTATTTCTCTAACCTTAAGGTGAATGAACAGGATGAAAATGCTCCACCAAAGACACCGGACGCTGGAAATCTCCTTGACCCCGTCCAAGAAAAGGTAACTATCCTCTATGAATTTTTAAAACAATTTAGATGGTAATTAACTCGGAAATGGTATAGTGAATTGATTCAAATCAATTCAATTCAATTGAATTTAATAACTGAATCTGCAGGAAACTGGCCCTCGGAACCAGGTTGCTGAATCTGATGATATGTGCTAGCTGATCTTCATCTTTGTTCGTAAAAATCTTGTACAGCCCCTTTAATGTTTACAACGTATGCTATTCTATATTCTAGTACATTATTTAGCAAAGACTTAACAGTTCTGGAGTTACTTGTTCCCTGAATGACCTTGTATTGATAAAAAATGTCAGAACAGACTCAGTAGCTTTATAGTTTTTGTTTTCTCTAGTCCGGAAGCAGAAAAAGTGCGAGAAAGAGTGCCAGAAAGAGTGCTAGAAAAAGTGCCACGAAAAGTGCCACTAGCAGAAAGAGTGCCACTAGCAGAAAGAGTGCTACCAGTAGAAAGAGTGCCACTGGCAGAAAGAGTGCAACAAGCAGGAAGAGTGTCGCAAGCTCAAAAGATTTTGACCAGAAAGATGAAGATTCTAAGAACGAAGGTAAACATCATTTTAGACAACTGGATGTAAAGCATACCCTATTTGTTCCTCTAGATCAAAGTACCAGGTAGACTGACAACGTGATTCCTTGAATTCGTTCAACGTTTTCCTTCTCACTCATCCAAGGATTTTATTACCTCACCGGAGATGGAATCGTACCTGGGTGAGGTGAAATTTTTCAAAATAAACGAAATGTGACGGTAAAGGTGAAGTTGCAATTTTTGGCGCCAAGAGCTGGGATCGCAGAAGTAGCTAAGCGCTTATCGAGTCCGCGACCTCCTGTCATGACGCTCAAGAGATGGGGCCCTATTGGGTATCGAACCCACTCCGGCTGACTATTCTGGCTTCAAAGTCACAGGATTACACCACTGCGCCATGACATCTTCGCTAATACCACCGGGATGGTGATCTGAGCTGAATTCTTCGTTGATTCTTATTGGTTGATTCGTTTACATTTCATGAAAAAGAAATTCTTTATCACCTCGCCTCTCAGCCCCAGGGGTAGTGTAAAAACCTTATGTGAACAGTGATAAAATTTACTTAGTCTGTCAACCCCGATTCTGGTAGATGAGATGATTTTCTTCATAGAAACAGGCCCCAGGCAATCGTTGAAAAATTTTGTAATCTTTTTCAGATACCGAAGGAGAAGACAAAGCACTTGAATCTGAGCTGAAAATCTTGGAAGAGGACGACGATCTTTTGGATGAAGATGTCGTTGATTTGAGATCATTTTCACCTATGGGACCTACCATCTTGATTGAATTGCTGGAATTACCACCACAACAACAAAAAGTCGACAATTGGCTAATTCAACAAAGTATTCTTTTTATACATTAAGTAATCTTCGTAGGCTATCTTCTTTGGGCACGGCATTCCTTTCTCGACCAGACCTTTTCACCAAGCAGAAAAAGAGATTCTAAAGAGATCCTGACAGAAATCAAACTCGGGCTCAATAGACATTTTAGCTCTTTTGAAAAATAATCTCGATCCAACGGATTTTTTTTTACTTTTTGTTGACTTTTCAAACGTCAACAATAACGATAGAAGCTCTAATTCCCCCCATTTTGTACCATTGGAAAATGTATAAAAATACCGCTCGATACAGATTCTGTTTTAGAATATTCGAAAGGTACAGGGTTGTTTCCCAAAGTTGATTCGCATCATTTGAATCGTTTTAATTTGATTTTATTCCTTACCCCAAGTTGTTTCATGTGAGTTGAAGAGACTAAACTATGCAGCTCCCGCCTCGACAAACCTTGGGAAGTCTATGACAGAATCACAGAATCTAGAGCAAGAAGGACGGTTTGATATTTCAGAACAAAGGAATTCATCTCCACAAAATGGTGGAAGCGAGCACCAAATGATCAAACCGATTGCTATCACACTCAGGTAAGAGGCCTTCACCCTTTGATTTTCACATCATTATCGGCATTCGCCCGTTAATGGGCGATAGCGTTAAGTGATAATCCGGATATCCACTAGGCGGAAAAATGTTGAAATGGTCAATGTGGTTTCAGCTAACTTTGTATACAAGAAATTTACTCCTTAGAAGGGGATTTATGTAACTATTCATGATTGCACTTCGAATATCTTTTTTTGCCCCAAATGAAACCTAGGACTCAAATGGCATAAGTCCGAGATCGAATAGAAAAACCCTGGAAGAGGTAATAACGGTGTGTCTATCTTTCGGGTGAATTGCCTAGTCCTGTTATTCATAGGCTTACAATATTTGCGGACATTCTGTACAGATGAAATTCCTTGTTTTTAAAGGGCACCAACTGACGTCATTTTCTTCGAAGAACCTCAACTGGCACGCTGGGATGAATCAAGCTGCCACTGGAAATTGGACGGTTTCTTAGATGTACATTACAAAGAAGGTTGGGTGAATTTAGAATGAACTCTCCTTTTGCAAATTTGTTTTTGCTAAAAATACGGTGAGATTTTCTGTGACGGGGCGCTTATTGTTTTCAAATTTTACGATCTATCTCAATATTTGAAGAATCGTGAATCCGCCCTCCAGGGCCGCCGAGAGCTTTGGGCGGCTCAGGGGCAAAACTGGCTCCTTGCGGTCCTGTCCCTGTAATATCATGCATTGTTAAGTTTAGATGAATGTAGTAAGTCCTCAGATTTCTACATCATGTGTAAAAATATCACTGGATCCATGAGTGATAGGACACCCACTGTGTAGCAGTTTAAATTTATATCAGTAGCGAACCACCTTAACTTATTGTTTTTTTTGTGTCTTGAATTTGTTTTGACTTCGTACACAACCACCTTTCAATGTTTCGTAATTTTGAGATTTTCAGTAGTGAGCCACCTTAAATGAAGATCCACCTTAACTCGTAAAGCACTCACCTGAACATGACTCTTCACTCAAGGTGTCTCACTACTGAAAATCTCAAAATTACGAAACATTGAAAGGTGGTTGTGTACGAAGTAAAAACAAGTTCAAGACACACAAAAAAAGAATAAGTTAAGGTGGCTCGCTACTGATATAAATTTAAACTGCTACACACTGGGTGTCCTATCGCTCATGCTGGATCCCTTTTTAGATTAACTGAAAGGCTGAGATAAATCATTGTTGTATCATTGATTGTAGAAGCAAAGGTTATCTCATTCAAGACGTCTTACTTTGGACCGATTGCTATAATGCAGGTATTTCTTTTATCATTTGCACTTTGAAATTCCCTCTAATTCCCTCTAACTCTGAAAATATTGAACCTTCCTGAAAATTCTAAAAGAAACTACGTATAGTAAATTAATTAAAATCTCTCTCACACCATTCACTTCACAGAGATAAGTTACAGAATTTTACTTCAACGCTTTCAAGATTCTGAACCTACACTGGTTAAAAATATTTCATAGTGATCAAAATTTGTTCATATTTTTAGGATCTGTATCTGAATGTGCCGTTTCAATCATGGGAGATAAGACCAATGTCATTAAACCAATGCATGCTGGTTGTGATTGCAGCAAATGTGGATGTTGAAATTGAAATCAAGGTAAGTTGAAATGGCCTTAAGTAGCGGACTCATCTAAATAAACCATGGACGCACAATAAACTTGTATCCTGTAAGAAAAACACTATCAACTCTTGCAAAAGAACAGCAATAATGTAAGATAAACCTGTAACTTGATAGAAAGCTGTTAAACCTGCAAGAAAATCAAGTAATCAGTTATCAACAACGGTATTAAACCAAATACGCGTTTCTTCGCAAGCTTTACAGAATGTATTATCAGGGATTGAAACAAACGACTGTAAAGAGCGAAAAGACCTAAAGGACCCAACAGATCGAATGTGAATGATAAAAATAAGCTTCTCGTTTGACTTTGACGACCCCAAGCTATTGTTTTAGTTAACAGCATTGTTTATTTCTATTGTTTTTCTGACGAAAGATCCTTGCTATAGCCAACTTTTGGAACCAATTGCACCCCTCGCTCCATGAGTATCTACCATTGTAAGCAACCGAGGATGTACCTACCGATGGGGTCCTAATTTCTGTCAAACAATTCGGGTCAGGATTATACCTTCTTTACCTTGGTTCCAGGACAAGAATGTAAGTAAAGCTATTTTTCTAGGGCAAATCGAAGAAGCTACAAGAGCAACCACGGTAGTACCTTGGGTACCAACGACTTTAGCCGTTAAACCTGCGTCTTTTTCCAGGGCAGTTACCGTGTTTCCAATATCTTGTTCAAGGATACGTCCTCATATGTTTCCTTTGGCAGGTACATTCTGTTGTTTACCTCCAAGGTAGACCCTCCCCCTCCGAATGATGACCCCAATCAACCCCAACGACTGAGATTTTGCCGTTCACATTTACGTTTGGGTCTTTGGGTCATTGCAATAATTTGTTTTAACAACTTCAGCGACTGCGACAGCCTAATCTGAACCTTTGTTTCAATAGGAGTCGAAATGTTGTCTCAGAAAACCCAATGATAGAGAAGAACTTCATGGCCTGCTTGGAAAGTGGATGTCATCGGAACAGCTAATGCAGGTTGGTACTACAATGGCATTTCTTCCAGACTGCTTTGGGACAACTGAATCTGGCGATAAGTACAAAAGTTGAAAACAAGGGTTGTTCAAAGGTAGAAATATGTATGCCTGAAGCCCTTATTAATTCAACTACACTGTTACTCGTTTTCGGAAAGTTTCTTGTTTTAATTGATTACTCCTTTTCTCTTAACTTTATAGAGAATAAAAGCAGCTGGAATAAATATATTTCCCGCTGAAGATGCAGCAAAATATGTCAGCATTTGCAAAAAGGTAATAAATGTCTTGTTGTTTCGACTTTCCTTGTCATAAAGTTCGTCCATCTTCAGATTTTCTGTCTTACGACGCAAACCACCTCTGTTATTTTTGCTGTTCATAGTCAACCGTAGGGACCTTCGAGTTGTTCATTTGCAACGACCCCAACAGTTCCAGAGACTGCAAAGACCTAACGTGAACCAGGAATTGCAATACTGTGTGAGTCAAAAAGGAGGCTAACACGTATGACGGGCTGCAGGATAAAAGTACAAAGCGGATATCGAAAAATTAAATATTCACCTATCTGCCAAAGAGTGAGTTTGACTTGGATAGGAAGCTTTGTCTGGTGAAGTCGTTTATTCAAGTTTGCGAAGGCCTCCCTTTTACAGAAAAAACTGAATTAGGCCATTGCAAACTTGAATCAACAACTTGAGCTGAGGAAGGAAGGCAGAGGAAAGCCCTGAAAGGCAGGAAGAAACCACGATGAAGATACAGGTATAATTTGGGTATACATTTTCTTAAATTAAGATTAATTCGTTTCATTTCACCCATGGTATAATGGTCGCTTACTCGTTTTAACAGGACCCTGTACTAGTGACCAGCCTATATGAGCAATTAGCACTGTCGTCGTCTGCATTTGCTTATTGTTGGAGCAAATGGAACGGGGTTGAAGAATGCCCGGAAGATACTGTTATAGTTGGAGCAGTTGAATGGTGCCGAGATGAACCACCTACTGAGGTATGTGTAATAAGGTAGATGTTATTAACAGGGTTCCTTTGGATTGACACAACAGTAAACAACGATCAGCCACTGAACAAACGGCATTTCTACTGCCGAATAATTCAGTCACGAATGTCAATGGAAGAACGTTACAATGCCCGTTCAAATCAATCAATAATCGGATATGTATGGGCCTATATGGATGATTAATCCATCCAGAATTGTAAAACACAAGCCAACATGGGCAGACTTCGTAGAATGTCCAAGCATATATTCTGTAAATATATATGACAGGTGTGCAAAACAACTTCATGCATGTAAAAAGTCGTAGAACCTAGAGTCCTGGATTGAATCGAATGAAGCAAATTTTGTTTGACTACAGAAAGGCAGAAATGTTTTTATGATTTTTCACGATGTCTATGGAGTAGTGACCTCTCAATCAATAACCATTATGCGGTATTTCTTGGTCCTACTGTAAATCAGTTATTCTACCAGAGACAGAAATATAAACGAAAAATACAAATCGGAGTATTGGCAGGGAAACGGAGCTTGATTAAGAAACGAAGAGCAAGAATTGCGACGATAATCATGTTAGTGTATTTCATTCCAAGCGACAAATCCATTAAGTATAATTCAACAAATCCATGTTAGACAAATCCATGTTAGACAAATCATGTTAGACAAATCCATGTGAAAATTAGAAAAGACTAGGCCATAATTGTTGTTGACGTTTCGAAGCAAACTTGCTTCATCATCAGAATACCAAGTTTCCAAAAGCACGAGGCTATATTTATATCCATAAAGACAATAAACTACCAAAAATGCATTTTTACAAATCCTACGTGAAAAATAAATCACGTAGGATTTGTAAAAATGCATTTTTGGTAGTTTATTGTCTTTATGGATATAAATATAGCCTCGTGCTTTTGGAAACTTGGTATTCTGATGATGAAGCAAGTTTGCTTCGAAACGTCAACAACAATTATGGCCTAGTCTTTTCTAATTTTCACATGGATTTGTCTAACATGATTTGTCTAACATGGATTTGTCTAACATGGATTTGTTGAATTATACTTAATGGATTTGTCGCTTGGAATGAAATACACTAACGTAAAAATACAAATGAAATCGTTTCTTGTTCTTGGTTTGTTTTAGGATGACTATGAGCTTTACATGGCATCTACAAGAATCTGCTACAAGCTTGGAATGTCAGAATATGATGAAAGTTTTTCAAAAGAAAAGGCTGAAAGTTCACAGGTAAAAAATTGCATTTATCGGATCCTATGTTAGGCTAGGCTTGCCAAAGTCTATTTCTTAAAGTCGGTTTGACCAATCTTTAGCCCAAAGTTCCCTGTCGAGATCATGGGTTAGGAGGTGGGATGAAAAGCTGCCGTTCGGTAAGGAACTGATTGGAACTGCTTGGAACTGTGCCCATTGTATCCCGTTTACACGGGATCGGTTCCAAAAAGTTTCAGGGGCCTTGTTAAGCTTTGTTAATCTAGTATTAACCTATCTATGTCTGCTCTTTGCAGATGCATCCAGACCTGTTTCACATGTTGCAACATGGTGGAAATGAAGTTGCGAAGAATCGAATCGCTGAGACATCTTATCAGTATGTGGACTGTGTTTATCAGCTTTTAATGGGAATAAACTTTCTGGTTTATTCGTAAAGGATATCATATGGTATTCTCTTACAGATTAATTAATTCAAGGAAAGAATTACTTTTATCTTTTACTCATATGTAAAAATTCACAGTTGTACATATAAGTTTTGTTTAAAAAGTATTTCTTAATCGTGGTCTGCGCTTCAGCATCGATTAAAGAAAAATATTAATGCTTGTCAAAATTTCTGATATCTTTAATCTAGCAAAAACAACATAATTTTGGAAAATATAAGACTTCACTGGCCATCGGCTGGCAGCATGAGTTTACTGCTAAGGTTTTAACAATTGACTCCTCATGAAAGATATCAAAGGGCTAGATGAATATCCCCTGAGCTGTTTATTACACTTTTTGGATGCAAAGAGGGAGCTTTCTAATAGGGATGCATAACATTTCCTCCCCCCCCCCGGGTAGCAAGCCAAGCACATCCATTTCTTCTTAAGTACTTTCTTCTTCTAACCTAATATACTACCATATTCTATCCCTCTTCGTTTCTGTCCTTCTTTCATTCCCCATTCCTTTCCATTCCTTCCTGCAAATCTTCCCTTCTTGTCCCGTTTCTCCCGTTTCTTTTTCCTGTTTCCCTTCTTCTTTCCTGGAAAATCTAAGCCTTTTCAACTGCCTACCTGGTCCCGCCGCTACTATGCTACTTCGCTTTTCTGAGCCCTGCATTTCCTAATTCAGGAAGCCCTGAGTTCCTCCTTTATTCACCCCTCTTATGGGGAGATGTTTGAAGCAGATGAAGTTGCTGTGCATAAAGAAAGGAGTTGTTTTGAGAAATTTTTAAGGATTGTTGAAGTAGCACGTTTCCGGAATGAAGTCAGCAAGCTAGCAGTACTCATACTTAGCAATTGTTTTTCCAAACTAAAATCCAATAAATAACTTTAAATAAATCAATTTAACGACAATTCAAAATAACTTTCCAAAGAAAATTGAAATACAAAAAAAACTTCTCGTTCTTAACTGAGAGTGAAGTTTTCAGGTAGATAACTGTATCAGATGACAGGAAAATGAATTTTTTATTTCTAATAATTTTTTCTCAAACATCACCAAACTTTATTATGCCACCGATCTGGAAAGTTTACAAAAATACAATTTTAAAACATTGCGCTTTCAACCAAAAGGTTGTAGCCTGCCAAACCAAGCTCTATGTAAAGTTCGTCTAAAGTGGACAATCAGATCTTGCATTTTGGTAACGGGTTTCAGACAAAGGCGACTCCATAAAAACACACTACCAGTTGTCTCTTAAAAAGAATCAAACAGATTTGGCCGGGACTAGCGATAAGAATATAATTTCAAGGAATGACCAATCTTTTCTAAAACATTTTCCCAATGGACAAAATCGGCTAAGGTTTGTTTACACCCATTTCAAGTCATGTGATCAATGTCTTGATAAAACATCTTTTGATTTCTCTTACATATTTCGTGCCATGCAAAGTTGCGCCGTGAATGCAAGAAGTAGCATAATACTCAACCTTCCCAAGAGAATGGTCACATGACTTGAAATTGGTAAAACAAACCTTAGCCGATTGCCGATCAGGTCTATGGTCAAATTGAGCAGAGATACATTCTCTGCTCACATTGGTGCCACCCGGTACAATGTCGCAATTCCAGGCCATTTCTAGACTTTGCAACATCTCTCCTGTACTATTTTCTTTGCACAAATGTAAACGAAATAATTTGCAAGATCGGTCAAATAACAAAATGTTGGTGATTTTTCAAAGAGGGTCTATTTAAAGTGAATAACCTGAGTTAAAAGATGAGATCGCATAAGTTTATAAATAGCCTATTGTATTTGATAATCCTGCTCGTGGCGAAAGAAAGCAGAGCCAACGAAAACAATGGAGGGATTAGGTGATTTGTCCTATTTATAGACAAACCCTATGTATCTCAGGTCATTCACTTTAACATCTTTCAGGTTATCTATAAGGTTTGCTTACTTACATCCAACTAAGTCAACAGTGGGTTGCTGTAGCGTTGAGTCTTCAGTAAAAACATTGTCTTTATCACTTCACATCTTTTCAATGTTTAAGAAATCGTACTTCTTTGACGGGATATCTTTACACTTGCGCCAACATTGTCTGTAGGGACTTTCGGACATTTGAAATCTCCTCTTGTTGCTGTTGAAACAAAACACAACAATAAACCTTTTAGCTATTCTACAAAAGAGCCTGGATCGAGCGGTATTTTTATACAATTTTATACACGAGGTTCGATAGAGTGGCGTTAGAGCTTCGATCGCAATTGTGCACATTCGAAAATTCTACAAATTGTAATGAAATATCGTTCGATACACATTCGTTTTCAGAATAGCTAAAAGGTCTATTACAACGCTTCCACACTGGTGTGTTTATATATCAGCCAAAGACTAACTTAGATCTGAAAATCTCGTTTGGTAAAATCACTTATCTCTTAGACCCAGAAATTAGCCTTTCGTTCGTTTGGCAATCAAAACAATGAGGATTGCATTGTTGACGATTTTAGCATTGTTTCGTTGCAAAGCAAATAGATCCAGCTGGCTGACTTTGAATGAGGTCTTGATTGTTTTGACTGCCAAGGAACGCAAGGTAGATAAGTGCTGATAAGGAGGTTGCATGGGAACGAGAATTCCACGTACGATTGTGGTCCATGATTTACGTACGTTAAACCAGCTTAAACTAAACCAGGCTTTCAAATGAGGCCTTCTGATTGGTCAATCTAACAAATCCAGTCATTCGACTGGTTGAAATTTAAACTGGTTTAGATAAAGCTGATTTAACTAATGCAGTATAAATTCTATTTCTGAAACTGACAATCATAGCGACTTACAGTGTCTTTGAGCATTTTCTTCTGCAGTTGTGATAGATCCTTCCTTATTTCTCCTTGTATGTTGGTCTGTTGACTTTGATGAACTTTCTCTAAATCTGCCAGACTCTTGTTGTATTGATCATGTAGTTGTCTGATGGCCTTGATACGCTGCGTTTGTACCACACGATGTTGCTGCATTGATTTGTGCTGTTGTCGTAGAAGGTTCTACAAAAGAAATCATATTTGGTCTTTTATAAAACGTCGTCAAATATTATCTGTCTAAATTGAACGTCTCTTGAACAAATCTACGAATGAAAATAATTGAAATGCTTTCTTGAGATATTTGCATATGTCACCAGACATTTAATTTAACATTTTACATTGACGTTGATCATGAAAAATTAAGCAGTCGAATGACTACAGGGGTAAAATGAAGCATCGTTAGATTCGCATGTTTTGCTGTCATTGTTTTTTTTTTACCAAAGAAAATCATTTTTCACGATGAGAAAAGAAAAATTATTCTTTTAAGAGCTGCAAGTTTAAAATCAAGCACATATTTAGAATCAAGCAGATGTAGAAAGAAAACATCAATTGTCTCACTTCGCCCCGCTCTGATCCATTTTCTTAGCATATCATACGTTTAAGCGCCTTCGGACCCACTGCCGAAACCTAGCAGACGAACCCTCCTGGCACCCCATATCTGGGACGTCAACCTTTTCTCCGATGAGAGCAGCATGTATACTCTTTCATGATGAGATTTTGACTCACTCCAACCTTCAAGTTAATTTTCCTTGCTTCGCTCGTTTGGATGTGCAATACAATAAATCTGTGGCAAACGTTTTTGGGCACGGTAGGCTTAGAAGAGATAGAAACAAAACGTGTTGTCGTTTCTTTATTTTCGTATCAAAGACCATTCTCACCATACCTCAAGTTTCTCTTCACTTTCCTTGGATTTGGAGAGATCACTTTCCCATTGAGTAAACACTGAGGATATCTGCTTTGTAAACTCCTCCACCAGCTTCTTTCTGCGTAAAAATTGTTTTAAAAGTGATTAATTTTCATCGTCCAAAAAAGTAACAATCGTCCATGAAAGTTCTCGTTGAAAACATGACACTATCCAGTTAAAGACAATTTTTGTATAAGATGTACCAAAAAGAACGTCACATGCTTGAAAATTATTATGTGGAGAATATTAGCATTATGGGAGTTCACGAACGAAACTTCACAAAGCATGACCCATAAATGGGGCAAAATATTGCAAACCCATAAACGAGGCAGGCACATATATACTAGGTCCCCTATTGGAGTTACCCCCCCCCCCACTCCTAGCGCTCAACCAAACTTTGACTCATTCCAGTATCTCAAGTACCCTCAGCATGATGAACCTTCAAAAATGTAAAGTCCCTTTTCGCCCTGAAAACAGTTGCATTAAAAGTACCAAAATTGCCGAAATAATACCTTTCTCCTTGTTGGGCTTGAAAAACATCTTCATATTTCCTGTTGCTTGACTTCAAAGAAGCTTGTGTGAAGGTTTGCAATCGTTTTCTCTTCGCTGCAAGGGTTCTTGTTATGTCAGCTAGAATTTGGTTGACATGTTAATGATGAAAATCATTTCATGGTATGCGGTGAATAAAAAAAGTCACCTAGTTTGAAAACTTCATTGCAGCAAATTTACTGACGCAAAAAGCATCAAAGTTGGTTTTTCTAATAGCCATGAATTTGAAATATTAATTCATACACCTTTTCTGTGACAATTTTCAAAATAGCAATCCCGTGGTAAGTTGAAAAGATTAAAAGAATAATTTCTGCAGAACATCCAGAAATGGTGTTCAATCAAAGGTATTTCCTAATAAAAGATACGCAACTATCAGTTATGCTATTTTCAGTAATAATTTTGTCAGAGCAATGAATAAGATATTAATTTCAGTTTTCATCTCATTTTCAGCTAATCATTCAAATGACAGTCGTATTAATCATTTTACTAGTTTTCCTGATGAAAAGAGCAACAGGCTTTGGTACCAAGGGTTAGCCAGGTTATAAGGACAATGCTAAGCATTTCTCCTTGTAAAGCTACTGGGAGTGTGCTTTTCTCAGTGCCCGATCCCTAGACATTCCCAAAATATCTCCCCGGCCCCAGGCACTTGTGCATGAAATGTTTTGACCCCCGGGCAGTCCGGGGGGTGGTCAGGGTAGGAATCGAACGAGACTTAAAAGTTGTCTGGAAATTCCTAGTTTTCTATATCAGAGCTCCTCAAATTCAAGTTATGTACTCGATCAGGTTCTTGTATTAGTTTCTTGATGAGAATGGGCGTGCATTTACTTTTTAGCTAAAGTCTAAATGTAAAGTAAGAATGTAATCATAACTGCGTACCTCCAAAAGTGCTCAGAACATTCTGCATTTCATTTTCGCAAGATTCCCTAAAATAAAACAGCACTGATCAGGATTCCAATTGGAGCAGGACAGGATTTTCTCCAAAAGTTTCTCATTAGTTTCTTATACTTTTCATGCCAGAAATGTTTTAATAGAAAGGCTTCCAAATTCCTCGGCAATATCTTAAAACAAGTAACACAGACAGTAAATAATTCACACTCAAAGCAATGTCCAAACACTTGCTATTACTGTACAATGTCTACACAATTTTGAACGCAAGTTGCTTTTAGCTATTTTGATTCAGCATAGGTTTCAAATCTTTAAACTTCTTCTAACTGAATGGCTTAAAGAAACATTAGCTACCTACCTATCCATAACTCCATCGTCGAACTTTTCAGAAATCTTGAATATTTCTCGAACTTACAGAGTACTTTACATTTCAGTTCATTCGAGGAAATGACGTCATAAAATTTTTAAATCATAAACACAAAAGTTACGGACGTTTGCTTCGTACCATGTCGTAGAGAACCATTAACTATGGTTTTCATGGAAATTATTTCATATTGCATCAAACAGTTCACAAATTACGATGGTTTTAAGTTTCTTGAAAATTTTTCTTGAATTCCGAAAGAGAAGAAAAACACTCTAGTGTAATTCTGAAATATTGAAAATGTCCATTGAATTTTACGACTTTTTTAAAGATTTGAAACCTTGCTTTTTGATTCAGGGTTGTTTCTAATATTTCGACAAATATAGTTGAAATAGAAACAAAATTAAATGCGAAGTAGGATAGTAACATAAAACTCACAATTTCGTATCAACAGTCTCTTCACTATCAGTATCTTCTTCATCATATGCTATTTTCATTGAATTTCGTTTCCTTCCTTTGTTTGCTGGTGGTGCTTCTGAAAAAGTGAACGTTAACAACATTTCCAAACCAAAATTATGTTCCAACCAAGGATTGGTTTTCCATGCAGCTGCCTGCAGGCATTTAGGCCAAGAAAGATTCTTTTCACTCTTACCTTCTTATCCTAGGCCTTTTCCAAGTTTTCTTATTGGCACGGACAGAGAAGGTCGGGAGGTATTTGCTTTGTACTGGTCTAGCCTATACATACAAATTCAAGATTAAGGAACTACCTAAATGAAATTGACTGAACACAAATTAGATTTCATAAATTAAATAAAAACTACACATCTCTAAAATTTGCCGAAGTGGCGACTTTTTGACGAAAAATCTTTGCACTTTGAGGAACAAATCAAACATTCATGGATGGATAGGAAAGAAGTTGATTTTAACGGTTACTTTTTCGTAGCTCGAGTGTGGAGGCCACCACCAACCAACCTAAACTGCAGAAAGGCAATCAATCGACACGGGCCTAAAACAATGGTGCTTATTGATTTGCTTGTAGTTTGACAACAGTCTCTTTATAGATGGACAATATAAAGCAAGCATAAAGACTTTAAACAATGTTCAAATAATGCAACTAACCTTCGCCAACAACGGCAGTTTCTGCTTTCTCCTCGTCAAATTCAAAGTCACTTGCACCAGAAGCAGTCTTTGCACTTTGTCTCACTTTCTTCGAGTTAGCTGGCATTTTGGTGTTGAAATTATGGAACAAGCTCGTTAAAACTGAAGTTGATTATCTTTGCAATAAGCAGAGATATTTATAGTTTTCTTTATTTCGATATTTATCTATTTTTAAGCAGAAAAATGTCTTCCAAATCTGTGCTTTCTTCTTGCATGAAATCTGTTGCTATGTACGCGTCATTTTCTGATGATTTTGGCGCGAAAACTCTTAGCCCCAGACCCTTTATCTCTCGATTGCTACTTTTGTCGATATGGGTGCATTCAAGTGGGGGCAGTGGGGGTAACATTGACTGCATACCAAAGTTACATACATGACAACAAGCAGATACATTTATCATATTCCTTATTTAGATGTTTATTCATTTTTAAGCAAATAAATAGCTCCCAAAGCTGAGCATTTTCCGTTCATGAAAACAGTCACGATGTACGCATCATTTGCTGCTGAAATCGCCGTCATTCTCAGGGGGGTACTCCCTAATTTCAATATCAGCGGGGTTCATGCCACATTTCTTTGCCGGACCCCAAACATTGAGTCTAATTTTTGTTGAAGACTCTAAATATTATTATCTACTTCTGAGGCCAACGAGTTTACTGACTGGGTCATGCAATGAATCGCACTAAATTTTACGATCCCCCCCCTCAGCTTTGCAGACTTCAAATGTTGAATTTTTGCCTGTGTTGCTATTTACAGTCCCAAAATATTGATTTGACGTAAGATTTCGAGCCCCAAATGTTGGCACCACGGACCCCCTCGTACCCAATGGGCCGCCATTTGGGGCGAAAAACTCTCGTTTGGCTTGACTGGATCGCAATGTGTCTGGTTCTTGCTCAAGTACACGTATCTTTTTACAAAAAAATAAGAATTTGGACCAGTACTGAAAGCTTTTAAAATCATCAGATTTTCAATAATGTACCTTAAGAATCGACTAGTCTTGTCCAGAAAGCGTCAATAAATGTCCCGTCATCATAACTTTTTAGTATTCACCCCATGTCCATTCCAGAATGTGCCGGTTAGAGTTCCATTTTCAAAATCTAATGTTTTTAGAATCTGCCGACAAAGAATCTTCGTGTGAACGGGAGGCCTATCCATCATATTAATCACCGTTTCTAAAGTATGCCAGCATCGTGTGAATGCTGCCTTAGAGGTTCCATATCAAGCTTTATTTTGCCTAACTGTGCCCCTGTGAACATTTCAAAACAAGGTTTTCTGGAGTCCTGCCTATGTTTAGACATCACCCAAGCACCTTCCGAGTAATATTATACAGGAAACATGTGAAAATAAAAACATGTTAAGAATGTCCTTTATCAAAATGAATAGTTTCTGAAGTTATAGCTTGCCAGTACTGGATTTTCTTACGTTTTTGGCGATGTGAGAGTCGAGTTTCTTATAAGCAGTTTCTCATAACAAAATACGTGTACTTCACTTTTGTCTCATTTGCAACCATCAAGTGTTTACCTCAAAAGTTCGATTGAAAAGCAAAGAATACACAAGATGCCTGGTGTTTGACGTGAATCAATATTGCAGTAAGGCAGTTTTCCTGTCAATGCAGTTAGCTAGCAGATCGAAACCTTACTGCTCGTATTGTTCGGAGATCAAATGTTCTGAGTCCAGTGATCGACGCCGATTGGTTCAGATGTCCGACACAACAGAAAAAGCAACGAAACCCATTAAAACATATTTCGAAACTTGAGTTCTCTCAATTATATAACATTAACTATGATATTTTATTCAAAGTTTTGACTGCTGTGACGTAATGCCACGCCGTCTGGACCAAGAAACTGTCCTACAAAAGAAGCTGCATCGAGATGTATTTTCATACATTTTTTACGAAAGGCTCATTTGCTCGAGTGGTGCTTCCTTCAGTTTTGTGAAAATTCCAGAAAATGTGTAAACGTATCACTTAATTCAGATTCTAAGCTACATTGAGTACCAAACTCTCTAAAAATTTCTATTTTCAATAGAGTCTGGCATTCAGGGTGATTCTATGTATTTCCAATCTAATTTGAAGAAATGGCTAGGTGGGCAAAGCTACAAAAAATGGAGGGATTGTATTTTCAACTGGTACTTTATGACTTTCAAACTCTGATCAGTTTCTAGGGTGCTCCTTGGGGGTTTGCAGCTGACACGGAAACACCTTTAATCCTTTTATCTTCATTTCCAGTAACAAATGCTACCTGCTCGTTCTTCTCTGCTGCCAAGTATTAAATTTTTCCAGCGCTGCTTCTAATTGACCTGTAAGATGCTCCACTAACTGCAATGAAAAGAAAGAGTTTACATTTTCGAGTAAGTGCTAGCTAGAGGGCTAGAGCAACTCTGGCTAGAGTAAATGGAACTTAAAGAACCATTGCTATCCAGAATCCCTTGCAAGCACGCTTTAACTTTAGTTCTAAAATCTAACTGCCCTAGGCGGAAATATCTCTGCCTCCTTCACTTTCCCCCTTTTGACCTAGACTTATGCCTTTCGTCCCTTGTTTCCCTGCGTTCTTTGATTTGTTGATATGACTTGGTCAAAAGGGACTCATAATATTACGCTTAAACAGTGGATCAATCTTTTAAAAATGGCTTAAACAAGTGGGAGTTCTCTTACACTCAACAAAATCGCTTCAAAATCTAGTTTAAAGGGCTCCAGCATTGAGAAGCGAACTTTTAATACAAAGAATGATATTGTCTTTACTTTCAAATTCAATCGCAAAGTGCATAAATTCAAGCAGTAATTTTCCTCCATAGAAGTAAAATAGATCAATCGAAGCTGCGAGATCTCCAGGCTTGCTTTTTGTATGCAACAACAACAGCTGTCTGGATAGTGCATCTTGATTGGTTGAAAGCCAAATTCTAGCAATTTGATTGGTGAAATGGAATTACTCTCAGCGAACCACTTTTTAAGCGTAATAATATGAGTCCCTGTTGACTAAGTGATAACAGCAAATAAAAGAACGCCGGGAAACAAGGGGCGAAATGCATAAGTCTACTTGTGACCCTGTGATAAAACAGTGCACTGCGAAGCATTATGTGCAGGCAGTTAAGGAAGTAGGCAAAGCAACACGTTACGTTGCACGAAAGCACACATTTGATGAGTAAGTTAAATGTTTCTTTTGTGCGCAAAGTATCACTTACATTGTAGCTCCCCTCCGGAATCTTCTGGCTGAATTCATCTATCTTTGTGTCACGAAATTTTTCCAAACAAGTTGCCATTCTTGTGACCTTAAAAATAAAGGAAGCGAATATCTTTCAAGAGAACTGGTGAAGTATCTAACTGGAGCTTTAAGTTACAATAAAACTTTGTCCGTGAGTCACCTCAAAAGATACCTTTTATTTCAAAACTGCATCAATTTGTTCGTTCTGAAACGGGGATTTACGTAAAGTTTCGAGAGAAATCAAAAGCATGCAAAGCAAGCCCCTGCTACACTGCATTTCTGCCGTCTATAAACCTACCTCAAATTAGCTTCTATTCCTGACGTTATTTGGCATTTTGGACATGCAATTTTCAGCTGAAAATTCTCCAAACAAGTTACACCAGGCATCGTAATCCTTTTCAAAAATTGAGCAAGAAAGCATTCTTCCTAAATATAATTTAACGATACAACATCACGTCAAGAGGTCAGCTATTCGTCGGGATCCTTCAGGTGAAAATTGTAGCGAGAATTTCGCCGCAGGGCCCTAATTCTGTACCAGAGATTGTACAGATTTGGGCTGGGCATGGGCATAATTTCTTCAATTTCTGTCCAGGATACACACAACTTCTGGCCGAAGGCTTGAATGTAGGGAGCTCATACCGGGGAGATTCACACCTCTGGTCTGAGGAGAGATTTTGTTTAATTTTTCAACGTGGAAATCAGTGGGGTAGAATGCACCGGGATACTTAGACGGGGGTATAAAAAAGTTGTAAATTATGACTACCTTCTCTTCTAATTGTGGTGTCTTGATCGGAAAGCATGACCAAAAATGACGTAATAATTCAGACAGTGCTCGATATTGTTGTTTCCATTCTTGTTGAGTTGCCAAAGCCACGTGATCTGTTCAAGAGAATAAGATGACTTGTATTTTAGATACCTGTCATAGGCACACTGCTAACCATGATCCTTAGCAACCCAAAATTCACTTCAGTATTCGGTATATGAATTCCTTTCAATGACCTTAATGTATTACGGAAACCGGCATGCATTGCGACCACTTACTTCTTGTCTTGGATTACATGGATGATTCCATTCAATTCAAGTCCTATGTGTAAACGGCCTCCGTCACCAAAGAGTAAAAAAGCGATGATTTTGCAGTTTTTTGAGAGGTACTGCCACACAGGTATTTTATGTTTTTTCCAAAATGAAAGCGCTCTTGTGAAGCCAAATCACAGTACTTCACAAAGGAACAAACCTTAGTTTAGGTATTGTTCTATAAACTATTAAAAAACAAAAAATTAATTTCTCTTCTGCCTGCTCATCGGATATAAGTGGATTTTTAACGATCATCTTTTTAATGGCTTGGGTGAAGCCATGAAACAAACTGCAGAGAACCACTAAAGACTTAAGGACGAACAACGGACATTTGTGTAAAATGATGGTGTTTAAGGATCTATTTACAGTTTGGTGATAGAGTATGCCAGTGAATCTGGAGATGCACTGAAGCACTGCTGACTTGAGCGACATTACAAAAATCATTTTTATGCAGCATGAAATTAGGCCACAGTTATAAATAGGCTGTAGTGCATCTTGGTTGTCCATGAATCTTTTATACTGATAACTTACGCGAAGAGCTTCCTCTTAATGACATATTGACTAATTTGCTTCCAGGGGATATTTCCGATAAAGCAGCACAAGCATTTTCTGAAGTGAGAACCTGGTAAAGAAAGAAAGATCAATTAGCTAACTCTAAAAACGGTTTAATCAATAATAATTATTAGCCTCTAATAATTATAAGCCAATTAAGGTCGCTTTCTTTTGGACCAATAAGCGAAGTACCTTGCCGTTAAAGTTCTATCTAGCCCCCCAGTATTGCTTGTTTGATTTCGACGGCTCCAGAGAGGAAAGACACAAGATTGCGTTTAAGCACAAGATCAAGAACAATTTTTTTCGAAATATGCTGAGAGAGAAAAAAGACATATGCGTTCTACTAAAACTGCGCATCTTTTCTCACATTCATGATATGGCCTTGCCAAATCATGCTTTATCCAAAAGCACATACAAATATAATTTTTGGTAATAATTTCGACAAATGGAGAAATGAAAAAATGTATGACGAGAGCGAGTCTCGAATTCGCGACCTCCTGCCATTGGTCGAAATTATTGTAAAAAATTAATGTTATAAATTCTACCAACTACAAATATAATGTTTATAATTTTTGCAACCACCTCTACGGGGACCATCATGGAAGTAAGGTCAACTCGATCTTTTAATGTTATCCCTGCCACTTTAATTAGGGGTGTTTTCAACTATTACATATCAAATTTGCCATGTAAGTTTTATTGTAAATATTTTACTTATATATCTATCTATTCTTCTTTTTTCCTTTTGACCATTGCAAATTTTTTTCATTTTGTGGGAAATTTTTACCTACCTACCCAAGAGATGAAAGGCATCATTTGAGAAGGTTCATTTCAGAGGGGGTTTAGCACAAATAAGAGCTATATAAAGCCTTCTCTGTACATGCAGTAAAATTTTAGGATGTCACGAGAAAAACAATACCGTTGATAATTCCGGCCTCCAGTTTAGGACATTCTCTTGCAATATCATGAAGTTGCTGCTGCTGCGTGTATCTTGATTGCTCAAATTGTTCATCTGAAAAGAAAGATGAAATGTCAGTCAGGTACAGCCAGGCCATTGCAGGGCTGGGATGAGCTGAGCCGGGACAGAGCATTGTCGTCTGTTGGACTTTCTCACCCAGAGGGGACAATTTTATCCAGAGCCTCGGCATCTAGGGGGTCTTGTAAAGTAATATTTTAACATTTAGACTGCAGAAAATGCTCTGTAAAAAATTTCTAAGATAATCTAAAAGGTGTGATCGAAAAGGTCTTCTGTGGGAGTACTTCCGGACTCCCCTGTCTTCTGACTGCTTCACTTGCGGGGGCCCCATTTCGCAATTTGTCCCTGGGCCTCCAAAACCTCTCGGCTGCCCTACTGTCCCTTGAGGAAGATCCACCTCCTACTTCCATGTTCTCAAAGGTCACATCAAGATTACAAAATTTAATAAACAAATGAAGCGAATCGCTTCCAATATTTTCGAGATTATTAATCCGCTAAGAATACTTACGATTCCATTACCAATTTTGCCAGCACTTGGTGCAAATTTATCAGCATCTAAAATTTTCAATGACTGCACTTCTTTGGATTTTTGTTGTTCAAGATCATCATACTCGATCGCCTCTTTTAACTTGGCCTATAAAGATGAGCAAAAGGTCCTAGGATTATTTTAGTAACGAAACTTCGAGCCACAGCAGTATTATTAAATTTTTGTGTGCAGTAGACGACGCAGCAACCATTGGGAATCAATGTTACAAGAAAGCAAAGAAAGCAAGTTATTTTTACATTACATACTCAAAAGTAGTAAATCATACTCAATAGAAGCGACATATGGAATTGAGGTAAATAGGATTATGGATACCTTTTTAGCATCTGATATTTTCTTGTCATCTTCATTTTTAGCTGAATCAAGGGGCCTTTGAAAAATAGCGGTGAATTTAAAAGCAGTTGTTGTAAAAGTCTTGAGCTCTTTTTCAAAATAGCAACGCATTTCAATAAACTAATAGTGGCAGTCCACAGTCGTATTTATTCTGTCATTGCAATAATTGCTGCGATACAAAATGACTTGATGATAGTTCAGACAGGAGAATAACCTAAACGAACCTAAACGAAAATTGCTTCCTTTGTTCTCCATTAATCGAACAGGAATAGACCTTTTAGCTATTCTGCAAAAGAGTCTGGATCGAGCGATATTTTTATACATTTTTATACACGAGGCTCGACTGAGTGGCGTTAGAGCTTCTATCAGTATTGTGCACATTCGAAAATTCTACTAAATGTAATGAAATATCGTTCGATCCAGCTTCTTTTTCAGAATAGCTAAAATGTCTATTCGGCATCCAAATGTCGATACCGTCTTGTCTGATCTCATCTCTATGTTTCGGCTGCATGGCCCCTTTTAGTCGTGCAAATAGTCGTGAAGAATGGATTCTCCCCTCCCCCCCACGTCAGGCTCTGTCTTTCTCATCGCATAAGTAAGTTTGTGTTTGTTTCTAAAATAACTGGGGGTATGTTAAAAGCTTACAAGTAGCAATGGATCCCAGAAAAACGGTTAAAACTGACTCAGAAATTGAAAGAAAAACGGGCGCATTTACCCCTGCCCTCTTTGATACTTTACACCAGGGAGCGCCGTCGGCGCTCCCTGCTTTACTCCATCTGTCCCGGTAGAATAAAAAAGTTGAAAGAACGAGGGCAGAGAGAGATCTAAAAAACCAACCTCTTAGTGGATGCTTTCAGCACCATTAAACTTTGATGATTGAATTTGCGTATGAGAGGCACTCCACTTGTTTGCTGTGGTCGGTTTAGGCCCTGCCCATATCCCTGAAAGAAAGTAAGTCACATCTTATCGAGTGGCAAAATATGAAAACATTGTCACAAAGACTGGAGGCATGACCCTGTACTAGTAAGTCTGAAAAAGTGTTGACATTTCAATGATCCGCAAACTTTGATTTGTTCTTCATCTTACAAAGTTTTTCGTTTCTGATTTTTTACCTGTCAAATCTAAGAAAGCTATATACAAGTATTATAATTCAATTGTGGCAATCATAGCGGGAAATGACACGCGGCCATCGAGCTTCCACCATGAATGACATCGTTTCTGGTTTTACCAAGGCCAAATCATCTTCAGAAATAATAGCATACAGCAAGAGACAATAATAACAAAGTGGTATTAGCCAAAAGTTTTTCCGACTGCCGACCAAGTAGGCCCAAATTTGATGGTGAACAAGACTTGGTGCATGTCCACCAAAGAACTTAAATGTTTTGATATACCTCTTCTGAAATGAATTCATTGTCTGTTAAATCCAATAAAGGGTCTTCAAATTTCTCCAAATTTTCCCTAAGTTGTTGTTGTTCATCCTTCTCTGCACATTCCCCAAAAAGATCTTTTGATGTTTTCGAAGTTGTGTATCTGTCTCTGTGAAAATGACGTGATCGGAAAAACTCTGTCCAAAATTTCTCTTCCGACATCTAGAAAACAGAAACCATAGTTAAAATTTGCCAAGATGATAAACATCAACTTGGCACTTTGATTCTGGAAAATTGCAAAAAATATTTTGTTTTCCATAAAGGTGTTCCAATTCTTTATCTTCTGGGTTTAAAGCCAAATTTCCACTCACCAAAATTTTCTGCGCGGATTGGAAATCTGTTGTTACGAGAGAAAAATCGCTTTGAATTTGAATAAAAGAATACACGTGATAGACCTCATATTGTGTTAAATTCCAACTGCTAGGTAAATTCTTCCGAGTGGAAACCAGTCCAATGATGTTTCATACTTTTAATTAGACACACCTCTAATACTAAGGCGAGAAAACAAGAAAAAAATGCGACGTATACTTGAGCTTTCACGGTGAATTCAGAGCCTTGGAAGTGTATAGCATTAAAAAAAACTCAACATTTTAGGCATGCAGTTGCTATCAAGGGCAGCGCAAGCCCTGAAAAAATGGGGCGGACATGAGATAAAATTGATTGCCAGAAGGTATACCTAATTTTTTAAAATCGCTTTTGCTTTGGAACAAATACTGACCTGAGAAAACTGGGGCAGATATGTCAGTCCACACGGAGGCACCACCCTTGCTTGTGATCAATTCATTCATTTTGAACATCTATGTTGCTAATGTTAATAAAGTCATTTACTAATCATATTTTCATTTATCATCATTATATTTTAGGTCTTCCAGAGGTCCTCCCTTTGATTTACAGAAGGATTAATCAAGCTCACATCCACCGATTTGCAAAAAGTTGCATCTGATCTTAATGCAAATAAATCAGATCAGACTGATGGGGATAGGGGGGTGTCATTGTTCCTGTACTCCAAAAACCTTTATCAAAGTTTCAATAGCTTACAAAACAAACAGTATCATACCTCATGTGGAACTGATGATTCATACTTCCTCTGCACTGAAAGAATAAGCAGTGTTACGTTTTATGAATCCATTAAATGTATAACAAAGATGCAGGTTTTCCCAGCCTAACCTACCTGGTAAATCAATCTTTATCAAGATTATTAAAAACCTGACTTCGAATGCACATTTATACTTGTTAGTCACCTGATACCAACAAACAAGATAGAGACACCAATATGGATTTTCTGTAGTAGAAATTGCAGATCAAAGTGACATATCATTTGCTTCAATGACAGAAGATTTTACCTGCAGGGTATGTTTTGAAAATGGCCTCAATGCTGTCTGCAGTTAGATTAAATTTCAGTTCATTGCATCCATGCATGTCTGGTCTGATTTCAGCCTGCAGGAAAACAAGAGAAGAACATTGAAAGAAGAGAAAGGAAATTTCTAGTCACTCTCAAGTCTGGAAAGTTCTGGAATCAATGGGGTATATACATGGGAAATTCCTAATCTGGTGAGCAATCTGGTGAAACAAATACGTTTTTCTAACAGCAAGGAATGGAATAATGCAAGAATCATAATGGTATCAAAAATGAGCAACACCACGCAAGTCACTATATTTAAGGAAACACAACTTCATACATGATAAAGGAAATTCAAAATTAATCAATTGGGTCTGGAATATGAAGGTTATCACATTGTTTTTGGGTTTTAAAACTAATAAGCAAGGAAGGATCTGTCTCTTCCTGGACATGAGGACATTAAAATTGGATTTTCAAAGAATAGAAACACAACTAGAAAGACTTAAAGACACTTCAACAAACAAATGAATCTACAGTAATTGTGATACCAAACAAGAGTAGGCTACACTTACCAGAAACCCAGATGATATTCCAGTGTCTTGTCTTGCACCTTTATCTTGTTCTTCCAAATTCTGAAAGCAATAAGTGAATTTTGTTCAGCCTAATAATTGGACAAAAGAATTAAAAATTTTGCAAAAACTTGTCCACAAAATTTAACTCTTAACAAACTTCTCCTGAGCCTCCTTTGGGGGTGTTGTGTTCTGCAACTGTGCAATACTATGATGTTGCAGCCAGAACTGTCATGTGGACTGGGTCTTTGAGCAGCGTGAGTCCCACTACTTGAACCACTTTCTAACAATAACAGATATTTGAATAAAGAAACCATGTATCATGAGGGATCACACACTCAAGGAGGTCTTGGATCACAGACTCAACAAGCTTGTCCGCATTCCCAGCACACTGCATATTCATTTTCCATTTGATAAAATGAAAGAAAAAATCCTTCTGACAATTCTCCCAGTCACTCATTGCTCCAAATAGCAATCATTGCTTGAAAATAAGCAATTCATCTTCATATGTATACATAATGGGGCCCCATGAGGGCAGGGGGTGGTAGGCCCCAGTTGCTGGAAAAATTTTGGAAATCATCCTCGCTCAGGCAATAATCTGCTCCTCGCCAGGAAGCAAAGTTTGTAAACAATCAAATTTTTGTTGAGCAGCCTCCCTTGATTTTTCTTCTGATACTACTGTATCTTCAACTACTTTGAGAGAAACTCATCGTCCATCTTCAACTATATATTTAGAGAAACTCAACATCCTTTTGTTTGGTTTTAAGAATTGGGCTTTATCAATTTTGGTTCCATTGCTGCAAAAAAACTCACTCAGTAAAGACCACTTTACAGTAGTTTCATTGTTCAAAAAATAACTCACAATCTTCCTGTTCTCCCAGAATTCTTCAGCTGTTATAATACCACCTTTTACCAGATCTTTATATAATTGGTATAAATCAGGATTTTCTTTCAGCATCCTAGGTTCAGAAGAAAATCACTCAGTTTTCATTTAACAAAAAGTATCGTACTTCAGTCACATATTATTTTTAAAAGAAACTGCTCTTAAGAAACCTAACTCACAGATTGCCAAAATAGTTAAGGAACCCCAGCACTGGGACGATATAACTTAAGAAACATTTTTGCTTTGATAAGGTAAGTCTTTAGCATAGTTTTATTTTATTTTCATTTGTTTCCTGTCTCCTGTTACTCAGAAGGTACCTGGGCAATGTATCAGCCCAGGTCAAAGTTGATGTCAAACCTTGTTTTTTCTTCAATCTCCCTGTTGACTTTGTTTCTATGAGCAGGGATCAGCTGTGCTAGAAGATTTTTCACTTCATCTCTCTGTTTGAATTGATGATCTCGTCCTTTTGGCGATGAAAAATGGAAGTTGGATGACTTTTCATCACGGAGCATTATTTGTAGTTGAACTTTTGAACTTGAATCTGGACTGATCCGTTGCACTGAAAAAAGAAACAAGAGAAATCTAATTCAGTCCAATCCACTCATCACTTCTCTTTAAGAAAAATTTACTTTCTGTATGTAGGTAAGCAAAGCAAACATTTTAGATTTGGACAGTCAAGTGCAGCAGCAGCCCCCTCGTGACAGAAAAGCAAAAAGGGCGAGGGAATCATTATTTAGACGAAATAATTGCATCAAAAGTATGCCAAGGCTGTGCAACTGAGGTCTCGGCGAAGGTCGCCTAACTTTCCACACTGACTGGCCATCTGACCGCACTCCTGAATCCTAAAATTAGGCCGTAAGGCCACAATAAGAAAGAAAACTGCAAAAATGACTGATAATTACCCTTGATATCTGCATAATGACATTCAAACTTTGGAGTTTCAGCACCTTTTTGTATCCAGACAAGTTTGTTCTTCAACAATCGTAAACTTCCTTCGATTTTCTTGAATTTTACATCGTTCTTGACTTCAAGGAGTAGCTTCGAATCGGCCATCTTGAAAACTTATGCGAGAGTGTTTTCGTTGCTGTTGTTGCTGCATGTGTCCAAGCACTGATCTGTGTGTCCAAGAGAGAAGATTGGGTCCCAGGGAAAATATTTCCTGTCAGTACCAAAATTTCACCAGCTTCCAAAGAAAATTCGTAAAACCGTAACATACGCAAATTTAGGTCTACCTTATGAGATTTGCCACCATCTCATTCAATTTGTCGTAGCTGGAAAATAGCAGGAAAATCTTGGTGCTCCAGACGATACAGGATTGAAAGCTCTGAAAGCTTCGGCTGGGACAACACAAAAAGATACTTTATGGTCTGGTAGTGCTAGAAAACTGACTTTTGGGGTATTTTAAAACCTGTGGTCATGAGAAAAAAGAAGCAAGTGATTTAGGTCCAATAGCTAAATTTAAAACAGAATCCGAATAATCAACCAAAGTGTATCATTCAGTACAAAGTCCTACCGCAAAAGGAAGCTGTGGAAACTATGTTCATTACGGATTTTTAACTTTTACTTTCGTATATCATCCATGAAACAAAAGAAGCTGGGAAAAATATATCATTTGACAAAACTTTTTGAGGTAGACAACAGTCAACAAACATTTTACGAAGCATAATTTGAAGTCAAGAGAAAGCAAAAAACAAGAAAGTTTTGGTAAAAACCGATTTATCGTTTTCCAAATTCACCATTCGGTAACAAATATACAATCGATGTACTTATTATTGTAGTATTATCATAAACAAATTCTTCCAAATAATTCTTTTCATAAATCTCTCTACAAATACATACAACACAACAATCTAGCATCTTCTCAAAATATCTCACATAAAATTTCTCCACACACGAAAATAACAACCTTTTTATCGAAGTAAATTTTTACAATAAATGATTTAAATTTGACTTGTATTTACAGTGTGTTTTGATTGAACGGAAAATCACAAGATTTTGAAAATCATTTAGCTATAGTGGTGTAACAATCAACCTGAATTCAGAAATCACAAAGAAATATACATCACAATACCATTACTTCTTAGCTGTAAAAACAGGCTGCTAACAGAGTATCTGAAGACTATTGCCCACGGTTTTTAGAATCAATATTCGTTTATTCTGTATTTGGCCCCCTTCATTCATCAGCCAATCACAACACCTTATTCGCAAAACACTCAAATCTAATTGGAGCGATACAAGACAGTTCCTTGAGATTTCGGAACTGAGCGGCCGATTTCCGTCAGCTAAATTTTTATGATCTATTTGAACATGTACACTATTGAATAATATGCTTGCTAATATTATGGCCTTGATGCCCAGAGAGCAAGTGGCCTCTCGACGGGACAAATTTTTGTAAAAATGATACCCTTGGCTATACTACTTTCTACATAAAAAATACAATGGGTTGGCGTTTTCTAGACAAAACCTGCCAAATTTTTGCATTCTCTGGACCAAAAAATTGGCTTTCTTTACAGGAACTGCCGAATTTTGACATTTCTCAGCCAAAACTGCCAAAAAGCATATCCTTACCCACACTTAAATCGATTGAAACTGCCAATAAGTATACCCCTTGGCTAGACTTGAAGTCCGAAAAAATACCGTTGCGGGCAGCAAATACCCAGGTACCTGTACTATGGGAGAGCCCCCCTCCCCGTTGGTTTAAGATTGTTGAGACGGAGATAACGTTTCAAAACCGCTAAGATTATGATCAATGTACAACCCTAGAATAAAGCTTCAAAAATGTACTCCATTCCTCTGTTAGCAGTATGTATTTCGACAGCATTCTTTGCTCTAAAAAATTCCTGACCCAGCAGAAATATGTTACAATTTCATTTAGTTTAAAATCATAATCAGATGTAGATTATCTCATTCTTTAGTTGAATATATGAATGCTGCAAATGATTCCCTGTTTAAAAACATATCAAAGGCTGTGTGTTGTATGAACAGCGAACCAGGGATTCCAGCTGAACCAGAAAAGTATTCCAAAATTTCAAAATTCATAGCACCAACAATTCTTGATGCATTGGAATGACTTGAGTTCTGGTTGATAGCTAAGAAATTGAAATAGTTTTCTACATTTTGTCATGTTTCGATGATCGCTGGAAGCACAGTAAATCCCTGCGTATGAGAACTTACTTTTTTGAGAGCCAGGCTGAAATTGGTTCTTATTTCAAAGGTACTAAGGCTAATTTCAAGGTATAGATGTTCTTATTTGAAGGGTGCCTCATGTATTTCTCTTGAGAGTCTCACAGAGATGTTCAGCTCCATTATTTGTTTTGGAAGCGTTCTTATGGACATAACAAGTAATTGGGCAGGAGAATGAAACTTTCAAAGCCATCTGGGACCTCAATGACCTTAATAACAGCAATCAAAGATCAACTTTGCAACCCCTGCAATAAGAACCAATGTTTCATTAAACTGAAACAGGTTCTTAATTGCAGGGTACATAATTTAGGAAAAACAGCCTCTAGGTTCTTATTTTGGTAGGTTCTTATATGCGGGGATTTACTGTATAATAGAGGAATACCGCGTCAATTAAACTTTATGAAATTTAATGGTTGCAAAATGGCTGTGTTTTTTTCATGAAGTACTGTGCAACATGCATGCAAGAAGATTGCTTGTGCATTTATGATGTTTTTGCCAAAAACATGGCAAAGGATTTAAGGACAAAAGTTTGCTCACAATACTCAATCAGGTAGACTCTTGCAGATTTTTAGAGCAAGTTCTTCTAGACACTGGTAACCTTCTTCACACAACACACTGCTTGTATCTTGTAATAAATTAACTAACTCATTTCATGTATTGTACAAACTCTCCCTCTTTTATCAGAAATTTATACGTAAACCTACCTGGTTCCTTCTTCAAAATGTTCTTACTATAATAAAATCGAAGAGCTCTGCTGAATTTGTCATATGTCATTGGCTTCTTTCGTTTATGCATTCCCCACATCTCGGCAACTTTATGATGATCGATCAACATGAAAACCCTCTCTTCCTTGTTTTTCCAAACGATTAACTTCCGGTATCGTTCGTCGGCCAGAAGTAGTTCCAGGAATTCGTACAGGTATCGAACAGGCAGCCTCACTGGCTCTAAGGAACGAGGAAAGAAACAGACAGCTATAAGCGATAGAGTTCTTGATCAGAAAAAGTGGAAGAACAACACTAATGGAACTAGCTAATCGATCTAGTTAGATCTATTTTGGCCAATCAGGCAATCAATCCACCTAGATATAGGCTCTTGAAAAAACAGCAAAATGGTCTTTTAACCAGTCAATCTATCGGTGACCCATCAATCAATCAATCAATCAACCACAATCAATCAATCACTCAAAGAATAAATAAATAAATAAATAAATAAATCAATAAATCAATCAATCAATGAATCAATCAAATTATATGCCCGACTTACCAATATCGTCGTACACCGAGTTTTCTGGAGGAGTCTGTGTTGCAACTGTGGTGACCACTACGGAGGAAGATAGATACTTTCATATTCTCCATCATCATTTAATGCTGTGACAAAGAGAAGATACAGATGCGGAGAAGTCAACACCACCTCTTTTGAGCATATTCCAAAGAAACATAAAGCGATCCAAATGATCTATCGTGCAGAATGGAAGATGAAAGCTTGGAATAAGTTTGCGTTCATTTTTGAAAGTTACGGCTAGGTATTCGCAATAATTCCCGCTGACTGATTAAATCCCTACAAAACCTTCACTACCCCAGACCCATCACCATGATTAAAATGAAAAAGCGTGAATAAGACAAATGAAACCCTCCTTACTTTTTCGCTTCTTTTTTGGTACCACATCGACGGCTGTTGCATTCGCAATGACATTTTCGAATGAAAAGTTTTGCCCAAGGTTGATATACGCTCCAAGGTCTGAAAAATTGGAAAGAATTGTAAAGTCGGATTTAAATTTCGATTCACTCTTCAGCCTTAAGGTTTCCTCTAGACTTGCTCCAAGTCTCGTCCGTTCGTTATTCTACTCTCCCGAATAGCGAACGGACGAGACTTGGAGCAAGTCTAGGTTTCCACGGAAAATTTACGAACCTGGAAAACTCCTTGGAATTGACCTCTTAAAGTATCTTGGTAAAAAGAAATCTTTATGCAGTCCGTTTGTTTAGAGTGAAGGAATCTGGTTTATTTGGTCGTATCTTCCAAACCTTAGTGCAACAGTCTTGCTCTGTTCTTAGCAAAGCTTGAATTGCAAATGAAGGTTAAAATACATAAACATTGTTTGTCACTGGGGAGGGGGTAAGTGGGTACGAATTTGAGAGATTTGGACCAGAGTTGTAGCGATCGTTGTAATCAATAGACGATAGGCCTAAATATGGTGTCAGGAAATATTTAGCGTGGTCCTTTGTGTTTCAATGAACTTCAATTGATCGGAGTGGTTGATTGACACAGATGATAGAAAACTCCTTGACGCCATATTCATTGCGGAGGAGCATTCTGTTTGCGAATATTTACTGTGATAAACGGTTAATTGTAGTGATGAACTAATACGTAATTAAGACATTGATTGGCTTATTTTAGATGCATGTGAGCGCTTGCGCATGTGTTTTTGGAACGACTATATATTTGCATGCAACTGTTTGCTCCATCTCGTTTCGGCTAGCTCGGCCGTGAGCAGACGCATGTTTCGAATGAGAATGGATTTATCGAACGAAGTCAGAAAGATGGTCCTCTAAGTCGATAAAGCCTAGTGATCTTGTGTTCTTCCTGGATTGGTGTGATATTTGAGCATGTGGATTGACGTTTCTGCATTCAACGCAAATGTCGCAAGTTCCTTGCTCAGTTCAGTTGGTAGTATAGAAAGAGAGGCTACAATGTAAGAGAGGCTACAATGTAGTAATACTGGTTCACCTGTACGAATGACAGCATTTGCGATTTGCTCGGCAGCAGAATCATTTTCTTTCGATTTTTCTTCGTTTTCGTTATCATCTTCATCATGTTCCGAGGTGACTTCTTCTAGCTCACATTTCACGTCTAAACATGAAATATAAAGAGAATTTAGTGAAGGCAAGGGTGAAGTGGCAGGTTTTAGCGCCAAGCACTGGGATCACAGAAAGTGCCAATCGGATCCAGGATGCCTTATCATAACGCTCAAAGGGCGGGGCTCTACCGGGTATCGAGCCCTGTCCGCCTGATTGTTCTGGCTGCAAAATCAGATGATTACTCGCTACTGCAACACCGTCAACGGTGTGCACCAATTTCGTTTTTGGTAGACTTGAAAAATTCTAAATTGAAAATAACAAGGAGATTTCAAGTAAGATAACTAACTTTTACTATGTGAATAGCATAGGTATTCTGCCTTTAAATCCAATGCCTACATCTCCGTGGAGAAGTGATTGAAATTTGACAACAAAAATGTACCTACGGCCGGAATAACTCATCGACCTCACTTTGCAATAACTGAAAAAATTCTTCATCGTTTTCGAGTGTTGTCTTCAAATTGTGTCACTAGAAACCAGTTTTCAAATTCTGCTTGCATATGTGACCATGGTTTTAGACTTTATATTGTATCAATTTAATTTATAGAGCATCGAAATATTAACCCTGAGAAACACTTTAATAATAGCAAGATCCATTTGAATCGACATGGCGATCCAGATTTTGGAAAACAATTTGTTGATGGGATGCAGAAAGCACAGTGATTGACTCAAAGAATCGTCAGATGTAAAATTTAACTTAGATTATGATGATAGGTCTTCCATTTCACTAATCCGTTGTCGCGTTATCAATTCAGGCAAAAAGCGAGACTACAACATGTAATCGAGTCTAGGCAAACATCATAAGGACCCTGGAGATGACAAAAGCTCTCGGGGGGAGGGGGGGGGGCGACGTTCCGAGATATATTTGATGTTACCTTCGATGCTTTCTGTTGGTGTTTGGTCATTATCTACTGTCTGTCCTTCCATATCCAATACGCATTCAAAGTTTCTGTCTAGAAATAAAATTCTGAATTGATTTGTGTGGAGCTGCAAATTTTTTGCCCCTTATGAATCTAAAGATTTGTGTAATATAACGACTAGACTGGGATTCGTACCCGGGACCACAGGTTATGTGCGCCCAGTAAGACAAAGATCAAGCAAGATTGGCGCCAAAAGAGGCATGATGGAACGAAAACATGAGCAAAATGAAAGAGGCACAAACAACACCATTGATAGGATACTGTTCTTGTAACAGCATACCCTCGTTTACGAAAAATTAGGAACGAGCTCCCCTTAAATTGATATTACTTCTATGGATCAGATGAAGAAAACTTGACAAGAAGCAGGACAGCAGAAGGCTACAATCTACGGGCATTTCATTAATTCAAAAAAAAGAGGATAAAATTTTTTCAGGACAAAGGGAGATCTGTCGGACTTTTGTTGGATTTTTCTTGAAGCAAAAAGATTTTGTCAAAGGTGTAGGAGACTTTTTGGAAGTGAAATTTCCCTTGGCTCTAGAATCAACGGGAGGCATACAATATTACCTGTGGCAGAAGACAAGAAGACAGATGGCGCAACTGATCCAGTGTACACCACTGCAACAAAAGAAGGGGAAATTTAGTTGCAACATTTGACTATGATTTGACATAGAAACCTCACAGTTACTTTCTTTGAAGCATACAGAAATAACCTCTATGATCAGTGAGATAATGTAACATGGTATAAAAAGGAAGTGCTATTAACAAGGATGATGGCTGGATCAGGGCATAGTCAGGGCTTGTGTAATTGGTGTAATAAGGCTAAACCTACATGGCTCGCTCTGTGCAATGTATCGTACACCAACAACATCTTGCGTCATCAAAGATGGATACCAAGACTGTAACGATGGTAACGGTGAATCAATTGTAGGGTCCAGTAAGAAAGGATTTTGCACTTGGAACACGTGGTTTACGCTGTCCATCACTGAGAGCTGCAACGAAAAGGAAAAAACAACAATTATAGTTTTTACCTATCCTGAGAAGATATTTTTTTTATATTGATATTAAATATTACAAATAACAATATTACTTTCTACCATACAAAATTTCTAATTACTATACTACACTACAGGGACGATACCATGGGGTGCGAAAAGATAATGACTACCCCATGACCAATAAGAAAACACGCAACATTAAACTGACAAACAGCTACACTACGATTTAAGACCTAATGGATAATGTGCTAGTTTCTGTTTGACATTAGATGTCTGGTCAGGGCTTCAGATAAATAACATGTAGTCACGAGAACAAGTCGTTCCGTGAAGTTGAAAGATGGTAAGACTGCCTGGCATCTAATGTGAAACAGAATTACAAAGAAAAAGAACATTTACTTTAAAGGACTTGGTGGCTGCTTGGTACGGACGTTGCAAATGATTTTAATCAAAGCGACCAGTATCGTGGATGAAGCGCAAAGTCAATTCAAGTATATTTCTGTTCAATTCAGTAGAAAGGTCTTGATCACCATATAATAAAAGCTGTGTCAAAGAATCATTTGAAAGATCGGCAATTTGCCTAAATGGTCGTATTAATTCAACAATTCCAGCGAAAAGATCCCGAAGATATGGATCGAGCGATACTTTCAAACATTTCGTAAAATTTTCAGAATAGTGATATCCATCTTTCGCATAAGAATGTTTTAAATATCGCTCGATCCAGACTCTTTAAGAAATGTCGCTCAATCCAGACTCTAAATAGGTAATAGAAAAAAACAGACAGACGATGAGGCTAAGTACCCTTGCGGGATTTATCACGCAGTGGATAGTGAGAGAGCTTTCAACACACAGCAACGACACTGATATGTTTCAAAGATGGTGTGGTGAAGGTGAAGGTAAAATCGCGGTTCTTAGCGCCAAGTGCTGGGATCGCAGAAGTAGCTAAGCGCTAATCGAGTCCGCAACCCTTTTCCATGACGCTCAAGTGGTGGGGCCCTACCGGGTATCGAACCACTCAGCCTGACTGTTCTGGCTGCAAAGTCAGAGGATTACATCACTGCGCCACAACACCTTCAATCAGGGTATAGTCAGGGTCAGGGCTTAAAGCGAGCTCAGGTGAAGCTTTTATTTACCACGTAAAATTAGTGAGAGAGATTACCTTACCTTGTTCAACTGAAATGCCGAACTCAGTTCAGTAAAACCAGGTAGCTGTGTTGACGTCATCTGGGGGAAATAAAATTAAAATTCTTTGTGGTAGCGTGTGATACTCTGATAGATACTAGTTTATGTTGCTGCCCTGCTTAATTTGGTTAAAGTCTGACACAGGGATTTGACGAAGGAAGGCCGCAAATGCGGGAGTTTCAGCCGAATCTGTAGGTATTGTCAAAGCATTATATCTTCGAATCCGAGTAAATCTTTAGTTATCAAATCGTAGAATTTGCTATTGCAAAAGCAAAATGGGCCTAAGTTTACGGTCACCCACGTGTGCTAGAAAATCGGCCTTTCGTCCAAGTTACTCTGAACGTCCATGACGTCATCAATGGGTCGTCCTGCGGCCCTGCAAAGAGGCAAAAACTGTCGAGGCATGCAAGCGAATGCGGGCAAATGCTGTAATATCAAACGTGTATGCATGCTTAAGAAACCTTACATGCGAACAGTGAATAGACATGTTAGGCATGCCGATGGCCACCTGCTTACCGACTTGGAAAAGTCCACTACCTTACAGGAAAGGTCATAATCTCGTCTCGGTTGTCATCAAAAGATAAAAATACCTGCACAGAATCAGCGTTTGCATGACGGGGCTTGCTTGTAAGGGGTTTGTCAATGTGAGCACATCCCTAGGAAGCCCAATGCTCGTCAAAGAGTCTGCTTTTCATGAATATGCACCTTTCTGTCGAACGTATTGCAAAATCCAGATGGGCCGCTGACATTTAACAGCCGTTGTTGTAAGAAGCTAAAAATATTCTTCCCGGTGGAGTCACCATTTCATGAATATTTGACTGAAATATTTATTTATAAATTAGCAAGTACTATCCAAACATCGATGACTGCTGAATATTTAGGGCAAAATCTGGAACACGCTTTCCAGACAAACATTAGAACTGAATCATGCAAGTATTGTGACCTAAATAAAGTGATACAATTTCCTTGGCCTGGATTAGAATCAGAATAGACATGTTCAAATTGCAATTAAACCTGAATTAGTTTTAATCACATGATTTTCATCATATGACTAAATCCTTTGCCTGTTCAGTGGAAAGTTAACGCCGCTTTCTCTGTCAGGAGCTCTGTTACAAAATAGATACACGCGAAATTGTCCTTGCATTTGGGCGAAATGTATATGATAACAACTCGCGGATTGAACAATAAAAATCTCTGGAAGTAAAGAGGAAGTTAGATCAGTAAAGTGAGCCAGAAAACCTTTTCTTCCTACCTTGTTCAGCTTCCTAGTTTCTTCCTCTTCCGACTTGTGTCTTGTCAAGGACGCCTTGTGTTTGGATGATAGGCAGATTGGCCACCAAAAGGCCAGTGAGACCGCGTTCCTTGGTTCAGACACATACTGAGATTCAAACTTTCATGTCAGTCATTACTATTGTCATATACGACGGCTCATTTTAGCGGGCAACAGCCGCTTTTGGCTTTGGCAACACTCACAGCATTTTTGCCATTGACAGAAAAGCTTTCGCATGTAATCCTGTCATTTGACACAATTTCGAAAAACAGAATTCTGGATACTGCATCTTAAGACGAGCGCAGTGTCAACCAGGTGATATGATACGACTCAATCTTCTTCGCAAGCAGCCGCATGAAAGAGACTCAACTCTCAGATTGCCAACAAGATGAAGTAACTTCAAAACTGGAAAGGAATAAGAAACTATTTCTTTTATTAATGGAAATCCTTGCCTTGGCCCGGCTTTGCTCTCCCTACTCAACCCTATACATGAAATCTACTCAATTCTCATGTGTTTCCTCTACCGTACTGCCCGCATGGTGCTTTTACGTTATGCCTACACATAGGAACGACTTCAAACGATTTCGGTTTGAAATGTTGATGAAACTTAGAATACTCTCAAAAGCTAATAAGTACGGTGGCCCACAAGTGTCAAGGCAAACTCTTTTCCTCAAGGCAAAACTTTCTCTTTCAAGGCAAAACTTTCTTTTTCAGGACAAAACTTTCTTTCTCAAGGCAAAACTTTCTTTCTCAGGACAAAACTGTCTTTCCCGAGGCAAAACTTTCTTTCTCAAGGCAAAACTTTCTTTCTCAAGGCAAAACGTTCTTTCTCAAGGCAAAACTTTCTTTCTCAAGGCAAAACTTTCTCTCTTAAGACAAAACTCTTACAGGAGGGAACCAACTAGGAACCAATTCAATGTTGAGTAAGAGCTGCCATCATGGCTGTTGTTAAAAGCGCCCAAGGTACCCAAAGTTATCATTATTCTATCTGGCACACGCTAAGGATGGATGGCATGAGTCCCACAAAAGACCGTAGCAGACGTCCTCGGATGTGCTGGTAATCTTATGACTTGAGGCCAGAACAGTCAGGCGGACAGGGTTCAATCCAAGATAGCCTTGTCACTTCAGCGTCATGATGGATGGGTCACAGACTTGATTAGATCTTTCTGCTTCACCCTTTGATGTGTCTGTAGACTGGGCAGCCGAGCCTTTCGAGCTTGTAACGCCCATCAGCACCAAGTTCTGTTTAGCTCGCAATCCTGATATGACCTCCAAGGGTGATGCGCTCTTTTTTGATTCACGCCACGAAGATTTACCCTGAAGGTGAAGTTACGGTTCTTAGCGCCAAGCATAAGGATCTTAAAGGTGCAGATGATCTAGTCAAGCTCAAAACCCATCCATCTCGTGGCACTCAAGTGGCAGGGCTTCCTTGGATCGAGCCCTGTCCGCCTGACTGTTCTAGCATCACGTGACAAGATTAACCGAACACCAGAGGATGTCTGCTACGATCTTTTGAGGGACTCATGCCATGTATCTATAGCGTTTGCCTACGGTGGCCTACAAGTGTCAAGGCAAGACTCTTTTCCTCGAGACAAAACTTTCTCTCTCAAGGCAAAACCTTCTTTCTCAGGACAAAATTTTCTTGTTCAAGGCAAAACTTTCTTTCCCAAGACAAGACTTTCTTTCCCAAGGCAAACTTTCTTTCTCAAGGCAAAACTTTCTTTCTCAGGACAAAGCTTTCTTTCCCAAGGCAAAACTTTCTTTCTCAAGGCAAAACTTTCCTTCTCAGGACAAAGCTTTCTTTCCCGGGGCAAAATGTTCTTTCTCAAGACAAAACTCTTGCAGGAGGGAACCAACTAGGAACCAATGTTTAAGTAAGAGCTGCCATCATGGCTGTTGTTAAAAGCGCCCAAGGTATCCAACGTTATCATTATTCTATCTGGCACACGCTAAGGATGGATGGCATGAGTCTCACAAAGATCATAGCAGACGTCCTTTGGGTGTTCTGGCAATCCTATGACTTGATGCCAGAACAGTCAGGCGGACTGGCTTCAATCCAAGATAGCCTTGCCACTTGAGCGTCATGGATGGATCACGGACTTGATTAAATCTCTCTGCTTCACCGCTCGATGTGTCTGTAGATCGGGTAGCCAAACTTTTCGAGCTTGTAACGCCCATCAGCGCCAAGTTCTGTTTGGCTCGCAATGCTGATATGACCTCCAAGGGCGATTTGCGCTTCTTTGATTCACGCAACGAAGATTTACCCTGAAGGTGAAGTTACGGTTGTTAGCGCCAAGCATAAGGATCTTAAAGGTGTAGATGATCTAGTAAAGCTCGCAAACCATCCATTTCAAGGCACTCAAGTGGCGAGGCTTCTTCCTTGGATCGAACCCTGTCCGCCTGACTGTTCTAGCATCACGTGAGAAGGTTAACTGAGCACCAGAGGATGTCTGCTACGATTGTGGGACTCATGCCATGCATCTATAGCGTATGCCAGATAAACTAATGATAAATTTGGGTATCTTTTGTCCTTTTAACAACAGCCATGAAAACAACTCTTATTTGACATTGAATTGATTTCTTTTTGGTTCCCTCCTGAAAGAGTTTTATCTCGGGGAAAAATTTTTCCCTTGAGAAAGAAAGTTTTGCCTCGAGAAAAAAGTGTTTGCCTTGAGAAAGAAAGCTTTGCCTTGAGAAAGAAGTTTTGTCTTGAGAAAGAAAGTTTTGCCTTGAGAAAGAAAGTTTTGCCTTGAGAAAGAAAGTTTTGCCTCGGAAAAGAAAGTTTTGTCTTGAGAAAAAAGTTTTGTCTTGAGAAAGAAAGTTTTGCCTTGAGAAAGAAAGTTTTGCCTTGAGAAAGAAAGTTTTCCCTTGAGAAAAAAGTTTTGTCTTGAAAAAGAAAGTTTTGCCGTGACACCTGTGGGCCACCGTAAATAAGCGTAAGAAACTTTCAGTCTGGCTCAAATATCTGGGCCTACACTTTGGTCAAACAGTGATGTTGTACCCTGTTCCACTTTCGAAGAATGCTGTTTGAAGGACTGCTGCCAACCACGAGCAATACCATGACAGACTTATTTTTTCAATATACCGAAAACCTTACGGGTAAAGATTTAAAATTAGTTTATTTTATGAACAAACCAAGATAACGTTTTGACGCGTTGAATGACCGCCTTTCAGATGGCTTGCAGTTGTGGTTTGCGGGTTAGGGTTAGAGCCGTACTTTCTAATCCACAGCATATCAGTTTACACTGTGTGACTTCCGAAAGGAGTGGGGATCACGCAGCTAACCACTCATCACTCAAACGCTTTTTGTTCTCAAAATACGTCTGCATCCGAAATAATAAATTGATAGCAAGCATAGTGACACCATTGCGAAATGGAATGTAAATAGTCCGCAAATTATAAGCAATCAAAGGTTCTCCGCAAATCAAATTGATAAACTCGGATAAAGATTAGGCCTATCCTCCACAAATCAAGCCTTGCAGGCATTTACCAAATGACTTTCGATTTCTCTCAAAAGCATGATTTTTTAGCAAAGCTTACGCCAAATGAAAACTACTCCATTCGATTCCTCCAGTCTCCAAACAAAGAACTTTTCAGAACTTTCCTTTTGAGAACGAAGAACGAACTTTCCTTTTTTTGTCTTAGATTATTGTAAATAGGGTTTGTATATTTTAGTTATTATTAGGTTTTTGTTTTGCATGGCTCCCTGTAGAACCGAGGGGCAAATCACTGATTTTTTTTCGTACACCTCCCTTGAAATCATAAAGAAATCACATACAAAAATCACAAAATCACAAAAAAATCACATACACAAAGCACCAAAAATCACAAATAAGTGAAAAATTATTGAAAAATCACACGAGAAATTCACCAAAAGTCACTAAAATCACAAAAAAATCACAGAAGAAAATCATGTGATTTCAAAATCACAAAAATCACGTACGCTATTTTGAGAAGTGATTTGCCCCTCGTGTAAAACAGTGTATAACTGAGTGGATTACCATGGATAAAAAGTTAAAATGAAAAAAATGAAATGAAATGAATGAAATGAGTAAAATTGGCATCGTCTCGTTTTACCTTTCCAAGACACAAGTATTGGCGTTCTATTTTATTTATCAACAATACACAAACTTTGCTTTTTATTCACAAATCAAATCGAAAGAGTCAAAGAGTCACAATGTTTGAAAAATCGTTTTTGGCAAATAATGTTCAACAGTTCCAAGCATGGGGCACTAGGCAACGAATGGTACGCTGCGCTCTTTCGGAGGATGCAGCGTATGATGCGCAGGAGGATTGCTTGCAGCAATTGACAAAATGGCGCCTCGAAGCTTCTTGTTTACGTTTTAGGCCATTGCAAGATTCATCCAAAAATCATCTCTTACCTTGAAGCTTAGCAAGATCAAAGCCAGTACGCCATTAAGAGACGGCAAAGAGTATAAAGAGTCTGGAACCGGTTTCAATCGATGGCCAGTGAAAGTGATGAAGAGATCAATGCTGAATTTGAGCGAGAAGCTGAACAGGCCTTCCAAAATGTCGTGAAAGGTGCAAGGAAGAGAGAAGACGATAATGATGAGTTTGAACTTGATGATGAATTCGATGAAGCCTTTAATGCAGTGGAATATGATGTAAGAACAGCAGGAAATGAACGAGACGGGCCTGGGCTGGCAAAACAACAGCAGATTTTTGCAGCAAATGATGGTTCTGAAACATCATGGCCTAAAAACAGTGAGATGCAATCAAATGTCGACTCGGGGCAGGGCACTGATCATGAAATTTTTGACGAAAAAGAAAACACCATGGAAAACATGAAAAGGTTAATTGATTTAGTTTCGTGTTGTTTCATGAAAATCCACCACAAGCAGTGCCCCTGACAACCCAAATTTTAGGAGTGGCTGGGCTGGCTGTTCAAGGGTGGGGATGGAAGGGTGGATGGCTGTCAGACCAGTCAAACAAGAAGAGGAAACATCAAACTTGGTAGGCTGGAGTGGGCGTTTAACATTGTAACAACAATTTCCTAACTTTCACCCAACAAACATTTATGCAGTTTAGAAAATAACTTATCATAAACAATTCTGTTATGTATGAACAGAAACTTTTGAGATAAATTTGCCTTGGAAGATATTTCTTTTTACTAAGTAAAGTGTTGATTTAAGTAACTGATGAAAGGAAGCCCTTCTTACCCTAAAATTGAATGAATTCAAACATCATACAACACTATTAAATCAAAGTCATATTGTCAAATTTTCCTGACTGGAAATTTGCTTCTCAAATCACAGTTTCAGTTTCATATAATTTCAAAATTCCTCTACATACAATGCAAAATGACAAAAGTAGAATACCATTCAATTATATGTAGAGCTGATTAATACAAGACAGATACGACAGAAGAAATCTAAAAGAAAACAGTAAATCATTACCTCATGAAAACTAGAAATAACAGCTGCAAGCTGATCTTACTATGTTATCAAAGCACTTATGATATAGTCAACAGCAACATATACAAGCAAAACCTCCTTCAGGCATACTTATCTCCTTTGAAGTCCCACAATTATGAACTAAAAACAGTACCAGTTGTGTGACAAATTGGTTGTTATATTGCCCTTTTATTAAGTAAATTGACCATGTAAGTAATGCAGTGTTTTTGATGGAAATAGTGTCATTTTGCTATCCATACTGGGCATGCGAAACTGTCTTTGGAACCTGCAGACCACAAGGGTATAAGTAATGGCAGTCACCTATGAATCACCCATTGTTTGTCCACCTACCCATGATATGACATCCATAAAGCTGGATAGATGCAATGACTGATAAAGTCCTTCACTGTTCTAATTGCAGTGATGTTCCACCACTACCAGAATTTGCATTAGATTTAATCACAAGGAAACTCAGCCAAGGTGGGGATGCTGTGTCACCATGCCACTCAGGCCATTCTAGTGAGTCAAGCGAAAGAGGGTGGTCATCTGATCCTGATATGCACCGGACTAAACCAAAAAAGACTCTTGATGAAGTTAAAGAAGAATGGAATCAGGTGGAAACAGTTACTGCAGGTACGCCAACTCAAATTATCTTTAATAAGGCCCTTAGAATTTCATGTCATCTTGGGTGCAATGCTGTTTAAGAAATTCATAATTGGTGAAAGGCCTCTGCACCGTATGCAGTAAGGTACCCTAAGGATTTTATATATGTCATCCATTGTTCAATGCTGGAGAAGTGCTCATGGAATTCATTTGGAAATGTTACAAATGTGATTAAAGGAGCAAGGTCACATAACCGTAAACAAACTTGTTATCTCTAGAATCAGGAATATTGTTGCCCACACATGGCCATTGTGTGCTGCACAGACTTTGGTGGATGGGGTGAATCCACATTAAAATTACTTCTAAAAATCCATCAATATCTTTGCAATTTTACAACATACGAGTGTTTCATTTATTTTTCTACAAAGTGCAGGAGTCCATCTTCAAAATAGCAACTTCATTTTGAGAAAAGTAGTGGAAAATCACTGTGATGTGGCCAATCAAAAATGGCATAAAATCATCATTTCAAAAGACATTGGTTTACACTACGTGACACTGCCCTTTAACAATGTAGATTTCTAGTCAGTGCACTTCTTTTACTTTTAACCAAATTTCCTAAATTTTATGAGAAAATTTTCTGATATATTTCATTTCAATTTTGAGTTATTTTTTGTTGTTTGTGCACCAAGAAGTGTAATTGAAGAGCCTTTTTCAATGAGCATGACTGTGTATATCAACTTCTGAAATAATTAATAGTCCATTGATGTAACTCAGCTGTAAGTATCTTACAACCATACCCTTTCCAATATGAAATAAAGGCTATATTACAAAACATTATCCTAGTCATTTGCAATCAACAGGATGTCATCAACTGATAGTTACTTCAAAACAAAATAAGAGATCAAAAATTAAACAGATTTCTCATAATTTGACTGTGCTATTGATTTGGATCAATAAAACTTTTTTGCTTTACGTCACCTTTGATACTGCATGCTAAATTTTCAAACATGTTTTCAAATTGAACAAGCATTGATTAGCTGAGAAAAATAAACAGCAATTCAAGAAGTCATAACTTGGCTGCCTCCAGTCCCAAAGCTATCCATTTCCAGTTGAGCATTTACATTTGAGACCCATATTTAGGGATTTTTGAGGTAGGCAAACAGCATTTTGGCAGCACCTTTGAAGATAATACAGTTCAAGCAATCCTTTTTTGACATGCACAATGAAAGAGATAGCCACAAAGTCACAATCATAGCCAGCTAGGTGTGGTGAACATCATTTTACTCCTTTCCAAATGTATTTGCTTTTGCAGCTTTGACTAATAAACTGTAGAAATCCCTTCCTAAATCATTTTGCTTTCAAGTGTGGAGCAAGATTTTCTTTCGTTCTGGCATGCTTTTACTTTTTATTTTCAGAAAGTTTTACATAACATACTTTGTGTCAACTTCCGCTGTATCAGTAACAAAAATTTTCGGCACAGTATCATCTTTTGGTGCAATGACGTTTCTTCGACAGTTTCGTAAATAAAGCATTTCGAACAACAGTTCGCGTAGTTGCTTTTGCATAAAGACATACGTGATAGGATCGAGTAGCAATCCTAAATACCAAGTTATGAAAAAGATATTTGCATCTAAGTTAGCAAAAGTTTGATAGAACAACGCGAACAGTATGTCTGGTATGAGTGAGCATAACATGAACGTAGCAGTAATCACAGCAGCCATCTTTAAAAGTCGTTCCCCATCATTAGGTCTGTTTCGTTGGATCGGGATGTCTTCTTGCGAGGTACGGAGGCGTCGATTTAAAATAATTCTCCTGAGAATATAGGCATAAGTTAGGATGATGCAGATTGTTGCGATTGCAGAAATTATAGGGTAAACATACAAATTTGAAAAATAATGAAATCGTTTGTAATCTAAAAAGAATGATGCGAATCCAAGAACTCCACTTATGATCGCGGAAGAAACTAGGATTATCCTCGCTTTCCCTCTGGAAATAATCGATGAATACCTGAAAGGATACTTGGTTCCAATGAATCTATCTAGCGTCATAATGATCATGATCAAATCATAATTGATATAAGCAGCATAAACCAACAGGACCACAATTTGAAGACGCCTGTCACTCTCGCTAGATCCACGCAAGATTAAAACCCAACGGAAAATTGAAAGTACCGAAATGACGATTTCACAGCCACTTAAAAACTTCAATATTAAGATCTGCTTCGATTGCCGAACTCCACCTTTGTGAAGTAGATACAGTCCAAGGCTGTTTGCAATTGTAGACAAAGTCAGGATGAAAAGTAGCCAGGGTTTATTCTTTTGCTCGTTGTTCATCTTAATGACTTCGATCAGACAAGTATCAGTTGCCGAGCATTTGTTCACAAGATCTTATGTAAAAGCTGAAGATGCAATTGCATTAAAAAATGTGACAGCACTTGGAATAGAACTGAAACAGCAAGACTTTCGCGAGTGAGCCTTTCTCCAGGTTGTCTCAAAGATTACTGAACATCGGACGACTTTCAACACATGGGCCTTTTTCTTGATAACTCCTTCAGTCGAATTATTGTTGAGATCATTCGCAGTAACAGCTGATAGAAGAGGTGTATCAAGCTAGCGAGAAGTGCCTTAAACAGAGCTGAAAGCAATACGACGTAAAGGTATGAAACTTTCTTGATAGTATGTTGAAAATATCTCAACACAGCTCAATCGTTAACATGGCTTCATCTTGATAGCGTTTTCACTCGAATATTCCCAATTGATGAAGCACTATGAAGAAACATGTGTTGTACTTAAGAGAAGAACACACATTACCAATTTTGATGTGTCATTTTGCAATACCTTTCACCAGTAAACCTTTCTCAATTGCACCTCGAAAACATGTGAATACAACACAATTATTAAGAATTTGTTTTGCTTTTTATGAAGTCCATCACTCGAATTTCGTAATTCATAGAATGCTATGAAAACATATTGTGAACAGAAGTTCACATTTCACAACTTTTGAAACAGCAGTCGTTCCTTGATATTTTCTTACTCGCGAATGGTTCTACTTCACGAAGCGCTATTTACCTGATCAGAAGAACTACGCACATAGCAACTTCTCAAGCATAATTTGAAAGCACCTTTCACGTATAAAACTCCTTGAGTGTACCTTGAAAATATCTGAAAACCACAAATCCCTCTTCTGACAAAGTCGTCTTTCTTCAGACGTCTGCTCGTGATAATTATTTACAGAAATGATCTTAATTCATTGATTGATTTGAAACACATTCGTTGAATTAACGCGTCAGAGCTTCGCAAGCATGATTCTATCAAAAGATATTTTGTGTTTGAACAGAGCTCCACACATCAGAACTTTCAAATGAGAACTCTTTCCTTGGTGACTTTATAGTCGAATGATTTTACTTGATTCAGTGCCATGAAATCATTCGTTGAATTAACACATCAGAACTTTGCAGGCATAATGCTATAAGGTATATTTCCTTATTTGAACAAAGCTCGACATATCACAATTTTCTTGTTACTGGAATGGTCGTAATCCATAGGGCATTATGAAAACATTTATCACATCAACTTGTGACAGCTTTGCAAGCATAATACTGTGAAAACATATTTTTGTATTTAAACAAAGCTTACTACATCACAATTTTCCAAGCATAATCATTTACTCCTGATAATAACTTATACGTGAATCGTCTTGATTAATGAAGCAATGTGTAAATATATTTATTGTGTCGTTTACTTGACACATAGCTAAAGCGTTCCAAGCCAGCATACATTGATTTAACTTATTCAGCACGACATCCATTTGCTAACTTGCCCGTAAAAGCTATTGAAAAAAGATATTAAATGTATGCTGTCATATGTTGACAAACCTGCTAGTCATAACTAATTCAATTCGAGTCAAAACATTCAAAGGCTTATTGCTAATCATGATTCTTTGTGACCCCAAACTCGAATTTCGTCAGCAAGTCAATTCAGGCAATTTGATATTCATAAATTTTTGGCAATTTTCGTCTTAATCAAAACTTTAATGCTCAGCTTCTGAATGGAATAAATCAGCTTGAGTTGGTAGACGCTTAGATCTACCTCTAAACTTTTGACGATGAGTACTTGTGTCACGGCGGTAAACCTTGCTCAGCAGTGACTCAGAATGAAACAGTGAAAAAGCTGACCCTATTTTCAGTAATCATCAATGGAATTCGGATGGAATCACGGCTTGAATCTCGAATCCCATGGAAGTGTTATCATTACTATCACATTTTCCGTGACCATAGTAATTCACAACCCTCGCAATCTGATTGGTACTCTAGGAAGCTCAGATTTTGGGCCTAAAGTCAAAGGACCACAGGGAAGCAAGGGACTCCGGGCCATTAGTCTAATCTATCCATCTACTTTTAACAAACCTTCACACTTTCTCTCGGAATTTCTTGCTTGTACACTAAGCTAGCTATCTATCCAGGTTTTGGGTTCCGAAATCAGTCTCTTCTGTTTATTTTCTTGAGTCGTTGACCATTCCATCACTTGATTTTCCTTTTTCGATGAAGCAACTCATGCTATATTGTTACATATTCTGAGTGAATGCAGACAACGAGTTTCCTACGACTGGTTTGCCGAACTCACAAATGGAAGCAGGGCTGCCGAGAGGACTTGGAAGCTCCGGAATAAAACAAGCGAAATGAGGCCCAATGCGAGCGAAATGGGCAGAAGACAGGATGTACCTTACTTTTTGAGGCCCCCTAGACCCCGAGGCCTTGGGACGAATTGCCCCTGTGCTCCCTCCTCTCGGCGGTCCTGAATAGAAGTAACGTAAAATGCATAGGATGCCAACATGGGGGGCCAGTGGCCAACTAAATTTCCTTACTTGCAAACAACGGATACTGAGAGGATATAACAATGTATGTCGTAAGAACAGTGATAACTGAACATTTGCCTATGGAAATCACTTACAAACGATGCCTTTCAAATGATTTGAGGACCAAAAGATGGATTCCCTACAAGAGTATCTTATTCCTTTTTAGGCACAAACAGCCAAGTTGCGAAATCCCCTATGGTTTCATTCTCCGAGGCCATATTTCATTTTAAAAATGCGAACATGGATGAATATGCAGCTTCGATTAAGCCAACAATCAAACATAAAGGACTCAGTGCTATCTGGCATGCCGTAACAGGCCCACCTCGACTTGCAGAGAGACTCAGGAAAGAAAGGGATTTGATTTTCACATTAGGGTTGTGTCCACTGGATAATCTTGAAGCTATGCATATCATGGTGCTGCAAACGATTTACAAGAAGCTTACAGCAACGAATCTAGATTGCCCAAGATATGGCGCTCATTGGGAGAGTATTGGTTTTCAAGGTATGAAAATTTCCATTTTTTCTATCCAGGACAAATTTTTATTCATCTACAAGGATAGATTTTTATTCTTCTTTCCGGAATGGATATTTTTCTATCCAGGATTGGCTTATTAGTGGTCTTCTAGAATTGATTTTCATTCATCTAATTATTCCCTTTATTGAAATAGGCGAAGATCCATCTACAGACCTGAGAGGATGTGGCATGCTTGGATTACTGACTACTTTGAGTTTTGTAACAAGTCCAAGCACTTCCAGCCTGGCAATAGATGTTTATCGACTATCAGAAGATGAAGTACAGAATTTTCCATTCTGTGTCATGGGCATCAATATTACAAGAATAGCCTTGCAGATTTTTAGGGAAGAGAAGTTGAACAAGTAAGTGCTTCAAATGTCTAAACTTCCATAATAAGATCATCTACGTTTCAAGAGAGGTGCTTGGAAAAGGAGTATTTAAGGAATTTGTATAAAGTGATATGGTAACAGTACTTTCCTTTACAAAATATACACTTTACGGGTCATGGGAATGGCTTTACAAGAGTTTTCTTTTGGGCATTTTTGCAACTGGAATCGAAGTTGCATTTGCAAATGTACGAAGGCATTCTTTGACGACTGAGAAGCTTTGCAAATACTGATTTAGATAAATTTACCAAAAATTAGAATCGATCGATACGTCGTTTAGAAAAACAAGCTGCTTTCAAGGTAAGAATAGAACGAGACATTACTTTTTAAAACTGTTTGAAATGTTTCTTAACGTTTCTCAAACGCAGTACTACAATTTCTTAAATTTGCCAAAAGTATGGAAAACTTCAAAATCCTTATTATTTCTATGAAATATTAAATTATTTTTTGCAGGGAATGCAACAGTCGTGGTCAAGTATTTGAAGTCTTTAATGAACTGTATTGCTCAATATATTATCGAATATATCGAATATGGAAAACACAGCATAAAACAATTTCTGATTCAGGATTTGTAATACAAGAAGTTGAAACAGCTGCTAAAAAGAATCCAATTTTAATCATGAGGGAATTTCAAAAAACCATGAGTGAAAGGAAGAAAGCTAAAGCACCTACTGTAGGAGCAGAGCCTTCATCAAAACAAAGAACGATAGAAAAGGTAGATAAATTTGCAGGAATTTGTGATTTAGGAACAGATGAACAAATTGATGTACATCTTGTTTGAAGTGATAAGGGCATTCTTGAGGGACGGTCAAAATAAGGAATGAAAGAAAGGAAGGAAAACTGTCAAAAACCTTCATCAAACCATATCGGAAGTAAGAAAAAGTAGCTAAATTTACTGGAATATGTAAAGTACGAACGGGTGGAAAGGTTGATGTCCATCTGGTTTTTATTATTGAATAAGAAAGGGAAAGAAAAGCTGTGAGAAGGATCGAATATGCGGAGCTTTATCGACATGTCCATCATCAATATTAGTAGCAAGATTTTTCACAAAATTTCGAGTGGACAAACAATTGACAACTGACGCAGCGATCCTGACACTCTCATAAAACCTACAAGGACAAATAAATCATATCTAGAAGACAATGAACATTTCAAAAATGGGTGCAAGATTTCTAGAGAGGATTAATGCCTTTGAGATGAGAAACAACAAGGGTTAGTCACTGTTTCATTGTCAGATGGAGGCTATTTGACAACTACCTGGTAACAGACTAATCACGTTTGATTTGATGAATTTACATAGCCTTTTTCGCAGTCAGGACGGTAGATATCGTTGATACCGGGTTGCGCCAAAGTAGACAATGCATTTTCGACAGGCCACCATAAATCACATACTGGACCATTTGAAGATTTATGAGTTGATATTTGTAGCTAAGATCCTCGATTAGATGCCAGTATTTTTTTGATATTTTATAGTCCCCTACACGTGGAGCTATAAGCGAGTGTCTTAAAAGTTTTCAATTTCGAAAACCCTGAAAATGACCCAAAAGCGTTGCTCAAATCTTCTTAAGATTCAACATAAACAGACAAAGAGAAAATATTTTCGTGGTGATTTGGGGATAAAGAAATTCATTAAAACTCTTTGCTTGTTTGACCTCATAATGTTGCTTCACAACTGTTAGTCTTTTAACCCCCTTGTAGACTTGCCCCAAGTCTATTTCGTACCCCCTTGAGACAGGAAAGAAGCATCTGCATAAAGTATAAATTCAATGAAATTTTAAAAAGAAATAAATTTCTTTGTACCATTAAAAATGCCTTAACATTCCTTCCAAGATAGAACTAATACACGTGCATTAGGTTATGACTGATCAACTTCTAAATGCCCAAATCACCACGAAAACGTTCTCTCTTCGTCTATTCAAGTGGAGTCTCTAGAAAATTTGATCAACATTTTTGGGTCATTTTCAGTGTATTCGAAATTGAAAATTTAAAGAAAGTCGCTTATAGGTCCATAAATAGAGTAGTTAAAAACATACAAAAAATACTAGCACCTAATGGAGGATATTAGCTAAAGATTAACTCAAAAATCGTCAAAATCGGCCCAGTAGATGATTTATCGTTGCCTGTCAAAAGTGCAAAGTTTATTTTGACGCACCCGGTAGAACAATTGCTGACAGTGCAGTAAAATATTCTCTCGAAAACAAACACGATCGCTGTAATTTACAATACTTATTTGGTAGACTTGTACATGATACTTAAGTAGCTTCGTATGTGTTGTGGCACAATCTCCTTTAGTTATAAAGATGCACATATTAATACAGAAACACAATAACATGGAATACAGTACATATTGGTGGCTATTCTCATTGCCTAATCCGATGCCTAATCTTGCATGATTTGAGGAACCGATATCATTTTCTGTTGGTTTCGTGGTTTGCGATGAAGGATAATTTGCAACCCAGGGCAAATCATCTCCAAAAGCGAAGGCATTGTTTGAGAGAACAAAATAAGATTTTATCATGGGCAGCTCAGACACTATTGTTGTGATGTCTGAACTGCTTGCCAATGAAATGAGATGATTTACTCGCCTGGTCAAACCAAGCCAAATATTTGTTTGTTATGTTGTTGTCACATCGTGTCTTTAGGTTTGAAGAAGATCCATTTCTAAATTGCAACTGAGTTGTGAATAACACTGGCTTAGTTTGGAAGGCGGAATGCAGCTCACTTGCAATTCAGAATTTTTATCTTCAGGCCTGCAGACACGATGTCACAAAAACATAAACAACGGAACATTATTTGGCTTCGTTTGGCTTGGTGAGTAAATTATCTCATTTCTTAGTTATTTCATGGGCAAATTGGGCATCACAACAATAGTATACGAGCTGCCCACTAGGTGAGGCACGTCCTTGGAGCAGCAGTAAATACTGGTATCATCAGCATACATGGATGTGTTTGAGTTCTTAATTACTAGAGAGAGGTCGTTGATGTAGACTAAGAAGAGCAGAGGGCCAAGACAAGAACCCTGAGGCACACCTATATCAATTTCCTCAATTTTTGAATCTACACCATTTGCTCGTGCAAACTGTTTCCTATTGGACAGGTAGGATTTGAACCATGCAAGCTCTCTGTCTTGAACACCATAAAGATAGAGTTTTTGGCAGAGGATTTCATGATCAACAGTATCAAATGCTTTTTTTAGATCAATGAAGATAAGTCCGGTCATCTGACCTGTGTCTAACCCGCTGTACCAGTCATCTGTGCATTTAAGCAAAGATGTGACAGTTGAATGGAGGGCTCTGAAGCCAGATTATCTCATTTCTTAGTTATTTCATGGGCAAATTGGGCATCACAACAATAGTATACGAGCTGCCCATGATTTCATAGTTTGTTTTCCTGAAACAAAATGATTGCTCCAAACTTGAATTAGATTTTAGGGCGTTAGTTGCTCTGTAATATGCAATAAATTAGAGAGGAGATTCATCAAAATTAATAAAATCGCGTTACTTGATGTCTTTCGCTGCAAACCTTGACGTGAACTTTCTAGACGTTCAATAGCTTGCATGCCAATCAATCGCGGGGTTGATTCAACCGCTCTGGATATTATCTTTCATTTTCTTGTCTTCTTTTAACTTCCTTGGCCTTCATTAGGGTCTTGTTGTCCAGCTAACATCATTATGAAGACGGCTGGTAGTATGTACATCCACTGAAACAGAATGTGTAACAAAAAATATGAAACGTGGAAATATGAAATATGTTTAAGTGTGCTTTAAAATAATTTTTTGTAAAATAGTGGTATGAAAACACCGAAATAAAAGTTTTGAAATTAAATGAATAAAGGAATTTAGAGAACGTTCGCATGATGCCGTCACTTTTTGAAAACGGCGAAAAATGTGATGGATAGGCCTCCCGTTGACACGAAAACGGCACATGTTTTGCCAACAGATTTTGAAAATGGTAGATTTGAAAACAGAACTATAACTGGCACGTTTTGGAATGGCATTGTGTGAACATCTGAAAATGATGAAAACAAAACATATTGTGACACTTTTGGAATCACGCTGGTCATTCTTAAGGTTTAGGTACACTTCTATGGCGTCAAACTCTTTTAACGAGAATTTGAGCGTCAAATTTTCTACCGTCTCAAATAGACGATTATGCTAAAGATAGCGGCAAGGAGCTTTTTACCAAGGTGCATTGCGTTCTAATTACGAGTCCTTAACGATTCTATAGGAATTCGATTAAAGAACGCAGTGCATCTTGATAGAAAGTTCATCGCCACTATTTTTAGCGTAATCGTCTATTGCGCCGATGTCGTGTGAGCGCTAGCTCAGTTTTTTCTACCGTCACATTTTTCAACGTTTTAAAAATGTACTGGCATTTCAAAATAAGTCAGTGAAGAGAACTCAAGCTTGACAATACAAGGCTTGACAATACAAGACTTGACAATACAAGACTTGACAATACAAGGCTTGACAATACAAGACTTGACAATACAAGGCTTGACAATACAAGACTTGACAATACAAGACTTGACAATACAAGACTTGACAATACAAGACTTGACAATACAAGACTTGACAATACAAGGCTTTAAGGCTGATGGTCATTTCAAAACGAAATGGCAGCCATCAGTTCGGTTGATTACAAGAAAATTTTGCCCGAAACTTTCGTGTCCAAATTAATTTCAAAAGTGTCCGAAATGTTTTGCCTAGGCTATTTGCTGAAAATACTTACATATTTAGCAAGAAATGATCGATTATCTTTTTCCTTCCCGGCAAGCTTTTCTGCTTCTTCTCGCTCTATCTTACGAATAAATGCTTGTGTTTCTGGCCTAAAATATGATGGAGAAAAATTTACGACAACGTAAGAATTCGAGAAATTCTTCTTAATTTGATACTCACCAATTGATCAAGCGAGGAATAATAGACCTTTTAGCTATTCTGAAAAAGAATCGCAATCGAACACTACATTTTTGTAGAATTTTCGAATGTCCACAATAGTTATAGAAGCTCTAACGCCACTCGATCGAATCTCGTGTATGAAAATGAAAAACGCTCGATCCAGGCTCTTTTGCTGAATAGCTAAAAGGTCTATTCAGTGGATCATTGATTCATCAGTCAATCAAATATTCAATGAAACGATCCATCAATTCCTGTACATTCTCTGTTCTTAATTATTTACGTGTACAAGAGGAAGAATACAGCTCAAATCTTTGAAAGGGTGGGTGTAAAATTATATCAAATTATTCTTTGAATCAAAGTGCTTGAAAAGAACTTTGCATAATTAGCTGTAAATTTACCATCACAAATTTTTGATGGCTTGATCAGTTTAAAATGGCGGCATTTATTAATTTTGAGACTGACGTCATCCAATTTCTAAATCCTTAACCGACAGAGCTACAGACTTCTGCTTCACAACATATTGTAGACTTTCATAAACTATGATTTTCTCTAAGATTGTCAATATCAACTTTCTTAAAGTAATTTAAGATTCATGATGCTTTTATATTTTCCCAAAATTTTCGATGAATTTTTACAAAAAAATCAAAATGCCTCCATTTTGAAAAATGGAGACATCAAAAAAGGATACAATAGATTTACAACAAATTAATCAAAGTTCTTTTAAAGTCATTTAATTCACAGAAAAATGTGACACACTTTTAAACCCACCTTTTTAAAGATTTGAGCCCTATGCTACAGGAGGAGGCAATGGGAAAACATTGGGAGCATCTGAATCTTTCTGTAGTTGATTGTCTCAAGCATGCCTCTGACACAGGATTTGCAGTTAAAACTGGATGGGATGAAATTGAACAAGAAAAGGTGACTTACACAGCTCCAGATGACTGCAGCTGAACGTGTACAGTTGTGTTAAAAGTCCTTCTACCATCCTAAAAAGTTGAGACACATTTAAAATACTTCAAGATCTGAGATGACAGCAAAGCATGGGACAAAGAGGATGTGATGTTCTGCTATATGCAATGATGCTTAAAAATAGTTCTCTTTGCAACAAATATCAAACATTAACATTGATCACTATTCATTTTTAATAGAGCGTTTAGCAATTTGGTAGAAAATAACATATTATATAGTACTTACAAGTTTCATTTCAACTTCATCTACATTTTGCGGGCATTCTTTTTTGTCAGTACGCAGGCTGATGCCAATCACATTACCTTGTAAAAAGAAGCATACTAATATATGAATATCAGAAAAGCACTGCATTGGGCATTTACCCAAATCACAATGGGTGTAAAAATATAGCCAAAGGAACCAGGGGGCATGTGCCCCCTAAGATTTTTCAATAAGTAAAGAAATGCCCTTTCACATTCAGGATGTGCCCTCTTAGCCTATGGAAAAGTGCAGCCCTAAGTTTGAAATGTACAGTAACTATGGTCATAGATAAAAATACCAAGGGAGGGAATACAGCGCTGCTTTGTTCTTTATTTTGGTAACACAAATGCACAGACAGACACTGAAATTTATTTGAAGCTTTTATTAGCAGAAAACTCCTAGTTATGAGTTATGAGTAAAGCATCTTATCATTTACCTGAACTATCGATTGACACTGTGATGATTTCAGACAATCCAGAATATAGCAGATGACACTAAATGAGAAAACAGTGAAATACGGTATATATATACATTTACAAAGCTGCCCTTCACCAGAATCATAGCCTGTCTGCAGACTCTCGATAAGAAATTGAAAAGAAGGAGAAAAATACTACTTCCCCCCTTTTCAAGTTCTTTACAGAGTCTACACACAGGCTACAAAGCATTGCTCCTTAGATCTATACACTGGTATCATGTAGTGTAGAAAAAATTAGAGAATCCTTGCCTGATTCAGAGCTAATTCTACTGTGATTCATTCAAACATGGAACCTCAACTCTCTAGAATAATCTTCCTAGCTCTGCCTTTCCAGCTAGTTATAACCTGGCAGCTTACAAGTGCTCAATTGATCAAGCCAGCCTTGTCTCCCACAAATACAGAAAGTCTTGCTTCTGTATGGTACCAAGAGTACTTGTATTAATAGGTAGAGCTACTGTAACTTCCTTGGCACAATGCAATTAATAAATTTTGCAATTGGAGGACTCTCAACAGTTCCTTGAGAATTCTCTTCCACGCAAGGCCATTGAATGGAACACAAAAAGGTTTGCTTGGTACATTCTTGTCTAGCTCATCAATGGTGCTTTTTTTTCTTCCGTTAAAGCCTTGATATGCCATCAAAAGATAATTATTTGAACTTACAGCTTTTACAAATGCTGAAACATAAAAAGCATCTGGTTTGTCTAGTGATTCGCCAATCTTTGCAGGAGCTCTTATTCTGTATACTCCATCATTGCGTACTAATTCCTGTGATTAGACGAAAAAGAAATTGCTTTTAAATGTTCAATGCTTACATTGCCGGAAGTTGCTTCTGCTAAAATGAAAATAAAGAGAGCAGTTTCCAAGGTGCTATGGCAAACAAAGGTCTTCTTGACAAATTTTGTAATATCCCCACACTTTTCATTTTCTTCTTAACAAAGAGAGCGTGTGGCCGAGTGGTTAAGGCACTGACTCGTAAACCAAAGGTCAGAACAGGTCAACCAGAACCACGTGAGGGAAATCTGGTAGCTGCGGCGGGTTGATGGCAAAACATCCCATGGCCCCTGCTGGAATTAAGTCTCTCAAACTTTCGCAGCGCACGCCAGGCAAGTTAAAAATGATTACCTACCTGCCAAAAACTGCTGCAAAACCTATTATACTACATAGTTTTCTTTTGACTGGAAGAAGAAAACAAAACTACATGAGACTGATGTAATAAGCTACAGCAAAGAAAAATTATAAATATGTATCTACCTCTAATTTTTCATATTCTTCTGAAGTTAATGTCACTTCTCTTGCTAAGGATGCATGAGAACTACGCAAAGTCTTGAATATAACAGAGCCCCTAAAAAGTGAAAAGCAACCATTAAGATTTGCTTGTTGCTATGATTGTTTTTGAAGTAGCTGTATCCACAGTATTATGGTGCTGTCAGCAAATGAAGCGATTCTCTCTAAGAAATTATCCTTGTATAAATCATAACTAAATGTGGACAATGATAAACGTTTGCTTAAACTCTTCGGTCATAAATACAGGTTAACTTACTAGATTTATTCGCTCAAGGTGCCCAAGGGGGCAAAACAAGTCAGCACTGGAAAATAGAGTACAAAAGACCAAATCAATGCCTGTTTTTTTGACTAGTTAGGCCCTCTTCTAACCGTACTCTATATGGCAATGTTTTGGATACTTCATAGCCTTTGATTACAAATGTATTGTGCCTTACAAGCAAATTTACAGTGATAGATGGTAAAATTGAAACAATTCACCTGTGTTAACTAAATGCTGGGATTTAGAAACTGGGAATTAGATAAAGTATACACAACACAGTTCTTTACCTTGGTGTAAACTTTGCATCATCACCTACAAAATTGAATTGAAAATTGCAATGACAGATATGCCAAATTCTTAAATGAGAATGTGTATCAAATTCTCTTAGCACTCTGTATGAGTGGACTTGGAAGAAAACATTTTTGTGGTGATTTGGGGAATTAGAAAGTTATTGGTTATATAGTCTGTTGCACAAATTTTAAGTTTAATGTTGGAAGAAATGTAACATTTCTTAATTACTTTCACTATTTTTGGTGCTGTTAATTTTAATAATGGGAGAAGGCTAAGAGAGCCTGTCAGATAATACTGTCTTAAAGTTACAAAGAGACATTCTTCCTTTTGCCTTTTCATTCAATACTGCCTTGAAGTTACAAAAAAATATGTTTCCTGGTGCCTTTTCATCAAATTTGTATGCAATTTTCTGTTGTAAATTTCCTGGCTCCAACACAACCAGACTGGAAAGCTTGTACTGCTCACACAATATCTTGCACGCACAGGAACATACACGGTTTTCAACCTTGGCTGCGCAGTTGGCAATAAACAAAGGATCTATTGTTTTAATATACAGGGGATCTATTGTTTTAATCTATTGTTCTCAACCACAAATTTCAAATTCTCAAATTGCCCGCGCAAAATATAAACTTTCCAGTCTGGCAACACAAAACAATGTTAGTTTTCAGAACTTTCCCTTCGGGTACAATTACCTAATTCAAATGCATGTTGGAGTGGAAGACTGAAACTTGAATGGCTTGGAGGCTCAAAGTCTTCATCTACCTAGAGAGGAAAGAAAAAATGCAGGATTAATTAAAGACAGACAGGCAGAACTCTTTGTTTGGAAAAAGAGAAATCAATTGGAAAAAGAGAACCTTTCTCCCTTCAATTGTTTGAAATTTCCTATCAAATTTGCTTTGATGTTCCTAAAGCATAAACCAATCTTCTATCATACCTTTTTTGCTACATTTGAGCTCAAAATCATCAAACAAACTGACAACAGCAAGCCCTCTCTGGACGCCATTTTGTTGAAGATGAAACTGCGAGGCTGATCTGGGAACGAGACATCATTTATTTAGGAGAGCTGAGGCGAGCAGCTATTTTTGCGAACGCGAAAATTGAGATGACTGAAGATATCTCTAAATATTTCGCGTTAAAAGCCCTTGTCATAATTGAGGACCTGAGGGAGGTAAGGAATTTCTTTTTGCGAACGTGAAAATTATTTGCATTCAACATGTTTGAAAGTGTTTCGCGTTGAAAGTCGCGAATATTAAACAGGCGTTCCTCTTTCAAGTTGCTGTCATGGCGGATGAAGTAGATCCTGGCTGCGGCCCCGCCATAGGCGGAAATCATCGAGAGGTGAGTTTGAATAAAGCAGAATATATGCAAACTATGTCTTCAAGACGACAGGTCTCCTGTTCTTGAGATTTGTAAACGTGTGGGACGAACTGGAGAGCGAAACTGAGCGAGGCGAGCCCAAAATGAAACAACAGGCCTAAATTTAATAACAATTTCTTCAGCATCAGAAAATGAGTTTGTTGCTTTTGGTCTAGGTAGGCTGGTAGGATTACACTTTCTATCTAAGAAATGCTTGGTTGCCTTGTCTGTTAAAAACAAAGGGTAGTTGTTCATCGTAGGAAACGATTTTACTCTCTCTATCATCCCATTTTGAAACGAAACCTACGTTTTAGAGCCAATTTGGAACGCACGGTAAATAAAAGTAGATAGCAGATAAACTTTGTACTTGTTTGGAGCAAGACAAATAAATTCTATGTAGAGGCTAGTGAAAGTTTTCTTTCAATACAAAATTGTCAATAACCCAGAGCTGTCAGGGACTACATTAAGCATCAAAAAATGGCAAACTATTGTCTGATTCAATTTCACAGTTTTGGGTGCTCCAGATTGCATTTTATGTTGCTCGCGCGGAAGATCTTCCGCGCGCATTTTTTTGCGCGCCTGAATTTTTATGTTCCCACAGGCGCGCATTTTTCCTTTGTAACAGGCGAACGCGCAATCTTTTGTTATTTGGTTGAATCTTTCCTTGTTTCCTTTTTGTTTCATCCATATCTTATCATAATGTGTAAGATTTGTTTTGATTGAAATATATACTCCTTTAAATAGTCTGTTGTTGCTGAAAACGGCTTCTCCAAAGCTCTTCCACTCACAAATTTCTGTAAAACCGAGCACACGAAGCACGTTGTTGTTTAATGTCTGTGTCATGGTTCCAAAGTAGGTTGCCTCGTTTTCACTTTTGATAGTATCACTACAAACAGCTTAACAAAATCAGCTTGAGAGATATGACATTAAATAGGATACAAAATTCGGAAACGGAACTTAGAAAAAACCGCGCGCACCTTCCTCTTTGCAGTCAGGTGCAGGCGCACAACTGTTGGCCTAAATTATCATCTTCCGCGCGCATTTTGCAAACAATGCAGTCTGGTGGGTGCTATTTGTTATTGTTATCATTGTTAGATTATGTTTTATATCAGACAGTGGCAATGAGAGTTACACTGGTATTTCTTTCGATTTTTATTCAAGAAGAATTTTAATTTATATACAAAACTTCCTATCTTTATGTCACATTGGAAAGAAAAATTTTGCAGCAGGTTCTTTGATGTTTTCAAAGGACATTGAAACATAGTCTTTAGCCATTTATTCTTTTAAGAATTTGAAGAGAAGCCCCAAAGAAAGCGTCTGTGCCAATTGAGAAAAAGTGATCCCATTTGAATATCTGGTTCTGTCTGGAATTTAAAGTAATAATATTCACAAACACCATGTTTGACAGCAAATATGCTCATTTACATTTGAGATTTAACATGGCTTCGACCAGCCACCACCTTTTGAAATTGTGCATGATTTTCTAGAATGGCCTATATCAAGGAACTTGCATGAATCGCAGAAATTATATAGGGAAGTCATAGCATTATGCGATATTGATACAATATTCTATATGCCGCATACGAATTAATTCGTATCATTACCTTTTAGAATTCATGTAAATTCGTATAATTTGTATCAAATTCATATAAGCAATTCGTAAACACAGTTTGTAACACAATCTTTTTTTTCGTATACACAATTGGTATCAAAATCATATTAAATTTGTATCAAATTCGTATCTTAATTCATATAGAAATCAAACAGTTTGTATGCAATTCTTATCTCTTGTGCGGCTATACGAATTAAATCGTATAGCACCTTTTCATGTATATGATTGAATTCCTATCAATTCGTATAATAGCTATACGACGATTTGGAGACGATCCCTTACATGTAGTACATCATCACTGTGGAGTAGAAATATTTGTGAAGTTTGACAAAAATTTTAGGCCATTTAAAGGTGTTTTCTCAAGAGAGTCCCTCATAAATCCAGAGCACAATGCAGTCGTAGATTTTTTCCTTGATGCAAGATATTCATATATATATATATATATACACACCAGTTTATTGCTTGGATACACATGAGGATAGCAGCCATTCCCACAGAATATTTATTTCTCACACAGTACAGTGAAATATGGTATTACATTCAGAAAATGAAATATTGTTATCATTGTTGAAGTGCTTTGTTTTTATTTGTTTCAGTGTTGTGATCAAAAACCATACCCTACGAACACATATGCTGCACCAAGTCATGTTCCTGGTAAAAAAGGCTCAGTGCCATTTCTGGGTGGTGCACCTCCATATTCACATATGGATTACAGTGGCTTTGATATTGTCAAGGTGAGTGCTCCATATCAAATGATGTAATAGTTGTTAAAGAGCCATTATCACTCAGAGTTCTTTCTGGCAAGTTGCACTCTCTCGGAATGTGTAGCAATCAATATTAACCAGAGCAGAAAAATGTATCATTGCTGCAGGAGTTAAACTAATATACAAGTCAACTGATGTCAACCTTTTCTGTCAATTTAAACAGCTTAGCCACCAAGATGCAAACAGATCTGTAAACACCGATGTATCTGGGGTTTGTAAATTGTTATGTGCAGATTGCTTTGTGGACAAGCAATGTAAAAAGGTGACCATTGAAAGTCTTCTTATATCCAATAAATCATATAAGACTTTGTTCCTCTGTGAAGTCGCCAATCTTCAATTTTTTTAGCAAGAAGATCCATGACAAAGTTATTTTGCCATATAATTAATCTTGTAATTGATTCTAGAATCAATAGATTTAACTCTTTTTAGGGCCCCCTGGTTTTGAAGCATGTTTCAAAAAAGCAGATTGATTTCTCTTTTTCCATCAAGCTTATCTATACTTTGTGTTAACTTTCCATGCTTTGTTCAGGCTGCACAGTATGGTATCATTGAAAAATGCCAGCAGTTGATTGAAGAAGAAGGAATTGATGTCCGAGTTCCAGATGCAGAAAATGTGACAATTCTTCACTGGGCATCAATCAATAACAGGGTGCAAGTTATGGAATATTTGATTTCAAAAGGAGCTGTTGTTGATCAGCGAGGGGGCAATTTAAATGGCACACCATTACATTGGGCTATCAGGTAAATTTTGTGCTAATTCAATCATATTCTTCTTCATGAATATGTGCATGTTATATGGTCAACAAGTAGAGGGTCCAAACTCCAAGAATAAAAATATGCAGGGTGTCTCAAAAAAATTGTTCGACGTTTGATTAAATACTAAAAAATAACGATACGCCGACCGCACCCTTGGTTAAATCACCCTTTTCCTGAGATTTTAGATTAATTTTTGACACAAGAAGCTTGCAAATCCGCTAAAAATTCATGGAGTTACAAGTATTTGAAGTTCAAATTTGTGCGAATGCTGAAACCAGAGGCCTCGAAATGCCATTTTTGGTAAAAGCTCCATAGGCCGTCGTTTCTGTTATTTCTCAATTGTTTCAGGACGAACCAAGTGGGATTCAAATAGGTTTTCGATAACCTAGCTGTCAAGTATATAGATGCTTTGAGGAAATAGATTCAGTCTCTCGCCGATTATGTTTTGAACCACTGTTTTTGGACTTATGCAATGTAAGGAAATTTAGAGAATGATCGCAAGAAATAGTTTACTTTAGAAGTCCTATTTGGTTTGCTCTGATATCAATGAGAGGTATGACATTGGATAAGCCTCTCTAACCTCTGTCTTTGAGCTTTTTGCAATACCAGTTTTCTGGGGGGTCTCTGGTTTCAGCTATCGCATATTTTTGATCTTCGAGAGCTGGTAACTCAGTGAATTTTCAACCGATTTGCACGATTTTAGTCTCTAAAATTATTTCATAATCTTAGGAACATGGTTGTCTTTTCATGAACTTGTTCACGTTGTCCTTATTTTTCAATATTCTATCAAACGTCTAACAATTGTTTTGAGACACCCTGCAGACAAGAGCATATTTTGAGTAAATTCATCAGTCATTCACTTCTGTCCAACCATCACTTTTCAATGGGGAAGATATGCTCAAATTAGGGATTAAACTGGAGTAAATATTTTCATGTGACACAATGGCCAGACATTATCAGCTGTTAAGATAAAAGTGCAGCACAAATGATTTCTCCTCTTGGTTCTTATATGATGACTTGATGTATACAATAGCTAAAAGGTACTAGAAGAAAGCAGATGCAAAAAACAGACATTTTTTCAGCACACAGAGGCCTTTCAAACTTATGTTATCATCAGGGTTTGACTAACTTTAGAGCCAAAAGTGTTTCTGTCTTTTGCGTCCGATTTCTTGTAGTGCCTTTTGACTCAGTATATATAAGCAACAGTATATACCATGTTTACTATAGCTAAACTACACATTCTAGCGATCATGTACCAATTGGATTTGTTTATCACTTATTTTAGGCAAGGACATCTTGATGCAGTTGTTACATTGATGAGGCATGGTGCTGATCCTGGACTGCAGGATTCTGAAGGTAGAGAAATATGCCATTACCTTAAAAGCTGTAGTTAACTTACCTCTCTAATACGCCCCATGGGCCTAGGCGAAAACTTTTCAAGGTGTAAATTTCGAGGGCCTCTGGCTTCCTGCAACATTTCCCCGAATAATTCAACGCTTGATTTTTTCTCCTTAAGGATCTAACCCCGTGATTTACCATATCAAAAAGCGTATGAAGCACAACACTTCCTCATGTCTAGTCTGATTGCATTATTGTGTCATACTATGCAGTGTCCACTCCTTTATTTTTAATTGGACAATACTTCAGGGAATACATATCTGATATAAATATATTTGTATGTCTGATGAACCTTTTCAGGGTGCTCTGGACTCCATTTAGCTGCTCAATTTGGTCATACAGCAATTGTTGCATTTCTCTTGGCAAAAGGAATGGTGTGTACATTGAGTTTATTCTGAAACTATCATAAGAAATTTCATCATTAACAATTTATACTTTGCAGACTTTGGCAATCAATTCTATGAAAGGAAGTGGTCTGTTTTGCTGTTTTTGTGCCTGGAAAAGTGTACTATTACATACAAAGTGATTCACAAAAGATAGTTCCACACAATTTTGAAATATTCTTCACCATCCCAATTTTAGATACTAATGTTTTAAGACTACCTTATGTACTGTATGTACAATAAACTGAACAGGATCATTTTAGCATAATCACTGTAAATAGGTAAGTATGCCAAACAGTATACTTTGGGGGATGGGGAGATAGAATGGCAACTGGAATAGAATTTTATTCCATTTTTGATAGGGTTTGCGGATCACACCCCTCCCAACTTCCCGTCCTCTTGAGTTCCTATCAATGAATGTATAACTCTATTTTATTCAGGATGTAGACTTAATGGATAAAAGTGGGATGACACCATTGATGTGGGCTGCTTACAGAAGTTTTGGGTGAGTTGAAACTGTTTATTAAATGCATTATTTATTGCTGCACATTTCAACACATTTTACAAATCTAAAGCACCCTAATGATGTCATTTTACAGTTGACCATGGTATTGTAAGTTGATTGCGGACTCTTCAAAGCTGAATGTTAAAGTCTGATGATGTAGGTTTTTTGAACTGACTGGTTGCATATATCTGTATTTAACATGATGTATTTAACATGATTCTGTTGTTATTTTCCAAGTTTTCTTTCCGCCAGAGTTGATACAATGCGAGTGCTGCTGAACTTTGGAGCTTCAATAAATCTTGTAGATAAGATGCATAAAAATACGGGTTCGTATTCGTTTTGTTCCCTGTTTTTCTTTCTATTGAAAAAGCAAAGCCCCATTGTTTAGTGAATGATCTATTTTTTGATCGTTCTTGCTGATTGTAATGACGTCAATTTATAATGTTCAGGTATCTAAAGTATAAAACTGCAGGTGCCAAAAGTCATGCAAAACATTGGGTTATATTTTCAAGCTAGCCAGGCCAGCTTTTAACTATGTTGATTCTTTTTAACATGGACGTTGCCAATTTTTCCATTGTCAAAGTCAGGGGTGTAGGAAGCATCTCAAATTTGGGGGCACAACACTTTTAGGGCACTTTTTTCTGTACGAAAAGGGGTCATTTTCTGAAAAGAGCACTTCTTTGTTCATTGCAATATTTCATGGAGGGGACACGTGCCCCCAGTACCCCCTGGCTCGTACGTTTTCAAAGTAATTTAATTGACACTACCTGGCAAACGAATGTCATTCATCATCAAATTCCATAATGTTTGTTTGTTTGTTTTCAATTTATTTTGAGTGGGCTTGTCAGGATTTCTAGCTACTGAAAGCTAATTTAGGCCCACTGTGCATGCCGCATCCAGGCACGGGACCCCTAGTTTAACGTCCCTTCCGAAGGACGGCGAGGTGAGTTGCGAGGTCAGGCCTCAGTGGTCACCCATCCGAAATCTGACCTCACTCGACCAAGCTTAACTTCAGTCACCTGACGAAGACTGTATGAGCCACTCGGCCACTCACCCCGCAAATGGCTCTCATTCCCCAAGTTTTATATTGTTTTTCTGCTTTAGAACTAACATATTCCATCAAAAAGAGAGTCAGATGGTTTTATTGCTTTAGTACTTGAGTCGAACGAAACTGCCATAACGAAACCTTGATAATTTTTCTTTCAGCTCTTCATTGGGCAGTGGCATCAAGCAATACAAACGCAATCAGGCCTCTTCTTAAATCTGGAGCAAATCTCAGTGCAGTTAATGAACAGGTTAGAGCGTCGAGACTGCAAGGACTCGATAATTTTTCCCTTCGGGGTAGCAAACCTGCAAGTTCATTTCTTCTCACACACTTTCTTGTTTCCCTTTAAAGGCGCCCCATTCTATCCCTTTTCTTTTTCTCTCTCTCCCTTCCTTTTCTTTCATTCCTTTATCTCTTCTTTTCCCTTTCCTTCCATTTCTTTTCCCTTTTTCATTCCGAGAAATTGGAGCATTTCAGCTACTTTCCTGGTAGTGCTGCTTCCACACTACTTTGTTTTTAGCCCTGCTGAAAACAAGCTGATAATAATTTGAATGTATTGATAATAATTTATGCCATTAAAAAGGCTATTCTAATGTAAAAGAAAGTTTTTCAATTGAAAACTTAAGGCAGAAGTCGGAGAATCTGCAAACTATCTGCCAAAGTGCTTTTAATGAGCTTTGATCATGCAGAACTTTCTGTTCCCAAGCAGTTTGGATAATGTATAATCATATGATCTTATTTCAGAGCTTTTACAAAGACTCTTATGTTTCAGAACCTTACACCACTTGATCTTGCAACTGAAAGACGAAATAATTGGATGATACATCAGATACAGTTTAATACAGCGAAACGAGGAATGGAAAGATCTTCATTCATTTATTCATTTTTCAACAAACGAGTAAGTCGCCGCCTTTATCAATAAGAAAATTGAATTGAAATTGAATTGAATGCACCACCTTGTTTTCTCTGAAGTACATTAAAAATCCTCACTTCAATTTTGCGCGTTTGTCTTCAGGAATAAATGTATTTGACAGACATTGAATTTGCTAATATTAAGAGGATGGAATTTTGCTTTATATTTACTGAACATGAATAATAATCATTAAAACCAAAGATATCACACAGAATAATCACAAAGTCGAATTCTTGTCCGTTTCAAACATGTTGTGTACCTCCCCTGGGTTGCTGTCAAATTCTAGCCTATCAGATATCAGAATTTCCTCCTTATATCAGCTTAAATTCTCTTTAATGTCCATTTTCAGGAGAATAAGAAAAAGATGGGAATGTTAGTTCCAATCATGGCGATGTTTTTGTCAGGATTTATTCTGGAATATTCCACGTGGTGGCTTTACACTCTCATAATGATGGGTTTACTTGCACTCACATTGAATTATGTTTTAAGGTAACTTTTGTTTCTTTGTCAACATCTATTGAATGACTAACGGATATTTTTCGATGGGTTTGTTATCTTGCTAAAACTTCCAAAGGGTGACATGAAGTAAAATTCCTTCAAACTGCACGTATTCTGCCTTTCTCAGATACAGGGAACCGACTTTTAAACTTTCTATTTTGTTTGCCTAAAATTTCCTATTTGTCATCCGGTAATTTTCTTCAGCCTGTTCCCGCTACTATGTGAGGAGTTCACCTAGGTGTATGGTGCATTGCTTGCATTTTATTTAGTTGCTTTTTTGATTTCACATCTAAATTACCATTTTCACTTCGAAGTTACTCAAGGCTAACTGAAATTGATAAATTTTCCATGTTTGTGCCTATCGGCGAACACCAACAAGTTTTTAACTCACAAGATACATTTTAAGAGCAAAATGCGTATTGATAGCACCCATGCAGAATGGTGGAAACATGGGATCTTCTTTTAGGTGATTTGCGTTTAAAGTTGGCTTTTATGTAAAAAAAGGCATTCTCGTAGCACCGTTGGTCGATATTCTGAAGGCTTTTTTTGCAGTTTCAACAATGTTTAATGCGATTATCTTTGTTTCAGGTTTTTTAGAGAAATGGAAGACAACACAATTGCACTTGGGACATATTTAGCAACAAAGCTTTATATGTTTTCCACTCTATTCTTTTATTTCTTTCCACGTATCCTTTTCAAGAGTAGATGTTTTTATTTGGTTAATTTTTCGTTCATTCATTCATTCATTTATTCATTCATAGTGTGTTCTTTCATTTTGAAGAAAGCTTTTGTTCTTAACATCCTTAACGCAGGATTATTGATGTTCAATGTTCAAATTTCTTAGCAAGATCAAAAATTGACATTTTGTTCCTACAATTTGGTGTGTGCTAATACTTTTTTCTATTCATTCAGTACGCACAACAGACATACAATCTGAAGACAAAAACTAAATTACGGATTGCAGAACAAATTGTAACTCAAGTAGATTTTATGGCAGTTGTCAAATATTGTTAAGGGCTGATAAATTATATATAATGAACGGGATTCACATGTTTTACAATTTTATTTTGTATTTTTATTAATTGTATGATTATATAAATCTTATCATTCTAATTTTGATACATATTAGAAAGTATTCAATGGGATGAAAATGATCTGCTTTTAAGATCATTGCAGTTTTGCTTTATATTATTTTGCAGATATGTTTTGGTTTATCCTTAACTTGCTTTAACAGTAATTGGTCCCAAAATTCTTTTTGCTTTTACAATAAATACAACAGGCCTTTTCTACTTCTTTTATAAATCTTGGATGTCGGACCCTGGAATTATCAAAAGCTCTCCATCTGAACAGAAAAAGGTACATTTTAACTCTCGTGATCTTTTTTATTGTCAATGAGTAAAAGGAAGCGGTGGGAGAGGGGAACTGCGTTGATAGTAGACAAATTCAAGGAAGCAATGGACTGCAGTTGAAAAGGAAAATACCGTGTTCATACTTAATACATAAGAGCGCTTGTACTTAAAATCAGCTCAAAGATTATTACAAAATTAACAAAAATGGCTGCAATAACTTTTGATAATTTATTTTAGAACATTATTGAGCTGGCTGAAAGGGGAATGTTAAAAGATTTTGGAAGATTTTGTGCCACTTGTCTGGTAAGTATTTGATTTGTTTCTCTCTGTCTCTCTTCCTGTCTGTCTGCTTCTTTCTTTCTCCTCCCTTTCTTTATTTTATTCCTTTAGTCTTCGAAAGAACATTGTAGCCATATCATTGGAAATGTAGAACAGAACAATCTCATGTTTTTCATAATTTTGATTAATATCAAGGTTTAGAGACCCAGCTGTCATCTAATTCAGAGTTACAATAAAATGTTTTAACATGAGAATCTTTGCGTTTCTGCAAATCTCGCATTACATCTAACTGAAGAAAGAATATAGGCTAGATGAGTGAATGTAGTTTATTTTAGACAGATTTTCTCAGCCAATGCCTTCTAAACGAAGAATATGCGAGGCATAGATAATTCAATATCTGTGGAGGAATGTCAAGGATTCTGCCGAATAGCAGTTAGAGAGCCCTGTGTAAACTAGAAATCCAATCACTTCTCGTCTAACAATCACCTTCACCATCTCTTTTAAAAGTGCACGTTTTGCTGGGTTACGTCGAAATCATGTTCTTCCTTCCTGTCAGCCTGCATTTGTGTGATTTTCTTATAGGTGCGAAGACCAGTTCGATCAAAACATTGCTCTGTTTGTAATAAATGTATTGCGAGAATGGATCATCATTGTCCATGGATTGACAATTGCGTTGGTAAGACCAGGATATGTGTTCATTAGAACCGACAGTAGAGTTGGGATCCAGTGATATTACATTTTTATAAAGCTGGATTAAGTGGCTTCTGAACATAAATCATTGTTGTGGACATTCAAAATAATTCTTCAAAATGTATAAAGAGATCTCTCAATTCAGGCTCTTTTCAGAATATTTTAAAACTCGTATGGTTGGTTAATGTAGCATAAGTTCCAAATCTTTAAATATGTCGGTGCAAAATTCTGTGGCCTAATTCTAATGCATGAAGTTACCTGAAACAAACTTTGCTACCGTGCTATAATCTATGGTACGATGTTGAGCAAAGTAGTTTGAATTTCAAGCCAATCAGTTCAAACAAATTTGTTTATTCCACTGCCAAGTTGCGGAAGAGCAATTTGAAACGTTTGAACTTTAGGCACCGAACGAATTTTGATTCCATTCCGCCTCTCCCGTTACTTAGTCGCTATTTCCGTCCATTTGCTTTCAAAGAGTTTTGTGTGTCCTAAATCTTGCTGCTGTAGTTTCTTTCAGACAGTTTGTTTTCTGTGAGACATGTTGTAGATTAAATTATAATTTCTCTCCAAATAGTGAAAATTTTAGGTTACGCAATGAATAATGATTTCATTCTTATTTTGAAGGTTATAAAAACCATCATCATTTCTTCTGGTACATATTCTTTTTGTTCTGGATGAATATTTGGTATCAGTGGGGAGCTGTTAGATGTAAGTTTGCATCATATTTACATTTACCGTTCTCTCTACTCAGGAGCACTGAATAATCGGGGGAGGGGAGGGAGTTTGCAATAATTTTGGAGTTGGAAATGGCTCTATTTGTCAATAATCAGGGAGGGGTGAGGTGAAAATGTTGAAAATAGTCGCTTTCTTAGTTAAACACGAATCTTTTTTATATTTACTCAAAATAATGTTCGTTCTTATTTCAATTTTTCAAGAATTGATAAGGGGGGATGGAATAAAAGTAGCGGGGTTGAAAAATCATTCAAATATTAGTGAGCATCGGGGGAGACGATTATTCGGTACCCGAGAGTTTTTGCAGACTATGTTTATTTTTACCCACATATTTTGATAGCCAAGAGGAATTACCTTGAAAAGAGTATTGACGATTTGAAAAAAGTCAGAAATTAGATTGATAACTGATTCTTAGCCGAATTCTACCAAAAGTGATTTGTCTACAGTGCAAGTATTTGGACTTTATACTCTAATATCTAATTGAATTATGAAAAATATTTGGATAATGCAGTTTTGGAAATCAACTACTTAGCAAGCTAATTCAGCTATCCAGCGAGTAAATGCAGAATATCACCAAAATGGACCAAATTTTTTTTCTGGATATCTGATAGAATCGTTTGTCACATTATAATTTCATTATAATGTCAGCAAGCTACCGTTCCACGTGCCTATATCTAAGTAGTTTTATCGGCTGTTTTTCCACATATTGCTGCTACTTTGGCATATTTCACTTTGCCGAAAGTTAGCCGATCAGTTAGTTAGCCGATCAGTTACTTAGCCGATCAGTTAGTTAGCCGATCAGTTAGTTAGCCGATCAGTTTGAATGGTCTCTTTTACGATACGATATTTTTTTAACAGATTTCAACACGTACTGTGGGCCATTCAATAAAGGAATACTCGCTTCCATCGTGTCTGTTTGGGAAAGTGCACCATGGGTGACGTGGGGATATTGTCATGCATTGTTTCATAGTCTATGGGTTGGAGCTCTCGTTGTTTGCAATTGTTATCAGGTACGAGCCTTGACATTTTGAATTTGAATTTTGACTGAAATTTTGTTCTTCCTTTCTTCCTGGTTCTGTGGGACCTTATAACGAACGCCATTTTAACGAACGTGAGCCTTGACATTTTAAACTTTGATATTTTGAATGAAATTTTGAATGAAATTTTGTTCTTCCTGCTCTGTTGGACCTTATAAACTAACAAATAATGTCGTCAATATCAGGGGATTGGTTTCTCGATGTTTTAAAAGATCCTTGGCAGGTGCGTTTCCCAATGATGGGGATAAATGATTTCAAATCATTTATTCATCTTGTATTCTTTAAAGTTTCTTCAAGATCTCAAAGTTCTCGAGAAATGTTGAAATTCTAAGACCTCGTCACAAAATCGTAGAAATCCAAGGAAAATCCCAAAATATTCGCATATCTCAGAAGGGGTCCGTGAAACCTTTCCAGACAAGTAATACAAATTCCCAAAGGAATCTTTTTAATTTTCTGAGAATCTCAAAATCATTTGAATTCCCAAAAATCTTGCAAAATTTCGAAAATCTTTTGAATATCTCCAGAAATTTCAAGGTTGCAGAGATCTTAGGAAATCACAAATGATCAAGTAGCTAGTCTTCGGAATCTTATAAAAGAAACTGTTGAAAATCTCAACTATCCAGCAAATCTTTGAAAACTCTGCGAGATTTCTTAAAATGCCAGCCACTATTTTTGGAGTGATGTGTCCCTCGTTTGCCAATAGTTTCAGAGAAAGGTCGGTAGCAATAACTGCTTCATCAATGAATTTAATTTACATCAACGCTTTCGAGTATCTTTCCAACACTTTTGAGAATATGATAAATCAGTCTGTGATTCGTTTTAGTTTAGTTTTGTGTAAAACTTCTTTATCATTCATTGACAGTTGTTTTGGTTGGGAATGACAACAAATGAGCGAATGAACTCAACGAGATATCGACATTTTAATGACAGCAGGACAGGCAAGATTCAAAGCCCTTTCGCGTAAGTTTGTTTTCCTTGCTTAGATAATTTGCACAATTTTTCATTTTACGTCTGGAAGGATACTTTTAATCAAGAATCCCAGTTAGTGTTAGTTGTCGCCCTTTGGGCCTCTTTGAATGTGGATAAATTAATGGAGCATAATACTATCTTTAGTAAGAACTGCTTGTTTTATATTGTTGATTCGAGAATTCGATAAATATGTAAAATAAGGTTGGAATTTACTGGAGCTTATGTGGCGATCTCATTGATTCTTAAGCATAGGAAAGCGTGCTCAGTTTTGGAATATTTCACTCTCCTTTTTATTAGGCGTGGAGTGCTTCAAAATATGGCAGATTTCTTCGAGTTCTCATTCTTTGGACTTGTAAGGCCTAATAAAACTGACTGGATGAATGAACTTGACATAACGAAATACACAAGGGATGCACAAGGTGGACAGAAATCATTTGACAACATTGTCTAAACTTGTTTCCTTCTGCCTGATGAAAGTAAATGTGAATCTTGAGTGAAGGATCTCCTGGAGATGACCCTGACCAAGATGCGGTCTTTGTGCAAGAAGCCCCTACTTGAAGCAGCCGCAGTCGGAAGAGGCCTTTGTTGAAGCCAGCCTCAGTCTGAAGCAGCGTCATTTGGAAGCAGTCTCTGGAAAAGCCTGAGCCAAAGTATACTCATGATGAAGCAATCTCTAGCCCACAGTAATCTGGTTTAGTAGCTGCAGTATCGAGGAGTATGTTGTGGCGAGATCTCATGAAGATTTGTGAAAATGTGAAGATGACATAATGATTAAATTTCCCTACTTTATTTAGGAATCAAGTATGAACTCTATACTTAAAATCCTCGATTAAGCCCCCTCTTTGGGATAAACACCACCTCGTTGCAAATTTTGACAAAGAAGGCCCCGGTACTGAGACCCCATGTGGTATTGGGATTCTGCAAAAAGGGTGAATTTTACACGTATTTATACATTCTTTTTGGTACCATGTTTGTTGTTGTTATAGTTCAATGCTACATTTTTGATATATCATATTTTCTCAATTCTGGTTCAGCCTTAATATGTTGTTCAATTTTCTTCATACCTTTTTTAGCTAGAATCGGAATATGTCATCAGATATCTACCATGTTATTTGATAATTCCACCCTCAAATAAGCCCCCATCGAGTAAGCCTCCTTCCAAAAATATATTTTATTTCAAATAGCCCCCCCCCATGGGAGCTTATTCGAGGATTTATGGTACTGCAAAACATGCTTTAAACGACCAAGAATTAGAAAAACGGCAAGCTTAGTTGTAGATCTTCGTGATTATTTTGAGAAAAGAAATGCTTGTCGTCAAAACTTTCAAACCAAACATTTATGAAACTGTCTAGATAGTATTTGATGTTAGCATATTGAATATCGCGATATAACCATACAATGCCTATGCCTCCGTAGTTGTTTATATCATAGTGACATAGGAACAATGAGGTTGAATAACGAATATTCATATTCTGTGCTTTGAAAAGTTGACAATGTCTTCATTTGTGCATACTATCCCTCACCACTCCATAGCATCCTCTGTAATTTAAATACTGAACACGATTTGTTTCCTAGCAATTGGTGCTACTAGGAGGCAGGAGCTACATGTTTGCCAGGGGCAGCGCCAGGCTAAAGGCTGTTGGCTTAGCGTTATCGCAGGAATTTTTTGTGTTGAAAGAGTTCATTTTAAGAGAAAAGTAAGGTTACAGGCTTGCCTTGTTTATTAGAATCGACTGCATATGAGAGAGCTCATTTTAGGCCAACAAATTACGGCTATTTGCTTGCCTTTTTCTCAAATTTTGTAGGTTTTTTAAATTGCTTATTGATATCGTAGACTTGACTTTGTCATTACGATCGGCTATTTTTCAAAATGTATATTTTCATCAAATATTTTCAAAACTACAAGTTGTATGAGACGAGGGATTGGATAGGTGTATCTGAATCTTTCGTTTTTGATCAAACGGCTTGAAATGTAATTTAAGCCTGGTTTCCATATGCTTGTAGCAATCTTCAATGAGGAAGTTTTTCTTCTGGGTCTCTCTGCCATTGATTAGTTAAGTATCCTGTACTGCTCTGAAGATATTACTGTAGCAGTTGAAAAATGGAATATACCTGAAAGAAACAAGAACAAAGACGTGGAAGCACAAAATTGAAGGCTAAAACCCTCGCCTTCTTACTCTTTGCAGTGCTCATCATCGGAGATCGATTTTGGTACACAAAAACAAAGGTGAGTTGTTTGAAATGAGTTTAAGAATGAATGAAATTGTTGTCTCTCCTTTCTTTCGCCACGATCTTGATTACCAAATACAATAGGCTATTTATAAACCTATGAAGGTCTACCTATAGATACATCGTATATCATCATGCGGCTTGATAAATTCGTATTTCTGGTATTTACTGTTCTGTGCTCTTTTCATATTACCTGTATTTTGTTCTTGCATCAAAGTAAGCATTTTGCCTCGAGCTAATTAATATAGCAAAGCATAAAAGTAAGCATTTTGTTGGCTATCGATTTCCGCGTATTCAAAGAATCGGCAGATCTTTCCTACCGCTTTCAAAATCAAGCATTATTAAGAATTTAGATTGTGTGTACTTTCAGACATTGCATAAAGGTACACAGTTTACCTCAATTTAATTAAGCTAGCATAGCTAGATACACATGTTGCTGACAATAGATTTCCACGTAATCACAAGTCTGGCATTAACAGTTTACTAAGGCATCAATTCAGCTGGGTAAATCTTGATTTCAAGGCTTCCAACGTATTACCATTTCTATCTTTCTATCGAATGCTAGGCATGATTGCGAGGCTCATTCAAAAGGATTTCAAATAAACTCGGCTTGATCAGCAAGAAATCCTTGTCTGAGTCGAATTCCCTCTGGCTTCGTCTTGAAAGACTTCATGAATCAAGAAAGAGCATTCTATAATGCCTCTTCGTAGAAGAAAATTCAGCTTGACGCCCCCTTTTCGGCAAGAAGAGCGCCCCTTATCCTGACCCAAATGCACTATTTTTTCCGTGTTCCGTTCTGAATGTGAGAAAACATAAAGGCATTTTTTCAGCAAAAAGACCAGAGAATTTTTCTTGAATAAAGGCCCAAGAATTTTCGCGCGCCTTTGGCTCGCTTTCTTTATATTCTATTTTTGGCGCCCACTCTCCAAATTTCCCCCGACCCCCCATTCAACTTCGGGCTGGATCTGTCCCTGCAGGGAGCTAGCATTTAGAAGTGCTTTCAAAGCACATCGTGCCTCGAAAAATCGAGCATAGCCCCAAAAATGAACAGCTTTTAAGACATTACAGAAATTTCTTTTCAAGAAACTTTGCTCTAAACTTCTTAGAAAAACTTCTTAATTTTGGCCAGATTCTTACAGTTAAGTTTCTTGCAGAAGTTTTTATTTCTAATACCTGGAATTTATCTTAGCTATCGAGAGCTGCAAAAATAAAGTTTAAAAGAATCTCTTCATTTTCTGCAAGAGGCTTCTTCAGTTTTTTGAAGTGTTTTCTTACAGAAAGCGAGCACATTTGTTTCCATAAGAATTTAGAGAGGTCAGCAGGAGGATGATTGTCCAAGGGGCGTTTATTCACTGGGCACACATTCCAGATAGGGCGCTTAATATATCAAGAGGCTCTTGAGCTGCGAACTGCGGACCAGGGAGCGCCGCTGCAGACCTTGTGATTAGAAAGTTGTTTTTGATAGAAAATAATTATGTTTATCCAGCGATATTTTTGCAGCCATCCAGAAAAGCAAATATTTATGACAAACCCCAAAACAATCTTTGGTAATAAAATGGGGGTTGATTTTGATTCTTAGACACCTTACTTCAAAGCAAAGAAGTCAGTAGCAGAAGAGGATAGCGTACACCTAACATTCACTGTAAGTTTTGCAGGACATTAGATCAGGTCTCCGCTCTAAATAACTAACTGCATGTTCATCATTTTGCCGTCTATAATACGCTAAAACAAAAGAAACGGGTTATATCCAAATGCTTCTTTCTAATAACCGTTTTTGCTTTTTTCAGGTTATCCTCAGGATGAAGTTTGTGATCATTCTTAGCATTGTCGCAGTGACACTGGTTAGTATTTGCATTTCTTGAAAAGCCTATCTCGAGTTGTACCATGGTGTTGTGAATGGTTGTGCTGCTTTTGTGTGGCCGTTGTGGAGAATCTGTAGCCTGGCTCTGTTTTTACGCACTTGCACTTGTCAGGCTCGAGCTTGAGACCTTGTTTGATTGAATTTGACAAGTGGTTGCTAGTTTTATGGCACTGGAAAGGCAAAATAAGTGACTGCCTGAACACAGCACTTGTTTTGTTCTCCTGTCAAAAATAAATAAATTTTCAAATAAAGCGTTGTATTTAAACCCTACTTTTGAGTTATTCTTTGATTGATTCCTTTCAGCTTTGTGATGTTTCTGTACAGTTTTGAAATCATCGTTTGTTTTTCTTCTTTCATAAGGCCAAAGAATATGAGATGCACTTAGAGGAAAATGGAGAGAAATTCACAGAGAAGTTGAAAATTGATGTTGCAGGGAACACAGAAGAAATAAAGGTACCAAAACACGGAGACAGAGCGGAACTCGATTTGTTAAACGATTTCAATGTGGTAAGTGCAACTTACGTTGCAGCAACTAAATGCTGTCAACAGTAAATTTTTTAATGTTGCGAGAGTTGTATGTAGCAATTTTTTGAGATTTCACAAAGCTGAAATCTTGATTTCGATCAAAAAAGCATATACTATATGAAAAATGCTTTGCTGAGTTGCCCTCTTCCGCCCTATCACCAAGGATGGCAAAAAGGGTAGCTTTTTACTTGTAAAGTAGGTTGTCGGACTTTGAAAAGTAACTTTTATAAGTTGCTAGGATCCAAACTGCGAATCCAGTCAAATGTTATTTTTATACAAATTACTTGCGACTTTTCTTTTCCGGAACAGTTACCTACCGCAGCACTTTCTGACAATGGGATACTTTCTCCATTTTTGTCTTTCTCCCTTGCCCTTTCCTATTGCAGGAGCTTTCCAGGCTCTGCCATCCTGAGCTTGAATAGCTTGAGATCAGGCTCACCAAAGTACGAAATCGAGCTCACATCTTTTATTTCTTGGTGAGCTCTAACGTTGGGGTCTCAGGCCAGAACTTTAGAGGCAGCCAGAAAATTACCGTGTGTGCCACGATCTAAGAAAATCTAAATTTATGAGAAATAAAATCTTTCGTCCTCTTCCATTTGTCTTTCTTTTGTCTCTGGCGCCTAGAGTACGATAAAATATCACCAGAGGAAATGTCATCGGATAATGTCCCTCTTTTTCCCTTCATATAGGGCTACAGAGCAATGAAGTTGAAAGCTGCAAGGGTTTGCTACATTTCAGCTATCCGGAGAGAGCAAATTCCGCGTCAAATGGAACTCAGCATGCAAAAGGTATTATCATTTTCATTCCAAATGACAATTTGGTACAAAATTGTTAATCTGCGAGGGAAATGTTTAATCAAAATTCCAGCAATTGATCGGGGGAGGGGGGGGCGGGTAACTTAAGTTCTCCATGGTACGGCGTTGTGCCATTTTTAGGGTACCATTTTAAGATAGAGTCCAGATTTCTGGGTATGGTTTTCAACGATTTTTTTACATTTTCCGGATTAATGGGTATGGTTTTTTGTAAAAATTCATTTATTGGTGAACTTTATGGGCATTTCCGGATTTATGGGCATACTTTTCAGAAATTTGTCCGGATTTATGGGTGGTACCTTTACGAGTTGAATGGCACAACCCGTAACCTGGAAGCTCAAGTGATCCTCGAGGAAATTAATCTAATATGCAGCTTAATTTTATATTTGTATATTATCTACAATATAAATCAATATAACGTTATCTAAAATTTTCGAAGTCAAATGATGCGATGTGTTTTCTTAATGAATGATCTCAACAAATAGCACTACCGGTACTAAGGCTATACCAGAGTTCTGTTAGTCTGTCCTAAGGGAGAACCAGCTTGATCACAGAGATATAGATGAAAATACGGCTTCAATCGAAATTAAAAGTTGACCGATTTTGGTGTAGTCACTAGCAACACAGATTCATTTGCTATACATTTATTGTGTTATGAGAAGATTAAAATGATGACATAGGAGATTAACTTACCCAAGTTTGCATTTGCTGGTGCTGTAAGAAACGCTCTGATGTAGTATGAATGAAATTCAGCGTTGATTCCAAACACTGATTGATGATTCCATCATGTCATCGCTCTTTTCAAAAAGCTTCTGTCTCTTTATTTCAGTCGCAAGCCAAATTTTCAACTGAATCCTACAGGGTCAACAACGATAAGATCGTTCGCCTATACAAGATGTCAGACTCTGAAGTTGGAGCCAAAATCGCTGCTCATTGCGCAGGATATGATATGATTTTTACTATGAAGTTCAAGAAGGATTCCGATGTAGCCAAAATCATTCAGTGTAAGTTTTTGAAGTTCTGCTACCAGCAGTGTCAGTATATGAGCTGAAAAGTCAGGTGCAATTATAGCTGTTTGAACAGGGAAGCACCGGGACTCTTGCCTCCAAGAACTTGCAATAATCAAAGAAGTGGCCTTTTTCGTCTTTAGAAGCAGCTTTATTAAAAAGTGCCCTTGGAGCGTCTATGCCCCCCAAGTTTGAGATGCTTCCAACGGCCCAAGGTGCAGTGGTAACGCTGTTTGATGTAAGAGCTGCGCAATGGGAACAGTTGGGATGCACTGGGGATGCACTTCTCATTAATTGTTCCATACATATCTTTAGTAAGAGAGTTCTTACTATGAATCTAAGATTAGTAATGAAATAGCTAAGAAACTCCCTGGGAAATATTATTGAAGCAAAAGCTGATAATTTTATTACTGTCTCAAATTCTTAGTTTCTATAAAAGATACATGTCACATGATAAGAAGGAGGAAGCGTAAACAAAATAGATGCCTTTTCCTCCCTAAAGAGTACACTTGTCTGGAAATTCGCCCAGAGTTGGTTCATTTTCATACCATTGCTTACCCTGTTATATCAAAACAATTTTTTAAGACAATTATGTTACCAATTACGTTCCCTTTGTCCAGCCTTAAAAGAAGGTTGATGATTTTAAGACGTGTCTCCCTTTTTGGACATCTGCTCCGGTACGCAGCCTATTTGAGAGTAGTTTTGGCAGAAAGCGGTTTTATACGCTGACCGGTGTTTAGAAAAGCCCTTCTTGCAACCCTCACTCCAAAATGGGGTCATCAAAAGAGCCAGAAAGTCTGCCTATAGTGGTTTTATTTTTTCGGATGATAGAAATATTGTATCCTTATTCCAGATATCTGCGAATAACTTTGGCAGACCTTCTAGAAAACTTAATTCCCTTGAGAGCAACTTTTTACCAAAATTTTTGTTTGTTCTGCATGTATGGCAACTCGTTTCTGCTCAATACTAAATTTATATCTTTACTCCATTTCAGCACATTTAGCGAGAACAAAGAGATCAGGAGGGTTCAGGGAGTTTACAGCATGCGACGGTGCGAGTGGCACTCGCTTATCAAAGCACTGCAAGCACAAGAAAATTTTTGCCCGATGCAAAATGCTTCCTGTTGGTCGAAGATCCTGTGTTTACAACATTCGATGCGATATCGGCTTGACGGGATGGAAGTGTGATAGTGAACACAATTTCACTTTACCATTTTGTTGCATATTGAGTTGTTGAACGTCATAGACAGCACCTGAGAAAATGCGATGATTTGAATTGATTTGCTTTGAATTGATTTGATCATGCTGATGAAATTTTGACTATTTATGCATTTACTCGCAAGAACAAGTGTTGTTTACTTTTTGCTCATAACTCTTGAAACTACGTAGAAAGTTAATGTAACATTGGTACCGGAGTGCACTCCAAGAATTTTTTCACTGGTTCTAGAATTTTCCGTATAACTGACAACCAGCTTTGGAAAAAAATCGGCAAAAAGCATACTCCAAGAGGTAGCAAATATACTGAAAAACAATACGATAACAACACACTTTGATTTAGTAAAACCATAGCATAATTTAGTAAGGCTGAATTATGAATGCGAAAGAGGATGTGCGGTTTTAGTAGAACCCATATATGTCTTTTTCCTCTCTGTGTAAATTTTGGAAAAAATTGCCCTTGATCTTGCGCTTGAACGAGTCGATACTATTTGTAGATCTTAAATGTTTGGGGTAAGACGGGGTAAGTGAACTGAGGGATAAAGTCAACTACCTTGACTTACATATTCTGTCATCTAGCATGAAGTCGGTCGGATGAAGATCTTTTTATTCTCATATCCTTTATATCTAAGCTTGCAGCAAATCATATGATTTGCAGTGTCAGTTTATGTTCTGAAGACGCAGGAATCTCTAATATTGGCTTCTGAAAAACCTCCCAAAATTTGACTATCGAGATTTGACCTTCATTTAAAGCTTTACTGTCGCTATAAATACATGGATAGCCTCGCTTTACCAGTTGCCTTCTGACGCCATGAGAGACAATCCCTTGTTTTCCTTGCTATAGGAAGTTACACCGTATTGATTTGCGCTGCGAAGCAGCATGCAAATCTTTTGCATGCACTCGAAAACAAACTCGGGGCACAGCGTAACAATGGATAAACAATAGTTAAGCTAAATCCTGAAATTTGTTGAACATCAGGAAACTCTTCTGCAAATCTCTGAGTTTATGAAGACTGTCGAAGGAACCGCAATGTTTCAGCTGCAAAAGATGAAAATTTGAAACTTTTTACTGAACTCACAACTGTCATTTCAAATTGTACCTCACAAAGTAGGAGCAACTCGTAACCCGTGCGACTCGTAACTCGTAACCCGCACTTTGCGACTCCAGTATTGAAGGGCCTAAGATCCAAGGGTCCGGCTTTTACCGTATGCCATAAAGAGCCGACTGTTTGCTGCGCCTTCTTTGACGCTCAGACTTGCGATTCCTTCGGAGCCAATGATATATATTGTTTGGAGCAGTTTCTAAACAAAACGAATATCGAAAGGCAAGAAGAAAGACGCAGAAGCGAAAAAAGAGAATGAATGCTGAGAGCCTTGCCTGCATTCTCACTGCAGTTCTTATGGTTGGAAATGGGTTTGAGTTCACGATGAAGAGGGTAAGTTGTTTCAAATGCAATTTAACAAACAAAGTCACAAATGAAGGCCACATAAATCCGCTTGGCTAGGTAGGCCTTGCCAGACCGTTCACTGACAACATTATGCGGCATGATCGATGATTCATAAACAAGTTGACAACACAGAAAGATTGGAAAGAAACAGTCAGTGAGTGACGTATACTTATTTCATACGAACGATGATTTACTTCAACCATGTTTGACCAGAACTCTGTCCTATGATGATTTGTGCCCTATGCTCTTTGATTTGTGGTCTCTTCATACTCGAGCCGAGCTGGCTTCCTGCCTCCACAACAAAGCAAGATCATACACGTTGTGAGTGAGAAATGCGGGAAACGAATTTTTACCAATTTGATGCTATAGACGTGATCTGATATTTCGAGAGCATTTAACATTTGAAGTTTAATTTCTCGCATCACATCTAGACAGTCGCATCGTACCTGGGGCAAACAACTGTCTTTGCCATGCTGATGTGCTCATCAGGACCTCCGAGAGCTTTGGAGGCCCAGGGACAAAACAGCGAAATGAGCCCCCCCTGCAATTGAAGCGAGCAGAAAATTTATTCGACCACACCATGCATTTCCTGCAGCCAAAAGTTTGAAAATCTTGGGGCAATTTGCCCCTGCTGTCCCCCTCTTGGTGGCCATGCATTTGATTCATGCCTGGGCAACTGGAAAACTGCCTCACATCTGTGTCAGGTAATAATGTCTGCATAAGAAAAAAATTGAAAATTTGGGAGAATGCAAGTGCAGGGTAATGAACAGAAAGCCCCTAAGCCCCTTCATGTGGTTGAATAGTAAACTGCTCCTCTGTCACATGTGCTACCCCACGACCCATCTTTACAGGGAATCCCATCCACCCAACATCCTGCACCCACACTGTCAAATATTTGGTTTGAAACTTCAGCAACCACTTCCTCATCAGTACATTTTTTGGACAGGAATCAAGCCATCGATGGAAAAGATCAGCTGTGTTGTCATTCAATGATCCAGGCTACCCCAATCAGTTTTATTTGGTTTGTAAATATTTTCTTACCTTCAGGTCTCCAAAACTTCTTTGGGTAAAATGATAACATCAAGCCAGAATTCTCCCAGTGAGTGATCAAATATTCTTCAGGGTCATAGTGATAGAAATATTCTAAATTCTCTCAAAGCAGGGTATAATTCTGTATCGCTCAAGTTTTTCCCTGGTCATGCACATTTGCAACCAAGGTCCCACTTTAGAGGTATATTTGTTTGTTGGGGGTTTGCTTCATTTCATTCCCCAGAATGGGCCAAGGCACATAGGGAGTGTTCGGTAGAGTTTTCTATTTTTGGTGTGCCTCCAAGCTATAACCTACCAGGTGAAGTTGAAGTGACATAGAAGTTCTTCATCCCAAGATGGTTTTGACCACAGGTGATGGCTTAGGCAAACCCTAGGTGAAACGATAAAGGTGAAACATTTGCAAAAATCTCCAATATAAATTGTGTTACCAGTCTATTACTGTAATTTTCCTTCATAGATTATTGAGATTTTTGTATTCTTTTTTGGAGAATAAAATCATAGAGCACCAAAAACCAGAGCAAAAGAGTAAAGACCATTTTCACAATTGCGTCCAGATCTTTCAAAGTACTTTAAGGAACATCCTTTGTCTCGATATAAGTGAATCAGAATCTCAAAAGCATGCATTTGTCTCAACAATACATGAAACAGTTTTGTACATGTGTTTGCAGCATAATAGATAAGGTTATTGTGTAAATTTCTGGCTGCACAAGGAATCACATCTTCTGTCATGAATTGAATTCAATTGTGAAACAGCAGGTCTATTAGCAGCATGTCACATCTAATCTTTACCCATCTCAGCCCAAACCTGTAATGCCATTTTTCATTCTGTTATTTGCTTTTTTCTTAGAAGAATCATTCATAAATTTTTCAGAATGATAGATTTGGAGTCACAATGAACATCAGAAAAGCTTGGTCAAAAGGATACACTGGGAAGAATGTTACTATTTGCATAAGTGACCCAGCTGGAGTAGACTACAAACATGATGATTTACTTCCAAAATTTGTATGCATTTTATGTATTCAATTTCTAATGTGACCTGATAAACCAAATGATAAAGTACTGGAAGAAAGTGGATGCAAAAAAACAGAATTGATTTTTCAGTACATTGAAGCCTTTGAACTTACGATATCACCAGAGTTTTGACCATCTGTGAAGCTAGAGACGAGAGGTGTGAACTTAAAGGGGTGCTAACAAGGTGCCCCAAAAATTTGTCTCCTGCTTTTGTGGTTTCTGCAGTGGAGCTGTAGGCGCAATTGTCTCGACTCTTACACAAGTTGCGTAAGTCAGGCTTCAGCTTAGAATTTGAGACCCTGCTCAAGTCAATCTGACATGTGATTTGCTGATTTGCGTCCAAAACTGGCGAAATCAGTGATCGCTTCAAAAAAACAGCACTTCTGTTATTCTCCCACAATGTCAAAATTAGTAAATTTTCAAAGAAATTACTCCTTCAAAAGGGTAACAACCAAAATAAGGCTGTAATGGGGAACAGTCAAAATAAGGCTGTAATAGAGAACTGTTAAATCCTGCAAGAGAAACAACAAAATGACCTGAAACCTTACGTTGCTAGCTGCAAGGAAGAGTAGCGTTGAATGACCAAAAATTCGAATGTCTAAGCAGGCCTGCTTTCAGCCTCCCCGCTTGTTGGCTCGTATGCTTATGTAGGATCTAAGGGATGATACTTACAATGCATCCTTGCCTAGTCTCCAAGTTGTTATACAACTTTGTCGTTTTTGTTGCAGAAATTGGCAGGAAGTTACAACTTTGATAAAAACATAACTGACCCATCTCCTGAAAAGAATCCAAAGTTTCTGTGAGTATTTTATGATTAACAGTCATCCAGTTTTGACCTGCTTTACATGTTACAGAGTTACGAAGTTGATCTCTGCACTGTACAAGACATTGAAATTATTCCTCTGATGAGTAAGCGAAGACTGCGTTCACACGATGCCGGCACGTTTTAAAAACGGCGAATAATACGATGGATTGGCCTCTCGTTCACACGAAAGCAGCACATTTTTTCTGGCAGATTTTAAAACGGTAGGTTTAGAAAACAAAACTCTCTCCAACGCATTTTGAAAACGGCATCGTGTGAGTAGTTGACATTTTTTGAAAATTTCCTTGCCATTAAAATCTTGCAGCAAGGCTTTTACCGTCAAATGCCCTACCGTTCTCAAAATGTTCCGGCATCATGTGAATGTAGTCTAGGACGGAATGTCTACAGTGGCTTAGCTAGATTCATTTTGATGTTTTCCAGAGTTATAAACAATGGCGTTCTGGCAGGGGGCAAGGGGGCAATTGCCGCCCTGCAACCGAAGTATGAGGTGTGCCAAAGTGCCAATCTCAGTCAAACACATGGGCGAGAAGGGGCCTGTGTTGAATCGCTATTCGGATATGGAAGTTTCAACGAGCAATGCAGAAACAAAAATGTGGAGATGCCTCTGGAAGCTCCAAAAATTTTTATTTTACTTAGTCTAATCCTAAATGCATAAGAAATAAAGCGTTCCTTTGCATCATTCCAGAAGACAGGCAAAGTCTGCGTTTTATAATGCTAATCAAGGCAAGATTATGAAACTAATTTAGTTTTGATAATCGTTTCATTCACGTTTGTGGTATCTAAAATTGTAAGTGATTTTATGCGGAAGCTGCCTTGAAAAGGCTTCGAAACGGGAATAAAACGGGGGACAAGTTTTTCTCGGTTTCTCCCAGCCAGAAAAAATGAAGACCATGGGAAGCATTTTTTTGCAAGGAGAAACAAATGAGAAATGTCAGCCCCTTTCATGGCAACAAAAGCATGGCTCATTTCAGCTTCGCAAATAGTACAATTTTCAACCTGCAAATGCTTTAACCTTGGCATGTTTTCTTATCCTTTTTCAACCAATTTCACAGATAGCTTTCATGGAAAAAGGTGAAAAGTTCTGACCATGTGTTTGAATTTTGCTTGGTGATGAAATCACTAATAACTGTATTTAGCACCTTGTTTTAGCACTGGCAAACATCGCAATGGATGGGAGATATTTTAAGCGAGATTAGAGGGTGTGTCCTTCTAATCCATACAATGTATGTTCCATCAGTGTTATTGGCATCTTGTAATGTGCTTTTTATCTTAGTAAACTATTTCTACTACAGTAACAGCTTTGATACAAGCAATGACGCCGACTACATTTACATAAATATGCAGTAGGGGAGATGTGCAGCACACGTATTTGTCATGTTTCTTAATGTTTTTATTAGTGGTGTTGGACATGGGACAGCAATGGCAGGCCTTGCAGTTGGCCAGGAAAACAATGGAAAATGTGGTGTTGGCGTGGCTTACGATGTCTATTTTACAGGTATGCATACACACTTTAGTCTCAGAGAATTCCTGAATGGATATGATGCCAGATGTTTGAAGGGGTGGTTTGCCGGCGTTCGGGGTTTCACGTATTTTGAATATTGCATATTTAGCCCTATGGCATTGGGTCTATTTTTTTACGGGTTTCTAAGATGTTTCACGGGCTGCAGGTTTTCTATTCCATAGGTTCGAGGCCATATGGTTTTACGTAGCTGATTGAAATAGAAACTGCCGCAGGAAGCCATGAAGTTGAAAATAATCCAGAAATAGTGATCTTCCGTCGTCATCTGAAAATCTTTTTTCTCATCTTATCCTGTAGCTATCAGAACAAGGCCACATCTGATAGGTGACACACAAATGAATGCTGCTTCATTGGTATATGGAAATCAAATCAACGACATATATTCTTGCTCTTGGGGACCAGTAGGCATTTTGGCAAATAATGTTGGCTACATGCCACCTGCTGTGAAGGCCTCTGCGAAGAATGGAGCTGAAAAAGTAAGATTTACACGATCAGATGGATGGGGAATGTCGGGTCCCACGGAGAGGGGTAAAAATCATTGCAAATGACACACACACACACACACAAATCTTACTGCAGATTTCGGTGGTATTTAAAACTTTGGTACAAGTGTAACGACCAGCAGTTTCATTTTTGCCGCTTGGATGACATAATAAAAATATTGCTACAGCGGCGGGGCTTGACACGAAATAGTGGGGCAAGGTTAAAAGTCAAAACTTTTCGGACTCGGGGGTATAAAGGTATACACCGATTTTTTTGTATTACATGTTTCAGTTACAATTTCAGCGACATTTTGGGACAGGCAGTTCTCCCCCTCCCATACCTCCCCCAGGCCACGTTTCAGCCACATCCCGTCAAGTCAAGTATGGGAGTACCCCCACCCTTCCCGGGCATTAGCCATTGCCATGAGCCTGGTATGAGATCAAAGCCAAAGTCAACATCATCACCCAGCAGTTGTTTTTTGGGTTTCTAGGCAGAAGATTTGCCGATCTGATTGTAATATAACTGATCTCAATGTACGAATACCAAAGAACAAACACAGGCCACGAGATAAGCCCCTTTCTGTATCCTTAATTAATACCTTGAATAACTGACGATGACTTTGTTGGGGTCAGTACCTTTTAAAATGTATTTCTGTTTTAGTTTTGGCTATCTTTCACTTTGTTCTACTTAAATGATTTGGTTTTACTAAGAGAAATATAGCATGTTAAATGCTGAAGAAAATCTAAATTAGGTATTCCGAAGATATGGTCCTATGATGTTGATTACTGCTTTGGTTGGGAATTGTAGCAAACATGTTACTTTCACGGAATGATAAGAAATTTTTTTCAGGGCAGAGGTGGAAAGGGCAGCATATATGTGTTTGCAAATGGAAACGGGCACATTTCGGCGAATGGAACTTGTGGCTATGATGAATACATATCCTCAATATACACACTATCAATCAGTGTTGTTACTGGCAAAAATGAGATGGCAGTTCAAAATGTGCCATGTACTGGAGTTAGTGCGGTTACTTATGCGAGGGATGGCGGTGTTGGTGTTAGCTATCCTCACGATCTTATGGTATGTTTGTTTAGGGTGTCCCCAAAATCAGGTGCGCCATTTGAGTTGTTATAGTGAGGGAGCCATGAAACAAATGCCAGATTGTCCCGTTTTTCAGAACTGCAAATAAAAGAGACTTCAACTTAGAGATTGGGAGCCAGTATGACTAGATCTGCGAAGTTGTTGCTGATTTATGGAACAAGGAAGTCAGAATTACTGGTTGTTTCAAGATCAGATGATTTTATCTCCGTACTTAGCCTATAACTTGCAACCTTACATTAGCTTTGCTTATTGGTTATTACCAGATCTAATTTATGACTACATGTTTCACCTATGGGAATTAGAGAGCAGGGCTAGGAACGTTTGTCACTCAATTTGTTTGATTTTGACATTGATGGAGAATATCACATTCTTCGTTTTGAGGTAACCAGTAATTTTTGACTATCATGCTACAAAATCAGCAAATACTTGTCAAATTTATGCAAATAGGGCCTCGAAGTCAGAGTTTACATCTCAGCTGTTGAAAAATTTTTTAAGCAGTTGCAACCATTCAAATGGCGCACATGTTTTTTGGACACTCTATATACTTCATAAATATAACATGATAGCTTTATCTAAAACATTTGGTCGCTAGCCTTAAAGGAAGACCTATGCGAAGAACAAAAGTAAAATGGCATTGTTGTTATTAGCAAAACAATAGTCCTTCTTTCCTATGTTCTAACAGTTTGATGTTCTTGACAAATAGAGAGGAGTAGAAACGCTTCAAGATAATCTGAGAGGGGAGTGATTTGAAAACGGAGTAACGGTAACCGAGACAAGTCCTTGAAATCGTTAACATAATCTTCTTTCCTTGACAGCCAACTTGTGGGATTAACAACACGTGCATAAGAACAAGTGCGGCCTCCTCCGCAGCAGCTGCCGTTGCTTCTGGAATATTCGCCTTAGTACTACAAGCAAAGTAACGATGGTTTTGATTTCTTTCTTTTGTCTTCCTCATAATGATAATAATAATAATAATAATAATAATAATAATAATAATAATAATATGATGATGATAATAATAATAATGATAATACCATATTTTCACAGGGTGATTCAATCAGCTATAAGTACTCTCGAGTACCGAATAAACGGGGAGGGGGTGAGAATAATCGGGGGGGTTGGAAATGGTTCGATATAACAATAATTGGGGGGTTGGAATAATCGGGGGGGGGGTTGCTTGGAGAAATAGAAAATAGCTCTTTGCTTAGGTAAACACGTATCTGTTATATATCTATGTGCATAGTGATGTTACTGATACATATACTTTTGAACTCTGGTTCTGTTGAATGCACTTCTTGAGACTTTTTCTTGCGCTTTTGCAGAAATTATGTCTAATATCATTTCATTTTTCCAAAAATTAATAAAAGGGGGGGTTGGAATAAGAGCGGGGGGGTTGGAAAATTTTTCTAAAATTGATAAGCGGGGGGGGCGATTATTCGGTACTCGAGAGTACAACTGCTATCAAGAGAATCCCTGTATAGAAATTAAAGAAGTTAAAGAAAAATTGTCATAAGGAAGAAGATACAAATCATTTTAAAACGTTAAAAATTATCTCTAGCCTGTTAAATATCATATTCAACAAAATTTGTCCATAAAAAAACCTAAAAAAGTTAATCTATAAAATGTTCCTTCAAAGCTTTCTTGAAATGAATGTAATACTTCTCAGTTTTCATATGAAGTGGCAAGTCGTTAAAGATCGTTGTTCCGCTGTAATAGATCCCTCTTTTTCCACTTTCCGTTCTAACTTTCGGCATCCGCAAGTCCGTACCAGTACGTCTTGTTGCTTTTCCGTGCGTTGCTTTTCCGATTTAACAGCAAACCCAATTGAACAGCAAGTCAGAAGCAAGTTGGCAAGGAAAGTAGGAGCAGATCCTTTTTTATTATTCATATAACATATGTTTCAACAAATCTTTCAGTCTATTATAAATAATATATCAACTATTATACTTATGTAATTACCATACAACACTGCTGGGACGATATCTTGGGGAGCGAAGGACAATGACTAGGGTAAGGTGGGGGGTAATTTGGGTCTACGGGGTAATGTGGGTCTATTTGCTTTCTCGCTTTTAAACTGATCGCAAGTTGAAATTTCTATTCATGTCTCCGTGGGTGTTAAAATCTATGCTGTTAGGAGTTGTTTAAGTAGTGTCGGAGAATTATTTGATAATCTTTAGTGCTTCAATTTTCAGATTTTACCCGTCTTAAACTTTTATCATAATGCGACACCGTAGAAAACGCTTGATTTATGCCAACTTGTGACTTCTTTTCGTCAACAAATCATTATCAATCTTATGTTCAATCATTTGGAACGGTGCTAAATTATTCGGTACATTTCATTTCGATTATTTTGCAAGGGGGGTGGGTAATTTGGGTCTACTGGGATTTTTTTATGAATTGCGTCGTGCAAGAGTTGGCAGTGGCTCCTAAATAAGACAAAATTGAAACAATATGGCAAGCAAATTAGGTATGCATCGAATACAGCATTAGGTACACTTTTCCGTTCATGTTTCAGTGGTTTCAGCTAGACGCAAGGATTCACTTCTTTTGACTTTATTTCGAAGGCAACGTTGTTGACATTTCTATTTTCAAGAAAGTGCTTAGGCGTTGCAATATGTGCGCTGATGGTGATACGATTTGTTTTCAATTTTCTCTGTGCAAGTTTTGAACTCTTTGGCAGGGAAACTCTGAAAACTCAATCACAGTTATCCATAAAAGCATTCTAAAATTTTATTTTATTGAATTTACCTTACTTCTGATGAAATAGGTACTGCTTTTCTATTCGAGAATAGACCCAAATTTCCCGGCGACCGGTTGAAATTGCAAACAAAATGAGAATGGTACGAAATTCCAAAGAATATTCAAACTTCGAATAAGAGATCGGGAACAAGTTTTCAAAAACAACAAAAGGTTCAATGAAGGTAAAACGAAAAAAGATCTTTCATATGTCCAACAAATTTGTGAGGGTACTCTATTCACTTCGAAAAATGCCCATTTTAGACCCAAATTGCCCCACCTTACTCTCCCCCATGGCTCCTTTAATGTCAAGTTTCGGTCGAATTTAGCGTCCATCCGAAGTAACGCTAAACGGATACATCCACAACATATCAATTACCTGACATCTGTGAACCCCACTCTAGTTCTTATCAGTAGAAATTATTTGTGCGCGGCCTTTTGTATGGCATTTGATCGTATATTCAGTTACCTGTCTCGATGTTATGACCGTATGGGGCAGTCATGGTCTTCTGCTCCTCATGGCATCGTCCCTGTATTGTAGTAAAGTAATTTCTAAGTTTTGCTATAGGTAATTTCGTTCTTGTAATTGGTTAAGAAAATACGAAAGACACAACAAATCTAAACTAAGTGCAACTGCACTACAAACGATTTTAAAACTAATGCATACTACACTAGATCCTTTTCTGACCAAAAGTATTTTAGTACCTAAACTGAGAATTTGTACGAATTTCGTGTTTTTTCCCGCAAAAGTTGTCCGGATGAAAACGCTATTAATGTAGCTGTTCATAGTTCAGTCTCTATTCAAAGTAAGGAATAGGTTTTCAAGTGAATACTAAGACTTCGACCAGTACTAAGTAACAAGACCATTAAGGAGAAGGAGTACTGTAATGGGTCAGCTCTATTTCCCTTATCAATCGTTTCATTCCTTGCACTTCAATGTATTCATTTTTCGTAACACAGTTCCAAAAATTCACTTTATTTAGCCCCAATCTTGGATGGAGAGATGTCCAACATTTGATCGCAAGAAGTTCCTCGTCAGGATTTCCATCAGTGGCTTGGAAAACAAACAAGGCTGGAATCAGAGGTACCTCTTTGCCTTTATTTTCGCGCCATTTTTACTCGAACAACGCTATTCATGCAATTCAATGCAATGTAAGACATTTGTAAGCGATGCAATTCAATGCTCGCTTAGTTCCGTTTCGAATTCAGACAGCTTCCCAAAATCATGACTTGAACTGGTAATCTATCAGTCAAAGGCCAACTTGAATGTGAAAATTTTGTTTGGTGAAATCACTCCTCTCTTAATGCCAGAAATTAGGAAACTGCTCGTAAGGGATTTGCATGGCCATTGTTTGAGTGTGAAAAATATGTGAAAGTCCTAATTAGTTCCCATTACTCCGTCATACCATAATGATAAGAGGAGACATGTTTTATCAAAGAAATCAAAATGTTATTATTTTGTGCCATTCGTGGATGTCTAAAATCGGACCAAGAAGAGCTAAAGCAAGAAATTAGAATTATTCCTTTTAATCTACAGTAAGTGATGGTTTTGGCTTTGGGTTATTGGATGCAGATGCACTGATAGAAAATGCAAAAGGCTGGACGAATGTTGGACGACAACATGAATGTGTTTTGGATTATAACGTAAATGAACGGTAAGTTCAGTTTCTGTTCAAGTGGGGGGGGGGGGGCTATCAGATATCATAAGCCATCAGATGTGAAGTTTTCCATTTGGCTTAGATAAAGTCACATGACCAGAACAATCCCATATTTAGAGTGGCAATAATGAAATCATAAAAACTTTGATAACTCAATGGTTTTAGATTCAAGTGCACTAAAGTCGATTGGTCTTTGGGAGGGCTTTCATTTGATATATTTGCTTACATCAGGAAAAATGTAGATTATGTCAGTCATTCTAATGATGTCAAATTTATAATGAATGAAGATTATTGGTGAAAACGTACTTTCTGTTAATAGACAATCATATTTTTGTTATGTTTACTCCATTTTCAAAGTCTTCATCTTTAACATCCAATCTATTTAGCCCTTCCTTTTTTAGTACAAGCAACGAAAAACATGATCATTTGAAAGATGTTCATGTTACCCTTTAGAAAGATGTAAGGATCTTTTCTCTTCTTTTGCAGGATAGATGGAATTGATACAACCGTGAAATCGGTTGATCTTTCGTCTTGGCCTGCGAGCTGCGGAGGAGAGTCGCAGCGGATCAACTTTCTGGAGCATATTTTGTTAGTTATCAGTTTTAATTACACACAGAGACGCCTGGTTGAAATTGAAGTCGAGGCTCCTACTGGAACAAAGTCTTTCATACTTCGGTCAGGTAGTGAGCGACAATGCAGTGTGTGATAGCATTTATGATAACATGGAAATTGCTCTGTAGCCCGAATTCGCTCTATTTGTTAAGCAAGTCTTAATAAAAACAGCTTTTATGTATTGATCGATCGCTATTTAGCATGGCAAAAGACCTGTTCACATTATTCACCGTTAAAATACATTTCCTTTTCAAATAGGACGCGTTTTTGACTATGGCAGTGAAGTGAAGGACTTATCAATTTTGAGTTTACATCACTGGGGAGAGAATCCGAAAGGAACATGGACAATGAGACTCAGGAACGTAAAGCCAAACGCTGCGAATTCTGGTAGGTGGATAATTTGACCTTATGATATCTGTTGCATTTTCGTTTCTATAAAGCCATCAGTGAGTTTTTTTGTAAATTTTTCGTCATTTTGTAAAGGATGGAACTCTTACCATTCACAAATAGGCATATCTTTTATTTTCAGGTGGTTTGTACCGATGGGGCTTCACATTTTATGGCACAAAGGATGATCCTTTAGCATCAAACACAATCAAACCATCCCAGATTCGACGCAGCTTTATCAATACTACCAGTAGGCCTCCAGTCACGCCAAAAAATACAGCAAGCCAATCAAATCCTGGTGTGTATTACATATCATTCCAGTCTTAACATTATGTGTGCATACATAAACCCACAGACAACACCTGTTGAAATTCGGCTGAACTAAACACATTTGTTTTGCAAGGAGCTTTTCATTGGAATCTCGATAATGCATGTCTGTAAATGTCATTTTTTTATATTGCAAAGAATGTAGTTCAAAGAAGAGTGGGCAACCGTTGCAAATCCAGATTAAGTTAAGAACTGGTGAAGGTGAAATTGAAGGTGAAGTTTCAGGTTTTAGCGCCAAGCGCTTGGGTAGTGGAAATAGAGTAGACCTCATCGAGTCCCATGATCCCCTGTCATGGCACTTCAGTGGTAGGGCTCTACCTAGGATCGAAGCGTGTTTGTGGAACTGTTCTCGTCGCAAGTCAGAGGATTTCACCATTTCTTCATTCACTAAGAATTATTATCACTCTGAAATAATCGTGGAATTTACTAAAACAATGTGAAACAATCGTTTCTGTTCCCCTGCGATATTTGGTTACACGTTAGTTTGCACCACTTCGAGTGTATCCTAGGATTGTCAGTTATGTGTTGTTGCTTGGAACTTTTCTCGTAATCCAGGTCAGAAGCTTTGGCACCAATAATTATTGCTTTTAAAAAAAGGCAAGATAGGAGAAATTCAAAATTCGAAAAAGAAGCATATGAACAATTAAAGAGACCAGAACAGAATTATAAGCGGCCCCACGGATTCTATACGTCCATAGCCCGTGGACATTGGTTAGAATCTCGTTATGATTCTTTAACTGCTCGGATTTTTCATATGAGACCTTGAATTATGACCTTAGCTATGATTTCTTGACTTCAGGCACATCGCCTACAGTCAGTGGCATTTGGACCAAACCTAATGCGACAACCAACAGGGCAATTGGAACAACAGGACCCACGAGAAGACCCACGAGAAAAGTTCCAACAACAGCAACCAAAACTGGTAGTGGATCTGTCTTTAAAAGCTGTAAGTGATTATTTAATTTCGTCAGGACCTACTGTTGTTCCTTCAGGAGAGGCCAGCTCACCTTTTGGGCTTTGACTGATCCGATATTTCGGACTTTCATGCTTCCTGAATGTAGAAATGGCTATTGCCAAACAGTTAGCACTTTTCCTGGCTGTAACACTCGATTCGTATTGCTCCTCTCTGACAAGCCTAAGGTGTGCCCGCGATTTCATGATGATGATTTTACGAGTCCTCATTGTCCGAAGTGATCTCGGCTAATTAAAGAAAGCGTGGCAACAGGGGATTCATTGTCACAAGTCTAGATATCTGATTCATGCTTATTTTTTTAGGCAAGTTGACATATCTTGCTGCTGCCATCTTGTTATGGCCTCTTTTCTGGAAGATGAACTGCTAAGCACCAAATAGAGGACATAGTATCGTTATTGAAGATTTATTGCCAACCATCGCTATTTTATTTCTGCTGAAGGTAATTAGCGAGCTATCAACTTAGTCTTATCGCAAAATTCATAACACATCAAATCACATTATATTACATCACTTGACATTAGATCATGTTAAGTCAATTTATGCCATATTACATAAGATCAACATGTTACAGTTCATTTCCTCACGCCACATTTTACGTTACACCACACATCATTGTATTACACTTAATTGTTGATTGCATTACATCGCATTGTAAAGTAGAACATAAGTAATTTCATTGGAACTGATTTAAGCACGACGTTTCACTGTCAAACGTGGCCATTATCAAGCAAATATGGCTTGTGTTCAAGTGAACTATCGAGAACTTTTTACTGTTGATCAACGTTCATAAAAGCTACCGTTTTCATCGCTAGGTTTTCATCCCTTTACTTCTTTGGATAGATCTGTTTAAATCTGCTAACACCCGATTGTTCCTGCAAAGCATCCTTTTCGTTTATCATCTTCTAAAAGTAATTATTATGTCTAGTAATTATGTCGAACAAAACATGTTCAGACATTCCTGTTTCACAAAGGCCAATTGGCTTTGCAGAATTTTAAAAACCTTGAGTTATTAAGCCCTCCCCTTACGTCACCAAAATTTCATTACGATACCGAGTTTGCAATATGTTTCACTGGCAGCTGGATGGCCAAAAATCTTCGGTCCACATAAATTTTGGAAGTTTCGTCTAAATGATGTACCGATCTGTTTGTATGATTCTTGATCTCGAACTTCCAGACAAGAGAGAAAGTTTCTTAATTTATCAATAGATTTATAGGTTATCATTTATTATTCCTAGATGCATAAAACTTAATTCAATACGCAAAATTTATATTGAAATGCGGTTTTTAATGATTAGATAGTTAGCTGCTGTTTTGATTTAGATGATTTTAATATGCATGTAAATGGATAAGTAAAATTTCCTAAGAAATGTTATTTTTTCAAAATCTTTCTACCGTATGAGTCAGAAAAAATACCAACCGTTTGATTGATTGCTGCCCCCTAGATATCAAAGCAATAATACTTTACAACATTTGATTATTTAGCCAACACGTTCAATTATTTTCAGGATTTTTTATGCCTAAAATCGGCCACTTCGTTCAGATTTTACAAGAGATTATTTTCTCCTGAAAGTTTCTTCGAGAAATGTTTAAAACGTTCTAAATTACAACCTAGTTTCCCCAATATTTCTACCCGATAGCCATGACTTAACTATGCTTTTGCGTGTGCCAACCTCTTCGGGAGGAATGAATAAGGCATCCCTTTTGTCATTCAAAGAGACTCTGAACTCTCAAGAGGACAGAATACACGAATACATGAAGTGATATTGCTACGAAGGAAAACCAAGGAAATTTGGTTCTTCGCATTCACTTGTTTTTGCAGGCTTTTGAAAGGGGTTTTCTGCTGCAGAAAATCTTCCATGTCCAATGGAAGGAATGACCGATTTAGAGGCAAGTAAACTTTGAATGTTATTGAAAATATTGGGAATGAAGCAAGACAGTTCTCAATAATATTGCTTTGATATTCAGAGAGCAGTATTTTTTCAAACGCCAGACGCTGCTCGTTGCTCGCCTAGTATCACAAACATTAGCAACGCGCAGAAGGCAAGTACGACATTGTATCTGCCTTATGCCTTATCCGGAGAAAAGCCTTGTTTGGCAAACATTCTGCATTTCTATTAGTACTTGGCCTACAGTGAGCCTCACTGTGAGTTTAAAATGAGTACATTCAAAGCAGCCGATTTTAGCAGAAAAGGTAAGCCAATAGCCTCATTTTTTGACAGAATATGAGTGCTTACATAAGCTTATCAGTAATGGGAATTTAAAAATCAGCCAGCCTTTGAGAAAAAAGTCAGTTGTCTTCCTCGTGGTTACAGACCTGCATTTTAGAAAATGGCTTACAGACGTGCATTTTAGAAAATGGCCACTTTGTAGCAGTAGAGATTGGCAGAAATTCTAGCAAGAAAAGAATCCTTGTTTTCATTTATACAATTAGGCTGTTTCAGAATGCAGGCAGAGTATCAACGAGAAATGAACAACATTACAAATTTTTGACCGATCCATGAATCACAACTTGATTTGCTAGAGTTAAAATTATAGCTACACGGGAATCAGTCCAGATCATCGCAGATTGTAGATTTATTTCCTTTCAGGTTCTGCATGTGTAATCACAGCAGAATGGTAAATTAAAGTTGTGTTTGCCAATACATTGCCATCCATAGGGCATGTTCTGCTTGCAGACAATTCTGTAAACACATTTAGTCGCACTGTTTACCAACATTCTGCATTTGACATCAATCTTGGTCTCAGGACAAGTCGTTGGAGTTTTCTCATTTTCGTTACATGCTGTGAATCTTATATCTCGTCCGATGTGTGTGCTTTGTGGATTTCTCTTCCTTCTTGCAGATTGTGCTGAAATGGTAAATAGAAAATTGTTTACATTTACCTGAGTTCGAATAGGCTTCGGATTTCCTGTACCAAAGTTTCTTAATCTAGTAGTCAAGTTTCTTCATTTACTATCGTATTGAGAGTTTAGTTTTTGCAGTGTTTTCTGTGAAAATATGTGCAGTGATAATTTAGTTACTATTGACTAACAAGGTAAAAGCTCTAATCAAGAAATTAAACTGCTCAACAAGCTTATGCATCAACTCTCTACGACTACTACAAGAATTAGGTACGGATAATATTTTCGAAGGACTGTCATCCCCTAGAAATTACCTGAAAAAGAGGGCATAATGGACCACCCTTCTAAGGAATACCTTGTAGCTTTGCCATCATCTCCGCACTTTCTTTGTTTTAGAAATACCCATGTCTACTGCCTGCCTCTAAGAGGCCAATCTTTGGAAAGGTAGCTCTAAAATGATAAATGTTTTATGTTCAAACGTAAACTGGCTGTAGTCCCATTTTCGAACGAAAGGAGTCCATGCAACTGCGATTGTCCGTCACGAAAGGTCACTCCAGGTTTTTCTGACGCAACAAACTCTGTGGTTGGCTCTTTTTAGTAAATTTTAAAAGGCATTTTACGTTATAGAAGCACAATCAGGAAATTCTTCCGTAATATGGTCACTGACCTTGGGGAATGTCTCTAATGTTCTATTAAAGAATTACTAGTTTTATCAACTGTCTAGAGTGGAGGAAAGTTGAGCTTTTCTGCTCTCTGTACAGAAGCCCTAGAGCTGACACAACACTTTATGGCTGAAGCTTGACCAAATCTGGTCAAGTGTCCATCCCCCCTCCCAGGCAGAAGAACATGACAGAGCTTGTATTTCATTAATGTTCAAGTTACATTTAGAGCTTACCCTTAATAATCTTGAGCACATCCGAATCCTTTTTGAACTTTGCCATAAAGATCATATCATATCCAGCACAATGAGCAGCAATTTTAGCTCCAACCTCAGACGCTTTCATCTTGTACAGGCGAATGAACTTCTCAGATATGACCCAATAAGAATCAGTTGGAAATTTGGCATGTGACTGTGATGATAAACGATATGACAGTGGGGTTGAATACGAAAAAATGGCAGATCTTAACAGTTTAATCAATGTACAACACCCAGAAGGCAAAGGTGCTTTATGTATGAAACTAAGAATTCATGCCAATACTGAGAGTCTCTTACAACCATCAGGTTGCGAGTATTCGGAGACCCCACACAAGAGTTTCTTTGGTTCCTTGATAATCTCCATTTTAACTACTTTGCCCTCGTGCACATTTCAAAATGAGGTTTTTGAAGCCTTTCCTGCGTTGAAACTTTTCTCAAGCACGCAAAAGATTTCACTCGTCACAATAATTAGAATCCGAAGTAATATTCTCCCAGCACTGGGGTTTCTTAATTTTGGCGATCTGAGAGTTAAATTTCGTATAAACAATTTTTTAACAAAGAAATACGTGCAGTCAGGACCGTCGAGAATGGGGGGTGGCCAGGGTAGCTACCAGGGGGCCCGAGGCCATTAGGGGCCCGGTAAATATATATTATTTATTTTTCTTTGTCTTCACTTTTCCTCAGGAACGTTTCTTGGCCCGCGGGGCATTCTCAGCTTCGTCTTTACACTCGAGATAAACAAATTTTCCATTTAAAAATCTTTTTGATAATTTATATGAGGGCATTTTCATCTAAAAGCATCCTTTTAGGCCCTTTTACCAGTGCAGAGGAGGGCATGATCCGAGAGAAGAAAGGTGTGTTCTACAAAATTTTCCGGAGCCCTTGGCGCCAGGGGCTCAATCCACACCCACCCTACCTAGGGCCCGTGCCGTGCCGTCTCTCGACGGCCCTGCGTGCAGTTGAAATGTTGATGACGGAGAGTTATTTATGAATTACGATTTCATTAAATTTTTTCACATTTTTCTCACTTTCCCACTTGTCTCTTTACCCCTGTAGATTCTTGATATCATTCTCTATCAACACTGGTAAATTTTGAAAAGTGTACCGTTGAAGAGGGTCAAACCGTTGAAGAAGAAAACAGACATCAATTTGTTCTTTTGCGCACTTTATTCATTATTTCAGTGCTGACTACTTTGTCCCACAAGGTCATCTTGAGAGCACCACAAGGCCCTCTGGTGAGCTCTCTTTAACGGTACACTATATATTATTAAATTTTGTAGATGTTCTTTCAGAGATGAGACAGAATCTTTTCAAAATAGTCTTATGAAAGATTTCTCACAAAATCGTGCGGTGAAGCATCGAACCATCCGAAAACAATGATAGATCAGAGAGAAAAGAAAGATCTTTCGTAAAGAAACCTACCACTTCCATGCTTCTTTCCATTTGACGTGGAGTTTGTTCTCTTTCTAAAGCAGTGATGTAACAAGCATTTTCTACAACGACCTTCATTGCACTGTAACCCTGTTGATCGAAAAAGACGAAATCAGTGTAACGTGTTGAAATAGCAAGGCTTTTTACTGTCCATGAAGTAATACCAAGACCTTTTATCGATGGAAGATGTTAAGGTGTTTTGATGACGGATCTCAAACATGGAAAGTAAACGAAAGACGCTACTAGAGGGAAGTGGAAAAACGTATCTGATCTGGTGAGAGTAAGCTGAATACAAACAAATAACAAATAAATGATTTCAAATAGTAAGACTTATTGTTGCTGAAATGATAGTAAGGCGTTTTGTCGATGAATCTGCAACGTAAAGGAAGCAAAGATATTGCTGGAGGAAAGAAGTAGATATTGGTCTGGTGATTTTTTTTTAATTTGGACAAATGATTAGAAATATGAAAAAATGAGGCAATAGATATGAAAAAATAGAACATTCATGGGTTTGAAAATATGAAAAAGAAAGGTAAAAGTACGAGAGCAAGTTTGCGAGGGAGAGAGGATGAACATTGAGAGAAGCTCTAGAGTGATCCTGTTGTCGAGCCAAAGAAGTAGCGCTTATTTACAGGACTTTAAATCATTAGCAATGAAATTAACTTACCACATTGAAATCATTCAACAAATCCACTGCTGGTCTGTTCCCATGTTTTGGTACTTGGATTTCTTCAGTTTTGCCTGCAACATCCACTTTCACCTTTTCGGTGAATTTCTCTCCATTCTCCTCCAATTTCATGTCGAAATCTTTCGCCTTGAAAAATGAAAAGAACAAGCACTAATTAGTATTACTGCTCTAAATTTAGTCCATAAAACAAACGTGAAATTTAGCTTGAATAAACTGTAGTTCGGTTGTCAAATTTCTGTAAGTGAGGAAACTCAAATGATACCATTAATCTAGCATCTGCAAAGATTGACAAAACTTTATTGCAGTTTTTGTGGAAACTTCGAAACACCTCGAACCAAACTTAACTCCAATAGGTAGATAAAATACTCACAAGCGTGAAGGCAACAATGCTTAGTACAATCACAAACTTCATGTTGAGGCTATCCTGAAAGAAAACAGTCAAGGTCACTGAAGAGAAGTATAGTTTTAAAATCTCTGTAAAACTTGTAAAACTCATCTCAGTAGTATTGCAATGAATCTTTTTGCCCTTGAAGGGGTAGAAAAGGAAGAGGTTGAAAACATGAAGTTAACACTCTATAAGAAATTAAAAATTGTGAAAGTTTAAAGAACATATACCAGTGAATTCACAAGATCAAATTTATCTTCTACCAACGCTGATTTCTTTGCATCCAAGTGTGAGGTGTCTGAAAACCAAAATCGACCCCCATTTTATTACCAAAAATTGTTTCGGGGTCTGTCATAAATATTTGGTTTGTAGAATGGCTGCATAAATATCGCTTGATAAACATAATTATTTTTCCATCCAAAACAAGGTTATCAGCGATGACATTACCGCAGTCCTGCGCACATGGTATTCAAAGGATTAATAGCTCTATTTGGAATAAACGCCCCATGAATATAGGCCAATTCATATAAATGCCCCTAAACAGCTCATCTAACGCAGCTTTCGCACAGTTAATCAAATATCTGTAACCGACATGACAGACTAATTGTAAGCTTACAGTGTCAAGAAAATTTTTTCCTCCAAACTCTTTTTCACATTTTGTATGAAATTTTTACTATACGACACTACAAGGACGGTACCAGGAGGAGCAATATATTATGACTACCCCCTGGCAGTTAACATGAATACAAATTCTTATTCTGAGGCTTCTTGAAACTACATTCTTACACCCGATGTTTTGCTGCCGTTGCTTTTTACCATAGCGGCATTTGGCTGGACAACGAAAAACTAGCGCAGAAAACTAGCGCCCTTTTCGTCCTTGTTTCCTGGCGTTCTTTGATTTGCTTATACGACTTGGTCAAAAGGGACTCATAATGTCACTCTGAAAAAGTGGGCCCACTTTTTCAAAATGACCTACGTTCTTGTACATTTCACATAATCACTTCAAAGTCTTGTTTAAAGCACTTGAACGTTAAAAGAGCAAAATTTTCGTACAAATAACGATGTTTTCCTGACCTATAAATCGCAAAATGCTACCTTTCAGGCAGTAATCTTCCCCCGTAGAAACAAAAAAGATCCATCGCAGCTACGAGAACTTTAGGCTTCATGAACCGCTTTTTCATGCAACAACAACTACGGCCTAAATAATGCCTCCTGATTGGTTAAAAACTAAATTCTAGCAATTTGATTGGTGAATGCGGAATCACTCTACTCAGGCCTAGACTGAGCCGGCTTTTTAAGAGTAATATTTTTGAGTCCCTATTGACCATGTGATATCAGCGAAATCAAAGACTCAAGCATAGCCCGTTATCAAGCCGGGTTATGCTTGAAACGTCATGCTTATTTCAATTCCCATCAAAGTGCTTAACTTTTGTACTTCACTTACTTATCTTTTGTTGAACAGCTAAAAGGTCTCTCAAGGTGACGGTTGATAGGTCGAGGTAGCAATGTGATCTCATACGTCAGTACGGGCGTGTAGGGCGTGCTTTGATAGACAGAGCGATAAGATACAACCCTTCGCGTAAGAAATTTGCCCAGCTGAATTGATGCCGAAGTAAACTGTTGTTGACAGACTTTTGATTACGTGGAGAAATCGATTGCCAACACCATGTGTATCTAGCTATGCTATCTTAATTAACTTGGGGTAAACTGTGTACCTTTATGCAACGCCGAAGTACACAAAATATGAATTTCCAATGGTGTTTGACTTTGATGCCAAGGTGGATTTTGCCGATCCTTTTGACTACCTGGAAATCAATTGCCAACAAAATGTGTGTATCTAGCTATGCTATCTTAATTAACTTGACGTAAACTGTGTACCTTTATGCAACGCCGAAGTACACAAAATATGAATTTCCAATGGAGATGGATTCTACATACAAAGGTTAGTATAGAGGCAAATTTTCACTTTAATCCAGGGTGCATTCCATGTAAGACTTACGCCGAAGGTACGCCGATCCCTAAGCTTTCGTACGCCAGGTACTTTCAGGGGAAGAGAGCTGTTAAGAATCTGAGTACTGATGATTTTAAGAAACTTCTAGTTCTGGCCCAAATTCTTACTTTCTCATAAAAGAAACGCATGTATTATCAAAAGAAACTGCTAAAAGATCGAGGACAACTTCACAATCACGTCAAGGTAAGCAGATTTGGAAATGCCGCAACGCCAAAAACCGATTTTATTGAAAAAATGGCGCCGCTACGCCAACAAAAAATCAGGTCTACGCCGAAGATCTTCGGACCTAAGTGCATGAAATCCACCCTGGACTTTAATATCTGTCTTTGTTTCGAAATTATGGCATTATGAATAATTTGAACTCATAAAGGCTCTCTTTGACCGTGAAATCAAAGTTTGGACAAAAATTTGTCCAAACATCTTATCTCATGGTCAAAGCTCTTATGAATTCAAATTCTTTAAATCGCCATAACTTCCAAACGAAGACAGATATGAAAGTGAAAATCTGCTGCCATACTAAAGTTTGTACGCAGAACAAGATTTTAGACTCAAAAATGCAAAATCTCTAACAACAAAAGACTTTCGCTTTCGCACCTCTTACCTTGGATTATTTGGGTACGCCGTACGCCTATGTAGATCATACTGCAATGCTAGTAAGGGTTACGTTTGAGATATTTCAATTATGAGGCGGGCATTACTACGTGGAGCTGGCGAAAAAGGGCAAGGAAAGGAAGGGCAGTTCCGCTCGTAAAATGTCCCCAGGTTGACTTTCTCTCCCAACTACACGGTATCATCTCATCCAAACTATCAAATAGGGTCACATAGTTCTGATAGGGCTTCCACAATGCAGAGATAGCAACGAGACAGGACGAAAAACTGAAATTTACTTACGTGATTCGTTTGGGCGATGCGATGATGGCGATGTCTTCCTGCCGAGATCTTTTGGCGCCCTTTTCGAGTTTTCTGAACCATGCGGTTATTGAATTGAATTGATGTTGGCGTTTTCACTTGTATGGAATCGACTCACTACATTAGTCATCATATCGCTCCTCTGTATTTTCACTGAAAACAAGTGAAAAATTAAAAATTACTTAAAAAATTCACAGCATGAGACTTTCCAATTAGAAATATCGAAAAACATTGTAGAAAGTGACGTGATCGGAAAACGGAAACAATTACAAACGTCTTGAGCCATCTTTATATGCTTACAACCATAGCGTGCAGGGAGCAAAAATCTAGGAGAGCATGCCAACACAAAGTCCTTTGTTTACTAACATTTTTGCCCGACTAAAGACAATAGCTTTCCTGAGTGGGGCTGATTTTCGAAAATTTGCCAAAGTTGGGGGTGTTGTGGGGGTGTTGTGTAATATAGGGTTCACCGAAACTTTCCACAACTCAAACCATAAACGTGTTTCAGCGAAATCGAAAAGTAGGAGATGTCAGCAAATATTTACATATGTACATCGGAACCTCTCTGTAAACTGCATCTGAATTCGAATAGTTCAACGATATAACGAGTCTCAGTACAAATACGATTGTTTTCTCTTTCTCTCTGTCTCTAACTATTGGTTCTAACGATTCTAACGATTTCTAACGATCTCAACTCAATTCGATATCTGACCAATCCCAATCATTCGAAGTTTCAACTCAAGTTTCAAGATCTCAGAATCGTCACGCGACCTAATATTTACGTCATTTCACAACCGGGGGGCTACCACCCCCAGACCCCGGCCTGGTACGCTAATGCTTGAGCCCCTTTAAACACAACGCTGAAACGATGAAAACTGACTTGGCACCAAAAGCAAATAAAAAATTTGGTCCAGACGACTGAAATCGAAAAGTAATAAGGCGGAGTAAGTAAAAACACCTCCATTTCCGTGGCAGACTCTCTTGGTGAAAAAAGAGTAATGGGAGCAGAGATCACCTGAAGTCGGAGTGATTCTAAAACGGAGACATTAAAAAACGATGCAAAAGTTGATGATTTTCAAGAGAAATGGGAATGCAACAGCCCAATTAAGGGCGAACAATATACTGAGGTAAAAAAGTGTGTTTGAAAGGATGGAGTTTCCTGCGAGCTCCGATAATCTTGTGGGAATCGAGAAACGACGAATGAATTTAGTATAGTCAATTTCCAATTGCTGAATTGACAGCAACAACATCACTCAACTAGAAATCTGTTTCATCAAAAAAATTGGAAAAGGGAAGAGCGAAATAATGTTTCCGTCTTTGACTTTCAGATAGACTTAATACAGATGACGAGATAGACATGGGTCAAGTCTATCACTCAACAGAAATCTGTCAAGGCTTGATTCCGCCCATTCCAAGTCAGGTGATCAATCTCTTGATAAAAAATCTGTCCACTTCTTTCATTGCAGGCTTTACTGTCCACTGCGAAGGAGAGGCAAGTTCTGCCCTATATCTCCTTCGCAGTGGACATTCAAGTCTGCACGCACCCAGGCAAATAGAGTGCCTTCCACTCGGAAAATTCTAAGCTTGCATTTGCAAAGAACAAATCAATCTGAAAATAACGCATTCATATTGATATTTTCAACACGCACAGTAAACAATACCTAGCCAAGGAAACAATGCTGTATTTGTTTACCATTGCATACTCTGTCTTTAAAGGGCCTCTGTTTCATCCAGAATTCCTTGCACGTGTGGTCTCTTCTTTTGTTGTAGCTATTTTTATAGGCCCATGAAAATGGCGACAAGAAAGGCGAACCAAGATATTGCATGTGCAACGCATGTTGGGTAAACCAAACCCTTTACTGTATTTCCTCGTCCCTTGAGAATTTGTGCCATGTATGCCAAAAGAAGAATAAAATCAAAACTTTTCCCAAGACTATAGTCACGTGACTTGACATTGATAAAACAAAATCAACCAACCTTTGCCGATGTTGCCTATTCAAAACACGTAGACGACGAAGCGAGGAGAACGAGTTGCACATGTGAGTTTTTATTAATCTCTTTTCTTAATTTCTTCCCTCTTTCCTTCTAGTTTAGGGACGGGCCATTAATTCTTGATGGGGTGGGAGTAGAAGACATCTACCTTACAAATATTTGATAGAACTTTCGTAGCAATTTCTGGTTTTCTTGAAGATTTTGGTGCCGCCTCAAACATTGCACAAAATATTTTAATACCCCTCCCTGAAATGTCCGATGTGTTTCGACCCCCCTCTCTCTCTCTCTCTCTCTGCAGGCAAAATTTTTATTTTTTAGTACCCCTTCCAGATCCTTCGGGAAATTTGCTTTTCTTCCTTCAAAACTTGGCGAGTTTTTCTAAGCCATGGAGATATTTTGATAAGAACTATGGAGTAAAATGGTTAGGCTGAGGGTAAAATGAGTATTGTTGATTGCTGACAATACAGTAGACCAGTAGACCAGTAGTATAAAACAGTAGACCCATTTTACTCAGAACTGATGAATCAAGATTCAATATATCAAGTAGGTATTTCACTTGAAGCGGTTCTAGCTCGAGGAAAGCCGGAACATATACTGCATTCACACTGACACGGTGAAACCAGCTTTATATAAACCAGTTTAAATTTCAACCAATCAAATAACTGGATTTGTTGGATTGACCAATCAGATATTCGATAACCTGGTTTAGTTGAAGCTGGCTTTACTTGCAGTGTGAATGGGGCAATAGACTTTGGTGAAATTTACCCGTATTTTTCACCCTGCACAATTTCCCATTTTACCTCAGTAGACCCTATTTGCTCTTCACACTTTAATGTAAACAAGCCATTTTTGGAATAGAATTTACATAGGAAATTCTCACCGGTGAAATAGGTGAATGCAAATGGGAAAGGCTTGCTGTAGAAGTGCCTCTTTAAATCCCAGGAGTTTACTTCACAATTACATGTCTTCGTCCTTTGGGGTTAGCATTTTTCAGAAACCAAAAAATTTTGAAATAAGAAGAATAAGTATGCCCAATAGGGATATGATTTCGTGTTTCCACTTTTAATTTCAAGAAACTGTCGGTATGAGCTAAATTCTTAGTTTCCATTCACAAAATACGTGAATAGTGAATTGTAACATTCATTTTAGACTTAAAACAAGAGCACAACATGTCTGAAGCAACTGGGGATAGAAATATCAGGGATGAAAGCATAGAAGATGATTGGCAGGCATCAGAATCAACATGGAAAGATAGAATGGCGCATTTGTGCCTCAATTATGTTATGAGTGACATAACATTTAAGGTAAAGAATAAGAAAATAAAAGCGCACAAACTGGTGTTGGCATCAGCGAGTCCTGTCTTTCACGCCATGTTTTATGGCCCAGTAGCTGAGACGAGAACGGAGATCGAAATAATTGATTGTCCTGACGCTGAGCTTTTTGAAGAATTTCTATCATTTGTTTACAGCGAGGATCTTTTTATGACATGGGATAATCTATTCCCTATAGCATATTTGGCAAAGAAATATTACATCCCTTCTCTGACAAAAGAGTGCTGCAAGTTTCTGTCACGTTCATTAAGAGTTGAAAATGTTCTTGAAGTTTTGAGCCAATGTGTACTGATGGATGAAAAAGAAATGGCTGAACAGTGTTTGGAGCTAATAAGAGTCGGAATTAGACAGCTGGTCAGAACGGAGGAGTTTCTAAAATTAGATCTGCAATTGCTTAAATCTATACTGGCTTTGAATGTTCTTGATATTGAAGAAGTTGATCTAGTCCTGGCACTTGACAAATGGTGCATACATCACCTTGAGCGACAAGGCAAGGAAGTTACTCCTGAGGAAAAACGAGAAATCATGGGAAGTGTCGTCAACTTAATACGGTTTCCAAGCTTATCTGTAAAGGATCTAACAAATAGCTGCTTGCCTTCAGGACTGATCACAAAAGATCAGTTCGTAGAGTTGGTTTCTTTACAAATGTCAGAGGACACTGAAAAAGATAGAAAAATTGACACTAAGAAAATACCATTTGTAATTTCCAGTCGGAAACGAAGCACTGTTTCAATTTGTACAGATTCAGATGAAGATTCATGTAGCTCATACGGTTCATGCTTGCAAATGGGAAAAGCACTGTGGTTGAAAGGAGTGAAAATAATAGGTGACGTCACAAATGAAGGTGACTCTTCGCGAGTTTGCATAGTCAAGAGACAGGATGGACTCTTTATCACGCCGAAATTTTCAATCAAAGTTGCTGACGACAAACATGGCAAAAGAGTGTCTTATTTGATCTTCATAAGAGCAATTAAAATTCTGCCGTGGGTGGAATACAACATACTCTGCGTACGTGAAATTGATATGCCTAACAAAGAAAAAGAACTCAGCATACTTGGAATTTATACCACTCCAATAATGCCAGCTTGGAATGAAGTGCCAGAATATCACTTGCAGCTTTACACTACCAAGTTCATACACCCTACTCTATGCAGCTGTTGGATTGAGGTGTGGAATAGCTTCCCTGAAATCATTGTTTCATCTGATAATCATCCCATACCAGTTGAGGAGGATGTGATAAGCCAGGAAAATCTCGCAGATAGTTGGGATTCTCTCACATTTCTACTTTGAAGAAGAATGTTAGGAGACTAACTGCCTGCTAGGTTTTCCGAAATGATGTATCAGTGTTTGCCTAACAACCCAGGGCCCGAATCCTAGCAAAACTTGAGAATTGCAATCAAAGTGGAAGAAGCGTACCATGTAAATTCGAAGATTATTTGAAAATAAATTTTCATGATTGCATGACTATTCGAATATTGCTTCAGTTGGGGGCAGCGTGTGACGGATAACGGTAAGAGTTCCTTCTTTCCAAAACAACAATGAATAAGAATGTTCAATGATTTCTTCATGCAGAGAAAACAAAATCCAATGAAGATACTATTCTATTTTGAATATTGAAAAGATAGGTGGTGCGCTTCTTCTGCTTCGGCTGTAAATGTGTTTCTTTGGTAAATGATTGCGTAAAATCCATTTTTCGTTACTTTCCTCGATGATTAAGATCAAGTTTGAAAATTTTCGCTGTTTTTCTCTCCTTTGCATTGGTCAAAGTATTTGCAGCTTCCCAGAAACAAGAAACACAACAATATCCAGAAATAGTGAAAATATTCAAAATAAAAAATCAAGTAATACTATATTATAACTCAGAACATTCAAACTGATGCCCCTGTGACATTTCATTAAAATTGGTGCGGCATCGAAATGAAATGAATTTCCGCATCTAGATTAAACGTTTTGCTGCAAACTGATTATAATTTCATTAAAATTAGAACATAATCCATCATGGTAATGGGTGTTCCAAAGAGAGCATACGGATTTTTTTGGGTCCAGTGATGCGAATTAATGGGTTATCACGCCCAAACTGTTCCTTGATAGTTAACTTGGACATAGGTACCTTGTTATCATGTATTGGTGCTTGGAAAGCAGAATTATTAATCTTGAAAGCTCATGATGTGATAAGATCAAACATCGTTCAAATTTGATCAAGCCTATTGTGGATACATTCACTGTGCCTCGAGAATTTCTTTTTGGCAAATAGACCAACAAAGCTCTGGTTTGTGGATGCAAATTTGAGTTTTCTAGACTAATGCTTCTGTTATCAAAGCTCTAGTTCCAACATATGAGGTGCCAATGTTCAAGCTGACCATCAAGGAACAGGTACTGATTACTGTGAAGTTAAATTCACATGACAAACTACTTTTATGCGTGTTGCACAGTGTTACACTGATAAACAAACGAATAAATGTTAGTAATTGCGCTACGAACAGAGCTTTGTGGTATACGACGTTTCGGGCTTGATAATGGGTTTAAGGGCCTGTTTATATGAGGAAAAACACCTCACTTGCCAGACCCGGGGCTGAGAGGTGAGATTCCACCTTCCAATAGAATCCTTTGTTTTTTCATTTTGCGTTTACATGACGAACGCAACACCACCGGTATAGTGAAGTCCCACCTCACTACACGTGGAGTCTCACCTGGGTGAGGTGAAATTTTTCCATATAAACGAAACACCACCGGTATGGTGAGGTAAATTGAAACTATTCGTTGCTTCTTATTGGTCAATTCATTCTGATTTCACGGTAGAGAGACTTTACTCTACCTCGCCTCTCAGCCCCGGGGCTGACAGGTGAGGCCAAAAATCTCATATAAACAGTGGCTGAAGTCCGAAACGTCGTATACCAAAGCTCTGTTCGTAGCACAATTACTAATGGCTTGTTCTTTTGCTTAAATTCACATTGCTAGAGGCAACCAAATCCACATTCTCCTTTTTGGGGTGGGACAACCGGTATATTTTGGCAAACACCGAAACCTCATTTTGGACACAGGATGTTTTGAAATAAGTAAGCAGAACGGGATGGAATCGAGATGCAAGTGGGATATTTTCTTTAAACGTAAGGCATTCAAGGATACATTGCACGGTTATATGGATTTCTAGATTTTATCTGTAAAGTTTGTTAAGCTTTTCTTACGATTGGATTCTTTCATTTGTTTTCGCACAATTTGTTATACATTTATGATAAATCTTTTCAAATTATTACTTTCAATTTATTTCAGATATGCAAAGTTAACTTGTCATTTCTGGATTTGATCTGATCTTTCGGACTAAATCCCTCACAAGGAGCCTCAATGATATGACAGTGTTTCCTCTAAAAGCTCGCCAAAAGTATGCCCAAAAATGCGACAAAATTACGCCAAAAGTATACACAAGGTGAGAGTTTTCCCTACTGGTTTAAGGGAAACTTTTGCTGCTTTCTTTGTTTTGAATTACTGGTTGAGAGAATTTCCTTTGTCTGCTGTCGCTAATTGCTTTGAACAGACTTGTCAATCAAAACGAACTGATGCCACTGTATTACAAAATCTGTCTTCATCTTGTTACTTGTTTTGCTTGTAAATTGTCCAGCAACCTATTTTCCAAAAACCATACATCAATTGAAACTATACGAACGAGAGCATCATTATCTGACTTATGTCACAGTTCTTGTTCCATTTTCTGAGGCCAGCACGACCTCTGTTCTGAGTTTTGCCACATGTAATCAAATCACATGTATATGATATTAATCTTCAAGTAAAGCGAAGTTGTTTTGGCAAGTTAAACCATAGTTTATAAACCGTATCTGGCAATTCTTGTATTGTTTTCAAAACAATACCGACGAACAAAGCACTGTCAGTGATTACCAGAACTTGTGCACAACTGTTTTGAGCATTATGTTTCGTCCAATCTCACTTGGTGCCGCCCGGAAAAGGTTCGAGAAGTTAGAGACAACTGAGCCTAAGGAAGGGGGGCATCATGTGCTCAGGGTCCAGGCATTTGCCGCCCATATGGGAGGGTTTGCACGTCTAGAATTCTCTAAACATGGTCATGTTTGAGTAAATATTTCTTAAACATAGTAATTGGCAAATAACGGTACTTATCTTCATCAAAATGGGAATTGCGGTAATATTTAGAGACAAGAAATTTGTATCTTGCTGAAAATCAAGCAGCATACTACTATCTACCCACACGTGATGTACACTCCGGCCAACGAGTGCTCAAATCCAATCAGAAATGCTATTTACAATTTACATTCTCTGTCCAAGGTTGTCAAGTTACAGACATATCTCTTTGAATATCTACGTCCGTTGAGTTTTGAAGGCGAGAAGGCAAGAATGCTCCTCATACAGATCTGACTACACATAGGTCGCCTCGGCAGTTGAATTAAAAGATTCGGTCGTATTACTTTCCGGTAAACTTTTACCCTGACTGTCCGAAGCATACTTGCTGCTTGAATTCCCGACTCCACTCATACTTGTTGTATCTTGCTCTCGTCGTCTTAGCAACACTGTCAAAAATGCATTGCGAAATTGCTTACTACCAATCCCATAGATCATTGGGTTCGCACAAACTTTAAGGTCAACCAAAGTAACAATCAACAGCAGAACATCACCAGGAATCGCAACAACCTTCGACAAATTCAAAATATTTACAAATGCAGCTGGCATCCAGCATATAATATAGGCCACGACAATAGCAAACATGACCCGTGTGACTTCTAATTCCACATCAGATCTTTCCCTTTTCATTCTGAACCACGTGGTTGCCTTTTTGATTTTCACTTGGTATGTCTTTTCTGTCTCAGTTTTGCTCCTCGCAGATTTATGATTACTATCTGGGACACTGAGTCGCGTGTTTCTCTTCTCGGTGCTTGATCTAACCGTCACATAGGTTTCTCCACTCTTTTGACCCTTAACCCCATTCTTCTGACCCTTGACCCTATCCTTCTGATCCTTGACCCCGTCCTTCTCACTTCTGCCCATTGCTTCTCCATCATCTTGGGCTAAGCACTCTGCGTCTCCATCAATATTTTCAAGAGTCACATCATCAGGTTTCGCTTTCGATGCTACGATTTTTGGGCTCGTAACTGCGATTTTCGGGCTCGTAATTGTGGACTTCCCTTTTCGTTTGATACGCGGTGTGATTGATCGACTGTGGTCTCGGAGCTTCTTGAAAATATTGTAATAACAGAATATGAGAATCGGAAAGGTTAGGCCAACATTGAAGAGATAATAAATGCTTCGGAAGACGAGGTTAATTGAGTCCCAGTTGACAAAACATGCTCCATGTGATTTGCTGTATCGATACCTGCCTAAACCAATAACTGGAAGCAATGCCAAGAAAAATGTCCCACCGAAAATACATCCACAGTAAATCAAGGTTTTCTTCAATGTGAAAATTTTCTCGAAAGATCTCGGTCGAACAACTTTGAAATACCGGACGACAGCGATTGCTGCTAACAATACGGCAGACTGGCAAGAACCGATGGTCCTCATCATTCCGGATATTTGACAGAACCCGGCATTCATGGAAGTTGCACTGGTCGCTTGATTAGCTGATTTCGTGGTTAAAATTATCGATGCTTTCATAAGGTCAACGAATGCAAGTTGCAAAACGAATATATTGTTGATTGTGCGTAACGAACGAACGCTGAAAAATGCGATTATGACGAAAATATTGCCAATCGTTCCAAAGAATGCAAAAATGCTGGAGAAAATGATGTTTGCAAGCATAGCAGCTTCTGTATACGCCATTTTTATTGTAAGTCGAATCTTGCAATAGGACTGCAAACGAGATCAATGCGATTGAACAAGAAAAAGCTGTGCAATCTAAAATTCTCAAAGACTGGAACAATGCTCACTGAACAGTCCACATTGTTATATTAAAATTTGGAATTTCATGCCAATAATCCAAGTACAATATCAACTTATTTCGATTCAAGAACAAGCTATGTGCCAATTAATGAGATGTCAATGGCTGCAATAAAGCTCAATGTTTTATGCATACGCGAACTTTGGAACTTCACGTGAAATTGCGATTCAACATAAAGAGAATGAATAAATTTGCGAGATCTCAATTCAACATCTATTCACTTTTCTGTGCTTGGCCCTTGCATACCTTTCACAGAAAAAGTATTCAAACTGTGAATGAATTGGGCAGGGTCGACAGCAATGTACAACTGACGATTCTCTTGGACAGCAATGACGTTTAATACTTAGTGCAGTATGAAACCTTCCAGTACTGAGTCAGTTCAAGGATCATGTGTCGTTTTAAACAATTCTGAAACAACTCGTCCATTTAAGTATTATTATCGCAATTTCTAAGAGTTTGATAGGAAGTGGATTTACCAATTTAATCAGCTGTGTGCATTTGAAAATCTATCAGCAAATTTCTCACTCATCATGCATCTCGTTCAGATTTGAATTCACATCCAATAAAATGGTTCTGTAAAGAAACATATCTGCCGTTAAATAGATTTATTCAAACCCAATCTTTCGCTCTTCAAATTTGTCTTATAAATGTTATAAAATCAATGTTTCGTTGGGAAAATTTGTTAAATAAACAAATTAAAAATTACTCTTTCGCTATTCTAATTTCATATAGATCTCGACAAACTTCCCACTTTTAAAGCTGAATGACAAATATTACCAGTAGCAAAAAACAACTGGTGTTCCAAAAAACTTATGCCGCAGATTTAGCGCATTTGGTTGGGTCATGGGTAATAGGAAACAACATATTTTATTCTTTAATCCAATGTATGCGCAAATCATCAATCTTTATCCTGCTTTCTTGCTTCCTCTCCTTGCTTTCCTTTGTTGCTCTACCTCAGCTCAACTCTTTGATTCAAGTTTGCAATGGCCTAATCTCAGCTTCTCTGTAAAGCGAGGCTGTCCTCGTTAGGCCAGTGCCGAGTTGAGCTGGGCTAGGGCTGCAAAGGAAAGCATAGAGAGGCAGAAAGAAACAACGATAAAGAAAAAATATGATGTCATGGAGCTTAGTGTGGAAAAAAGATGATACCCCCTATACCGGGGTAAGAAAAGAATCATGAAAATGATAGCATGTTCAGCGGCACGTTCCTGTATGGAAAAATATATCAATACCCCTCCCCCGGGGGCTAGGGGCATTAACTACAATTTCGGCTTGCATGGAAAAAGTTTATCAACAATCCCGGACAAAAATTATGAGACACTCTGCTTTTTGGAGGAAATTCCGAGATAAGATTCCCTCCCCCAATTGTAATGTTGGGGGCTGATGGAAATGTCATGGATGTGTTTGCAAGTATGTGTTTTTTCTTCAATCAATCAAGCATTTCAAAGGGGAGGGGGCATTAGCAATGACAGGAAATAGTTTAATGGCAGGGAAGGTGTCTTCATTTGTCCTAACGAGTTCTGTAGAGCTGATCTGTCCTTCATTGACGAATGCAAAGTACAACGGTGGGCCAGCGCGGTGCCGCAGGTGATACGGGGAGGGCCTAGCATGATGCTCTCTGATGAAGGCAAACCAACAGACAATTTAAAGGGAATCGACATGGTTGAAAGCTGGCCCGGGCCAGGTCAAAAATCATCTATTACACTCGACAACTTAGACGTATCTGGTTTTATTGTATGACTATAGATTTGAGGGCCTTTCTCAGGCCTGTCCATAGCAGCAAGATATAGCATGCGTCTATGTTATCTTGATAGCAGCTACGAGATATAGCATGCGTCTATTCCCTTTGATGGGCACCAACATGCATAAAGCCCAACCTCATCCCCAGGGCCCTAGGCCTCTTTGAAGATGGCAAAAGGCCCTGGGGTAAGATTGGGTTAAAACCCCGTCGTAGGTCAAGAGGTCAAACTGAAGATATATCCAAATGTTTTCGATAGCTTTGACAGGTGTCGTTTCATTGGGTTGCTAAAGAAACAATGGGTGTGTGAAAGCATTTTCTTTAGTTTGTCTACAGTGGCCACTCAATATAGCTATGTCTGTTCTAAAAGCTATAAAAAAAATGATGCATGTTTTCAATCGTTTCTATTATTTTTCTGTATCACACGGTCTTGCGACGTCAAATCAATGTGCTCACATTTACAAATATTTACTCTAACTTCCAGGTGAATAATCTTAGCACAAGCGAGCAAAAAAATCAATTTTCGTTGCACGCAAATATAAAAGCTAATTCAAGCCATATAATTCCATGTTTTGATGTCTAAGAGTTTCAAGAATTTATGACACAAAGCCAGGACCACGTTAGCACCTGCCGCGACAAGTTTTTGCTCAGAATTTGAACTAATTTCTACGAAATAATGCAGGGCAGTCCAGTTTAGTTTGCTGCATGTATCTTTTTATTATAGGAAATCCCCGATCGGAAACTCACCTTTCACATCGCTGAACATTTAAGAAACGCCAGTTCTAGGAATAGATCACTTCAAAAGCCCCAAAGACCATTTGGTTTATTTTTGTAGCAAAGGAAAGCTTTGGCATACTCTCGCTGTATTTTCACTTTTTCCTTGTAACATGCAAACCCAAATATGTACAAAACTGTTAGTAAAAATGCTGCTGATAAGGTTTGACGTTTGAATGACTCTACGCTTTACGGTTGGCCCGACGCCATACCGTTCTGATTATGACTATTTCCGTGAGCCCATGATTCGAACTAAAATGATCTTGCGTTACATGATATTTATATGAAGGAAGTCTGGGTACGAGTAATTGTCCACGTGCAGATCACCCCGGGCAAGAGGTCTGGGCTAGCCCATCCAACATTCAACGCTCCATGATAATCTTTTTTATTACCTGCTCCCTTGTGAACATTTCATAATTAAATTTTTTGAAGCATTTTTTATTTGGCTCAAGTTCCTTATTACATATAGCAGAAAATGGAATCAAGTCGTCTCATTCTTCTCCACATCTTCGTGTTGTAACTTTACAATACAATGGCGCAAAACGTGGAGGGCGATTAGAAACAAATCATGAGTGGAGAGGAATTGGATCGTACGAAAAACGTCAGAGCCGGACATCGCGCTGCTGTTACACGTATTGGAAGAGAAGTTCTCGTGATAACAACAGCGGATGATACATCAAAAGAAAACATTAATCGTTTGAAGGTTCTTCAAAAGACTTTGGAAGACAAACTCGTCGTTTTGAAAACATTAGACGAAAGGATTTTAGGACTCATCGATGCTGCAGAAATCGAAAATGATATCGAAGTAGCGTTAGAAATCGAACTGAAGTTACAAGAAAACATTGCCAGATGCCAGCAGTTCCTGGATGAACAAATCGAACTCGAATCATTGTTTTCTTCCCGTAGATCATCTCGTAGAGCATCAGTATCAGTACGTTCTCAGGAACATGGAGTACCAAATCAAAATGAACATTTGCAAGCCCATCAGGCAAACACGTCACCCGCTTCGGAACATGGTAGCTCCAGTAATAGCCAGAGAAATTCATTCAATAATGTCAAGTTGCCAAAACTTGAATTACCGAAATTTAGTGGAGAGATCACTAAGTTTTTCAGTTTTTGGGACAGCTTCGAGAGTATGATAGGAACAAACGAAGATCTAACTTCCATCGACAAGTTCAATTATTTACAACGTTGTCTTAGAGGAGAAGCTCAAACAGCTCTCGAAGGACTTCCAATTAGAGAGAGAACTTATGACGCAGCGGTAGAATTATTAAAGGAACGTTTCGGAAACACACAAAAAATCATCAGCACTCACATGGATCGGTTAGTAAAGTTGAAATCGTGTGAAACAGAAAACATCGTCGCCTTACGTTCAATCTACGATCAAATCAACATCCAAGTTCGCGGTCTGGAAGCCCTTGGAATCAATCACGAAAAATATGGTTGTTTGTTGGTGCCAATGGTAATGGCAATTCTTCCGAATCAGATTTCATTGCAAATTGCTCGAAATACAACGACAGAGATCTGGACATTAGAAGGATTGATGAACATTTTTAAAAAGGAGGTTGAAGCACGTGAGCTCAATGCACAAGTAGCAATAACTGAAAAGGAAAAATCGAAAACGTCGCAACACAGCACCAGAAAATTCATCGGCACATCTTCTTCCCTACACACGAAGGATGAAGGACCTTCTCGATTGCCAATCTGTGCATTTTGCGAAAAACGACATTACTCTGCCGAATGCAGAAACGTGTCAAGTATCGCCGATCGAAGAGAAAAACTAAAGAAATCAGGACGATGCTTTATCTGCTTGAACATGGGACACATGGCGAAGAATTGTGGTGGGGATCGTAAATGCAGAAATTGCAAGAAGAGACATCATCATTCGATTTGTCAGGGGGAAAGTGAAGAGAATGGTCCAAAGGAAGAAAAGCCCGAACCGACGGTTACAGCAACCAGCCAGTCAAAGAAAACTGAAAGTATTTTGCTTCAAACTGCCAGAACATTCGCATTCAAGGACAATCAAGATGAAAAGGTACCAGTAAGAATCCTTTTTGATTCAGGTAGTCAGCGTAGCTACATAACTGACGAATTACGCGATAAGTTAGGTTTAAAGGTAGAAGGGAAGGAAAATTTGAATTTAAACACGTTTGGTAGCAATAAATATCGCAAACAAAGCTGCACTCGCGTTAAGGTAAAAATTGAAACGTCAGATCGTCAGTTTATCGAAATAACAGCGCTTAGTCACCCCGTCATTTGTTCGCCCATAAAATCGCCGGTGAACATAAATTCGTACGTACATTTGTTAGGCCTAGAATTAGCAGACAACTCAGAAAATGTTGAAAACGATCACGAAAATGTCGACATTTTAATCGGTGCTAATTTCTATCATGAATTCGTATTAGGAGAAACTATTCGAGGGTCCTCAGGCCCAGTAGCCGTCAGTAGTAAATTGGGTTGGCTCGTATCAGGACCCTCAGGTTCTGTCATTGACGGTTCAGTTGATACTTATGTCGTTTCAAATGTTGTAGTTGAGGGTATCAACGATTATACAGATGTTTCTTCAGAAAACGACGAACTTACTGCGTTTTTTAAACAAGTTTTCGAAGTAGAATCGCTAGAATCCCCTGAGGATATCGAAATAGAGAAGAACAAGTTCATAGAAACTTGTAACATTCGTAAAGTGGGAGACCGCTACGAAACCGGCCTTCCTTGGAAACCGGACTTAGAAGAACCGCTTTCCGATAATCGCACTTTATGCCTCAATCGTTTGAAATCTTTACATTGCAGGTTGAAAAAAGATCAGGAACTTTTTGATTCGTATGACGGTATTTTCCAAGAACAGTTAAAAGCAGGTATAATAGAAAGGGTACCCAAGGAAACGGAAAACAAAGGTAACGTTCACTTTATGCCTCATCATGGTGTGGTAAGAAAAGACCGACAGACGAGTAAGTTACGTATTGTTTTTGATGGAAGCGCAAGGTCCGCCCCTCATTCTCTTTCATTGAATGATCACCTTGAAATTGGTCCAAACTTCGTGCCGCAACTATTTGATCTTATGATTGATTTCAGGAGTCATAACATCGCTTTGACAGCTGATATCGAGAAGGCATTTCTCCAGATCAGCATACAGGAAACCGACCGTGATTACTTGAGGTTTTATTGGTTTGATGACATAACTGTAGATAATCCGACTATTGTACAGTTTCGCTACTGTAGACTTCCGTTTGGTTTGACGTCATCACCTGCTGTTTTAGGGGCAACACTTCACGCTCACATAAACAAATATCGAGACAAATATCCGGATGTCATGAAGGTACTAAATCGGTTCTATGTTGACGACCTGACAGGCGGTTGTCAAGATATTCAAAGCGGTCTGGACATCTATAGAGCCGCGAAGGAAATCACAAATTCTGCAGGTTTTAACTTACGCAAATGGAATTCTAATTCCAAAGAACTCGTTAAAAATATCGAACAATTAGAAGGTAAAGTCGAGTCTAATGTTACCATGGATTCTCTTTCAGCTCACGCTAACGTCAAAGGTGATTCCCTTTCAGGTGAAACTAATATTTTCAGAGATTCCCTTCCAGATGAAGACAACCAATCATACGCCAAAGCCATAACTGGCTCACCCACACAGGATGACAAGACAAAGGTCTTAGGAGTGCGTTGGAACACTGACACTGACGAAATCTTATTTGACGTCATTGAAATCGTAGAGTATGCAAAAGCTTTGCCTGTGACCAAGCGTTCTTTGTTAAAGTTTACCGCCAAGATATTTGACCCTCTTGGTGCCCTGAGTCCCTTTGTGATTAAATTGAAATCTTTGTTTCAGCAAATGTGCGTCGAGAAGGTAGACTGGGACGAGGAACTTCAAGGAGAATTTCGCTTGAAATATTTTAACATGATTTCTGAATTACAGGATTTACAACGTATTTCTCTCCCCAGGTGTTATTTCAAGAACAAGAAAATTTTAAGTGTTCAATTGCACGGGTTCTCGGACGCAAGTGAAAGCGCCTTCGCATCGGTCATCTACGTTAGGGTAGAGTACGAAGATGGTGAAGTCGGTGTAAAATTCGTATCGTCAAGGGCCAGGGTTTCACCAATAAAATCTCAAAGCATTCCGAGATTAGAGCTGATGGGTGCACTCCTCGTAGCAAAACACATGGAAACGGTTAAGAATGCTCTTAGCATCGAAGGGTATGAAGGCAACATCGAAACATGTTTCTGGGTAGATTCTTCTACCGTTCTGTGTTGGGTTCGAAACAGTAAACCCTGGAAACAGTTTGTCAGACACCGTATTCAACAGATTTTGAGTATCTCTTCTAGGGACCAGTGGAGATTTTGTCCTGGTAATTTGAATCCAGCAGACATACCATCAAGGGGAATCCGGGGGAGCACTCTTTCCCAGCACGGGGTTTGGTGGGAGGGCCCCAACTTCCTTTCCCTCCCCCCCTCAGAGTGGCCAGGTGAAATCTTCACTGGTGATGGTAAGTATAATGAAGCGTTCAAAGAAATTGTCGTAAACCCACCGACATTAACATTTGCTCTTTCAGCCAAAGAAGAAAAGGGTGGTAAGTTGTCTGACATCTTAGATATCAACAGGTTTAGCAGCAAAGGTAAGTTGCTAAGGGTTCTCGGATGGATGTTCAGATTCATTGAAAATGTTAGATCAAAGAAGAAACATACGGACATCAGCCTAACTGCCTCAGAATTGGATACCGCAGAAAACTTCGTCATTGGTAAGATACAGTCGGAACATTTCGAAAGGGAATTATCGTTTTTAGCTGGTGCAACATCATCAAGTGATCGTAAGCCCCCATTATTGGTGTCTCAGTTCAATCTTTTCGTAGATGAAAAGGGAATTCTTCGAGCAAAATCACGTATTAAGAATGCAAATGTAGAATCCGGGTGTAAAGAGCCAATCTTATTACCATCTCGTCATTATTATTCGGAACTCGTTATTCAGGATTATCATTTGAAGGTATTTCACAATGGTGTTCGCGACACTTTAAACGCCATTAGACAAAGGTATTGGGTATTGCGTGGTAGAGAGTCGGTCAAGAAACTCGTTAGAAGATGCGTTATCTGTAGAAAATTAGAAGGAATCTTCTTTAAACCCGTATCAGGTCATGATTTGCCTGAATCTCGTGTAGATGATGGTCCGCCTTTTATCAACACAGGTATAGATTTTGCCGGACCTCTCTTCATTTCAGATCGAAACAATGCAAATGGGAAAGTATATATTTGCTTGCTTACATGTGCATCTACTAGAGCCGTGCACTTAGAGCTGGTAGATAAATTAGACGTAACATCGTTTTTGCGTGCACTCAGACGTTTCACTGCACGCAGGGGCCTCCCAAGGACATTTCTCAGCGACAACGCCAAAACCTTCAAATCTGCAGCCAAAGAGGTCAAGAAAATAATTCTTTCTGCAGAGGTCCAGTCTTATCTCGCAGAAAGAAGTGTCTCTTGGCGATTTATCGTGCAGAAGGCGGCCTGGAACGGTGGAATTTGGGAACGGCTTGTCAGGTCCGTCAAACGTTGCTTGAGAAAGGTCATTGGAAGGGCAGCATTAAATTATGAAGAACTCGTCACTCTTCTCGTCGAAGTCGAAGGTATCATCAACTCTAGGCCCATCACGTATGTCTACGATGATACAGAGGGTGTGTCGTATCCGTTGACCCCAGCAGAATTATTATACGGTCGTAGCACAACACGCACGCCTAACGGTAAACATTTCGAAATCGTCAGTACAAATGAAACGTTAACCAAACGAGCAAACTATCATCGCAAATTGTTGCATAACTTCACGAAACGTTGGAAAAATGAATATTTGTTGGGAATTAGAGAAGCGTTAAGTTCGACTATTACATCCGAGAAAACTAACATAGAAGTTGGAGAAGTAGTAGTATTAAAGGACGACCAGACTAAACGTCAGTTTTGGAAATTAGCTCGTGTAGAAGAATTAATCATCGGTCGAGATGGCAACATTCGTGCAGCCAAGGTTAGGGTTCCTAACGAAAGGGGAACTTCGTTATTGACACGTCACTTAAAACATCTAGTGCCGTTAGAAGTACAAAATAAAATTCGCGTAGCTAATCCTATCAAGGTGCAGCAAGAACCTGAAGAACCAGTTAAGGTTCAAGAAACCGTAGTCGACAACAGTAATTGTAGAGGTAGGCCACGCCGCAATGCGGCAGTCATTGGTGAACTGAGAAGAAAGGACAATTAAGACATAATTCAAAGACTTTATCATATTGTAGTACTTCATTTAGACATATTTTGAGGTTGACATTGTAATCATTGTAATCGTCTTGGAGTTCGTTTTGTTGACTACATTGTAGCTCAACCCGGGGGAGTGTGTTGGATGGGCTAGCCCAGACCTCTTGCCCGGGGTGATCTGCACGTGGACAATTACTCGTACCCAGACTTCCTTCATATAAATATCATGTAACGCAAGATCATTTTAGTTCGAATCATGGGCTCACGGAAATAGTCATAATCAGAACGGTATGGCGTCGGGCCAACCGTAAAGCGTAGAGTCATTCAAACGTCAAACCTTATCAGCAGCATTTTTACTAACAGTTTTGTACATATTTGGGTTTATTACATATAGCAGAAAATGGAATCAAGTCGTCTCATTCTTCTCCACATCTTCGTGTTGTAACTTTACAATATTGAAGAAACTTGTGAGAAACTCTGGGAACTCAAATCTGATGATTTTAAGAAACTTTCAGTACCGGCTTTAAGACTCTCATAGAGATGATTGCAGTCTACTTCTCAGCAATCACGAATTTTTTTATCACTAAAGCAAGTAACAGATCATGAATGTTCTTACCTCATACTCTCTTTGACGACGCTGCAACAACAAGGTTCAAGGATCTTGAAAGTGCCATTCCACTTGAATCAAGTTGACATGGTTCCAGAGTTTGAAACAACTTGCCAAACACACAATTTCCCTGTCAGCTTATCACTTGATCTTCTTCTCCGTTTCGTATCAGCAAAGTTATCCACCGTTGATCCCAAAAATTCCACCTCATAACTCAATGTTCCTCCTCAAATTTCTTCCCGAAACAAAAACTTCCAAACTGATCTGGAAAAAGCCTATTTCATGGGGGTCTTCAGTCAGCCTCATGAACAGGTGATAGATCAAATAAACAGAAGATCCTTGATGCTTCGAATAGACACACTTGTTAAATCCTTGTAAATCCTCCTAAACTCTTGTAAACTCTTGTAAAACCTCGTAAAATCTTGTAAGCTCTTGCAGATCCTTGTTCGTAACTGACATTGGTTGCGAACTGGAAAACATCAAAATTATTGGCGTGACGTATACTGTCTGGCCAAGCAATCTTGTGGTTGTTTATGTCCGTGGATTTGCGTTAACGCTGACAAAAGTGAAACATTGAGATGAAAAGAAGCAGAGCAGCCTTCGTATGACTCATTGCGGACCGGCTGCAAAGGCCCCTTTAAGCTTTGTCGTTGATGCCCTTGCATAGAAAGGAAGGGACTACTCCCCCCCGGGGGAAATTTTACATTCATTTCAGGTTTGCTTTGTGACATGTTTACCTTATTTTAGCATCAAGAGGCAAGAGCAACAACTTATATTACTGGGTTTTCTTAATTTTTTAGCAATCTAAGGGAAGGGTCATTACCTTTTGTGAGGGAGGGGCTGGAAGACGTCTGGTAGGGGGCACCAAAATTTTGCCTACTGAGAGAGAGAGGGCGGACGAGAATTTTGCACCTTTCAGGGAGGGGGTATCAAAATAGCTTGACATAAATTCCCTGATTCTCTAAAAAGCTGGTTCGTCAGCAGGCAATGCAACTGTTTACTCTTTCTCGTCATATTTGAAATAGTAATTTCCCTTCATGTGCTACTGTAATAGTGGAAATCTTCATGCACTTGAATTCGTGACAGAATAGTGACACTGTTGTCATATATACGTGCATTAGGAGGGAGCTGAAAGTATTTTCTGCCATGTTGGAAAGGGCACTAAGGTTTCAAGGAAAATCAGGGAGAGGCAAGGAAAATTCTATCAAATATCTTTAAATGTTTTCCACCGCCTCCCCAGGAAGAATTAATGGCCTGTCCCTAAACAATGCTTATGAAATACATGTGTCGTGAATTGATTTTGTAGTTCTCAGGATTCCCATACCAAAGCTCTGGCAAAAATATTCTCATCCAAGATAAGTACACAATCTTGTATACAGCAGACAAATCCTTGCCTCTTAAATCCACGATATGTCAAGGGCGGTCAAGGGTGTCAACATAGTCTATAAATGGACCAATCCAATTCAATTGATCTGTGTTCAACAATGAAATTCAACGAAGCATCCAATTCAGTTTGAATTAAAATTCAATTGATCCCCAATAATAATTCAATTCAGTTCAAAAATGTTTGCCTGTTATTGGTGTCCTCTGACTGCAAAACATGGGTCAGTCGGCAATAATACCATAAAGAGCCAATTTAAGAACCTGAACAGCCTAATTTCCCACTAAATACTCAATATATGAGAACCTAATTAGGCTGACTTGCAAAATTGTAGGTTCTAATACGCGAGTTTTTACTGTATGATGGTCAGGGAGGCATACTAATTGAAAAAAGTTTTTGATTCGATTCAATTTTTCAACCCTTGTATTCTTTCTTTACGTTGTGCAAACAAAATGACATCATAATCCGATCCTGCAAAATGTTGGATAACTCAACAAGTAGCGAGGTATCAAACATATCTTAACAAAAGCTTGCATAGTGCTATCCACTGGCATCAACAAAAAGTTTCACTACAGATCACCTTTTAGGACGTTTCGATAGGATCTCCTATCATCTTCAGCTGAAGAACAACAAGTGGAAATTCGTTCCTGAAACCCTAATTATTCTGGCAACATGCATATAACTAATAATCATATCAACTCTAACGAGGACAGATTTTGTAAGGCAATAGCAGCAGCTGCTTTTGTTGACACCTAAATTCAAAGAGATTTGCGATTGCAAACAAAGGGAATTCTCTCAACCAGTAATTCAAAACAAACGAAGACGCAAAGTTTTGCTGATTCCCAGGTAGCTATCTCGCTTGTTGTGCATTCTAGAAATGGTTTTTTAGAGCAAACATGAGCATGTATTGAAAGAGGAAGGATATATCTAGATATCTACCACGGGCATTCTACTTGTTTGGTATAGGAACCGATTTGGAGGCAATTCAATTCTCGTATTTTTTGGGTGCAATCAAAGCACTTACTTCTCAGCTTCTGAACAGCAAAAATAAAATGCCCGTGGTAGATGTTTAGATATATGTTCCTTCTTTCGATATACGCTCATGGTTGCTCTTTAAAACCATTCTTGGAATGCACAACGAGCGAGATAGCTACCTGGGCCTCAGAGAAACTTTGCGGCTTTATTTATTTTGAGTTTCTGCTCGAGTGAATTTTCTTTGTCTGCAATCGCAAATCTCTTTGAATTTAGGTGTCAAAAAAAGCAACTGATGCTATTGTCTTACAAAATCTATCGTTGTTATCATCTCTACAAATAAGGAGAGTTCAGGTGAAAATAATCAATGAGAAAGTCTCAAAGGGAATCAAAACAACGAGAGTGGGACAGTACTTTTCGATCGAATCTGCTATCATTCTAAGCTAAAGAACTGCACCTGAAAATGCAAAACCACTTGCTCAATATTTTGAAAGGTTTTATGTCTTTGACAGTAAGGGTGAAGCAAATTCAATTCCTTGTTGTTTATTTTAGAAACGAGATCAGCAGAAGCTCAAAGTCAAAGATTTAGCATTCTTGGTTTAGTCATAGCTTAGTCTTCGGTATATCGACCTTGAAAGAGCTACCAGTAAAGTTTAATTGACTTAATTTCTAACTTAAGGATTCCTCATTTAGGTCTATTATGTTAAGTGCGAAAGACAGGTGTTTATGATCAATTCCTTAAATAAACTATGAATCTTAAATAAACTATGAATAAACAGAACGATTACAGATGATGTCCTAATAGGATAAAAGACAGCGTCAAATGAATTTTTCCAACATATTGGCCTAAATCAAATTCCATCTCTATTTTTGGTTGAAGTTGAAATATCATAATGGTACCTGAACAGTCCCTATTGCTAGAATCATCAAATAGTTCCAGTCATCACAAAGAACAACAGCAAAAAGAACAACAATAACAACAACAACAGCCTTCTTTACATGTTTTGATGAACTGAATTATTCATGCTGCCTTTAAGCTGTTTCAATATTTCAAGCGTTTCCATTGCCACTAACCAACCAAAGACTTGCATCTTTTCAATTAGGAACACTTGTCTTATCTGAGCATCAATTTGGACAAATATCGAATGATTGGCCGCAAATCGTCGGGGCTTGGCACGGGGGATGTCTTTGTGAACCTGTGCACTTGAAACAAAGGAGGGTTAATCGTTAGCACTTCCTAGGCAGAGTAGAAAGTGTATAACATGATGTCATAGGCCAATCTGAGATAAGGAAATGTTTTACTAGATAAGCTTTTTGGAACGATAAATCAAAAGTTGAAGGCCCAAAGAACAAAGATATCAGGCGTTGCTCAATTTTGGGATCTGTTGCAGGGAGCTAAGGGGTCTCAAAAGTTGCAATTTTTCGCGCATGCGTGCGCAGTTTCTGCTCTGTCCACTTGCTACGGTCGTAAAAAGTCAGCAGGATCCGTGGTCATTCAATTCGCCCTTTCTTTTTATTATTCTTATCGCCCAATCAGATTTGGGACAGACTGCCTTTAACGATCAAACTGAAACCTGTCTCACAACAGATGTGGAATGAAATTTGCGATAAAGCGAAATTGCTTATGCAAAACTCTTAAACTGTCTTTATTCGTGGGGATTTTCACGTGATATCTAAGTTGAGACAGACTATAACTGCATGTAGCCAACGAAACCACAGAACAATGCAAATACTCTAATTACCTCTCTACGGGAAAGCTTACACCTGCGAAGGAGAGATAACATTAGCTTGTTTCTATTGCGAGTGATTCGGATGTTTGCCAACAGAAGTTGCATAACATACGGAAAAAGGATATTTCTACCAAACCATGTTTACTTTCTTACCTCCCTACGTTTGAAATGCTCTTAGATTAATCCAACTTGGTATTATTTGTCAAACAATCTAAAATAATCTGCGTCGAGCACAGAGATTTTAAGTACAACGAAAATACCAAAGTTTAGTTTATTGTAAAGGGTGCCTGTTGCGGCCATGTGTCTGTTTAGATTATCTGTAGGTAAATCTTGATTCAAACATGACTCCACTAAAAGAAGCTAACATCTTCAAACCTGTGATTCATAAATTCATAATCATTTTATCTTTATCTAGATCAAAAATAGCTTCAATCCAACTGAAATAATACCTGCAAACGTTAAATTAGCTACCTTCTGATATATCATGGATCATCAACATTTTTATTTATATATAAATATATATATATATATATATATATATATATATATATATATATATATATATATATATATATATATATATATATATATATATATATATATATATATATATATATATATATATATATATATATATATTTCATGTCTTACAGTCAATACGGAAGAAGCGTACCATGTAAATTTGAAAAATATTTAAAGATAAATTTCCATGAATGGATGACTATTCGATTATTGCTTTGTTATTAGCATCCGTTTCATTTGAAAATTGCTTATGTTCGGTGGAGCATAAAGGATTGCAATAGGAGTTGTTCCCTTAGATATCATCGTGGACGTCAACATTCAAGGATTTAGTTATACAAAGAAAACAAAATCCAATGAACATACGATTCCATTTTGAATATTGAAAAAGGTGGTACGCTCCTTCCGCTTTGGCTGTAAATATCTCACGACTTAATAGAACGTCTTTAAATCTTTGTTTCATAAATTCATCATTATTTTCAATCGCATCTAGATGCACCATAGCTTAAGCACTATTAAGATAATACTTGTAAACATTAACTTAAGTATATTTTGATATGTGATATATCATCCATCACCAATATTTATATGTAGAATCTACCGGGTGTCTCAAAAAGTACCTTCTTTTGACTGGAAATAGGCACGAAACGATAAGATATCATTACTCTCCGAGTTGACAGCTAAATTCACCAATCTTCAACTTAGGTCCACATACCTTGCATTTACAAATCATCCGCCAAACACCGGAGATACAAGCTTGCAGAGTCAAAATTTACAGTGCACCAGAAACCAGAGGTTTTGGGAAAAGGCCCAGCCATTATCTGCATCATGGATATATTCCAAAACACCGGGAAACTTCAACTTTCAGTTTTTTGCTTTTGAAAGGAATAAAAGACTCATAGACATGTCCTGATTAAACAAATATAATAAAAATGAGGTAAGAATGATAAAGTCGTGCCACATCTCCAAAATGAACTTGCATGTGCTCCTTTTCTTCTTCTTTGACATTTCTGACAGAACGCAATGCACAGGTTGATTCCTCAAAGGATTGATCATTTGTAGAGCAATTAAACATTTCAAGGCACAATGCTTTTCAACAGAAAAAGGTGAAGAACAAAGTTGAAATACGTTCGCAATATGCCTTTTATATCAAATCATGGCTAGGCCCTTTTACAAGGCGTCTGGTTCAAGTGCACTAGAAAATTCCACTTTGTGAATTCATATCTCCAGTGTTCGGAAGAAGATTTTAAAATGCAAGGTATATGGATTTAAGTTGACGATTAACAAATATGCCAATGAACTCAAAAAGTCGGGATATTCATCGTTTCGTTCCCTTTTTTAGTCAAAAGGTGGTACTCTTTTTGAGACACCCAGTATAATTTGAACATCTTACTATTTAATAAAATAAACTAATATCTTCAAACCTTTGATTCATAAATTCATCATTATTTTCATTCTTATCTAAATCTACCATAGCCTCGATTCCATTATCACTATCATCCCCGTCATCAATAATCTTACTTGTAACGTCTTCAACTTCTTCATTTCTATCCTGATATGGTCCATCATGCTGGTCTGCAAAGTGTCCATTGTCATCTTTCTCATAAGTAAAACTTTGCTGGTCATCATTTATAAATTCGTCCAACTGTAATTAAACATAACATTTCACAATTAAGCCTTTCACTTCGTCAATGAAAATTACACCAAGAGGAGCTCCGCCTCCCAATTTCTCGAACATCAGATTTTGCATTTCTTTGAAAGGCAGTATCACACAGATTTTGATGGATTTTTTGAAACTGAATGCCCTATTTGCGAGAAAATCTTTGCACTTTACAGAAGAACGAACCAAAAGAAATAAATGGATCTTCGAGGGTCATTTTCTGGCGGTTTGGTTGAAGTTACTTTTATATGGGTGAGTGCTTGTCTTACAGTGCAGTGAAACCCCGCAAACAAAAACATACTTTCCAAATAACAGACTGACTAGGTTCTTATGAATGAGATACTTAAAACATTTTAAGGGTGTGGTTCTTATCGCAAGGAAAATTAACACAGTGGGAAATGGCCCTGTCTTCAAGTACTGGAACAATGTATACACATTTGGTAGAAACTGTTCTTATAAAATAATGATCTCGGTAAAAACATCATATATCGAAACTCTCACCTTAGAGTTGATCTCATCACCATATCCTCCTCTATGAGCTTTAAACACACCAGCTACATTTGGTTGCATTTGATTCTGCGGCCATGCGATTTGTTGTTGTTGCTGCTGCTGATGCATTACTTGTTGCGGAGGAGCTGCATAGGGTGGTGGAGGAGGAGGTGGAGGCACAGTGACAGCAGGTTTTGGTGTCGTTGTCGTTTCCTCTGGAGGTTCTTTATTTTCATTCGGTTGCCCTGGCAAACTTGCCCCGGGCGCTAACGGTTTATGAGCAACAGGATCACCTTCGGAATCAATCCATGGGCTCCAGATGCCCCCGTGATTTCTGGGGTTAGAGTTCGGGTCTTCATCGTGTTTATACCTCGGTTCGACCATCTCTTTTTTATATTGTTCTAACTTATCTTTTAAGGCTTCAAAAAGTTCACCTTTTGTTTCAGAAAGGTCGTTATATTCGCAAGGATCTGCTCTCATGTTGAATAGGCAACCATTTGTACAATCAGGGGGTTCTGCTGGTTTTTCTCCGCATTTGATCGAAGATTTTAAAGGAGATGACTTGCTCTGGTATTCACCTCTTTCATAGTCAGGAGGGTTGAAATATTCTGTCCACTCATCAGCTACAAATAGATCATGAATTTGAATTTAATTAACATCCGTCTCATATTGGATATTACTTTACAAAAAGAAGTGAAATGTTTTCTGAGATAATTTCGCGTTACCTTAAAAGCTCACGTGATATCTAAATTCAGAAATTTTAAACCAACTAAATCTCATTTCATTTAAGACCACCTCATTTAAGTTTCAATTAATTATCAAAATGTGAATTTCTACGGTGCAGGCATTAACAGCTTGCAATATGGTAATTTATCTAATTTCAATTATTGCCCTTAGATCTGGCGATTTTGCAGTGAAGGTACAAACACAAAAAGTTGCCACAAAAAGTGGCTTTTTAAGCACCCCACACTTTTCTGACTCAACTGGCAGATAAAAACGAAAAGCCTAGGATAGGTGTTAGCATGAGTTACGATTCTGCGCTTCTCTATAACAACTCAACTGTGTTCGCAGCAACCACTTATTTTCAGTTTTCTTCCCACATAAAATCGAATCGAAAACATAACTAGTCTGTCTGATCAAGTCATTCGAAACGAAACGAAAAGCTTTAAATTGAGAACATCCAAGGTGCAGGTGATGTTGCGGTTTTTAGAGCCAAGCGGTGGGATCACAGAAGTAACTAAGTGCTCATCGATTCCGTGACCCCTTGTCATAATGCTCAAGTGGTGGGGCCCTACTGGGTATCGAAACCACACCGCCTGACTGTTCTGTCTGCAAATTTATAGCATTACGCCATTGCTCAAAAGCTGATCTGCATTGAAAGTATTATCTTTTTTTCTTTTCCACGTTTCGTAGCTATTAAAGATGAAATTGTTGTAAACAGATTTGTATCTTGAACTGTTTAGCTCATTAGCTGTATATTTTTTGCGGGGACAATTGGCAAGCAGTTGCTTGATTACTTGACTGAATTGTATCTCAGGGTAAAAGTGGGAAGATAAAGATAAAGTAGAAATGAATATTACATATTAGCAAGATATCATAAAGAACTTTCCCCAAGATATCATAAATCCTCGTAAACTCTTGTAAACTCTTGTAAAACCTCGTAAAATCTTGTAAGCTCTTGCAGATCCTTGTTCGTAACTGACATTGGTTGCGAACTGGAAAACATCAAAATTATTGGCGTGACGTATACTGTCCGGCCAAGCAATCTTGTGGTTGTTTATGTCCGTGGATTTGCGTTAACGTTTCTTTATCATATCTTGATGTTAGACTATGGGCGATGATGCACCGATTTTTTGGGAAAGGAAGGCAAAAGTTGCAAAATTTCTTACCCATTAGCTGCCAAGTTATCAAGTCTGCATAGCTGTTGGTCAATGTGAGTACAACGATCAGCGTACAACCATTTGTCCTTAATTTTTTACCTCTCGTTTCGATGCGTCTGACTCTGTTTTGCTTAGGCCCGTCGCTAAGAAGGAGGTATGCACTATGCACTTCAATTCACACGTGGGCCTAAGCAAAACAGAGTCAGACATACAGAAATACTACGACACTTTGAGAAGGGCTCCCCAGTTCCTGAAGCATAAAGTGAAGATTCCATACTTACGTTCCTGAAAAACGAGTTTCCATTTGCCAAGTCTCAATCCAGAATTTTGATATACCATATTATCAATATTAAGTAATAATTCTTTCCTGGGTGAGACTTGATTATGTGACAGATGATCCCAAATATTTTGACCATCACTTGTCCCGTCTGGTTCACCCCCGGCTAATGCTAATATTGTTGCATACCAGTCTGTTATATGAAGTAACTGATTTGATACCCGTCCTTTCTTCTTGATCAGGGGGCTATTTACAAATCCAGCAGCGCGAATTCCACCTGAAGGAAAATATCACATTTTCAAAATGAAAAAGATTCAGCTATGTTTAGACTTGCTCCAAGTCTATTCCTTTTCTTCATCAGTATCTTCAGAGGCAATGCGAAGGAGGAAAGATTGAAAACGAGGCGAGTCTATTTCTTTTCTTCATCAGTATCTTCTGAGGCAATGCGAAGGAGGAAAGATTGAAAACGAGGCGAGCCTATTTCTTTTCTTCATCAGTATCTTCAGAGGCAATGCGAAGGAGGAAAGATCGAAAACGAGGCAAGATACTGATGAAGAAAAGAAATAGACTTAGAGCAAGTCTAAGCTAAGTTTAAAGGTGATCTGAAGCGAAAATTTTTATTGATGCAAATGAATAGCACTGTCAAATGATAACGAATGTCTTTTAAAAATTTTTTATTCTTTGTTTCATTTTCGAGTTATCCACTAATTTGTATGATTGGCTGATGACGTCATTTTGTTTGCAAAAAGTATGAGACAGTATAGGAGATCGACTATGATTCCAAAGGGAAATCGACTCAACGAAGTTTTCATCAACTGACATGTCTTTCCAAATATCATATCAATCCATGAGACAAATTCTATTGCATTTACTCAGCTCAATTTAAATGTCTCCTACAACTGTAACCCTTCAAAGATCAGATACAGCTTCTTTCCATATAGATTACTAAATAATTTGCAAACAAAATGATGTCATCAACTTACACTTAAAATCATTGGATAACTTAAAAACGAAATGAGATATATAAATACTTTCAGCAGGATTTCTTATCAATTAACCGGGCCCTTCGTTTTCACCAATAAAAATTTTCGCTTCAGATCACCTTTAAAGAAACTGTTTCTACAGCGCTAGCTTCTAATTAGGAATACAAAAACCATAATAATCACAATGCCTTTTGACATTCCTTTTAGAAATATTTTTGCTGAATCGGCTGATTCTCAAATTCTATTTTCCATCAAAAATGAATGCTACAGGGTTTCAAAACAAAATGTTTTGATAGATATGGCCGCCAGTCCTTAGAGCGTTGCTGCGAGGGCGGTGCTGAGAAGGCGGCTTCGATACAAATATAAGACAAGTCGGCGACAGGCTCTAGCATGCTCGAATCATGCTCTCTGCATCCAGAAGTGGCTTCTTTCATAGAGGAATGCAAAGAGAGGTCTGTTGCAAGTCTTTAGGAGTGAGCAGCAAGTAACAGGCGAGTACGATCATAGCTGTAGTTGCTTTATGTCCTATGTGATTGCAGTCGCTTTAAGGACTGATGGCCATATTTGCCAAAACATTTTTCCGTCCTGGTTTCACTAAAATTGGTTGTTTTCGATAATACACAATTCTGAGGGAAAATTAAGGCTATAGGCTTGCCTTTTCACAGAAGTGGGTTTATTCTGTAAATCTTATTTTTCATTAAAACACTTGGCCATAGGGCTATCATTTTCAATAAAATCTACCGATTTTGGAAATCATTATTGTCGCCGAGAGGTAAGGGACAACGTTTGCTTTTTTCCCTCACAAAATCGGCTAAATTTGAAAACCTTCATTGCGACCAAACAGTAAGGTTATAAGGGTAGCCTTCTCATGCTAAAATCATCTGATCAGCAAGTCAGATCTTGAATTTAAAAGCAAGAAAATTAAGCAAATACCTTCAAACAGTGAAGTTTTCATTCCTCGAAACGGAAAATTGCTGCCATGATTTGAGTCGAAACCATTTGAAGCTGCACCATTGTCAGTCGTAAACATTATAATTGTGTTATCCAAAATTCCAGCATCTTTCAGAGCATCATAAATCTATGTTGAAAAATTGGAAAATTTGAAATGTGGCAAATTTCAAAAGCTGAGCCAAAGCAAATGCGATAAACACCGGCGTATGAGAACCTGATGGATTAAGAACCCTAATGCTAAAATTTTCAAAACAGAGCCTCATCTTAAAACAGCCCTAGTATAATTCATTGTGTAAGGATACAGGCTAACTTGCAAAATTGTGGGCTCTTACAAGAGGGCGCTCACACTGCGGGAAGATGAAATATGTCCCTCAAGCACGTTATTAATCATATCAAAAATGGGAAACCATATTAATAGGGAATGAGCGGTAAAACCTTTTGAATATGTTTCACTTTAAAAAGGACAACAGCAACAACAAACTTTTCAAACGCTTACTTGTCTATTAAGTAGAGAACCTTTCACGCCATCCGTGTTTCCAGAGAGGATTTAGCATCCACGAAAAAGCAAAGAAAACGAGTCTTCGATTATGGTTAATAATTATTAATAAATAATAATAATAAATGATAGTTAATAATAGTTAATAATATTAATAATAGTTATAATATTAATAATTGGTTAACTACGTTAAAGACTTTGATAGGGAAAGATGGACTGGCCTGATATTCTGTGCAACTATTTAGTATCATACTTCAATTTTGTTTTGTAGTTAATAAAGCTTAAGATTTTCAATACTTGAGAACCAATTCAATTTTGAAATATGATTTGATCTTTGATGCAAGACCTCAAAAAGCAAAATTCAGAATTAATCGAACATTTACACTTTGTGTTGATCTTCAGTCCATGTCACAGGAATCACAAGGTGATTTCATATCAAGAGAAAGGATCAAAATATCGCTTCAAAAAGCTTAATATCTCATCGCTTTCAAATCACCATTGGATGCTTGGTAGAAAGATAGAACAAATGACATGCCAATGTTCTTAATTCAGTCGGCAGATAAACAAATCTTGGCTCACCCGTCCAACAGATTTATCAAGCGATGCAACCATTGCTAAATATGTTTTTCTCTGGGGGTGTTTCACATCATCAAACATCTTCATTTCTTCGTCGGGTGCTTGAAGTGGTGCTTTTGAATTGGCACTGTGTACTGCTAAATGTGATAACATTAGGAACAAAGGATGCTTTTCATCATGATCCATGATACGACTCACAGCGACGTCTGTGAACATCTCTGTCGTGTAGTTTCCCCATTCATTTAATACTGCCTACGAAGAAAAGAGCGTAAACTAGTTAAAGGGTCTGTTTCATCCAGGATTCATAGCACGTGTCATCTCTTGGTTGGCCTTTGTTTGTCGCCATTTTCATGGCCCATGAAAATGCCAACAACAAAGGCAATCCAAGAGACGACACGTGCAAGGCATGCTCAATGAAACAGATCCTTTAAGTTCCAATTTTGACGAACACAACACAGCATCCGAAAAAGTGCCAGGAACAGAAAAAAACTATATTTTCATATTTAAGTTACCCTTTGTCTGATAGATTAACATTTTAGCTTTAAATATAGGCCACGTTCCTCTTATGCTACTGCCTGCCAAAAGTGCTAACTTTTTGCCTCACCCGGTACTCTTAAAGCAACATCATAAACTTTGCCAAACAAAGAGCTCACTATACATAAAAGAAATTTATCTGGTAATCCTCAGTGTTTTTGCAGTATACTTCAAGACTAAACAGCCCTAGAAAGAGTTACGTCTGCTGATTCTAAAGCCAATTACACGATCAGCTATGCCTAAGCAAAATTATTTAGTCGTTCTAATCTTCTTGCTTAAAAACTGATTTTGAATTTCGGCCATGTAATCAAAGTCTGGTGACCGTTCAAACGGGAGTACTTCTTTGTCATACACAGTCGCTTACGGCAAAAGAGCCAAGTAAAATCTCGCCAAGGACTTTACAGTATATCCTGCTCTTTAAAAATTGTACCTTTTCGCCATCTCGTAAATCCAATCCATTGAAAGAACCAGCTTCACTAGAATGGTCCCAGAAATCACCTCTACCAGCATAACATCCAAAATGTGTGTCAAATCCTCTTCTCATTGGTAAGTACGGTTTAGAAAAGAACCCAAGATGCCACTGAAAGAAAGGTAGAACATTAGAAAAAGAAAAGGACATATGGTTTTGCTTTGCAAGGCAGCTAGCCTGCATCAATGGACAACGACAAATAACGGGGACGAGAGCCAAATTAGGCACGGAGATCGTCAAGTGGTCTTTCTTATCGAGATGCAAAGCTGTGGAATGGACTCACTAATCAGTCGAAGCAGGCAGCCTTGTTGGGAGCATTCAAAAAGCCATTATAGCTATCTATGCATTACCTATCTGTATACATATATGCCATTAGCTATTCATGTATACATGGTTGAACATGAAAACGAAATGAAATGAAATGAAATGAACAAAATAAATGACCCCTTGAAAGCTTAGAAACGAATCATTTCGCAAAGTGAAATAATTTCTATTGCTAATTGCAGTGCATACAGCGAAAAAGGATTTTCAGTCAAAAGACAAAACCATAAAAATTCTGCGTCGCTGTTTTTACTTACTTTTCCAACAAGATGCGTTTTGTAATTTAAATCTCTTAATTTCTCAGGAAGTAATTTTTCTTCCAGGCCCAGTCCCCATGGCTGTGACGTCATAATGACACTTGACTGCATACCTGTAATAAGAATTTAGGCAAATTAAAGTTTTCCTCGGCTCTACAAATATAGACAAGCTTTTTCCACAAATTACTTGCCTTTACCACCAATTCGCAACATTTATTGTGGCATTTTATTAGATCAAAGAAGATATAGGTACATGCAATCATTAACAACAAATCGCAGATAGTTTGTCTGAAAGTTGATGGATATTTTCTAGTTGTCTTAAGTACTTGTAAAGGGACAGTGCTGAGTGCCTGTCCGAGGATACTCTTTAACAACAAAACCTCTGCATCTCGTTTCAAAATCTTACCATTACGAATCGGGTATCTGCCAGTCATTAACGCACTCAAAATCTTACCATTTCGAATCGGGTATCTGCCAGTCATTAACGCACTCAAAATCTTACCATTTCGAATCGGGTATCTGCCAGTCATTAACGCACTCAAAATCTTACCATTTCGAATCGGGTATCTGCCAGTCATTAACGCACTCAAAATCTTACCATTTCGAATCGGGTATCTGCCAGTCATTAACGCACTCAAAATCTTACCATTTCGAATCGGGTATCTGCCAGTCATTAACGCACTCAAAATCTTACCATTTCGAATCGGGTATCTGCCAGTCATTAACGCACTCAAAATCTTACCATTTCGAATCGGGTATCTGCCAGTCATTAATGCACTTCTTGTCGGTGTACAAATTGGCTGAACATAATAATCATTTAAAATAACTCCTTCTGATGCCAGTTTATCGATGTTCGGTGTTTTCACTTCTGGAGAGCCATGGTAACCGACGTCATCCCAACCCTGTTGAGGTAGCAAAAACAAAGCTTTGAAAGGAAGAAAATCAGATTTCCAAAAAAACACAGCAGAAGAATACAGTAAAACCCCGACACTGATCTTGTGGAAAAGGACACCCAAAGATAAGAAGCAAAAAACGGACTGATTTACTTAAATGTCCTTATGAGATGGTACACTTGATTAAGAAATTTCATCATATCAGTGTAAACAAACTCCCAACTATTAATAACTGAACACCCCTAACAGTTTTCAGGGATATGCAACTTGTTTTATCAAGCCATATGATTTTAACTGATTGATCAACAAAAATGTTTTCTATTGTTTAAACCCATTCATTATACCCTCAAGTTTATTTAACACATTGTATACTGTCGCTTTGTTGATCAAAGTCACAAGTGTCCTTGCAATAAGAAACACACCCTGAAAGTGTCATAAGTACCCCAATTTATATAGCCGGTATGTTTTTTGGAAAAGTATGTTCTTGCTTGCGGGGTTTTACTGTAGTTTTCAAACCTCAAGTGTAGTCTGCTCACGTGCAGCGACGAAATCGATGATAACAACATATTGTTACTTACAAGATCATCAGCAACAATCAAGACGAAATTCGGTTTCTGTGGTTCACCATTTCTATTAGCCAGTGACGTGACGACTGAACAAGCCAACAAGCCAATCAAAAGGGCCATGTCTTATTTGCAATTAGCATATCAACAACCATTAGACATGTCAGAGACCGTTACACAGTGGCCACAACATTGTGATCTAAAATTGGGAAGAAGTTTAAGCTTATATGTTTCATTCAAGGACGTTTTGTGCCTACGACCAGAATCAACGTAACCAAATGCAGAAACACAATTTTACATCGGTTCCCGTTTGATCACTGAAGTTTATCATGATTGGGCCATGTTATTACCAGGATGGGTGACCACCTAGAAACACAGTATCGTAGGTCACACCCTCATCAAGGCGTAAAATTGGTACCTCGGTGATGAAGACAATAAAAACATCAGAAGCGCCAACTGTGAGGTTGCACGCTGTGTAGAAACAACGCCCAAAGGGAGACAAAATATTTGAGATGAGGCTGTAATGGAAGTGTAAAGTGCCCTTGATCATTCAGTCATAGAAAAGGCGCTATATAAAAGAAATAATTTTACTTTACATTACTTTCCTTTGCTTTGCTTTACTTTATATTTCTAACATGGGTGCACGATAGCCTATCACGAAAATTGTAGGCATTTCACAGTGCTGGAAACAAATCGTGTACACAACGCTCGCTGACCCTCAGCTGCGAGAGTTCTAGACTACAGACGACAGGGCTCTCGATGATAACAGCTCTCACAGAGGTTTCCCTTGTGTGAGCATTGTATTGCTATCATCGATAGAAGAAACTGCCCATAGATCTGTTAGCCATTCTAAAAATGAATCATAACCGAACGACATTTTACATCGTTTGCACAATTTTCGAATGTGCATAATAGTAATAGTAACACTAACGCAACTCAACCGAACCTCTCGTACAACAATGTACAAAAATATCGCTCGATCCATGATCTTTTGTAGAAAAGCTAAAAAGTCTATTTCATCAGCCAACCCTAGAATTTCTAAGATATATCCATAGTTATTCAAACAATTTTCAAATATCTGACTGGGTTGCTTGTTTGTTTGTCTATACCTTTTAGTAAATTCATATTTTCTTCACTTGCACACTCACCTTCTAGAGGGTTCTTTCGGCCTTGATTTAAATTCCATGGAAATATGAAGCCAACAATATCTGCAAAACGAAATAAAACTTTTTCACAGCCAAATAGTAAAACTCAGCGATTAATTTCAAACGGCGCCATTTTCTTTTTCATTACATGCAAGGAAAATTACCACTGCATTCAAATTCACTGAACACAACCTTGATGCGCGAATGAAGCGCAAAAACACAATGTTAAGGGCAAAATCAGTCGTCACGCATCAGTGAACAGATACTTTATGAAAAGAGGACCTCAACGCCTCCAGCCAGAACGTTATCTGATATTCTGCAATAATGCATAATCCAAAGTGCCAAAATGGGGCCTCCTATAGCTCAGAGATGCTTGAAACCATCTTTTTCTTTTAAGGCAAGCATTCAAAACGACTGAGTTTTGCTTCAGAGGCCTAGATCTTAAATACAGAATGCCAGAAATGGAATATTCAAGTCGAGAAATTGAAAAGGACAACTTCAGAGTCACTCAATGGACACAAATTCGAGCGGAAAGCAAAAAATCTTTTGAATCTTAGGTTCTGAAACAAAAGCAATATTGCGTTCCAGTTGCCGTTGCCGTCGTGGTCTCGTAAACTCGCTAATAGGCTGTTTTAGCAAGAAGATGCGCGTCAAGAAGACGGCAGCATAATTCTTTTATTCGAGGATGTAAATTGAAAAGTAAAATCAACTGCAAAACTTTTGCAAGTCTCGAGAGACTTATTGTGCATTCTATGCTGAGACTGACAACCTGAAAATATTCTTTTGAAGGCCGCAAAAGTAGGACGTCGAGAACGGAAGCAAAATGCAATATGAGCACATTGACAAATGATGGAAATGGGAGAATGCAAGCTGTTCTTACGGAATTTGCCTGCTTGTGAGCAGCTTTCTGGGAGGGAAAGGACTGGAAAATTTGAATGGTCTACAACATGAAAAAGTAGCTGCGTTTTCAAAGACGTCCCCATCTTGCTGCTATGAGAGCCTAATACTATTATCAAGACGGCTTTCTTCGCGCATTTAAATGATATGTTTACCTCAATAACTAAAACACTGTCTCGGCTTCCTTTGCGAAACAGTAAATATTTTAGCTATTCCAAAGAAGTCTGGATCGAGCGACATTTCACAATGGCACATACAGGAGAATGCTGGTAGGCAAATGTGGAACCGAGGTCATGCGAAGGTGGGGATGACATCTTTTACTCATATCGAAGTGGTGTCACATCCCCAAAGCAAGGTGAACGAGGGTACTTAACTTGGTAAAGTATTTCATGATATTAAGTATCCACTCAAATTCAGTCACAGCATGTTATACATCCATGTAGACTGATAACCTAAATCCGTTGCATCCCTGCTGCAAACCTTGTTCAACCAGGCTCTTTTACCAACGCAAAATCATCCATTCTAAGGGCACAGGAAATAAGGGACTCCAGGTGATAAGTCTGCCTTCCGTACGGCTGGTAACTACAGTGAGGTCACGGAGTTCTTACAGAGCGAGGCGATCCTTGCGAACGAGACTACCAACTAAGGAAAAGATTTCATGGTAGCAAGTGAATGCTTCGGCGGTTCGAATGAATTAATTTCCGGGTGGCCAATTGAAAGAAGCAAAACCCTGTGTACGTATTTGCACACGAAGTACCGGTTTTAGAATGTGCCTGTTTATATGTTTTGAGAAGTTTATTAATTGTTGCTAATTCAAGCAAACTGAGCAATTATAGATAAATGTTTGTCAAATATAAAGTTTAAGATGAATACGGAGGATTGAAGGTTTTCATTACTCAAGAGTTAGAAGTTGGAATTTCAAGGGAAAGAGAGAGAAAGAGAGAGGGGCTGTGTAGTCGCAAGGTTGATTAGAATGAAATGAAGGATATTCGTCAGATACGAAGAAAGTGATAAGGACGGATTAAAAAGATTAATTGGAAGTTCATATCAAATATATTCGTCCGATGTGAGGGAAAAGGTAAAGACAGATCCAGTGAAAATTCAAGCTACTTGTTTATCATATATGAAGTAAGGAACAAACATAGGGGATTGAAGTCTCTGTTACTCAACAGTTTGAGAAACTGTGGCTTCATGAAGTGGAGCGAACTGTCGTTGGTGATCAAGAGGCTTGCTAAGAGTTGGTTTATTGTTGATAACGAAGTGGCAAATGACTAGCTATCAGCAAATACAAAAGATAAAAGATATATGCTGAAACTCTTAGATCGTTAAAATTTGCATAAATCAAGAGATACTGGACACTCAAGCGCTGCTTTTAGGAGTTCATATATAAGATTCGAGTTTCTAGAGAGGAGAAAAACGTGCTCAGATAAAAATATTGCTGTCACATGCTGCTGTTTGGTATAGCATTGAGTATGATCAGAAACCACTACACATCATTGCAAGCAAAATAATAATATCAGAAAGGCATTGATTAACAAGTTTCACCTCAGACTAAACTGAATTACAACATTTGAGCAAATTTGGAAATCTTTTCGTTGCTGATTAAAGACTGCAGTTCATACGAGCTTCGAATGACATGAATCAGCATTAATAAAGGACAAGCAACAGTCGAGGATTGACGAAATCAGGAAAGGCAGCGGAGATTTGAGAAGTTCTGTCATTATATAAGAAGATGAGAAGCATACTTGCAATACCAACACTATTCTTAATCATAGTTTATTTCTCAATGAATTTGCAGCAAACTTCCGCTGCATCGCCGACTTACGTAAAAACATTTCTACGACAATATAACCATTACATGGCAATATTGAAAAAATTGACGACTCAAATACAATGGGCGTTAGAGATGGGTGATCTCAAGGGAGATCGACGAAAGAAAGCGGTGTTAGTTGCAAATAAAGCATCTAGATATATAAGATATATGGATAGAAAAGCAGAGTTGCTTTATAAATCTATAAAGGAATCCACGAATATCCCAAAAGATTCGAGGAGACAGTTGATGTTGATAAATCAAATAGGAACCCCGAAAGATCTCAAGGACTTGATGATGATGAACAAGGTGTTGAAGATTATGGGAAAGATATATAGTTCAGCAAGGGTGTGTACTATCCTTTATTCATTTTATAGCTTAGGAAGGGTGTGTATCATCATTTATTCATTCTACAGCAAATCTGGTACCTCAAAAAATGATTGGATAGTGGTCAGCCTTTAGTTTTCTGGTAGTACACAAGTTTTCTATTCATCAGTTTTCTACATACAGTTGCCTGGTGTCGACAAAACAGCCACTGCGCATAATGAGGTTTCAAGGATTAGAGGTGGTACTTCCCGTTTAACCGTTTAACGCTGGTTACCTGGCCATAAAAAGTTGGGAGGGCCAAAACTATGAAGCTACAACGATGCAATCCCGGGGATACAATCTTTAGGTACAGTATTTTTTCCATCTACAGTAGAGGCCTTGCGTACATCAAATGATTTTCTTTCCTGAGAAGTCACTTTAGTTTCTTTAGAATTATTGTCGAATGAAATTTACGGTCTACTGTATGGGTCAAGAATTCTCATGTAGAATTTTTCAATATTCTTAAGAATTCTTATCTCGTTGGTATGCCCAAGGCCTATACTATCTCATAACAAGCACTAAACTCTCCAACCCACAATTTCCACCTTTGCAGCTGATTTTTAACAACTGAAGGCTGCTTAAATTTCGACAAAAACATGCAATGGGCTCTCTGATTCCTTAAATCCAATTTTATTTCTTTGCATTGCAGGTTCTGTTGAAAGTCAAAGGACAAACTAAGAAGCTTCAACTAAACACAGGATTGCTACCAATTATGAGCAAAGTCAAAAAGGAGCGTTTGGGACTCATCAAATGGGCTTGGAAAATGTGGCGAAAAGTAGTTGGTAAAAAAATCAGACCATTTTTTGCCAAGTTGGTACATCTAGCGAACAAAGGAGCAAAAGATAGAGGGTACAAAGATCATGGCCAGTTTACAAGATCTCGATATGACATGGATTCAGAGAAATTCAGAAAGAAAATGGCAGCTACCTATGCCCAAATTGAACCGCTTTACAAGAAGTTACATGCGTACACACGCTTTAAATTAAGGTAAATTATGATAGCACAGGTTCCAAATTTCAAAATTAAAAAACTTCAAAGAGCCAAGCGATATGATTGTAGCTTTAAGCAATGGCTTATCGCTCTCAAAATGTTTTTCTCTTTAAAATCCATGTAAAAATTGTGATACAAGTTACATCCACATCCTACTATACTTGCTGCTATTCATAACAAAGCACTTTCTGCATCTTAAAAGATGTAATGAAAACTGCCAAATCTGCCAAATCTGCCAAATCTGCGCATTTTGTTCCAAACCCTTTTTGGCTGGCACGGAGTTCCTATCTAAAACTAACCCCATTTATCATAACTCTTCATTCTCTAACCCCACAGGAAATTTCTTGGTGAGGATTTCATGGAAGAAAAGGGAATGATGCCCGCACATGTTCTCGGAATGTGGCCAGCGCATTGGGCGCATCTTTATAATTTCATGGTGCCATTTCCAAAAAAGAAAGTTCCAGATGCAACAAAGAAGATGAAAGAAAAAGGAATGGGAAAAAAAGGAATGTTGAAGGCCGCAGAAAAATTCTTCATGTCCATTGGTAAGTACATCAAGCTCTGTAACCATTCAACTTCAGGTCATTGCAATTGACTGCTCCCCAAGTTAGGTCATTGCTGTTCTGTTACAACATTGTAATCATGACATATAAGTGTGTTCCAAATTATTACGAAACTAGTTCACACCAAAGGCCTATGGATCGGAAGTTCTGACAAAGTCTGCGATACTTAATTAATCCTCCTAAGTGGTGAATCTATACTTATGACAAAGAAATATTTGAACCTATATTCGAATGCTATGAAAAAGTAATACAGTAAATTCCCGCATGTAAGAACCTACTTTTTGAGGTAGAGAGGCTGAAATAAGTTCTTAGCTCAAAGGCACTAACACTAATTTGAAGGTATAGAGGTTCTCATTTGAAAGACACCTTTAGTAGGCCTTTTCAGAGTCTTGCAAAAGATTTTCAGCCCCATTTTTTGTTCTGGAAGGGCTTTTTTGGACCTAGTAACTAATGGAGAAGGAGAATCACACTTTAATAAACAATTGGCACCAAAATGAACTTTACAGCTACGATCAAAAATCGACTTTGCTACCCCTGCAATAAGAACCTATGTTTCATCATACTGAACCAGGTTCTTATTTACAAGGTGCATAATTTGGGGAAAAACAGCCCCTAACTTCTTATTTTGGAAGATTCTTACTGTATCTGAAGTGGGGATTTACTGCATCCAAAATGAAACTTTAAGTTCATGAGCATGGATAGAAGAGTGACATGTAGGTGAGAAACAAGTCTTACCACAGGCTAAATAAAGTGAAAAAGATATCTAAGAGACGTCCTGAAGGTGAGAGTGGACAATGCAAGGCAACAACAGCTACGAAAGATAGTAGCTGACTGTTTGTAGACACAACGGCTGGACATACGAAAGGAAACTTATAGCTCAAAGCAGCTGTCGTTTAAGACATTTGGTTGTGGAAAGTCGATTTGTTTCCTCGAAAAACCATTTTCATTCGCTAAAAATCTCTACAACGCTTATGAGTAGTTCTTACAACGCGTGTTAGCTGAAAAGATGCTTTTCGAAACAAAAAATATCAAGACAGAAGTAATAACAATAAATGACAGACATACCTCTTTCAATTAAGAGGTCCATAAAGGAAGGAACGGTGACAACTCCTATGGACTGCTGCATTGCTCTTTTATATGAATTCATCATCCTAGAAGATGAATAAGGTAAAAAAATGATCTAAATACAAAAATCAACCTTGAATAAGTTACTTGTGGGAAGCAAACATGGCTACACAGGGTGACAATAAACGGGACAAAAGAAAAGACACTCTAATGTTATCGATTCTTTAGCGTAGGCTAATCAATGCTGACACCGAGATTTTGAACATGCAATAAATTGTTTTACTACTTGACTATTTTGCCGGGTTAACTTGGTTTATCCCGATGCAATAACAGAATAGCTTTGCAGGCTCGTGCGATACGAATAATTTATTCGATCATTTTACAGGAATGAAAAAGCTGCCACAAAGCTTCTGGAAAAAATCAGTCTTCAAAAAGAAATACAAGAAAATGGCTTGTCAAGCATCTGCACTGGATCTTGGTCAAGGAGACGTGAGGTCTGTGTCATTGCAAATATTTATGCAAGTTTGAAAAAGCTTCATGCCTCACTATTGTGCAAACTTTTCTTTCGGTATACAAGAAGCAGAGACAAATCTTCTCTACGAGTTACTTTTCTTTGCCATCACTTTGATGTGATGTCTAATTCCGTTGGGGTAGACACAGCCTTTTGCTCCACGGGGGGGGGTGGGGAATATTTTCCCACTAGTAATTCCAATAAGAATGTAGACCGTAGTATGTATTGTAACATTTTATTGGAAAATATATATCTATATTTATAGTTATATTTATATATTTATATATATAAAAGTAGAGACAAGGTACTGTCAATGTATATAACTCATAACATCTCTTATTTTCGTAGGATGAAAATGCCTTGCCTTCAGCCATCACAAGAAAATCTAGTGACAGTACACCATGAGATGGGGCATATTCAATATTATTTGCAATATTTGAAACAACCTTATGTTTACCGATTAGCAGCAAATCAAGGGTTTCAAGAATCAGTAGGGGATACCATTGCTTTATCAATTACAACACCAAAATATCTCCATGACTTAGGACTAATTCCTGTACATCATGACGACAAAGGTATATATTTCAAAATTGCGAGAACATGGGCTTCAAGTCTTGATTGGTTGAAAATGATATGTACAAAGACTAGCAGCCAATCAGGGATCAGTTGGATATACTATTGTCTTATCGACTATAACACCAAAATGTCTCCATGACTTAGGACTGATTCCTGTACATCATGACGACAAAGGGTATTCACTTTTCACTAGTGTTAACATGGGCTTTAATTCTTGATTGGCCGAGACCATATGTTAATTAATTAGCAGCCAATCCAGATTGTTACGGAGCCTTTGAGAAACTCGTAATAAGCGAGCATTACCGGATAAAAATGTCCTGTCGTTACGTCACATTCGAACCTTTTCCGCCAATCAGCTTGCATAACAGAGTTGCTGTCCTGACCATAGGTAATAAATTCTATTATTGTTAGCTAATTGTATTTGATGATTTCGAGACATGCGTGGTTATTATTTAGCTAGAGGCACAATAATGTGCATTGGATTCTTCTATGTCATCTTCATAGAGTACCGTCACTTATCTCCGTGCATTCACTATACACGTATTTTTTTATGAGAAACTGCTTATAAGAAACTCAACTCTCAGATCGCTAAGAAATCAAGAAACTTAGGAAACTATTATTTTGACAAAGGAAATCCTTGATACATTTCCACTTGTTTCTTGTATCATAGGACTTGTAAGGTACTTGAGTGCTGTGTAAGCATTGGGCAGGCTTCAAAAACAGTATTTTTGTGATTTTCTCGAGGGAACACGTAGTGAACATGAAGATTGTTACGGAGCCTGTAAGAAACTCGTGAATAATTCTGAGTACTCAAAAACTGATAATTTTAAGAAACTTTCAGTGCTGGCTCAAATTCTTAGTTTTTTATAAAAGAAATACCTGTAAGCATCCATAAGTCTTGATTTCATTTTGTGCTTCCCTTAAATCAATCTTCTTTTCTTGCAGAGGAGAGCATCAACTACCTAATGAAACAAGCACTTTACAAAGTTGCATTCCTTCCCTACGCCTACATGCTTGAGCTTTGGAGGTGGGATGTATTCGAACGTAAAATCACAGCAAATAAATATAACTCACATTGGTGGAAAATCAGAAACGAAAAACAAGGAGTCAAAGCACCTATTCCGAGATCCGAGGAAGATTTCGATCCAGGAGCGTTCTTACATATCGATAAAAATGTTGAATATGTACCATATTTCTTCAGTAACATTCTGCAGTATATGATACAAAAAGCTTTGTGTAAAACAGCTGGGCATAAAGGAGCACTTCATACTTGTTCGATTTACAAGTCGAAGCCAGCTGGAGATCAGCTAAAGTAAGTATCTATTTAGACTTATGACCTAGAGTCTCTTGTTTCCATGTGCTCTTTGATTGATGATGGCGATGATTCCACAAGAAAAAGTCCTAAATCCCTAAATTGATAGATGCAAAACTTCTGTATCCAGTTCTTTGAATTGAATGGCTTCCAAGAAATTGTCACTACTTTTCTTTAAAGGGAAAGTGCAGGGTATATGTCACAAACAACCTTATCAACTGCAGAAGACCAACTGCAATTTCTTTCTAAGTTTTGAGATTCCTAACAGCTGTAAATTTGTTGAACAGTTTATCATCTAAGGCCTAATGTCGTCGCCATTTTGTAAGAGTATGCGATAAGGAGGTTAGCCTCGGTTTAGAGGTTATGTCAAAAGCTATGGCCTTGTGCGTTTATGAGGTCACCTCGCTCATTTCGCAGACTAAAAGTACGTAACTTCGAATACAAAGGAGAGGAAAAAATTTGAAAAAGTACTGCACGTTCGGTGCACACTATTGCAACAGCGTAACCTTCCACCTCATCAACAAGCTTACCAACTCCGACTTCTGCTTAAATTCTATTGTTGGACTTTTCAAAAATCTTGAGTAGTTCTCGAGTTAGTTTTCGACTTGACCTCATCAAATTTCTTATTCGTAAACGAGAAAGTGAAAACATTTTGCTTGATACCAAATGGCAGGCATTTATGAACTTAGTTCCTTAAAAATTATTCAGTGATTTCACAAAAACTTTAGAAATTCCCATAGTTTTTAAAGCTAGTTCAAAGCTTGGTTGCTTGAATCCTTGAAAAAGAAGAAAAGCCCGAAAAAGCGCTTTACAGTCTGCGCAGTAATGATCTCAGGTTCATTCTCCTTGACTTTTCCTTTGTCAATTCGCACATGCCACAAAACGCTTCGCTCATCCCATTGATAAGCGAGCCATTCAGATAACGTCCTTTCCTTTATGAGCAATTCGCAGTATCCCAAACAAGCTCCTTACTGAAGCTGCATCTGTCTAAACTGAAGTTCAAATGCCCGCTTGATGTCAGCTGCTTCTTAAACGAGCAATCAGCTTGCATCTTTGTCTCTGTATAAAATGTCATCATATCTTTTTTGCAGGAAACTCCTATCGATGGGAAGATCAAAACCATGGCAGACAGTGCTGCAAACAGCAATTGGTGAAAGTGACTTAGATGCAAGTGCGTTGTTAGAATATTACAAACCATTGGAGAATTGGTTAGATAAACACAGAAAAGAAAACGGCTATTCCATCGGATGGACACTGAATGCAAACATCAAACAAGGATAAACAGTATCATGGATTTTAACGATAGAGCCACCCCAGCACAACCAATAGCCCCCACCGTAATGACATATTGCCCTGAGCCTTTGTTACAACAGTGAAGGTAGTCGTTCTCACTTTCAGTTTCTCGTAATGGCATTACGCTTTACCTTTGCAATCGAAACAGACGCAAGGGACTCTATATCATTGAAGAGGGGAGTAGTTATATATTTTCCTGATAGGCCCTGTAACAAGAAACAATACTTTCTGAAAACTTAGAATACTTCTACTTCTTAGAGACCTGTTTATATTTGAATTTCGTTGCTTCTGAAACAAAACTTTCGTTGAAAGTCTGTCAAAGATAACAGCTCCCTGCATTTAAATGGGAATAAATCTAGTTTCGATTATCAGATCACTCTCAATGAGAAGGCTCAAACCAAGCTCGTACAAGACAAAAATTCGTCTGGCATTCAGTTTTGCTGAAAATGTCCGGGCTTTAGTTCTCTTGGCATTGGAGCGAGAAATACTTTTAAGCACATTTCAAATACATCAAATTTCTCGTCAAAAGTGTGACCTCTACTCCTTGTTTCAGATGCGATGACTTTCTCTCCGTTTTTCAGATATTTCTGTTCTGACATACCTACTGATAGAATGCAACGGAGAGACAAATGTTGATAATATTTATCGTAAATACTATGATTGATATTTAAGAAATATTTTAAGTATGGTACCTGTATCAAATCAACATCATATTTGTTAGTTCCTGTCCCTGTTACCATTATCTTGAATCAATATGTTGGACGAAATGAAAGATTTCAGTTTTTCAATCAGTAGAATTCTCACAATGTGCTAATAGTCTATAAATTGAATGAACGGAGATCCAGCAATGTAGTCTGAAACAATGCGAAGCCACGTGCCACTTATTGTCCTATTGTGCCAACATCGGAGGAGAACAATTCTATCCATGCAAATTAGGCAAGTGGCCAACCTCGTCCCCATGCCCCAAAAGGAGTCTACGCCAACCTATTTGGGCCATGGTACCGGTTGCCGAAATCGTGGATTCAAAAGGACGATTATGCCGAAGATGGTGGCGAGGAACTTTTACCAAGATGCATTGCTCTTTGATTACTAACCTCTGACGATCCTACAGGAATTCGATCGAAGAACGCCACGCATCTTGGTAAAACGTCTCTCGCCGCCGTCCTTAGGGTACCAATGAAAAACATTGATCTGTCAGGGGGTGTTAAAGGTAGCACGTCAAATCCATTAGGGGTGTTACTTCTGGCACTTTCGACCGGATCTGCAAAGTTCAACTTGAACTTATTGGATAGGCCTATGTAGTTTCATAGTGAATGATGAATCTTAAGCAGTTTTTGTTTTCATACTACTGCAAGTACATTAGCAAAGCATAATCCAAACAAGGGGAATAACTATCCGATGATTTGCGCTCTGGTCAAATTCAATTTTAGATATGAATTTGAATTACTGCACAAAAATTACCGTAAAAAATTTTCTTACAAAAGACAACATTTGACAAAAATAGATGTACCTCAGATCCATCAAGGGTGATACGAAGGGTGTTATGTGTGACACTTTCGACTGTATCTGTCTTGCTCAATTTGAAATTATCGGATGAGCTTGACTGCTGAAAGTAACGAGAGACACAATATATTAAAAGATCGACGTGACATCAAATATTGAATGTAACTTATACATTGAATGAGGAACCTAATTTTTTTGTTTTCATACTGCAAATACATTGCAAAGCATAATCTGAGCGAGGGGTACAAAAACCACCACTTTGTCACTGTCGAGTTAGCAATATCTCCAATCCATGAAAAACAATTCCATGAAAAAGACAACGTTTGACGAAAATAGATGTACCTCAGATCCATCAAGGATGTTATGTGTGGCACTTTCGACTGGATCTGTATCCTTTAACTTGAAATTATCGGATGAGCTTGACGGCTGAAAAGTAACGATTGAGATGCGATGTTTCAACAGATGCTTTCTCTGTTTTTAAGATCTTGACTTTTTTGAGGCAGTAATAAACCCCCCCCCACTAACGACCCCGATGAAACGTTGCTCCGCCAAGGTTGAAGGATGACCCGCCAAGAAAACTCGTTTCCCCGCTATGCTTTGAGTTGAAAGAGTTTCCCCGCCTTGTTTTTGTTGTTTTCCAGCTGAAATTTTTGGTTCCCCTTCAAAATCATGCAAGTTCCATCATAGATGATGGCCTTAAATTTCATTTCACCTTTATGATATTTGTAATTCCCGCTGAAAATGTATGTTTTCGTAATTTGCTACTCGTTACTGGGGTTGCAAATTGCAAAGTTTCCTAGCAATTTTAAAGCAGGGAGGGTCCTCTCTGAAATTGAAAAATCGAGCCTACAGTTTCTTATGAGCTCTTTCTTGTTGAAAATGAGTACATGCTGGCCGCCCCCCCCCCTACCCTGGGTACCAGACTCTCTCTAAGAGAAAATTGAGAAAAGAAATTTAAAAGAAATTTTCTTTTAGAGAGAGTCTGGTACCCCCCCCCCCCCCAAAGCACCCATTCATATTGCCATTTTAAGAGAGAAAGCGCGCGAAAAAATTTGCATTACAATGCCCTTGATTCAAGGACACGCTCCATTTCTCAGTCACATTTGATTCCAATTTCAAGGTTGAGGCTGTTGGCTTTCCTTTCTTAGCATGTTTGCAATAAAGAAGCGGTTAGATTTATGAGAGCCTCATTCCATTATTTACAAAAGTATTTGAAGACGAAAAATGTTGATTGCAATGATGTTGTTTCATTGGAAATCGTGATATTTGAATTGTCTTGAGTACCCGAGAATTAATCAGCAAGTGGCAGTTTGCTGCAGTCTGCAGCACGTGACTGTGAGTTTGAAATTTAGATTAAAGTTGCTGTTTCATTTGATAGCATCAGCATCAGCAGATTTCAACTTGGCAATTTACCTCTCATATTTGGTAGGAAGTTACGTCCAAGTACCAAATTTTTAAGCTTGTATGTAAGAGACTCTCTATCTTTAAACATAGCAGATTAGCAGAATAGATGCAACTTGATACTCACCTGATGCTCAACATGATGCTACAATTTAAGTTTTTCTTAATTTAGCATAAATGATGAATCCACGCGATCGCTCGAATGAATCACAATGCGATCGCTAAAATTGGCCGATTCGTGGCATGTTGAAACTCATTGCAGTCACTTTTGCGTAACAAATCCTACAAAACTTAGCAAAAGGCGAGCACAAAACTGATAATTAAAAGTTTATAAACCTACCTCAACTGTTTCTGACGGCAGTTTCTTATGCAATTTTGTTTACAGAACCAAATCATTTTAACTGTTGCCTATTTCTTTTCCTCCAAGTTTCTTATGCGATCCCGATCCACGAGAACCCGCACCAATACCAATGGAAATCTGAGGGGCCTCCTGTCAATGGAAAGCTAGAAACCCTTACGAAACTTTCTCTCTCTCTACTCGGATTATAACAATAAGAATTCTGAGAAGCTTCCAGTACTGTATCAAAGTTTTAGTATCTCAACAATACACGTGTACCTCTAAAAATGATTATATTTCCTCTGATGCTGCTTTGTTGTTCTAATGCCACAGAATGATTTCCTATTACGTACTGGAGGACACAAGATATCTTTTATGATACCAGCACAAAACGTGAAATAGATTTTGAGGAGCTTTGAAAAATAGTATCTAAAATGCTAAATAGTTTTCGTGATGAAAACAACATGTACATTTCTTCTGTTCAAATACAGCTCCACTTCATTTCTATTTCATATGGAACCCGCTCTACTGTAACACGACACTATCATTTCTTATGCTCTCATGCAAGAAGTAATTCACAAATTTCTGAAATTTTGGTTGACATTGCCGGTCTCCACTCCTACAGACTTGTAACTTCTATAGGAATTTGGAGAAGGATTGGGGCATTGTTTATCGAAAAAGACGCACAGCAAAATGGGAGCGATTTGGTCGTGAAACTGGGAGTTGATTGCAGTAGAGAAGTGGATATTTCTCTTCAAAACAGTTGAGGTAGGTTTATAGATCTTAAATTATCAGTTTTGTGCTCGCCTTTTGCTAAGTTTTGTAGGAGTTGTTACGCAAAAATGACTGCAGTGAGTTTGAAAATGCCACGAATCGGCCAATTTTAGCGATCGCATTGTGATACCGAAAACACTCATGGTCTGAGGTATCGAGAATCTTCTCCCGTTGAAATTTTGACGAAAATCGACATAGCCGAGTGTGCAATGCTTTTTTGGGATGGTGGTCAAAACGGTCAAAATTGGCCTAAACTTTGCCGCAAAACGCGGAAGTAAACACAACGACGGCATCTGATTGGTCAGTTTTAGGAGAAAATGTGATTTGATCAGATTGTGGCGAAGAACCCTACGGGAGCTTTGGACAAAAGAAAAGATTTGTCCCCTATACTGACAAAGGGGACTTAGGCGTCACATGATTATGGGTTGATAAAATATTGCTGTGAAGGAAACAGCCATGACGCAATGTTTAGGTGTTGTGGAGGGGCTTTGGCACCAGGCAATGCTTGCGTCGTGCGTAACGGTAGGTCCTGGTGTGATGGTTTGGGTGTCTTTCTCATCATTGTAGGGCCGATAAGAAACTGAGACAAAGATATGTTAGATTTAAGAAACTTTCCCGCCAAAGTCTGAATTGATATCGGTGACAATCATTTAAAATAATACCTTTAGATAACCCTATTCTGTTTAAACATATTTTGCAGGATTTTCGTCATAAGAAACATCTTAGGGTAGGGCGTGCAACTCGTGAAACTGAACATTAAGGTTGTAATAGAGCCTTTAAGGAACTCGTAAGAAACTCCGAGCACTCAAATTGTTATAATTCTAAGAAACTTTCAGTACTGGCTCAAATTCTTAGTTTCTTCCAAAAAAATTCGTGTAACGTATCAAGGACAGAAAAAGCTGTCAAACTTTTGTGTGACAACCCAGCTCATGTTGAAGAACGGGGATACCCGTCCTTGGAAAAAGAGGAAACCCCAAGAAGTGGCTAAAAAGTGCCCTTTGAGAATGATAAATCTTACATTTCTCGCTCTCTGGAAAGCCATCCCCTCTCTGAATAGCTCATATCTGTAGGGAGGAAACATAGCAACGTTGTAAAAAGACAAATTTCAGTCAAATCAACTGCAAAAGGCATTTCGAGGGATGGGAAATTGGGGAATTTGCACCCGACCCCCTCCAGCCCCCATGAAGCCCCCGGAACTGAATCCCGCTCTAAATGGGTCCCAACCCATTCCGAGCAAATAGAAATCATGTTGGGATTTTTAAAAATCAAATAACCCCTCAAATGGGTCTCGAAGAACACCCATTTTCTAACGTCACGAGTCGTAAGACAACAATGCGAAAGGACAAAGGATTTCGAGGCAAAGGGAAACAAAGGGCTAGTACAACCTCGTTCCCAGGGCCACCATTGTCTTCCTAAGGTCAGAAGCTAAAAGCTGGCCCTTGCCCCCTTGGAATCAGGTTGAGGACTCGCACAGCTGCAAGTGGGGTGTGGAAATGCTCCGATAACCCCTTCACGGGAACGGAAACAGCCAAACTATGCCGTGATAAAGAGGTTGGGAAGGTTGGGCGATGTTTTGATGTTAGTATTGACATCGGTGAGGTTGCAGTCCTCGCTATCGAAATGTCTAAAGAGGAAGAAACTTGGAGGCGAGGGACAATGGGAATGACGCCACATGCGACTGCAAAGAATAATATAGTAGACTTGTGATGGAATTAAAGAATGAAAGGAAGGAGTGCCAATCCAGAAAAAGACGATATTCCTTCAAATATGCTCTCTATTTAATTACAATAACGAAACCCAAACTTTATAATAATCTTTTCAACTTCTCTTTGGATACAAGTATTTCTAGGTATATAACAACTATATCATATTCAATGATACAGAATGGTGATAATTTAGCATTAACGAATGTCCATAACTGGTCAAAATTTCAAATAAATTAGTTCACCCAAACTAAATACTTTTGTCCTTTCGCAAGCAACTGAAGCTTTTGCAAATGATTTTTCGTTGGGTAATTAGATCGTGAAATACCTGAACATTAGGCCTGTAGCATCTTGCTTGAAACTTTCTTATGTCCTAAATCTACACAAACAAATTTTGCAAACTTCGACTTTCATGAGACTTCAAGACAGCGAAATAGTAAAGGACATTTATTTTGGAGCAGAAGGCAGACAGAAATACCTGGCACTTATACATGACCGTCGAGAAGGGGGGAGGGTAGAGGGGGTAAAAGGTCCAGGGCCCGAGCCCCGAAGGGGCCCGTAAATATTTCGTGCCATAAAATTTTACTATTGCTATACATCTCTGCAGTGCATTTTAATGGCAATTTATCTGCTTTAAAAGGGCATTTGCAAGAACTGTCTACTTTGATGACAGTTTTCTTGTCAGAAACCAAACCGTCATATTGGTATTTCCAATTTATCGAAACTGGTTCTATCCCAGCGAGTCAGTCGTTGGTGTCGTAGGGTCGTTGAGTTTCCGTTCGCATTCAATCTTTTCGGCCTTAGAGTCGTTCTTTCCCTCTGGCACAAACTGGTGTGAACAAGGCATCACTAGCATTAGCATAAAACGATGTCCTTGATTCATAAATACAATTTTTTTAATAGCCTTCACATGGAATGTTTAATAAGCAACTTTTTAGAATAATTGATCACAAAAGGGGCGTTTCCCTCATTTTCTGGGAGATTTAAGGGCGTGGTCGCAGAGAAATTTCTTGGGGGCCACGCCCCCAAACCCCCGGGGCCCGTCCCCATAGATCACTCCAGGGCCCCTGGCTCTCGACGCCCTGCACTTATAAACCCTCAACTTTCCAAAGCTCTGTAGATTGGACAACCAAGTGTTCACTGAAAAGCCTAGAGCAGCATCTGTCTGGAAATCATCAAATGTAGAGCCTGGATAAGTTTTTGAGGAGATTTGTGCTAACTTTGGTTTTCTCGTATGTTACGGGACTTGTACCTTAATTCACACTTGCAAGTTAAACCAGCTTAATCTAAACAAGGTTATCGGAAGCGGCCTTCTGATTGGTCCATAGAGGCCTAGATCAGCATTACATAACGCCAGAAATGTGTGGGCTTTCCAAGTTGTGAAACTGAAAAGAACAAATTCAGATTTTCTCAAGGGAAACAAATTGGAACGAAAAACAAAGAATCTTTTTGAAACTGAAATTGTGAAACAAAAGCAACATTGCGTTGCAGTTGCCCTTGCCGTCGTGGTGTCGCAAACTCGCCACTTCACTAACGATGGGGCTGATCTAGTGTCCCGCATATAAGAAACAATGTTTTCAATTTGAGGTCTGATTTGTTCCTTATAAAGTGAGATATAAAGTTCAATTTAGGGTAAAGTTTCTTAAGTTTCTTATTAGAAATATCATGTACTATCAATGAACTACAAGCTCCATTGTCATATAAACTACACTATTTTGATTTGTATTTGTAAATTCACTATCAAGAAAAGCCACAATTATTCAAGGAAAGTTTGCATGCAAAATTCTTGTTTTCATTTGAATATGTACAGTCTGATTCAACTGCAAAGCTGAATTTTTTATGCTTTTCAAATTTCTACTAAATTCATAGTTTTTCAATAAGAAACAAGCCTTTTTCAGACCTGCACCAGTTTCCTTTAAGTATTTCCTTAAAAGTCAAGCTCTGGTGTTTCTTAAATCCATGTTTCTTACATGCGGGACACTACTGTACACCTAAGTTCTTCATATTCAAGAATGGCATGTGAACTTATGCAGAAGCTGGTTCGACTGTGTCAATGTGAATGGGGTATAAGTAATGGGGTTTAATTGGGTAGTTGTAGCGGTATATCAGTTAGGCAAATAGCGAAACTACGACTCAGGATAAGTCCAAGGTATAAGCTTAACAATGATGTTCACTAGATTTCCTTTCCACTTAACAACACAAATTGATTCGATGGATAGATGTTCAGTTCATGGTCATACATACAGTTTAACTATTGTCCAATCTTTTGCCTATCCGACAATACCTAGCAACAACGGATACTATGGCAACAACTGCCATGCCTACGACAACAAAAGAAGCAATTATTACAACAATTACGGACGAAACAATAATAGAATTGCTAGGCCCAGTCTCTGCAATATTTGCAGCGTTAGTTTCACTTGAGTTATGTTTCATATGTTTAACAGCCAGTCTGTCTTTTACACTGGTCTTCTTGTGTGCATCATCACTCGTTGCATTGCTTTGTTTTCCTTGCCCTTTAGCTGCATTCTTTCCATTGATTCGATCAGCTCGTACTTTGCCTACCAATGTGACGATAGAACCGAGGTTATTCTGCAGTGGCTTGTTGGCAGGGTTTGCAGCCTTCGTAGCCGAGGCTCCTTCTCTGCTTGCATCATCACCAAGGGCTGTTTTGCCTGGAGCCGATGCCCCAAGGTCTCCCTGGCCTTGTTTGGCTGCCTTTGCCTCGAGCAGAAGCCCTTGAAGTGGCTTCGTAGCACCGATATCTCCACTCTCTCCTCCTTTGTCATGGCTAACAGTTGCAATGCTTGCCTTGTTGATGACGACATGAGGCTCCTTCGCTGAGGCTACAAACTTCCTCTTGTTCGCATCTGCTACTGTATCCATAAGCTTTTTAATACCGCCTTTTATCTTTAGGCCATTCTCCCCTTCCGACACGTGGGCTTTCTTTCCCTTAGGCCCTAATAATTTCGAATGCTCTTTGAATCTTGGTGCAGCGAAATGCTTTAGGATATGTGAAGGCAACATAACATTGAAGCCGATATTGTGCTTACGTACATCTGCATCAACCAAAGTTTTCTGCTCCGGTTTGGAAGAACCAAGCTTCGCCATTTCAGCTGTGCCAACGACGTTATACGTATTCTTATCGACAGTGATACTACCAAAGAACTTATGAAGACGCTCTTTCGGTGATAAATTCTTAATTTCTGTTTCATCAAGTTGCTTGAATTGATCTGCAGAGGTGATATTCAGCTTATTTGCGTCTTGCTGAAGATTTCCACTGATTGCCTTTGCCACGTCTTTGCTAGTTGCTTCTGTCTTACAGTCCCCCCTGAATTTACAGTCGGTTATCATATTCTTTGCATCTCCATCTGTATGATTTACGGGGGTTTTCTGCCTAGCAGAATCGACAGTGGCTGCAGTTTCTGCCTGGTCTTTCGAATCTGGCTGGTCTTTGTTGATACAATGTCGCCCGTCCGGACATTCGGTTGCTTTCTCGCCATCACTTATGACATCAGAAACTGTTTGATATGGTCTGGATCCAGCTATTTCTATATCAGGTAAATCATTATGAATATCCTTGTGATTTAAACTGAATTCAACATTACCAGCAGTATTTGATTCTGAGTTGAAACTTTTGACATCCTGGCCTAAAGACGTGGCTTTTGTTTTCGTGGCAGCGTCAAGGAATGCAAGTGGCATATCAGGACCTACACTTGCTATTTTGCTATCAGCAATTTCTTTAGAATTAAATCCGTTTAGGTTGCTACCTGTCTTGGCACCAACTCCGGTTTGTCCCATGCCGCCAATCGATGTCTCACTTTCGGTTGTTGACCCAGCAGATGAGCCAGCATCCGAATTGGAACTTTTACCAGGTGGCTTACCAGGGCCTAACTCAAAAACTGGTTTCTTTGGCTTGTCGTAAAGTGGCTGGTCGATTGGATTTTTAATTGTCGCACCAGGTTTCAATTTAAGAGGTCCTGCATTGACATTTGTCATCATCGCAAGGTCTTGGAAAATCCCTTCACCCTTCTCGTCAGGTTTTCCGTCTGCGTTAGCATCATTATGCAAGGCTGCAGATATCTGTGGGTTCCTAAGTGGTGCTGGCTTTGGCAATTTCTTTCCTGTTTCAGTTTCATGATTAGGCTCACCAGCAACAGTTTTGGCTGGCTCAGGAGCGAGTTTAGCACCTGCTGGTTTAGCGGGTTTATTCGGCTTCAGGCTGGCAGGTTTGGGCTTGGCGGGTTGGAACTGTGCTGGCGATGGGGCAGGGAAAGTAGCTCCTAATTGGGTACCTGGAAGAATTGGTGAAGAAGGTAGCGGAGCTACTGGAGCTGGTGGTGGAGATGGTGGTGGCGGTGGTGAAGGAGGTGGTAATGGTTGAAAAGGTGGTGGTGGGGGTGGTGGTGGTTGTTGAGGTGGTGGCGGTGGTTGTTGAGGTGGTGGCGGCGGTTGTGGTGGTGGTGGTGGTGGTGGTGGTGGTGGCAGTGATGGTGGAGGAAGTGGTGGAGGTGGTGGTGGAGGGAGAGGCGCTGGTGCAGGTTGAGCTGGTGGAGGCTTTGCCGGAGCAGGCATCACTGGAGCAGGGGGAACTGCAGGAGCAATGGGAGCAGGTGGAGGTGCAGGAACAACTGGTTGCTGAGGTGGTGCAGATGGAGGCGAGGGTTGAGCTTGTGCTGGTGGGGGTTGAGGCTGTGCAGTTTGGGGTGGTGGTGGTGGTGGAGGTGGTGGTGGAGGAGGTAGTACTGCTGGAGGGGGAGGAGGTGGAGGTGGAGGTGGTGGTGGTGGTGGTGGTGGTGGTGGGGGTGGTGGCACTTGTGGTGGTGGAGGTGGTGGTGGTGGTGGAACCGGCGGAGGTGGTGGAGGTGGTGATGGTGGAGGCAGAGTTTGAGGTGGAGGAGGTGGAGGTGCTGGTGGTGGTGGAGGTAAGGCAGGTGGTGGGGCCGGTGCTGGTTGAGCTACAGGAGCACCTGGTGCTGAAGGTTGTTTATAGAATTGTTCCACTTTATTAGGTGCTACTGGAGCAATAGGTTTAAACGGTGCTGTCATAGTTGTTGCTGAAAGAGGAGGTGGCACATATGTAATTTCCGGTTCATTATTTGGTACTGCAGCAGCTCCTGTCTTTGATGGTTTATCACTCTCTTTATTCTTATTCGCAAAGAAATCTTTGGGTTCATATTTGACTGTTGATGTTTGTTTCTTTCCATCTAAGACATTAAGATGTGTCAATGATTTGCCATTTGCAGTAGCCTTACTAAGGATATAACCATTACTTTTGCTTGGATCACCGGATATTTTAATGCTTCCGGTTGCGGATGCAAAACGTGGGTCCGGATCAGGCATTGCAGTCTTACCGATTCCACTTGTATCCGTAGTACTCTGGTTCGGTGTGCTGGTTGTTGTGACATTCTCTGTAATCACAGGAGGCGGTGTGGTTGCTTGCGCCTCGTTCCAGGCTTGCTGCGGAGGTGCTTGCTGTTGCACTTGTGGAGAATACGAGGCTGGCTTTGATGAGTACACAAAGGTCTCCTTGGTTCCCTGTGATTGGTCTTGAACACTGGATTGCGTGAGGTAATCCTCTTCGATAGTCGTTGAGGAGGAGCTTTTATTACGTTGCATCTGGCTGTTATCAGTAGCAACAACACTCTCGGTTGGATTCTCAGCAGTTTCATTTGACTTCACTTGAATCACACTTGTTTGACCGGTTTCAGCCAGTTTAGTAGACGATTTACCATTGACGATATGATCATTCATGTGGAAATAGTCTTTGTTGATAACACGTGTTGTGTTTCTATTTTGCATGGCCATATTCAATATATCACCACTGTCACTGACAACATCGATGACTTCTTTGACTGGTGGTACATCCGGTTGCTGGCTTCGTGTTATCTTATTCTCTACAAAACTAGTATAACCAATTGGTTTAATCGGATGTGAAAAATAAGCTAAGTCCGGTGTGAGACTGATTGTACCTCTGGTGCTTGCTAATGGAGCATGTTTGATCGGAGCACCTCTATTCGGCTTTGGGGTGATTTTCTTGATGCCTGGTTTCGGCCGGACTTCTTTGATCATAGGCACCATCGACTCCAAAGTTGCATTCTTCCAAAAGCTCCAAATGCCACCGTGATTCTCCGGGTCGCCTTTGACATCATAAGCGGGATAGTAGGGCCGAACTACTAGCATACGATGGTACACAAGTCGCTCTAGCAGGACTTGCATAGTTTTCGGCATGTAATCAGCAAGATTGTGGTACTCACAAGGGTCCCATTTGATGTTGAATAAGCAGGGTTTCTTCATTGGGTTGCAAGGAGGTGCGTGCATCAGTAGGTATGGATGTGAGTACCGGAGGTCACACGTGAGTACAGCTGATGGAGGGGCGTTGGGACTTGTTAAGTTATCCAGCTCACCAACCTGCGAATCAAAGGACGAGTAATCAAAATGTTGTTCAGGAAAATGAAAAAGAGCATGGATCGAGCGTAGACTCACAATAAAGTCCCAGTTATCGCAACAATAGCACCAACAACAACAATGGCAACAACACCAAAATTTGTTATTCTCGCTCAAACTGGGACTTACAGACTTTCATATAAATATTTGAGACGGAAATGAACACGCCTACGTGTGCTCTCTGGAACGAGGCTGCGGAGTAGTCTCAGAAGCGAGGCAAGCAACCGTCGACAGTTGGAAATTCTCATCGCTGCAGTGAAGTTGATGGAAGCTAAGTTGCGTTAAAAATGAGAAATTCACAGTGAAAGGTTTGTTAATTCTTGGATTGAGAAAACATTCATATGGATACTTGCGGCTTTTGTTTATGGCCAATGTCACTGTAAACTTGAACTTTGTGGTGTTTTAGCATTGCAGGTTCAAGCCGGCAATTTAGGCCCATTCACCATTGCCTAGAGTTCGTACAGTGTTGCTATGATTTTCATATCTAGTTATGAAATTGAAGGGGGAAAGCTTCGTCCCAGTTTTCAATGTGAAAGTCCATGAGTCGTAGTGTGAGCGTCCATCAGTCTATCAATAGCGATAACTAAGGCCATATAATCAGTCTAGATAGGGCGTTATTATACCTGACGTTCGATCGAGTGGCGTTAGAGCTTCTGTCAATATTGTCCACGTTAAAAAATTCTATCAAATTTAGCAAAAATTAGTTCTATTCTGGTTCTTTTCAGAATAGCTAAAAGTTCTGTTACTAGATTTTTCGACACTAATCGCCTAATGGGTTGGGTCGACAGACAATCCCAGGCCTAGCCTAGTGAGGAGACAATGGAAAAAGTTGCACAAAATGCCATACCTCTGCAGGTCTTGGATACCAGTCACCAAAATAACCAATATCTTGATTAACAATCAATTTATAATCGCCAACTCGCAGTGCAGCTTGATTGCTCTGAAGAGGATCAAAATTATGGAAAATTTCAAATCTTGGAGAATTATAACCATTTGATATTGAACCCCAAACATCAACACCATCAATTTTTCCATAAACTGATTTGTCGATTCCAGCAATGTTGAGAATGGTTGGTAGCCAATCCGTAGAATGCATTAGGTCATTGCTGACTCGTCCTGAAAGAGTAGAGATTAAGATTAATCAAATGATAAGCCTAACTAGGCCCAGGTTCATTGGAAAGGCTTTTAAAAACCTTGTTTTGAAAAGTTTTTGATGTATCAGGTAGTGGACATGAAGATTGTTACGGAATCTTTAAGAAACTCGTAAGGAACTCTGAGTACTCAAAATCTGATCATTTTAAAAAACTTCAAGTACTAGCCCAAATTCTTAGTTTCTTGAAAAAAAATTATGTGTAACGCATAATCAAACAGCCTGATAACCAGACCCAACATGAAGAACTTTTCAAAACAAGGTTTTTCAAAGCCTTTTCAATGTTTAGACGATACTCAAGTATCTTACAATAAATATGATACAAGAAACAAGTGGAAATAAAGTAAAAACATGTTAAAGATTCCTTCCTAAAAATTAGTAATTTTTTAAGTTATATTTGCCCAATACTGACTGCAGTTTTCTCAATTTTTGGGCAATCTGAGAGGAGTTTCATTTCTTATAAGCGGTTTCTTATAAAAAATACGTGCAATCGATGTAACAGCTCGATTTTAGCAGAGAGAGCGAACTCGAGCGAATTTCAAACTTAAGCCGGCATTTTACAAATATTCTAGGTGTTCCTGCATATTTTCTTGGTTTGTACCTCGTAACAAATTTTGAATTGGTCAATATTTCAGCTGAAAATGGCAAATCAATTTAATACGGATCGATAATAGCGTCTAAGTTTCTTAAATAACTTCCTCTCTTGCTATAAAAGAGCAAGATAGCTGCTCTCCAATGAACAAATGGTCAGTCTTCAGTTTACTCTTAGTAATCTAGATGAAATACCTCTAATGGTGCTAAGTGGCAGAGGTCTAAAGGGGCTACAGATCCTCAAATCAGGGTAAATCTATCGCATTTCAGGCCCAATTCAGGCAGTTTTAACTCAATGAAGCCACCATATTTGGACAAAATCCATGACAGGCTCCCTACAAACTGGGCATCCCGTAAGCTCATGACTCTTCCTTCCAATGCACAGATAATTCGGGAAATATGGTTGCATAAGCAGTAAACCTTGCCTACAAGAGTAAAACTTCAGTTGATAAGAACATAAAATGCAAAGTTAATCACCTGGACTGGCAAATTTATCACTGTAAACGAACCCAACAGCTCTGATGCCTCCTTCCCACACGGTAAATTTGCCACCTTTCAGCGGATAATTCGAAGCAATATTCAGCTCCATGTGCCCAGCAGCTCCTCCGTTGTCCGTGGTGAAAATAATGACCGTGTCATTTATGAGGTCATGCTCAGTCAGCGCAATGGTGATATTGAGTATTGATTCATCAATCGCAGCTACCATTCCTGTGAATTCAAAGTAAGGTTCTCAAAAGAATGATCAATGAACACAGGGAAACCAGGAAAAATAATTGTTGCTAAAAATAAAAATTTCCTTTTATATTTTTATTGCTCTCTTTGTCATTTTTACTCTTTATCATTTGTGTCCTTGTTGCGTGGCAATAGGCTGCGAAGGAGGGAAGGGGAAAAAAGAAAGACGAAAAGAAACGGGAGGAAACATCACCTGATTTTGCCATGGATTTCTACCTATATCTATGCAACTCATTGTTGAATCGTTGAACAAAACAGACAATACATTAAAACCTCGCAAACAAGGACATAGCAGAATAAGAGCCTGCAGACTTACTTTGTGGAAAAAGACACTCAAAGATAAGAAGTAAAAACAGACTGATTTATTTCAAATGTTCTTATGAGATGGCGCACTTAATTAAGAAATTTCATCATATCAGTGTTAACAAACTTCTAACTATTGATAACTGAACACCTCTAACAGTTTTCAGGGATATCCAGCTTGTTTTATCAAGCCGTATGATATACAACAAAATACCATACCCTCTAGTAAATGCAGTCATCCCACCCATAAGTTCATCAAGAACATACTGTATAGCTATATTATCTTTATAGTTAGAAGTGTCGTTGTGATAAGAACCACAACCTGAAAAGCTTTTCATTACTTCATTTATTAGAGCCTAGTAAGTCTGTTGTTGAGAAACGTATGTTCTTGTTTGCGGGGTTTTACTGTAGTAAGGATCCCAAATTTGATTTCAAAAACATTTTTGGTATTGTAAATAGTTGGTTTGAATCACTGCGTAACTAGGTATTGTACCAATAATAGAAATAACGGAAGAAGGTTGTTCCATCCTTTCTGTAAATTGAATGATGTCATTTGGATCAGCTAGAAACCCTAAAAAACACTTGGATCTGCTTGAAGTCACAATCTGAAACGAACTCAAGGTGAACAGATCCATTTTGTATATTTCCTAACAATCCTGTCAGTCGTAGGTAGCTTGAGCTCCTGAAATTGCGCACGATATTTCCACTGCTTTCATTGCATGGTTGAAATTGAGTGGCAAAAAGAAATAATAAGTTTTCTTTTCATTACAAGCTGTCGAGATGATCGAGTGGTATGGTTACAAGACAGAAACAAACTGGAGCCAGTCTTTCGTCAAGAAAGTACCTCATTCCTGCATTATATGCAGCAGCATTTGTGTTCAAGCAGGGACAACTGTGTTGAAGGCCCAGTGCAGCTCCCTTTGCCAGACCTGAAGCTAAATGTTGTGAGCAGTTCGAATAAGCAATAAAAGATTTACAAGGCATTGAATTATAACCATTTGCAAAAAAACATTGCCTAACATGTCTTGCTAACATTAATTGCAGAGAATAGGCAGGACAGGCAAAAAGTGATACCATTCATCTTATGGCGCCAGAACTTTGCAGCTACAACAAAATGGTACGAAGAATGCAAGGCCTTACCTGCATATTTCCGCCGACTTTGATTTTTGATATGCTTCAATTTCTTCGTATACTTGTCCGGTACTTGCAGAGGGTTGTCCGGATTCCCAGAATGGACACCTTGATGAGATAAATACAAAAACAATGGCTGCTTCTTGTCATGATTTTTAATGACGTTGACTGCCTCTTTTGTGAATAATTCTGTGCTGTAATGGCCTGTCTCGTTTCGAACTACATCTAGGTTACGTCGTAAATCTAAGCCATACGCTGAATCTAAAGCTGAATGCGTGTAGTAATCTGCGCTAGATGATGACCACATGCCATAGAATGTTTCGAATCCACGATACGTTGGAGTGTAGTCTTTGGCGTAGAAGCCAAGTGCCCACTAGAAAAAAATACGGACTGAAATCAATTATAGAAGAATATGAGTATAGTCACGAGGAAAGACATCCAAAGATCTGCCTCCAAATGTAACTTCAAGTAAACTAATCTGAATTTACTACATTCATCCAATCTATCGCCATCTTGCAACAACAGCAGCATTTTTATGCATTCGCTTTGAAATGAAGAGGGAGCTAATGTTATGCACCAACAGTGGACCATGGGTAGTTTTCTGTTGCGGTGGAGAGTTTATCTATTTTAACGTAGGATACGCTAGGTCCTCCGGCAGAAGTATTGACCATTTGTCTACCATTTTTGTGTAAAGACCAATCTCCAGTCAGCGGAATTTTCCGAGCGGGCGGAATTTTAGACAACAAAAAGTTGCTCAGCCATAACTATCTATTCAATTTCAGAGCGACATTTTCTCCCGCGAACAATAGAATTTCCGCCCGCTCGGAAAATTGCACTGACTGGAAATCAGCCTTAATACATGTATTGAGTCGTGTTTTTACGTTGGAATCAATTAGCTAACAGCATTCAGCTATTTTTACTGTAATCAAGCGATGAAGAAATTAATAATGATAATAGTAATAATGATAATAATAATGTTTTCCTCTACATCAATACAACTGCGGCATCGAAGTACCAATGAGTAGACCAGAAATTAAAGTGCCATAAGGGAATATTTATCAAGTAAAAGGTTTAGACAACAATATGAAGTGTAAGAGACCAAATTTTTAGGGGCCTGGCTTGTAAAGTGAACGGCAAAAACGAAGATCTGGGCGCGATTTTAAGCCAAATAGTTAATTAACAGTCATTTTCATTTACATCAGAGAACCAAAGCATAAACAACTAATAAACAAGCGTAAAGAATATAATAAACAAGCATGAAAAACATAAAACGACATTTCAGCCGTGTAGAACTTGAAGACTGCATTGAGCAATTTCAGTGCTTCGGCTGGAACGATTATTTATTCCTCTGTAAAAGTCTCACGAGATGATTCTAAACTGTGCAAAAATTAGAAATTTTCAGTGTGATCAGTAACATAGGAGGAATGCTGTACGAAGTTCTTTCCCTTGTGAAGTATCGTACTCGAGCAAATACCATCATCTTCAGCACATACCTTACCAACTGCATGACATCTGTAGCCAACCTCTCTTAGATATTGGGGTAAAATCTTTTCAGCCAAAGGGAGGCCAGCTGGTTGCATGTTATGAAGTACTCCGTGTTGCATGCCTATAAAATTTTAAAACGTTATAATTATTGAAAATGTTTCTTCAGGAATCAAATGTTTCTTAATTAAGGTCTGTTTGATTTGTAACTCGGAACTTACTGAAATCGTTAAATAATCAAAAACGGTTGGTCCTGGATTCTGTCTTCGAAGACGAGAATCTCTACAACTGCCAAACTCTGGCTTTTGAAGCATGAGATTTAGACTATCTTCACACGCATTTATATTTTGAAAATGGTGAACAAAGTGACAGACAAGCCACCAGCTCACACAAAAAACGTATTTTTTGCCGGCAGATTTTGGAAAGGGTAGATTTTGAAAACGGAATTCTGACCGGCAGATTTGAAAACGGCATCGTGTAAACACTCGAACATGATGAAAACGGAACATTTTTCCACGCTTTCGGAACAAGACTGATCGATTCTTAAGGGGTAGGTCATTCATTTGGCATCAAAGTCGTACAAAGAATTCATAACTGTCAAATTTCCCACCGTTTTCAAATTGTTCCGGTATCGTGTGGACGCTAGCTCAAATTTTGCTACCGTCACAGTTATCACCATTTTCAAAATATGTTGGCATCGTCAGTCTCAGCAGGACTTCAAAATCTACCAAGCCCACTATTTTGGGAACTTCAGAATCACCAAGTCTACCTTTTCCAGAATAGATCTTTATATTTCTTAAAAAGAAGTCTGGATCGAGCGTCCAAATCTGGTAAATATGTGAACGAAAACAAAAGCAGGACCCCCCTTCTCGGGATAACGAGGCTAGCAGTGGCAAGAGCCTGTTTCGAACTTTAGAACACTTTTCTGTCAGAAATTGAATCAACGATGACTTTATTCGAAGTGAGTTAGGAATGATTCAGTTTATGGAAAGGGAGCTTTTAATTGCTTTCCAGCGATGTTTCCCGTTGTTTTCCTGGGAGCAAACAAGGGTTTCACTGTGCGAGTTGCAAATCGAAGTTTCCTGTTTTCAACCGTTGTAATGAAGATGACGAGAAACAAAGCGAAAACACCAACAACACTTGCCTCTGTGTAAACTGGGCCATTGCGAAGTCACCTTGCACAAATTTGTTGATGATAAAGTACAAACTTGAATCAGTGAATTGGGCTGTGTCAGCGAAGCAACGTAAGGCCAAGAAAGGCAAAAGAAGCAGCGATAAAGACACAGATATGCTTGCGTTTATATTTTTAACTATCATTTCGTTTCCTGCTACCTATGGATAAAGTCGCTGAAAAGTGTTCTCAGATCAAAAACAACTTGCTGTCACAGCTATCAGTCCTAGCAGTGACTATCCCGAGAGTAGAGGCCAAGCTTTTGTTTTCCTCCACAAATTTACCAGATTTGGAAGCTCGATCCAAACCTCCTTTCTAAGGAGTAAAAAGGTCTATTGGTTCCCTTTGAGCACCCCTTGGTTTTAATGCACTTGCCCTGGAATGAACACAGAGATTCAAGCCATTGTAAAATGTCTGGCAAGAACGAATACGTGCAACGGTAGAGGTAATTAATTGATAATTAACAGCTCACCTAATTTTGATGCATATTTTCCCGTCATGAATTCTGCTTTTGTAGCATATGATGAAGGAGCAACATAATAACTATTGAGGATAGTTCCACTTTTGGCAAGCGCATCAATATTTGGTGTTGGTATTTGAGGCGATCCATGGAAACCAACATCATCCCAACCCTAGAAATGAAATAAACAATACTTCAAAATTACACCAAGAGACTGATTACCAGTGAATCTAGTTCCAAACCCTTGACCATTAAAGCAATATTTCACAGTCACTGCTCGCCAACAGCACGTTACATTGAAAAAAATTTCGCCATCGAAAACCGTGTTAACTGGTGGTACTACAGGGATCTGTTTTAGGTCCGTTGATTTCCATTACTTGCAACAATAAATTTCTTGGAGCTTTCAGAAAAAAATTTCGCCATCGAAAACCGTGTTAACTGGTGGTGCTACAGGGATCTGTTTTAGGTCCGTTGATTTCCATTACTTGCAACAATAAATTTCTTGAAGCTTTCAGTGGCGGTCAGCAATTTCTTGGTGCAAAGAAGCCACAATATGAATCAACTAGAGGTAGCTAAGTACAGTGAAGCAATGGCAAAATTCCTGTCTCAAGAAATGTTCTCTGTGATTTTGCCCTGTTAATAAAAGTGCTGAGGTGAATTGAATTGACAGAATTGAATTGAATTGAATGAGACTCGTTTAAAACTCACTGGTATCACTCAAAAACGGATGCATTGGCGAAACTAGCGTTCTCTGTTACAGTTGACTAAAATATGCATAAATATGCAAAGTCTAGGTCACTACATAATGCAAGGTCCCTTACCAAAAGAACATTATCAATACAGATGACAGAAGTTGTTGTTGTTCATTTGTTTTACTTTGATATTTACATAGCTAACAATGCATATACACAAAGTTAGCTAATCTAAATCGAATGGAATTGAAATGTTTAAAAATCTACTGTTCAATACAATTAAAACTATTGCAAGCATTGAATGTAGCAAATAGGAAGAGGTTCTTACCAGATCATCAACGGTAATAAACACAACATGAGGCTTTTTCGTTTGTTTTTGTTCTGAGTTCACAGGACACGAAATCCATGCGATTACTAGTAGGATCAATAGCTGCATACCCTGCAAAAAGAAATCATCGTTGTTAGTCATAGTATCGAGGAAAAGCGTTGACATTGTTTGGCACAAAGAAAATATGCCGACTGATATGAGAGGTTTGGTCACAAACCGATATCAAAGTTCAGTGTGAAAAAAAGGAGAGTGTTTAACTCTTTTTTAAATGCTTTTGGGTTTCTTTTTACTTTCAAAAACACGATATTGATTACTATGTATGTCTTGTTGAAGGTATTGTGGCGCAGTGGTGTAATCCTCTGACTTTAAAGCCAGAACAGTCAGGCGGAGTGGGTTCGAAAACCGGTAGGGCCACACCACTTGACACTTGAGTGCCATGACACGGGGTTGCAGACTCGATTGACAATTAGCTACTTCCCTGATCCCAGCGCTTGGAGCTAAAACCACAACTTAAGCTTCACCTTCACCTTCAGTCGCACTCCAAAATTAAGAGCCTAGCTTTTACGTAAACTTAGCGACGTGGTAATTAAGAGTCATGACACAGAGGAACTGGCATACAATCTGTGCAGGGTGAGAAACTTGTCAAGCGGTTTTAGGGCATGCCACAGTACTCACAGGAATTGGTTTTGGGAGATTAGGCATGTTTTCCTTCAAAAGATCTTCTAGGGTTATTCGAAGTTTATCCTCACGTTTCTACAGAGTGAAAAAAGATCAAAAACTCAGCTCATCAGGTTAACAAGTAACGTTTCCAAAAACAAAAGCAGATAGTATGTTGACCATAAGGCACAATACAAGACCTGTTTTTGAAGATCTCCATTCAATTTAATTAACCTAGATCTTTTAGCCTCTCTTAAAATGGCAGTTTTAGTTTTTTGAGGTCGTGATCTCCTTTGTTTGACAATATATTTTGTTTATTTTAGTCAATCAAATGCAAAAAATCACATCTATCGACACAGGGAATCGAAGGGGATGAAAGATACAGCTCAGTAATTAGGAATACAGTAGAACTACAACAGTACCGCAAAAGAATCAGCCTTATTTACCACTCCTTTTTCCCCGGAACAAAGCTATTCTCTTTGTCGAGTCAGCCTACCAGTAGCCTAAACACTCTTTCGTGGCATTCAGAAATATTACAATACCTCGTCCATTTGAGAAGGAGCATCAAGGCTGCGCACTAGCTTCAGCTAGTTTGAATTCAATAAATTCTAGCAAAGGAGAAAAATTTCTTCATTGAAAAATTGTAAAGTGAATGCCAAATTTGAAAAAATGATATGACGGCTGGGATTTTCAAACTTGATCGAAATAGGCCAATGTGTGATGTTCCGTGGAACTTTCCATAGACTATCAGTAATCTAACTAAGCATAGACGCGGTGGCCATGTTATGTAGAATTTCCACGCAGGCACCTTTGCTTGTCCTCTGTCGTCCAATTTCAACTTGACAAACTAAAATTCATACCACTAAATCACAAACGAATATGTGACAACTCTATGTGGTATCAATAATATATAGCTTGGAATTTCAATTCTGACCCAGGGACGGTCAACACCTGACATAATGTAGATCTTCTGCGATTTCAGCTGTTTGAGGCGGTGTACACTCATAAACTGACAATTCGAATTTTACAGTTCAGCGGAAAGTTCAACGTTTAGATATTTGAAGTGCTTGATAAACTCTGCTGACTTGTAGAATTGTTTGAGGTGGTACACTTGAAATTTTGAGCTAACAAGATTTAACTATGCTTCCAGCTGGGACAGCAAATGGAACACTGTTTCCTTTGAGTTTCTTCTGTAGGCAATGCCCTTTTTATCCGCCATATATTCTTTTGCATAGCCTTTCTCACCTATAAATGCGCACTTTTTCTCAAAATTTCCTTTCTATGAGCTGTAGAGCTGTGACCTAAAGTCAGAATGGGTTACTGTGCTCCTGACTTAAGGCATAAGTGCTCAAAAGTAATATTCCAAAGATGCGATGATAATTATGCATTCCCTAAATGTTGCTGGATACGGTAAGAACTATCTCAGTGATTGGAGTAATGCACTACATTTAGGTTTCACATTCAAAGCGAACATGTCTATACAATAAAGATGTTGACAATAAATATTGCACTTACTTCGATCATCCTTAGAAGGTCCTTTCTTCTCCTCATATCTTGGCCTCATTTCATCATATTAATCACATATTTTCCAAGCACCAGATCTTCACGAAATCTCTCCAAACAGTCACGATTAAACCAAAAAATACGATGCGATAATATATTCTACAGAAGTCCAAAAATAATGTCTTCAAAACAACAAAAAAGCACAACAAAGGCCTTGTGTGCCGTCCTTCAAGCCAGCGAAAATTGGGACATATGAATTTTTGATGGGCCTGACATCAGGGTAAAAGATCAAAGAATTTTGTGAATATCTAGCGTTCTTCTACAAGCTGCTGGAAATGACTGGGGGTCAAATATGAGGGTACGCCTATTCATTGTACAGAGCTGAGTTTGTAGGTCTTTTTTCGGTAGGAAGTGATCAGTTGATCTGAACCCCTCAAAAGCAGGTGGGATGCTCTTGCAAGCCGCTGATCCTGATCATCTTCGATGATCACACTAACTAATCAATGTTTCAGTTAATTCAAATACGTCAGGATTGAGCATCATTTCATGATGAAATTGGATAGCATATAAGTTCGATTAATTAAGGAGCACATCTTAGCGGCAAATATTGGAAATTCTCCAAAATTTCAATGTCGGATGTTCAAAAGAAAAGAACAGTTTCTCCATAGTGTCCAAGATGAGAAACGCAAATGTTCTTTTGCCGTTATTTTCCGTGGTTTTTTCCAGAATCAATTTCCTAATTTCCAAATAATCTCCCATTCCAACACTCTGGGAGAATTTCCCCACTCGTGTCAACGGTCTTTAGGCGTGTGGGGTCTTGAAGAAAGTTAGCAAGTTAGCAAGTTCAAGGCTCTACGGTTTCGTCAACCTCGATTCCATGGTGCTCTTACGTCATACGCTGATGACGAAGCCCAATAAACACCTTTACTGTGCATACAACCTAGGAAGCCTCTGTTTGATCGGGAGGTTGTTACTGACAATTTCCCAAAATGCCAAACAAGGCTGTGAAAATTTTACTGTTAATGCAGAAGGCGCCCCCCTCATAAATGGGGGGAGCAAGGCATCTGCAAAGGGAAACGTTCATCGTTCATTCCTTATTGCTCCTTCGCAGATGTCACGCTTCCTATTTTTCTTAAAGTTCTCTTTACTTCTGCTATTTTGTTAAGGGGACCCCGACGCTCTACATGGAACAGGCTGTCATACGTCGAGTGAAAACAATGTCGTTGTGAAATTATAAATGAAACACTCCTAATTTAAAGGACTGCATCGATTGAAGAGGCGTGCAACAGCATGAAACAACCATTTTGATTCGCGACAACCATTTGCTTTGTAAGGCTCAGCGACCCTCTACAACCACGTCATGATAAAGGCACAGGGATCTAAGACGGCAGCTTTCTGTTGCTGTTCTATCAAAGTGAGGGCTTTATTACATACGAGGCTCAAAGTGGCATCAAGAAACGGGTATTCACAACCTCGACTGCTTTCCAAAGACTACGTAAATCTTGTAACCAGATGGAGGCTGCTAGATCACAAGTGAAGCTCCAGATTCTATGTTCTTAGCAACAGCAACAACAATAAGTTACATTTCTCTTGGACAGTATTCATGGTGATGTTAGGTTCAGTCAGCAATAAAGCTACCAAAATGCAGCTAGATAAAACAGAATACAACAAAAAGCAGAAAGATTTCAATAAACTGTTAAGCTGCGCAAAGATAAAGTACCAGCAGATGTTTAACTACATTCACAATACCAGGGAATATATGCGACAAAGCTTAAAGAATGCGAACGTGGGCATAGATAAGGCTTGCGCATCATTAAACGCAAGGCTTATTTTTTCAGCGGCCAGGACGATAGTTAGTGTCGATTATGAAAAATAAGAGAGTATGGGTGATAAATTCCTCTGCCGATCCATTTTGGCCAAAGGTGCTTCTCGTATAGAGAGGCAAGACTTTGGAAAGATCAAATTACAGAAACGAAGCCAAAGCTTTCGCCCAATGCAAGAAGTCACTGAAAAGTGACTGATCTTAAGCATTACCAGACTTTTCTTTTTACTTGGATGTATTTAACTGTATTTAAGATATTGTAAAAAAATTCTTAATTCTTCGTAAACAGGGCAGTTTGTAAATAAATTATATACGTTTAAACATACCCTGTATAAAACTTGTGAAATGTATTTTTAAGAAAATGGAAAATTGAATTAACAGAATAATTACGACATAAAAGTCGCTGTCTCTAAGAACATTGGGGAATAGCTTCAATTCAAAGGCTTAAATATTCTCACTCTCATGAAAATATCGATTGACATAAAATATAACAAACTCTGCTCTTATCGACATTAATTTACGACAATGTTAGCAGTAACAATTACGGAAATTGCGACCAATTTCGAGGAATTTCTGTCATCTCCCTAGCTTTCGACGTCTCGAACTGACAGTTCTATAAAAGAATTAATTCAACCATGAATATAAGCTGATGAATGTATATACGAAAACGCGCTAGATTTGCTTGTATTTCATGGTCCCATATTTGTATATTCCGATTTAGGCCAGGTCCCGATCAGTAGGCCGTACGGAAGGGACCGACTTTTTTCGTGTTTGTCATTGCACATATATCGGAAAAAATCTAAATGATATGAAATAACTGCTTAACAAGGCTTTATTGAGACTGTATTGAATTCTGCACTGTTCAATTCGACTTTAACAGTCAGAAATTGAGTTTAAAGGATTCACTGAATGAGATTAAGTCTCTGGTATATATAGGACTTAGTTTCAGCCGATCACTGATCGTTCAAGGAACATACGGGTACTCATGAATAATTTATAACCTAAAACATTTCATTGTCCGTAAACTTTTTCTCTAAACGTGTGCTCGACTAACATTCCAAACAAATAAGCAATTTTAGAATATTTTGAACCTAGTTTACGATTAAATCACGGAAGAATTAAGAAGGGAGAAGAATTTACGGCGCGAGCTCCGAGAACGTTTTTACACTGGCAAGTGGCCTAAGGTCGGTGTAAACCTGAGTGTGTTTACTGAGTACGTTCCGCATTGGTTTCAAGGATAGATGAAGTCATTTCCCTAAAGAAAATCCTGTTTGCCCATCTGCGTTCTTGCTGAATAATGCCGAGCCGCGTTGCCTCTGTCGACCGAGTGAGCAACAGCGGCCTAAGTCTGTTGTGGAAGTATGGAAAATGCAAAGGAATGGGAGTCTTGCTAATACTTGGAGTTGTTCTATCGCTGTTCAAAAGCGGCAGTTGCTCTGGACATAGATTGCAGCCACATATAATATTGGTTGTTTTGCGAGATTTAGTAAGTATTATTTTTGTATCTTGCAAGCTATGTGTGTTGGTTTTCCAAATGTGAAGGAATGGGAGTCTTAGCAACAAATGGCGTGCTTCTATCCAAGTTTAAAAGTGGTAGTTGCTCAGGACATAAATTGAACCCTCATATAACATTGGTTGTTGTACGGGATCTCGTAAAGTACTATCTTTACCTTTATAAGCTTGTTATTGTACATTTATTGGTTTTCCAAATCTAAAGATTGGGAGACTAGTTTCTCCCTGGTGTAGTTCTATCGCTGTTCGAAAGAGGAAAATGCTCGGGAAAAAGATTGCTGCTTCATACTATATTAGTTGGTTTCCAGAATTTAATCGTATCGCCTATATTCAAAGGTCATATAGTCTTATCAAAAGAAGCAGGAAGAGGCTCAGATAAAACCCTGCTATGTAAAATCATCTATACTCCTTATCTTCTGTGGTCAATAAAATTTCATCTCATTCAAGAACACAAGCAATGCAACACTATAAAATCCTTTTTAGTTATAGGGAGAGTGCAATGGTAAATAGGAATTTTCCTTTAACTAACACATTAAAGAAAACTCTCAAACATAGTCCTGTTTATTTAACCTGCGAGCTGATGCACGGCCCAATGCTTGGAGGGGCTTGGCTTTCCAAAAGAATTTTAAGTGAGGAGAAAACTTCTAGATGCACATAGCGACAAAGAGTGTAGATTGATTGTTTGCAGCCGCCTGCAGGCCAAATATTTCGAGTTCTTTCAGGTAGGTCCATATCAATGAAAGAGCATGCTGTTAGGGTCAGACATAAGAGCTTCAGGGATTTCTCGTAAACCTTATAACGCAGTCCTTAACGATGTGATTTCGTCGCTTTCTTGTTTATTTTTTGAATGAATAAAACTGGTAAAATATGTGATGTAAATATTTGCTTTTTGCTTTGTAGGCCCTTTCTCCTTTTGGAAAATGGGTCTATACTCTTAACGCTAATCTTAATGAAACTTTCAAGGCACTTAAAACGCAAAAGCTACCGAATTATGGTCTAAAGAACTCACGGTTGCTCTAGATGCACGAGGTGGTAAATCTTCGGCAAACACTGATATTCTGATAAGGACAAAAACTCAAAAGGGAATAAAAACTAAACTAGATGACATGAAGCTAGTAACATAGACCGAAACCAGCCTTTTATTTTCACTTTTCTATTCTACCTTATTGCATATCTACATAACAAATCAAAAGGCTGCACCTTTGTTTTGCACAGGGCAAGACCAAATTTTTGTATTTAATTGATAGCTTTATCTTGTTTAGATAAATAAAAAAACAAACAAAAAGAAATAGTCCATACAAGTCCATAAATTCTGTAAACAAAATCTTAAAGCTTTGACTTACCAATACCTCCAGAGGTTACTCCATTCAAAAACGCATTGCCTCCTTTTAGGGTTGGGATGACGTCAGTTTCCATGGTAACCCGGAAATACCAACGCCGAATATCGACAGAATAGCTAACCATGGGGTGATTCTTCAAGAATATTACGCAACACCAAGATGTGAAGACTCCAAAGCGGCTCTGAAGACAGGCAAACATCCAATTAATTATAGTAAGTAGTGATTACAAGCATCTTCCAAAAATATGTGGCTCCTCCGTGCGGATACTGTGGAGGAGCTGTAATTATCGTTATTTTACCAAGTACGCATAGTCATGGGGTTTGAGACTTTATTTGGTAATATCAGCCAAGAAATTTAACATTAGGGGCGCATCGAAGCATAATAAGGCATTCATAAAGTTAGTCATGCAGAAATAATAGGCCTTGACAAGCGATGAACAATATTTGAGTGACACATTGATCCCTTTCATAAGAAAATATTAATACCTGATAGGCTAAAATTTGAAGGGTATCAAACCAAACTAGCTTCAGTCACTATCATACGCTTAGATAATGATTCTCTTCAAAGAACGAAGCCATGGCTTTAAAACTGTCCTTTTCTAGATTAGAATAAATAGGTTATTGGATTTTTAGAGGCAGTACTCTTTACAACTTTGTTTTATTTAGTAAATGATTTACGTCACTTAAATGATAAACAACAATTTAAAGATTCGATCATTTTTCATAGAGCCTGGCCAGCAGTTTTCATATGACATGTGGAACTACCTCGATATTCAAAGATATGTTATAAGAGAAGCTGGAACGGTAAGATCTATGTTAATCTACTTCTAACGTCAATGTGAGCTACTATCACCCTCATCAGATGCTCTATTAAAATATTCAATTCAAAACACAACGAAAGATTTTGACTTTGAAATAAAAACTTCCTTGTTAAAATTTGTATCAAAGCCTGAAGAAAAAGTTCAATTTTAATTAATTTCCCCCCCCCCTTGAGCCGGCCCTCGACATGTAGCAGTTTCGGCCTTAAACATCCGCATGCAAAAACTAACGGCACAGAAATAGCGGTTCAAGTAAATTTGGTAAAATCACGCCATAGTTACCAGTGAATGAATTTTGTCTTGCCCCTGCAGTGTAGCTAGGAGTTGATAATATGTAAAGGCAAACATTGTATGTAAAACTGACACGTTTCCTAGAAAGAATATTGATCATAGATTTCTTGCCATGGAAATTGATTGATTTATTGATTGACTGATTGATTCGTTGATTGATTGATTGATTGATTGATTGATTGATTGATTGTAAACGCATCTAACTGAAGAAGTAGCTAGGAGTTGATAATATGTAAAGGCAAACATTGTATGTAAAACTGACACGTTTCCTAGAAAGAATATTGATCATAGATTTCTTGCCATGGAAATTGATTGATTTATTGATTGACTGATTGATTCGTTGATTGATTTATTGATTGATTGATTGATTGTAAACGCATCTAACTGAAGAACATGGGAGAACAAAATATCATTGGCAAAAATTCTATCTCTTTCATTTGTTTGCTTCACTGATTCGTGCTTCGCATGAACCGAACAGCTGAGTGTGCAACGAAACGCGTTTTGATTCGTCGACGTTATTCCTTGTTACTGGCGAGTTACTAACTCATTTCCTTCCTTTCAGATAACAATACTTATTCATTTTTCTCTTGCAGGTTTCAATAATTCTATTTCTAAGTTACAAATTTATTTGGTTGTTGTTCTATTACAGGAGTTAACAGTCTTCCTTCGACCGATTACGGTGTTTTCGTTGCTCTGTGGGTTTGTTAAGATGAATCCGTTATGCTATTCTAAAGTTTACCTCTTTGTTTTCATACTTCTTCTAGATTGATTGTGGAGACACTCAAATGCCATTTTATCCATGGGATGCAGTTCGGGAAGCAGAATATGTGCTGAGAGATCATGATCATTATTATCCATTATTTCTGCAAGTCAATTTTCCACAGTTGAGGGCAGATTATCCAGGACAAGTTCCACCAGATTATTTGCTGAAAGCTTCGAATATTGGAAGGGAGCCAAGGAGGGTCTATGGAGGTAAAAACAACATTTACTTCAAAATGATTCTCGACTATAATAAAATCTATAGGGATAAACGGAAATGACAAGGGTTTGTTTGTTTGTTTTCAATTTGTTTTGAGTGGGCCTGTCAGGATTTCTAGCTACTGAAAGCTAATTTAGGCAGTTTTGGCTAGTAGGTTGTGACGTCAAACAGCTGAATCCAGGGCACATCCACCAGCTAATTGCTGAAAGTTTCAAATACTGGGCGAGAACCAAGGAGGGTTTACGAAGTAGGTAAAAAACAGAATTTACTTCAGAGAACATGTTAGAACTGTGAATGACGCCCTTGAAGAGAATTCTTAGAAGAGCTTTGCCGTCTTGCTTTATCATTTATTTGTTTATTCTAGAATTTGATCATTGTTTGACGTAAGACTGACTGACAAAAAAAATTCAAGCTGAGCCTGAAGCCTGAACACGTTTAAAGCCCCATTATCTACAGCCTAGCTATTTCATAAGTTTACGTCCATCCATATTTAAAAGCAAGAGATATAAAAAAGAGCAGTGCCTTTATAATAATAGAATTAGTCAGAATGGAGATGAATTAATTCAATGTAAACGCTAGAATTTCCCATTTCGATCAGTTTTGCCTCAATAACGAAATCACTAAATTGCTCAATTATTTCGAGGAGAACGTTTTTAGATTTTGTCATGCAGAGCGAGCATTGCTCTTAAGGATTTTCATTCATTCATTCATAACATTATTTACAGTTGTTTAAAAGAAAGCATAATTACTGAAAACTAATTTAAACCAACTTGTTACAATATAAACAATTTTTTACAAATTAAGCAGCTACATCCTTTGCAATCACATTCTTTGATCCCCGTTTTAAAACTTCCCAAGGAGGAATTTTCCTACTCTTTTAAGCTGTTGATAACAAACTTAAGTAAGTTTCCTACAGGCTTCCTACAGGCTTCCTACAAGCCCAAGCGGCACTCCCTTTTAGTAGGTGATAGGAGGGTCATATACCTTTTGGGTTTGAGAAATGTAGCATAGTATACCTTTGGGTACGCTGGTTGGGACATAATCGGCATACTTTTGGGGTTGCTGATTAGAAAATTTGACCAGGTGAGTGCTAGGCTGAATTTTCACCAAAATACTACACCACAGTTGCCGAAAAAGCTACGAAACCTCTAGTTTAAATGTACCATGAAGCAATGAGTATATTTTCGGGGTCCTAAATTTAGTATGGCTTTGCATTTTTCAAAGACATGTTGTGTCTGATCCCCCCGTCACATATCAAAAGAAGTTCCCCCCTCTGGGCCTACAAGATTCCTGAAAGGAGGGTGCGCAATTCTACTAGTGTGATTCATTATTAATCCGATTTCATCTCGGAATCATTTTGTGATAAGAACACAACTCTACCTGTCGATGTTACATTAGATTTCGTCCGAAAATGAATTTTCAAAGGTACTTCTGTCTTTCATAGCCATGGTAATGGAACTAGATAGGGCCGTTGGCCATCTTATACGTCTCCTATATGACACAAAAATCCTGCATGATGCAGTGGTATTCTTCACAACATTGACCGGTGCGACGGAAGGCAACAACATCTACACATATCCATCAAATTATCCATTACGAGGTGGAAATGGAACATTATGGGAAGGAGGCTCAAGAGCGCTTGGTTTTATCTACAGTAATAGAATTACTAAAAAAGGTAAGCCTTGATAATAAAGGTAATCAGGCAGGGTAAACAGATGTTTCATTAACATGGGGTTGGGCATGAGTGAAAGAAAATGCAATATACCTTTTAACTATTCTCCAAAAGAGCCTGGATCGAGCGTGATTTTTATACATCTTTATACAAGACGTTCAATTGAGTGGCGTTAGAGGTTTCATCACTATTGTGTCGATTCAAAAATTCTACAAAATGTAGAAAGCATCATTCGATACTGATTCTTTTTAGAATAGTAAAAAGGTCTATTGAAATTGGCAACATTAACGCATGCAGAGCTTAGGAGACAAAAATATGTGGGTTTCCTTTTCTTATATGCACAGATGGACATATAGACCTGTGTCTATTACCTTTAAGGGTGATATGAAGGGAAAATTTTTACTGATGCTAATGAATAGCACTATTGAATGATGAAAGATGTTGTTAACAACTGTTTGATACCTTCTTCACCTTCAACTTATCCACTGTTTGGTAGGATAGCTGATGACGTCATTTTGTTTGCATAAAGTAAAGACAGTGTAAGGGTTGAAGATGTTTCTAAATGGATATCAACCAAAAGAGCTTTTTTCAACTGACATGCCTTTCTGGACATCATTTCAGACTGTGAGACAACACACATAACATCTATTAACCTAAACTTAAATGTCTCCTACAACTGTAACATTTCAAAGATCTGATAGAGCCATATTACAATATTTTATCCTTTTGTAATTTGCAAACAAAATGATGTCATCAACTGAAACTTAATATCAATGGATTCCTTTAAAACTAAATGACATATCAAAGAACTTTGAACAGGATTCCGTATCACTAATTAGTGCCCTTCATTTGCACCACTAACAATTTTTGCTTCAAACACCTTTAAATCACACCTTTCTTTCCATGCATCAGAAGATTCAGAGATGCATTTTCACAAAAAATTCATCCAAAAACTCAAAAAGAAAAATCTCCCTGAGAAATTCAAATCATACAACCCTTGCAAATAAATAAAATACAGTCTTTAGAACAGTATTTCATTAATCACAAGGTGGATAATTTGTCATTTTATCTACAGCCCGTGTGTCACATGGTCTAATGCACATCACTGATTGGCTACCAACATTCTTTGGCTTAGCTGGTGGCAATCCACAGCACGTGGTTGAAGCTGATGGCTTTGATTTGTGGGAGACTATTGATCATGAAGCACCTTCACCAAGGTACGAGAGCTTGCGAGTTTCAAAATAGCATGGGTTCTCAAAGACAAATTTAAAAATACTGTGTAACATAACAGTGTCTATAGGCTTCTTTATAGATAGGGGAAAAGGTGAGGATCTGCTATTTTATACAATCATTACTTGTGCACACAGCTGTTAGAAAAGAGTTGTCAATTTTTTGGCAAAACAAAGAAGATAAGGGCTTTTAAGGCTTTCTTTATGTTCAAGGACTTTCCTAAGAAGCTTCACAGGAAGCTTGTTTGTTTGGGAGAAAGAAAAGGAGAGGAAAAATATAAAGTGTAAAAGGAGGAATGAAAAAGAAAGGAAATGATGAAGGGAGGAAAGAAGATATGAAAGGAAAAAGAATCACAAAGAACAAATGAATGAGGAAGAACAAGGAAAGGAAAGAAGATGGGATCAAAAAGAAAACAAAGATAGAAAACATAAAGGGAAAAGGATGGAATACATAGAAAAAATATAATTAGAGCGGCATTTCCTGAATTCTAGTTTGCCGTTCCCTTGCAGGAAGGCTAGCACTTTTTTCACCACTGTTGTCTACCATGCATGTGACATTGATTTGTATGAAAGTAGCAGCATCCTCAGTTTTGAGGTTACTGACCCCAAAATAATAATCATAGCAAAGAAATTGAATTTATCCTTGAAATGATAATATGACTGCACTTAAAGAATCAATGGTAGACACAAAGAAGTCACAACTTTCAAGTTGCATTTAGCACATCAACTTTGCTTCTACTAGTGTTTATTAAAGGTCTTGGGTGGATGTTTGCCCCTAGAATACTGTGCTTCTAATCAATATGCTTTCAGCAGTTTGTCAGAACACACAAATTTTCCCTTATTTGTGATCAAAGAATTTAGCAAATTGCCAATTGAGTATGTAGCGCCTTGCAATTATGGTTCTAGATTAGGCTCAAAGCTTCAAGCTATGGGATTGATAACAATCATTCTTTTCACCTAGGAATGATGTTCTATATGGCATTTATGGTGATAAAGGAGCACTACGCATTGCAGATCATAAAGTAGTTGTCAATGAAGAAACTACATCATTCCTGTTTAGGCCTAAAGTTGCGAGAGGCCCTAATTCTCCATCAACAATATGGGATGCAGAGCTAGACTGCAGAGTGACCAATGAATCAATTGGATGCTGGCCAGAACTGGCCCCTTGTTTGTTTAACGTCAGACAAGACCCATGTGAGATGAATAACTTAGCATATTACTATCCAGACTTAGTACAAACAATGATTTATAATTTAAACAAATATAATGAAAGTGCAAAATATAGAATTAGAAAAAGGAGAGATATTGAAGAGACAATATTGTATAAAGACACTGTTAAAAAGTTAGAGAAAAGCTCAAGGCAACTTGAGAGGATATCAAAGAACAAACGATACGAGTGAATGAGAAGTTTGATATCGTAGCTAGATGTCCACTTGATTATACACCATTAGAGCTATGATGTCAGTGTAGTGCATCAGGCATTTGGCTTCTAATACAGACTGCAGACTATGTGCAAAACATCCAACTTTAAGTATCATGAACCGCTGGAGTGGCCATGTGTTGTATGCAACAAAAAGGTCCTTACAAATGGCAGGTGACAACTATATCCTACCATGAGTAGTAGTGTTCTCGGTTACAGTTTTCTTAAACCTGAGACCTCACATACTCAAACAGGTACCATGGCCAAAACAAAATCTTTCATTAAAGGGTACACAACTCTACTAGTCCCTGCGTTAATATCAGTTTGTTTTATGAATGTCCATTTTCTGGTCACATCTCAAAGATGTGGCCTAAATTTCCCCAAAAAACAATGCTGTCTATCCCTTCAAAGTTTATGGCAATCATAACCTGGATGGGGCATCAGATGAATTTTTCACTGCAAACGTAGACGAAGGTGTAGTGGAGCAATGGTGTCATCCTCTGACTTTGCAGCCAGAGCAGTCAGGTGGAGTAGGTTTAATACCTAGTAAGGGCCTGAGAGCATCATGACATGGTGGGGTCAGGCACTTGATTAGTTAGCTCTACTGCTGTGATTCCAGTGTTTGCAACTAAAACCGCAACACTTCACCTTCACCTACCACCCCTCTACCTAATGGAAGCTACCCCTGAGTTTACAGTGTGCAAGTGTCATACTCTGCACACAAGGTTTGTGGAATAAAATGTACCATACATGTTTTAAAAATTCATTGATTAATTTATGATTATAGATTGTATATTGATGGTTGACGGTATGGACAGTTGTGCTGCCTTCCGAAATTGCAACTTCAGACCATCTTAAATACGTAAATTATTGTCAAATTTTTAGTTTAGTTGGGTAGGTATCTAGCGTAGTTTGTGGCTTGGCCTTGCGATTCTGTTGTAGGCCTTATCCTATAGGCCCAACAATAACGTTTTGAAAACAACACCGTTTTCCAAATAACGTATTGAATTGGAACGCATAATATCAAATGAATATACATACAACATATCTGTAATTTCTTTCTATGTAGAAGCGATTCCCATGTTTACACTCGGTCGACTTGCGCCAAAGCTTTAACTCGCATCTCACACCACATCACATTGCCGCCACTACAAACTTGCTGCTTGTTCTGAACTTTGCCCTCTGTCTTCTGTCTCTCACCCTCTGATCTGATTTGAAAAGGAATTGGAAACGAGGCCGCATCATTTTGGCGCGAAAATCACCACAATGCGTCAACTCTCCTCCGCAGAGACCTTTACCTGGTCGTTGTTGGAAATGGTCGTCCCAGGTGCTTCTGGACTGGACAAAATAGAATTTTGGCATTTTCTGGGGTACATTTCAGAGAAAAATAAGATCTGATAAAGGCAAACTCTGATGATACCGTTAAAATGTTGACGATCACAGCTGAAAACAGCATAAGGGAAACAGGGAAGCAGTGCAGCAACGGGTAGTTGCCTGTTGCCATGGAAGAAACGTCAACAAAAGGAAGCCTTGAGCGAATTTGTTGCCAAGATGATTTCAGGTCAAAAGGACCAAGAACATAAAGCTGACAAAGAGATTAGATTTGAGAGAAGCCCGATAGAAGACCCATTGCTTGCGAAAATTTTGTCCGACTTAATACTTATTTCTGCCCGATTATGGGTGATTTTTTAACATTTTCCAACGTTAAAAGCAGCTGTATACCCCTCCCCCCCCACCAGCGCCCGAACTCCTACGCCTATGCCAATGAAAAGCAATAATCAAAGTGAGTCATTTGCGCTATTGCAAATCTCATCTGACTGGTCAAATTTTACAACTATTACCATTGTGATGAATAATGTAACACAGTACAATAACACAGTACAATTGCCGATGCAACCTTCAAAATTAGTTTCATGAGAGAAACTATTGCCAAAAAGAAAAATGAAGTCTCTCATTTCAAAATTGTTTCATCTTGTTCTTATCATGATCCATGGCTCAAATCTAAGATCAAGATAGACCTCTCTTTCTGTAATCTTGCTGAATCAGTGATGGCAACTAACGCAGAAAAGAGACGTGATAAAGTGACGAAAAACAACTTTTCATGTGTGTAAAACCATTCAAATTTCTAGCTACAAAATTTATGTGATTCAAAATCATCATTTTGCAAAAAATTGCTTGGATACATAAAATGTGATTATCATGATTAGCATTATTATGATCGGGACTAATTCCTAATTTCAGCAGATAGCATCTTGTCTGCATCCAAGAACCAAGTTCCAAAATTGCCCTTTTGGAATTGGGTTCTGCGACACAGGCTAATAATATAATGAGTAGGGTAATGCAAGTAACGAAATAGATTGAGGTCTGTTAAATTTAGATTTCAAGGAAGATTTTTGATGACGCAAAATTACTCATTGCAAACAACTTTTAAATGTTGTAATTCACGAAAATTTTCGCGTGAAATCTAGTTTCAAACAGATTTTGATTAGTCTAAAAATGTAAGAAATAAATAAAGAACGAATAAAGATTCCTTGCTACATTTAGATCAACAACGATTGCTAATGAATTTGCGTTAATACTACTGTATCTTCTCTGTACTGCCTTTCCTTCGATGAGCCTATTGCTTCTCACCATTCAAAATCCAATCGTTAGATGTACCTTATATGCACTTCAACATTTCAAATCAATCAAGTGAATGATATGAAATGAAATTTGCAAGTGAAAAGTGCAGAAACAAGGGATATGAAACTAGCAATGATATATATTAGTTGATTCACTTATTGATTGATTGATTGATTGGTTGATTGATTGATTGATTCATTGATCGACCGATTGATTGGTTGATTGATTAACTGATTCAATGATTGATTGATTGATTGATTGATCGATGAATTGATTTGCTAATTGATAAATAAATAGATTAAGAAAGGCAAATGAGAAAGACAGTACAAAAAAGATTCAATTTTTTCAGTTTTGAGGCAATTTATTTAACTGAAACACGTTGTCCTGGCCTGGGCATTGGTGACTGAAATGAAACTCTTTGTTGTGTTGAGTACCCAGAATCCCTTGTGGGCTGTGCCATTCTAATGATTCCAGTCTGCTTCTAGAAATATAGATTGCAATTTATCAAATGATAAAGAAGGTTGAATTCAAGGCATTCTTGTCAGAGTCGGCGAAATCGGTTAAAATAAATTGAAACATGAGTTAAAGATTTTCAAGTGCTTTATTGAGATAGTTGACACGTCCAGATCCTTTCTAAATTTTACGTGCCTGAAACTGGCCACTCTTCTTTACATTGTGAGCGATTTTGTCGAGAGAGCCCCGTCAAGGAGCCATTAAAATAGGCCTAAAATCGCGCTCGAATGACTTTTACCTGCTTTAGCATGCGTTATCCTTTTTGGAGCATGCTTGCTTCATCCCTAGTAGCATAACAACATTGTTTCGGAGAATTAATCATTCCAAGAGGCTAGCATATGCTAAGACTTGTATTGCTGTAAAGGCAGAAGTACTGAAGAAAATTTGCTTGGGACTTTAGGTCCGTTTTGAAGGTTTTTGAAGGGGCCCTTTTGAGAAGAACCCTCATAACTTCAGAACAGAGTGGTAGGGTTGAATCACTTACTTTCTCTTCTGATTTGTTTTTACATGTCCACAATCTAATAATGTACTTGCTAATCTCACTGCCTCGATATCCAGCTAGCAGTGGTCTCTCAAACAGGGACTGCTCTGTATACTTATGAGGTATTTTGCCATATCGTTTGATTCGCCCATTACCCTTAAAGTTTAGAATTACCTTACTTCCGCCAGTTGTGAAAGTTGTTGATTTGCTATTTCTCGGAGCTGTTTGCTTTTCTTTCGGAACGGCGGTCTGCGACCTCGATTGGGCATTTTTCGTCATACCCTCGTTTCCATCATACTCTACTCGACTCTTTGAATGATGCGGATGTGTCTTATTACGCGGAGACGTTGCAAATGGCTTGGTTTCTGGCCTGTTCCAAGATAAAAAGTGGTTAAAATTCGACGTAAAAGAGCGAAGAACTCGATGAATAATCCAGCTATAAAAAAAATACTTTTTCAGTTAAAAACTGATAAAATGCAGTGATTCAGCTTCTGACACTTTTAAAATTTGAGCTGGGAAGTTCAACCAAAGTGAGAGCACGGGACTAAAGGGCAATACAAAGAAGCATGAACCTGGGCACCGTACAACACAGGAAAAATGTGGCAGTTCAAATTTTTAGTAAAAAAAGCAGTTATGCTGAAAAATGCGACAAATGCCTCTAAAAATTCTATACAAGAGAAGGTATAAACTGAGGAATCAAAATTTTACTTACAGGTAACCCCCTCGCAAATCCTCACTTCCATATGCAATGTCTCTGGTTGCAATATAATTAGGGGTTCCGTACGGGTATGCTGCAGTTGTCCATGCGACAGCCTATAGGAGAGGCAACAGAGAAATAACGCATGGCTTTTTGGCAAACTGTTAATGGCAGACTGTGTTATGTGCATCAACAGACGTATATTACACATTTGCTATTTCTATTTAAACATGCAAATATCCAGTTCCACAATAACGTTCAATTTCAGAATTGTTAAAGATAAAACTCACCTGTCCACTAGGCTTGCAAAGAATTGTGGTACATTCAGGTCCAGTTCCCCATTTGCTTTGCTCACTCCACAAGAAATCAGAAGGTGGCTCATGTTTGCCATTGCTTGATGCAGCCCAAACCTGGAGACATAAGATCATGTTATATCAAACCGACGTGCAAGAATAAAATTTACAACCATTTCAACTGTCAAAGCATGGCGCATTTGAGAGACTCTTTCATTCAAGGCATCTCTGACTAGCAGTTCTTAAACCACCAATTTCTGAAACAATTGGATTTCACAGATATGAAACGTGTTCCAGCCAAACACAAAAAAGAAACAATGTTGAAAAATGGTTTGTCTTGGATGCACCATAGCGAAACGAGAATCTGTCAAAGCCCTTCTGACTTTAAAAGAAAACAGCTCAGAAATCATTTCTAAAGCAACCAGTTCTACCGTCTTCAGACCTTTTGGATCCATCAAATACGAATCCTGACTCTACTAAACCTACCATTTCCAGAACTGGTATCAATCAAACACACCCTTAATCTAAGAACCCAAAACATAAGTTTACTTGTACATAAATTTTGAAGAAACTTTAAGTGCTCAAAATTGATATTTGAAGGAGCAATTAATTTTAGCACTGCTAGGATACGTCTGCTTGAATAAACTCATAGCTTCAAGTGAGAAATCTTCATTCAACAGATTGCTCAGAATTAAATGTTTACTTACTGTTATGTTCGTTGATGCTTTTATCCTTGTTCTAGGTGGAAAACGGAATACATTCACTGGTTTTCCACGAACGTTTTGTTGAATTATGTAACTGCCAATCTCTTCATCCTGTTCAGCAGGAAACAAAAAACGTATTAATGCAGTGAAATTGTGATGCCATCTGTAAAGTCATGAATCATCAATTTTTCATCAAAGTGGAGCTTGAAATCGTTTCCTATTTCTGAACGTCTCTCCGTGCAACTGTCGGCGTTTTGGGTTCCTTTATCGATCCTTCATTCTGTCTTTCCTACCACTTTCTGCTTTTCTGTTATTTTTCATACCCCATAAAAATACTTTGCGTTAGTGCCTGTTAGTCATCTTGAAAAGTTTTCCAGCATAATGAGAGCCTTGTACTAGATCGCGTGGGGGGGGGGGTCTCGGCTAAATTTCCAGTATGGTTGTACTGCCGACAGTTTCAAAATAGTACCGCAGGCGAGACCAACTTTTGTGAAAATGATACCCTTGGCTAGGCTAAATTCTGCATCAAAAGTGCCATGAGTTGGCGTTTTGTAGCAAAAAATTGCAAAATTTTCGCTTCCTCTAGGCCATCAGGGGTAGTACACATAGATTTCAGAGACATGTCAAAGAAGATCTTGGCAATTCCAAGAAAAGGCCGTTAGCTTTTTGTAAAGAAGAGCGTGGATCGACTGATATTTTATGCATTTTGCATAAATCTGACAACAGTTTCGAATGTACACAAAGGTGATCGAACCTGCAACGCCACCCGTTCGATCCTTTTTAATCCTCATCTAGATTCTTTCGTAGAATAGCTAAGTGGCCATTTTGAGAGCTTTCTTCAAACTTTCTTTACTTCCTTACCTGAAAAGCCGATGTGTTAAACAAACGAACATATTTTCCACCAGGGTGCACTTCGAGTATTCGTACGTTGGCAGTATGACTGAAATAAAAAGTTTCATATGACACATTTCTAAGCATTCTAGCCAATGGTTTCCTTTTTTGCTATGTTATGAGTTCAACAGTCGTAAAACTTGATGCCTTTCCGAGAGCACATTAAGTTAAAAATTCTACGCTGTGGAAAGAGCAATGGATTTCCTATCAGACACTTCATACTTTTTTAAAAGAGGCAGAGAAAACTCACCGTAAAAAATTAAGCCTGATTTCAGGCTAGAAAGCCACCAAACAAAGTGGAGAAAGCAATAAATCGTTTCGATATTTTGAGAAAGAAAGTGAGGAGAGCATGGCCCATTCCGACAGCCTTGGCAACAGTAGGAAATCAGGGGGGCATACCTTCATTACGGCTCGGTTGCTGGAGTTATTTTCCATTTATTTGCACCTTTTGTAACTTGTACGGTACTTGTTCTCCCTGGATCATTTAGCCATCTGGTCATCCTTTCACCATTGCTGAGCGTATATTGAGCCACTTTATTGCAGTTATATGCCCTACGCTTTTAGCAGCTCAGTTTAGGCCCAACTGATGAATGGATCTAACAGCAAACTCGAGTGATCACGTTGTGATCACATGCAATAAAGTGGCTCAAACTACACTCACAACTGGGCGGAAGGATGGTAAGGCGTATGAATAATCCACAGAAAGCACTACCATATCAAAAAAGTATCATGCAACTCTTTAAAGGTGTAAAAAATCGAAAGTAACTCGAATTTGCAGTGAGATACGACTAAGACCAAAGCGGTACGCTTTTACGCTTATTAACGAAGCGGAGGGGATTCCCCTAAAATCCTACTGTTGCAAACGCTGTCAGAATGGGCCGCACTCTCCCCAGTCTCTTTCTCCATATTGCGGAAAGGACAGAGCCCCTTACGTTCACATGCAAGAAGCATCGAGAAAAGTAATCTAATAGCTTCATTACTAAAGTATCTTTCAAAAAGGAATAAAGAGTTTATGAGGTGCTTCAATTTATTGCAAAATTCAAGATACTAACATACTGTGACATTTGATGCGTAAAAATGTAAAAACTGAAGATAAAAAAGAAGAATTGCATCTATCGAAGTCGCTCACCCGATAGATTACTTATACGAGGTATTTCAGAGTTCTTCTCTAAGTATTTTAGAATTAAGCAATATTACCGTTGCGTTCTTCTACTCATTGAAGATATGAGTGAAATCATACGAACAAAAAATGCGAAGAAACTTTAGAAGTTCAAAAAGATTCTCTTTAATGGTTGCGTTTCCATTTTAGGTGTCAATGGTCGTTCAAAGTTAAACTTCAACAAAAACAATTTTTGAGAGATTAGGCCCTATATTCGGTGAAAAGTTGGACGAAATGCAATTCTTCTGCGTGAAATAAAAAATGTGTGAAACCTAAGTTCAAAATGAACCATGATAGATATATAATAATTATTTTGATAACTATATGAAGTTAGTATTAAATTTCTCAATACCATATCATTAATATTTCTACGTCGTTTATTCTACAAAGTGATATCTTTTTAATTGATACTTGTGAAAATTTTATATGATCATAATTTCGATAAATATTAACTTTTTGTAACAGAGAAAATCTGGAAATGTAAATATATTAAACTTTGAAGAATGAAAGGATATGAGAGCTATGAAAAATCTAAGTGTTGAGTTCGTGGAATAGGAGGCACAACACAACATATCGAAAGATGGCTGCGAGAAAGCTTCAAGGGAAAAAGATGGCATTCAGCAGGTGATAGATTTAGGGAGAGAAATGAATATATTTAAAGAGAGTATTTAAGGGCCAACTGCCAACCATGATCCTTTGGGTGCCAAATTGAAAGCACAGGCGTGTATCACTGTTTCGAAAAGGCGTAAAGGCGCACGAGATTCTTTGAAGGACTTTGAGGCTATTTTACAGATTCTTCTTGATAGCAAAAGGATTTGCGAAAAAGGTGTACGAGATTTCTACAGAGTGATACACCCTTTGAAAACAAACGGAAGCCACGCAAGAAAAGACGTTCATGTCATACGACTGTGGGCTTTAGGGACGCAATGGATCATGGTTAACTGTGGGTCATAAAAGATAATAAACCAGCATACGATTGTATCTATTTAGAGTTATATGTTAAGTTCTTTGACTAGGTATGAACTTTTATTCTTTATTGTACTAACATGAATAGTTATCGTTTTAGGTTATCTTTTCTTAGTTGTGCATCTCTTCTCAGCTCTTCAGGTGCCATTCACCAAGCTTCTGCAATTTTTCAACCGATGTATCCCCCGTCAGTTTAACTTGTTGTTGTGTATTTTTTGTAGTATGTTCTCGTGGTTGGTGGGGGGTGGCCTGCAAAATGTCGGCTGTACTTGGCCCTTTTGAAAGAAGAGAAGATTACATCAATGAATGCCCCCGTGATGGTCGGCGTTGTGTTGGTAGATTGATGGCTGTTAGTGGTTAGTTTTCTTCTGCAATTTTCAGTCTTTCTCAGCGTCCAGGGGGAACACCAAAGTCGATGAAAATTACAGAAGCTTGGTTTGCGACGGACTGCAATTTCTTGAATTATAAGTCCTGAAGCCACTCCTTTGAGGTTTGTTCGTGCTATTGTACTGCCAATTTGAGAGTTGTTTCAAACTGCGTAAAACCTTTTCGTATTTGGATATCAACGTTATAGTATCGACTCTTATAACAGCTTTTAGATTACTTTCAAACAAGGATTAGTCTGTTGGTTTCAATAGATTTATTAATCAAAAAGCTAGAAATGTAGTTTATTGCTGATAACCCCTGTTAGTCACTTTTTAGGTAGCTTAAATCAATAAACATTCCAGCTTATATTTTTGCTGAACGCAGAAACAGAAACTTGTTTGAGTTATGCATTGCTTGGTTTCAAACAGGAGTACACCATAAGCTTCATTATAATTCAAGGATATACAGTTTCGAATAATTCTTATCAGGTTTTATTGGTTATTATGATTAGTCAAAGATTTCTTTTCATGTGACGTTTATTATCATTTACAGTTATTCATTCAGTTAATCCCTAATTCAAAGCGTATGGATAAAGAGTCAACGCTCAAATGAATTATATACATACACTTATAACCTGCTTAAACAGATTTATCAGCCGGGCTTTTACAACGGGTAAAAAGTTAAGAATAGATGAGATTGACAGATGGAGAAAATTAAAAAGACTTCGTTCAGAAGCAAAACCATTTTTGATCACAAAACACGAAAAGTATCTTATGTCTAGAAACCTATTCCGGCGATAAATCTAATCGGCAAAGGTTTGTTTTACCCATTTCAATCAATGTGACCATACTCTTGAGAAGTGTTGTATTATGCAACTGTTTTTCACTCATAGCACAGATTTGCATGGTACGAAATATTTCAGACAAATCAAAAGATGTTTTATCAAGAGATTGATCACATAATAACTTGAAAAGGGGATGTCAACAAACCTTCGCCGATTTTGTCTATTTTGAATTAAAACCCTTGAAACTCCAAATAGGATTGAAGTAGCAAGTAACTGTACGATGCCCGTTCTCAGCAGTGCGATGCCCGTTTGGGCTTTATTGATTATCTTCGTAGATGTAGATGAACTGTTCCGTAAGAGCTACCAAGCAGTGGATTTTCAATCTCTGCTTGTGTTCTTTCCCGTATCAGCTGCAAATTTCTTCACGTGTATTGCACAAACCTGTCAAATTTTCTCACCATGTAAATAATGTATTTTACAACTAATGTAGAAAAAGAAATGAACTCACCTTGTTGTTGGACTGTGGTAGTCAACATAGTTTGGCACATATGACCACTTTTGGGGTGGTGCAGTTTTTGTTATGATTGGCTCAGGACATGACGAGTAAAGCATGGCTACAAAGAATAGATTCACGTCATCATTTTGATCAGAAAATGTCAAATGCAAAAGTATGAAAGATTTATATTAAAAATCAGAGGGTAAGGCCTCCAAGAAAGAACAAACTTAATGAACTTTAATCATGTTAATCTAAAATCGGGGATTCCTTCTCAGGCCATAATGTTTGTTTTATTGATCGATTACTCGTTCGTTGAATGAAAAACTGATTTAGACATACTCTGGTCATTTTCTTATACCACCGTACTGCTAATGTTCAACTTTTTCTTGAATGGTACATGATGAAGATTCTTTATGAATTTTAGTATTACATTAAGATACACTGTATTGCATTCTTTGAAAAATAGTTGCAAGTTGATTATATTTGATATTCTTTTATTCTTAAAAGTCCTTCGATAAGCTTTGAAGTTTTATCTTTCATACGATAAAAAGATTTCTCTCTTAAAAAGTTGTACAATGTTATTACTGTTGATTCTGACAAAACTTTCTGAATTTCAGCAAGTTTCTCCCATTGATAAAATGATTTATATTGCAACCATCAAGGAATTTAATTAAGTTATTTTACTGCATTAATCAAACTTTAAAGTTAATTACATGGGGCTGCTTCGGTCAAATTCGTTCGTCTCACAGAACCAGTTAACAGGGGCAGGCTACCGTTTGTCTTTACTGGCACTCGACCTAAAAAGAAATTTCATTAAAAATAAGGTTTAAATTTACAATTTATGTTATGTTGGTTATGTTCTCAAGTTTTAGATACTTCATACTATCCTGTTCATTCCTCATTTCATGCAATTATGAAAGTAAGAGGATGAAATATAAACACAATTTGTACATTTATCGTTCGGAGAGATGTAAAATGGAAATCATTTGTTTCAAAGCCATTTTCTGTAGAAATCCTTTTTTAGCTCTTTGATCAAATTTCATCGAAAATTCAGATTCTAGTATGCTCAACAGAGCATGATATCTCTTGAATTACAATCACATTTTTCATAGAACTGGCAACTAGATATTTGAATTGAAATGGATAGGAAATATGAGATACTGTAAAATTTGCCATGATGAATGTTTCTCTTAATTGAGCAGTTAGTCAAGAATCTGCTCTGTATCAAATCTGTCTGTCTCAAATCGTCTCAAATTGATAGAATAAGTTTTTCCCAAATAATATGTGACGATAAACCTGTGATAGCTCAAAATTGCTCATTTAAAAACTCTTCAGCTGTGGCTGTTCGACGGTAATAAGAGCAGCTATCGTAGATCATTGTAAAGCAAAATCCAGCCTTTTAACATGAAAGTCTTCTGCCTCATGTTTAGCTGAAACTAAATCAAGCAATAGGCTTTTTAGCTATTCTACAAAGGAGTCTGGATCGAGTGACAATTTTATACATTTTTATACAAGAGATTCGATTGAGTGGCGTTAGAGCTTCTATCAGCATTGTGCACATTCGAAAATTCTACAAAATGTAATGACACATCGTTCGATCCAGATTCTTTTTTAGAATAGCTAAAAGGTCTATTTCACTTTTTATTTAGGGTTTACATCGTAAAGTCATCTTACCTGGCACAGATTTTGGTCTTGTTGTTTTTGGTCGCTGCAAGTTCCTAGACTCAAGGAGTGTTGGAGGAGCAGTAGCTGATTTGGCAATCATTGGGGAAGCGGGTCTTCCGACGTAATGAGTTCTTCCAATCAATGTTGGGTAGTTCTGTGCAGTCACAGCAAGTCTGGAAAGTGATGAAAGCAATAGATTAGATCCGTATTGGGGTTTGTACAGGAAGGGTTTATTTACGGGTACACGACAGAACAAACTTCACAAGTTTGACTGCCAATTGCAAGGACGTTGGCAAAGCAAATTTAGGTTTCTTTGCACTTCAGCGAGGGTTTTGTTCTTTGCTGCTAAATTTTCGATAACACCTTTCAAGGCAACTAAACTTCTTACTGTAGCGCAGATGAATCAATTTGATTTCAGATCAGTCGTTTCCTAGTGCAAAATTATGCCCCTTTGATATCTAGTCAAGGGAACTGTCCACTTCAAGAGCCGCTGTTGATGGATTCTATTGCAGCAAATACTTAGGCTTTTCAGTTTAAAACAGCAAAAACAACAACAACAACATGTACCTTCTCTCCTCTGCTTCAAGCAACGCTGAAAATGCTTCGATTTCTAGATCCAAAGGAAAGTTAGCATTGTATGCCATTCCAAGCTCCCTGATCTTTTCATTCAAATTCTCTTGCAATGTCCTCAATTTTTCTTCAAGGTTTTTGATTGCGTTCGCGGCCTGTTGACGCTCAACTTCCAAGGTTTGAATCAATGATGCATTCTGGTTTTCTGTGTTTGCACACTGCAAGTAAACAGAACTTTGGATTAATCTAAGAAGTTGGCCTAATCGCCTTGCATCAAATCACGTTTCGATGTGAACCATTTTACCATCGTAACCACTTTTAGTTTCAGTGTGCCTGCAAATTCCATGAACCAAACACTGTTCACAAGAGTGCTCTTTCTTCTCATAAAGTTATCAAACTGTTCCCATAAGTAGAGTCAGGCTTTAGGTTACTTCAAGCGTATTTCAAACTGCTAATTTGCCATCTTGGACTGAATCCATTGGATTTATTAGATCCTCTAGATTTGGTCAGATTACAATCCTTACAAAAATGTTAGTAATATTTTAACCCAATTAAAAGCAAATAACACATAAACCTATTCTGATCAAATTTGCTTCCACAAAACATTTAGTTGATGTTTTTGGGTAAACTTAAACTTTGACAAATTCAACTATCAAATTAGAGAAACTGGTTTATGTTAGTTTGTTTCTTGATCTATAATTGGATTGCTTACCTTAGTTTCAAGATTGATAATCCTTTGGTTAAGTTGATCAATCTGTGATTTGAGATGTATATTCTCTTCCATAGCGCCTGCATGAGCTTTTGATTCCTTCTCCAATTCATGTTTAACTTGTTGGATCTAAGGAAGAATGAGAGTCCTTGATTATCTAGGAACAAGGCAAAACTAGGCCTCTACACAGGAGTATAGAGGTAACCAAGGAGAGGATATTCCTACAGAACTTAAAAGAAATTAGTCTCTAGCAAAACGAATTTTGACACTTGAAGGAGCTAACTACCTTTACTTTGAGCCTTTTTAGTCTGACAACTTTCAGGTAAATATATTTCGGTAGAGTGCAGTTTAGCGGGCGGCATTCAAATATTACGCTGTTGTATGTCATACGGTAGGGGTTAGGGTTAGTTTCAGACGAGAATTTTTGGGAAGGTTAAGTTATTTAGGGTAAGTTAGGGTTAGTTAGGACAAGGTTAGGGCTTGGGTTTTGTTTAGGTTTTGGGTTAGGATAAGGGTAGGGCTCAGTTCAGTATTTGCCGATGGAATATGACATTTAGCGCCGCTCACTAAACTACAATCGTCCTGAAACAAATCCGTTACTCAGTGAGATCTAACAAATACTAATCACTTACTCCATTTTGATAAACAAGTTCAGATTCTTCTCTGAATCTTCGCAATTCAGCTTCACTTTGAATTCTCACTTTAGCCAGCATGGCTGCCATGTTTTCATCCAAAAGATTGTGTTCATGCAGTCTTTCTTCCATGATTTGGAGAGAGTGATGCGCATCAGCCAAACGGTTCTTCATCTCTTGGATTTCCTAGGAGCAACAGAACCAGTGATTTAGATAAAATAAGAAAAATTCATATTCCTTGCGGCCAGAGCTTGAACGATAGAGGACCCCTTTACTCTCTAGGAACTTTATCGAGAAGCACATTAGAAGAGAGCCCTATCGAGAGTAACGTAGCTCCAAGCTCCATCACCCCATGAGCTCTCGACAAACGTGAAAATGTTCGTCATATCGGTTGATTGGAAATCGAATGTGAAATGAAGATGAAATCTGTTCGATGAATTGAAATTAATCAGTCGCCGACAAGACCAAGGGATAAGGCGAGAGCTCCGGCCAAAATAACAAAACTTTGTGTACCAAGTAAGCAAGCTAGTAGTAGAACCAAAGTCTGTCTGAATTTACACCTCACGTGAGATTTGCGAAAACGCAAACTTACTCAAAAGCAAAAGTCTTTAATTGTCTTTATTCGCGGGAAGTATCACGCAAAGTTATTCAACTTATTTTTTATTTCATTTGATAGTTGTCTAAAATCCAGCCTGATCACAATGAAGACGAAATGTCAATTTCGGCCTCAGTTCTGTAAAAAGAAATGGACCAAGATTTGATCCTTGGGGAGCACATTATGTTTTCTTACACAAGAAATAGACTTCCTTGTTGCTGCATTTCGTAATAGAAATCTACGAGTCTTCCGCAGTGTTATCTAATTTTCAATTGATTGATTGATTAAAACATACTAAATGAATCAAAGTGCATTTAAGACGTTGGCTTTTAATTTCTAATTCATTTCCACGCAAAACACATTTGCGGCGATCAAAATACATCAGAGTTGACATCAGTCATAAAATGGTAATCGACACTTCAGGTGTTTGTATTGTTGCACAATTCAAGTTTGTTTGTAATCAATGCGTCTAAAACATCGTAAATGAGTGAGAAAAGCAAGTCAGCCGTTACTACCTACACCAAAAAGAGGCGTCTTGCTAGAAAGAGGTTGACCTTGAAACAGTACAATCGACTTAGTTTTGCTCCCGTGAAAGTACCCGTCACTACAACTGCGGAAGCAGTGATTACAACGTAAATTCAATTCAACAAACATACGCCATTGAGACTTTGTAATGAGTCTGATTTTGACTTACCTTGTCGTGAACTTGACGTTCAAAGTCAAGTTTCTCTCTAAGCTGATTGGCTAAGTTATGTAAGTCGCTTCGGGCCACGGTCTCTGTATCATACGCTTGTTGTGTCGACGTTAACGCAGAATGTAGACTGTCGCGATCCTTTTGAGTATCAAGGTGCGCATTCTGATGTTGAGTGATAGTGATTCGACATTCATTAAGTTGGCTCTCCTTCTCAGCAATCACACGCTGCGCATCGGCTAGTGAGTTCTCCAGTTTCTTTCGCAAGTTGATCTCATCAGCGAGCCTGTAAAATATTTCAATCCATCTCAGGTCTATCTCGAATTAAAAATCAGATAGAAATATCCGCGAGCAAAACAAGTGAAGTGCTTTCCATCAGTGATTTTGTGTAATCACAAACCTCATTTGTCGTCAATTTGTTTTGAGTTGGGCTTGTCAGGATTTCTAGCCACTGAAAGCTAATTTAGGTCCACTGTGCATGCCACATCTAGACATCATCATGGAACCCCTAGTTTAACGTCCCTTCCGAAGGACGACGAGGTGAGTTGTGACGTCAGGCCTAATTTGACGTCTAATTTTAGGTAGACCTTAGTTGTCATGAAATCTGATGTATTTTCGTAAGTCTTGTTGGCTCTGAAGCATCAAAAGCGGCAAAAACCCAACAGGGAAGCTCAGTACTAACACATATACGGAAGTAAGTCTGATATTTCTGAAGCACAAAACTGTGGAAAGCGATATTCGTGGGTGGGGTATGGGTTTGGGTAGGGTTTTGGGTCTAAATAAACAGAAATTATGGCCAAGACATGACAGTTGCCATCAAATTTAGATATAATAATGTTTTTCGAATATCTTAAAAGCAATTCTAATCTCAAGTAGCATTGCTCCAGGGTTCAAATGTTTACTTGTTTATGTCAGCTATAAATGAGGTGATCTATATGGTCTGCATGAAAATTTCTCGGACTGACCCTAATGTGTGTGTATTGATTGTCCTTCCACCTGGGATCAAGATTAAGTAGCTCTTGAAGCATGACTGTGTGGGTTGACATTAAATATCTCAATTTGGAGCTTTCAGTTAAAAGCCACAGCATAAGGCTAACAGCCTTTAGACTTACTACTATGTGAGCCCTCATATTTGATCCATTCACCAATAAAATCTTCATCTAATATTCAATTCAATGCATTATTCAATTCAAGACAGAAAGCTATGACTCATGTTGTAAGTCTGAAACCCCTCCTTGGCAGTATTGAGGGGAAGAAGTTCAAGGGGTAACCAAGTTCACAGTCAGTCTGGTGTAAAATGAGCACAAAATGAGGTGATATTCAGATCATAATATCATTCAATTCAAGACAGAAAATTGTGACTCGTGTGGTCAGCCTGTAAGAACTCCACTGGAAATCACAGTTATCATTTTCCATTCAGTAGTAATAAAAGAAGCGTGGTCAACTGTGAACGGGTAACTAAATTTACAATCAATGCACTGTTAATCAAGGTGACAAAAGCATTCAGTCTCATTCAGTCATTGTGTTTTTAAACATCTCTGCCATGTCACCTGCTAATGTCTGGTACCTTTAATTCAGTTGATTCAAATTATGAATCACAAGTTCATTAAAAATTCAAAGCTGTGCCCTCAGCTAGAATTAGCCCATTAAAAGAACATCAATCTAAATAGTCTAAGCACTTAATAAATAAGTAATGAAGTCTTGAATGTGAAATACCCTTTAATGTACCTAACAACAGTGTTGCTATCCCTAACAAGAAAATTACTTGGCATGTGGCATCATTTCTACAAATTTTCAACTGTGATTGTTTGAGTTAAGTAATTTGTTCCAAGCAGATGGCTTTTTACATAAAGAGCACAGATTTGAAGGAAATTAAACTTCTTGATTTGCTCTGAATTCCATCAGTACAGGTGTTTGATTATTCCTATAATGCACAGGCGTGTTTGAATTTGTTAGAGGGCTTATTTTTCAATGCAAACATTGTTATTTCTGCTCTTATCAAGAGATGCTTATCATAAAATTGTACTTTCACAAGGAGACAAAGATGAACCATAACATTTTGTCTTGACAAATGATTAATTCTCAATCCAAACTTTCAGATGATTCTAATCTTAAGAATGCTCAAAGAAGATTCTTGATCCTCTGGAATTTTGCTGCGAGGCTCTCTCTTGGAATGAATTGGGCGGGAAAGGCTCAGGAAAGAATTTTTGGATGCACCAGACTTTAAAACCAATCCTTGGTACTTCATAGCAAATATTGATGAACTCTTAGCTCCACCACATCCTGTTTGTGGTTTCGTTTACAAATTCCCAGTAAATCATTTCATGCTCTATTTTCACTCAAGAACTGTTATTCTAGCAATTTATATTATTTTAGCCATCTGAATTGAAGCAAAGAGTGCTATTCAAAGGGAGCAGTTGGTATAATAGGCACAGATTGGTGAGTGAACAATACCAAAGGCATAGGAAAAATTTTGTCCACAAATTTAAGGCTTGCATGTGTACAGGTTACTTGTACTCACTTGTCTTAGCATTCTGGATCAGTTTAGCCTTGCAAAATGAAGTAAATAGTGTCATGGAGAGTATGACAGGAAGAAAAGGCGAGCAAACAAAAACAAAGACTTAGGAACAATGCAAGTCAACAAATCTGAGGCTTGTGTGTGAAGAATTAATACTCACTTGTCCTGGTATTCTGAGGCGAGTGCTGCATTCTTTGACGAGCTCAGGTGGAATTGGTTCTTGTCATTTGAAACTTCATCGAGCTGAATCCTCAATTTTTCCAATTCTCTTTCGTACATGGCCTTGAGGTTGTAGATTTCTTCCTCCAAGGCTTTGGTAGCAGCATAGACAGCACTCGCTTCGAGCCTTCCACTTTGGTCTCTCATCTGCCTCACTCGTGCTACATACGATTGAAATCGATCGTTCAGGCTTGAGAGATATTCCTTCTCATGTCTTCTGGATGCAAGGAGAGGCGTTGCCGTGGCCATATTTTCTTGTTTATTTAGATGCCTTCAAAAGATTGTCGACCAATTGTTTGAACTGCACTAAAATGCCTTCAGCTTCCTGCTGTATGTATTTCTTGCTGCTAAAGATAGCACGAGACACTTGAAACTTCGCTGTGATTTCAGTATTGTGTGGAGATGCTTTGTATCTGTTGCAGAGGAATTTCTTCTGACTCCCCAAGTGTGTGATCCGCTTTATAAAGGTTTCTTTGTTTGTATGACTTCCTTTATCGTTACCACGCTTTGCAATGGCTTCGTTAGGAAGCCATAGCAACCCTTTAGCAACCCTATTATCCTCATTCGCAAGCAGCCTCGTTTTGGGGTTTTCGCCGTTGTTAGGAACGCTATCGTCGTAGCTAAGACGGAAATGAAGTACCGTTGCTCAGAAACGGAGTGCAACATTCGGAGAATCATACTATGCGCCATGAAACCCTGTGCTCCGTTTCTATAACAATAGTTTGGAATGTTTTCGATTTCTAAACACACAAAGCCCGGCTTTTAGTGGTTATCTGTTCAAGTGATAGAAAACGTTTTAAAGTCTTGTTACAAGGAAAACATTGAGATGAAAATTTTACAGAAGGTGTTGTGGCTCACTGGCGTAATCCTTTGAGTTTGAAGTCAGAACTGTCAGGGGGAGTGCGATACCCGGTCGGACCCCACCATTTGAGCATCATAACAAGTGGTCGTGAACTCGATTAGCGCTTAGCTACTTCTGCGATCACAGCGCTTGGCGCTGAAAACCGCTACTTCACCTTCACAGATATCAAATTTGAAATAAGCATTAACAAGAAGATATCTTTCCTCCAATATTTTCTAATAATTTGTTTTGTACGATTATAGGTGAAGAATTGTGGCATTGCTATACAGTATTGAAATCAGTTAAAGGTCTCTGCAGGTTTAGCAGGAGTACAGTTTTGCTCAGTGCTTATCTTGAATATGTTTCAGCTATGAATTTGCAAAATCCTTGTAACACTTCAAGGTAAGTAATTTTGGTAAGAAATGTCTTAAACTTTGGGCAAAGATTCTTATTTTACGAGTTATGATGCGAAGGTAATGACACTAATTATTTACAAGTGCTTGGATTGAAATTTCTTTAAATGAACCACGAACAAAGATGGTGAGTGTCTCAAAAATAACTTTGTAATAGCAGAATACAGCCGCAAAATCTAGCATGGCAAGAATGTGTGCTAACTGGAAAAATGAGATTTAACATAATCTATCAATCCCGTTCAAGCCTTGAGCATTAAGCTCAACGTAATAATGCTTCCTGGTCGGCCATATTTCTTTGTTTCCAAGCAACAAAGACTTTGACTGTTGCAAGTGCATTGTTTTGGTTACTTATATTGTTCAGATCTCAGTGTTATTGTTGTTGAGGTTGCCTAGAGTCACATCTAGATCTACAATGTCTTCTCGCTTGTGAAAAGTGAAGCTTGTTTGTTGTAAATCAGAAGTTATTGGAAAATGCGAGCAACGAAAATAAAATGTCTCCTCTTTACAATTTTCATTGCTGAAGAAAAAACTAAAACAACACATGATTGTATTGTTCGCTAGATATGAATCTTCTTTGCATTTGCAAAACAGAAAGTTCTATCCTTCTTTCAGTTTCATAGCTTGCAAGTGGCCCTGTCTGTCCTCAAGACAAATGACATTGCATGCAAGAATGTTAGAACAAACACATTAAGACTGATTGATTTTCTAATTCCAGTACCAGACTTGAAAACTTTCCTGAAAGAAACTACAATTATTGACAATAAATCGTGATGAACATTTAAATACAATTGAGAGCTTTTCTCCACTTTATTAACTTCATAAAAGCCTTTTCCTATCTTAGAACTTGAATAAATTGTCTGAAATAATGTTTGTGAAATGAGACTTGAAATAGTGAAATTGTCAACAAATATGTGCAGTGAAAACCCCATGAAGTTGTTTTCACCAAAATGAATAATTCATATAAAATCTATTTCAGATTGCAGACAATGCTCTATTCTCTGGCGATTTAAGATTTCTCACTAAATCATTTTTTGTGAACAATTTGCAGAATAAGGTCATTCGTACTTCATGATTAGGTTTCTTGCTGGAAAGCAATTATTATCAATCTTCTCCTTTCTTTGATGGTTGAACCAGCTTTTCACAAAGGTAAGTAAGGTAAGGTAAGTCAGAGTTGTGTGAAAATTTCTTTCAAGATCTAGTTTTTATCCATGAGTTTCTATGCATAGAATAGTCAAATTTTGATTGGTAAAATTTCAGGCATATTGCCGGAAGTACTTGAAAAATTCATATTCAATGAAATGATCTTTACGATCAACAAGATTATTTCTAGTTTCAAAGATTGTTGTTAGCCAAAATTTGAAGGCATCTCCAAGCCATGATCAAATGTCATTAGTTGCTCAAGGTATGACTTAACTCAAAGATAGGTTCAAGTTAATCGTTTGAATGTTTTCAATAACAGATGTGAGCTGAAGTTGTTCCTGGAATGGTTCACCTTGTAATGTTGCCATGGAAGCAAAACAAAACTGAAGCTTAGAACTCTCGATCAGCGATCAAAATGTTGCTAAGTAACACGACAATCCTCGGTTTTCCATTCCTGAGATAGAAATTTTAAGAATCGTAGCTTTTACTACTCTCTGTTTCCAAACATCTAGATGCCCAGATCAGTTTTGAACTGATGATTCGTTAAACAAAGAAAGTATGGGTGTGCCAGTCAGGTGACTTTCTGACTAGATTAAACGGGAGAACATGGCATGCTAACTCTGAATTGATCCATCGTTACAGCTTGATTCTAAATATTAGATTATTGTCTCCTGTCTTGTTGACTGTCGATTAAATGGTCCAATTGATTATCCTTATATTATCATATACGCATAACTTTTTAAGTTTACAAAACATGCTGAATTTCAGTTGCAACCATCAGCAAAATAGAATCATAATACTACCGTTGGCCTAATTTTAAATCTATTATAGCTATAGACTTTCGTTGCATAGGCTATGGAATCTTTCACACTGTGATGTTGTCATGAGAGACCAAAGGAGAATCTTGCGCACGGAATTTCGATCATTGATCAATTTTGTCATTGACCAAGAAAACTAAACAAACCCTGGTCTTTCTGTAGCTTTCCATTTTCTTTCAGAAATTTATTGCAGTTATGTCCAACTCAGGTATGAAACGGTAAGCATGCGCATAAGGTAAGTCAATCATCAAGCCATCGGATCAGTCGAAAAAGGGCGTGGCATTTGAAAGGTTATCTAGTTGAATAGCTAACAATGTCAATTATTCTTAGAATCCTTCCTGGCTGAAATCAGCCACTGCTTCTAAGTTTGGCAAGAGATTTTCTTTAGTTTCCTTCGAGAAACCTTAAAAAGCGTGCTAAAATTACGAGCAAGTTCCCCCATACTTTTTTTTTACCTCAAGGTGATGACATTAGCACGCCTCAGCACATGCTGTCTTCTTATGGAAATGAAAGTCTTCTCCCTATTATGATAGACTTATTCAAGGGGATCCCGTTCGCACAAGGGAACAAAACACATTAACACATTTTGCTGCAGGTCCTCGAAAGGGGTCTTCTGCGGAGAATCTCCTACTTCGACGGAAAGGAATGACTTATTAAAGATGGATAAACTATTGAACCTAATTGGAAATATCTGAAATAAACAAGACAGCTTTAAATCCATTCCTTTGATATTCAGGAAGCAGCATTTTTTCAAATGCCGGCCTTTCAACTGACTCACCCAGTCCCAGGATTCACGCGAGCTTCTGTCACCGGCAACAGTAAAATGCAAGCTTCCCTTACGGAAAGAGCAATACCTATTCTTCGCGATGATTTGCATATGGTTACCATGACAGCCATACTGGCAACCAGTCTCACTTTGAAGTTCAGTGTCACTTTGAAGTAAGGCATCTCGTAATGAATCTCAACGTTGCCTAGAAACATGATAAAATGTAAACACTTCCAGCATTCATGGTTGTAAATTACAATCCGACTAAGACTTTCTATTAAAAAGCTTGTACACTTAAGAATATCCTTTCCAGAAAGAAGTAGTTACTTTGTACCGTAGTTTTTTACTTGCGTACCTCTTCTTCTCAAAATAATTTTCCCTTCTTGCTAACGAGATTGGGCTTTGCATTGATAGTAATAGTCTTCAAAACCTTTGTTGTATCATGCAGAAAGACGCAAAAAAACAAACGACTCAAATTCTGACGCATTTTCGTATCGGGTTGCCGTCCTTGCAAATTACAGCAATTTAAAGTTTTTTATCTGTTTCAGACAATCGTAGACAAAACTCGTTGAGACACACGAGGCAGCCTATGTGTTGAAATACACATTTCCTGCATGTAAACTACTACCTCGGCCTCCTTCCTCCCTCATTGCAATGCTGGTTGATTGAAAAACACATATGTGTGAACTCGTCTATAAATTTTCATCACATTCCAGCTATGGAATAGGTGGCGGGGGGGGGGGATCTTAGCTCGAAATTTACTCCAAAAGCAAAGTGTGTCAAGAGTGTTTTCTACTAGCTTAGTCTCCTACTTAGTGGATTCACGTCATAAAACGACTTTACCGGTCGTCACAGCATGTTTACGGGAGAATGCAAGAAACCAACGACATCAGTGAAATGGATTCCCGCCGAATTGCGTTTCAGCTAGAGTCAATTATTTGTTGAAATCAAATACATTAGTAAGACGTCTAGCGAATGATTTTTAGCATCTCAAACAAGGCACCAGTTTGCTTTCATGTCATGCAAACTTTGATGAATGCATATTTGATAACAGGAGAAATTTTGCTAAATATTTTTGTCTGACACTTGACACAGTAAAATATTATTTGTTCATAGAAATTTAACAGCCAAGACTTGTGCCAGTGAGTGCTCAATCATTCTTATTTCTTTCTCAAGTATCCCATTGATAAAACCAAAGCTCTAATTCATTTCAAGTTCACACCTCACTCATCCTGGTCTTTCAATAGACCTTTTATTCATTCTACAAAAGAGCCTGGATCGAGCGTTATTTCTATACATTTTTATGCACAAGGTTCGATCGAGTGGCGTTAGAGCTTCTATCAAAATTTTGCACATTCGAAAATTCCACAGAATGTAGAAAAATTTCGTTCGATTCTGATTCTCTTCAGAATAGCTAAAAGGTTTCTACATACTATGCAACAGAATTTCAGCAGGGATGGGTTAGTGTATACACGCTTGACTACCGATCTGAGGGTCTGTGGTTTGAGCCCGGGGGGGGGGGGGTGGGGCACTACACATATCTTTGGTACGGGTACGTGCCATCGGGAGGGATATCGATTTTCACTAATCTTTGTATAAGGAACGATATCGACGTTCACAATTTGGGTGTAAAGAGCGACGTTCATTGTCTGATGGTTTAAAATCTTAATTTTGAATATCAGCCACATACTTTTTATTCCACAGCCGGCCAAACGTGTCAATTTTTTTTCTCTAAAGGTACATACGTGAATGCTCACTCTTTTTCTTTCAATAAAACAATTCACAATAAATATTCTCAGCATTTCGGCAATGCTTCATATCAACCGCGCAAGGTGCTTCATTTCAAAACAGCAATATAGCTTGAATAATTAATAAGGGGCGGTTGCCTTAGGCCTTTAATCTGCAATGAGCCATCATAATTCACTTCGATCACCTAATACAGAAATTAGGTTGGAGTCAATTTGCTGCGATAACAGCAAACCGCTGCGATAACAGCAAACCGCTGCGATGTGATCACGTGAATTTGCAGTCCTTCAAAAATGCGCTGCTATTGGAGAATATAACAATAAAGATTTCGATGCAAGCAATGCAACAATGATGGCTGTCAAGAAAAATATTTAGCAGCCATTCTTTTGTTACCCAGGGTTCTTTGCGGCACACTACCGGGTGTCCGAAAAAAGTATACAGATTTGGTCGAACCTAGCTTTTAGAATATAGCGTGAATCAAACCGATATGATTTTCAAAACACCTCGATAGCCAACTTGAACTTAGATACACCGTTTGTTGATATCGATGCATTGAGAGCTAAGATGTTAATCTGCAAGGGACAAATTTACCTCCACCTCCACACCAGGGCTTTAACGTTTTGGCCTAAGCAAATGCTTGATGCACAATGAATAAATCAACAAAACTTGCAGCACGAGGGGAAAACTAGAGACGGAAAAAGATGCATTTTACAAAGTACAAGAATGTGAGACCTATCGTCAAGGGAGCTCCGAAATCAGCTGGATTCCCCTAGATGAATGAATCTGATTTCCGGGCTCCCTTGATGAAAAGTGACACACAGATAATATTTCGCAAATACACACTATTGTGCCGTCTTTAGTTTTTCCCCTCGAGCTGCAAGTTTTGTTGACTTTATTCACTATGGTTCAAGAATTTGCTTAGGCCAAAGCGTCAAAGCTCTGGTTTAGAGGTGGACGTAAATTGGTGCTTTGAAGATAATCTTTTAGCTCTCAACGCACCGACTTCCACAAGCGATGTATCTATGTTCAAGTTAGTCATTGAGGTATGTTTTAAAGATTGTTTTGAATTGATGCACGCTATATTCTTATCGCTAGTGTCGACGAAATGCGTATGCTTTTTAGGGACATCCGGTACAATGTCGACTATCTGAAAGTCAAATAGACCTCTTTAGTATTTAACAAATAGACTGGTTCCACTCTCTGTATGCTCCTTAGAACTGATTTTGTCACTCATGGAGATGGGCATCAGCAACAACAACAATAGCGAAATTGAGGGGCTAGTGGATCTAGCCTACTTTACAAAAAGGTTTGTATCGAACGTCCAAAAATCTGGCAAATTGTGAAGGAAAGAAATGGATGACCCCTGTTCTCGGTTGAAACACTACCAACTTTTGCAACAAGTTTCTTATGATTTCAGAACACTTTTAAAGAGTTTATTATCGAAAAATTTGCTAAAAGTGAGTTAGCAATGGTTCAGTTTACATAGAGGCCAGTGGTTTTGTTCCTTTCCTTTTTTCTCGCTATTTTCATTCATTGTTAGCCAACTTTTCTTTCAACTGAATAATAACTGTTGAAAAAGCAAACTTCGATTTGTAACTCGCTCGCACTTTTCAGCGGTAATAGTTACCCTAGGGGGTACTCCATTAACTTTCAATGCCAATATTGCCATCCCAATATTTGGGTCCGAATTTTTACGTTAAATAAATGTCTGGGATCTGTGAATTTACAACATGGACAAAAATTCAATATCTTGGGTGGGTCCACTAATCTGAAAAGGAAGAATCGTGGAATTTGGTGCCGGTCTCCAAAATATTAGTCTGAATATTTGGGGTCCCAAAAACATTAGGCTTAATATTTAGGGGTCAGGAAAGAAATAGTGGCTTGGACCCCTGTATTGAAAATCAGGGAGTTCCTCTTCCCTGGAATAGTTACACTTCTAAATCATATAACAATGAAAGAAAACAACGAGAAACAAAGCGAGAAGGCAAATAAAACCTCCCTGGGTATACGTTGTATCATTCCTAACTCGCTTTAAGCAAATTCATTGTTGATTAATCGAGCTTCAGTCAGTTTGCTGCTACAAATCCAAACAGCTACGATGCGATCGTGTATGTTAGGGGCCTGCAAAGACACGTTACCTTTGGAGAAAATAACAGCAAAGACTCCAATTGGCAGTTACTTTTACCATCTTTAATTTTTAATTTGCCACCAGAAACTCACTTCACCCAAGCGATAAGACGTTAGTCAGACAAAATAAGAATACGAATTCAAGTATTCAGTGTAATCAAATGATCACATGATGATATTAGCATACTGGACACTGGAAGAAATTGCGTTACCTTTGGAAAATATAGCAAAAATTACGCTGGAAGAGAGCGTGTTTTGAGTCCAGCATGAGTGGTCTCGGATTGCTGCAAGTCTCGCTTTGATGAACGATACTGAGCGTAAGCGTAATTATACGATACAACAACAAGAGAAAATTAGAGGACCTACGTCATGAGTCTAATTATACGATTCCAGTAACAGTGACGACTCTTGGAAACGAAAACGAGACTAACCTCGATGCAGTGTTCTCTCTGCTAGATCATAGATTATAGATCATAACATTCTCAATGTACAGTGCTTAACCAATTCAATAGCGCAGCGAGAGTGGAATTATGTGGACAGTAAATATATGCGATTCCTTTTATGAAGATAGTCAATGAACGAGATTTATAATTCTATGAAGCAATTCAATAGTATAATATAAAAATAAACAGTATTGTAAAATGTTAACTCTCGAGTAAAACGAATTAATCCTAAAATCTTTAGATTTGCCTGTTTTAAAAAATTTCTATAGTTTATAGGCGACAGGTAGATTCAAGGCAGTATCATTTAACGTTAGTGTAGAATTTTGTGTGCTTACGTTTATGTTTGGTTATCTGGTGTATATGTTACTGTGAGGCTATCACAGTACGAGATTCAAGATACAACGAGATCTTTGTTAGCTGAAACTGTTACATAAGTCCAAAGGAAGGAAATATTTCAATTAAGTTTATGTAAAATTTGAAAAAGCATAACGAGAGAATCAATGTATTTGACTTCAAAGAATCTTTTGGTGAAGCCTTAAAGAATAAACAAAAGATGAAGAATTTGCTATGGAGGTATACAGATCTGGATTGCTTGAACGTCAGATGAGCTGAACAGTAATTCATAAAACTTTTGAGAGGAGTTGAAGAATTGTTTTCGGGTTTATTTGTAGCTAATTGTGAGACTGAATCGTTAGAGTCTTACAAAGAGATGAGATTGCCAAAGAAATAATGTTACAGTTTGCAAAAATAGTGATACTTTACATGAAGCTGTATTAGCTTGCTTAAACGCACAAGAACTTGAAAAGTCATTAAGAGAATTTCTGAGAGAAGATGGACAGCCATTTTAGATAGCTCGTGAGACTGAGAGACCAGAAGGATGAGAACTAGAGATGCCATTCAGATGTCCGTGTAGCTGTTTATGAGGCTGGATGTTTGCTTGAGGAAGAAACGTATCAGCTAAAGAAGTTGGTGTTCAAAGGATAACATTCTCACAGATTCTGCTGAAAGTTGCTAACGTTATTGATACATCGAAGCAATTTCAGATCGAAACAAAAATAAACGGAATCAAGGAAACTTGTCTTTGACTTTACTCATGGAACTCGCTGATGTTATAGACTTTAACACGAGTTTGACGTTTAGAGCAGCGATTTTGAAGTACTGTCAGCAAAAAGAATTCACCCGAGCACAAATAAAAAAGGAAGCATAGCTGCTAGGTAAGGTAAAAAATTAGAATTTTCTTATTAATTTGAATTCTGCCACTTCCTGCTCACACTGGTAAGTTAAGCAAGTTTGGAACTAGGAACACTGCAAAAGGACGAAAAACTACAGCGAATGTGTATTAAGTTAACAAAAATATATATATATATATATATATATATATATATATATACATGTATACATATACATACATACATATATACATACATACATACATACATACATACATACATATATATATATATATATATATATATATATATACATATATATACATATATATACATATATATATATTGGCAATATTTCGTCCTGCGATGTAGGATATCTTTAGGAGTGCTATATAAGGGCTGATCAAGCATCCTTGAATCCAACGGGCGACGTTGGTATGGTGGCCTGTTTGTCTCTCTATTTATGTTAAGCAACTTTTAACTGAACCGGGTTGTTGAGTTTCGCATTCTGATTGGTCCATCCAACAAACTGAAAGCATTTGATTGGTTGAAATTTAGTGCTGTTTGGCAAGTTTAACTGTACCATTTTGAATGGGGCATTGATATTGACTCTGAGCTCAAAGCAGGTCTCCTAAAAGCAGCGAAAAGAGGAGAGCCGATACATGAATTGTCAATAACAAATGCACTGAAGCTAAAACAATTTTGAATCTGTCCACAAAGATTTACCACAGGAAGTTGGATACCATGGAACTGTTTAATACTTTTCATTTTGATTTTGATACTTTTCATGAACAGATAAAAGGATTCAATAGTCAATTCTTTGAAAGACCACTGCAATAAAGACCATAAAGTTTCTAGATATTACGGTTGCAAACCATTCATACCACTGGGCACTCTTCTTTGTCAAGGAGGAATGGAAACAAATCAAAGTGAAACACAGACCCAATGGTTTGACGTGACACATTTCTAATAGAAATTTAACACTGACAAACATGTGATGTCCGGTCTCTCGTGGTTAAAGTTTGGACTTGTGATGAACAACCGAAGTATTCTTTGCACAGAAACTTCAGTTCATTGAATTATTGAAATATAACCTGAGACGAATTTTTAAGAAGTAATGTCAATCCTAGTCTAAAGATTCCTTCATAATCGATATTCTGGACACTACTAAGATTAACGACGCATTTTTGGATCTTAGTGCTTGCTCGACGACAAATCCTTCTTATCTTTTTTTATTGTTTCTTATGCTCAATAAAATTATGTTCAATAAAAGTCAGGTCAGGTCATATGTCGAGTAAAAAAGTATTTGGTTTCAGATTTTCTCTTCTGTTGTGACTGAAATATTTTCTACGAGGGAACAAGGACTTTAGAAGGGCCTAATTTGAATAAGAGTTGTACAAGTAATTTGCTTCGGTGGTGCATCGTCAAGTGGTCGCCATAAAGTGGTAGGTATAAGAACTTCTTGTTCTAAAAATTTGCAGTGTCATCAATCTTCAAACAGGTCTCATATCTACATAAACACACTTCCACTCTCCAAACATAAAAGAACCTCGCTCAAAAGCGTACGTGTTGTTGTCAATAGGAGAATAGGCCTCAACAGAAAACCTTGGGACCGGTTGCCAATTGTTCAACCTCGTTCCTAGAGCTGCTAGGTGGAACCAGCTTGCCAAATCTCGGCAGGTGCAGGTTTAGCACGTTCTTTCGAGGCCAACGCTCGAAATTTCGAAATGCACATTCCATTGTTCGAGCATAACTCATTGAGACTTTAAAGCCTTTCAACAGTTCTAGAACCTCGTTCAAAAGCGTATCTGTTGTTGTCAACAGGAGAATAGACCTCAACAGATACCCTTGGGACCGGTTGAAATATTTTGGCAAACTTGCGGGGTGAGTGGCCGAGTGGCTTATACAGTCTTCGTCAGGTGCCTGAAGTTAAGCTTGGTCGAGTGAGGTCAGATTTCGGATGGGTGACCTCTGAGGCCTGACATCGCAACTCACCTCGTCGTCCTTCGGAAGGGACGTTAAACTAGGGGTCCCATGCCTGGATGCGGCATGCACAGTGGGCCTAAATTAGCTTTCAGTAGCTAGAAATCCTGACAAGCCCACTCAAAACAAATAGAAAACAATTTAACAAGTTCGCTCGAAATCCAATCTTTGTAAATTCGAGCTGCATTTTCCATTGTTCAAAGACAAATCATTGAGACCCAAGACTTTCAAACAGTATTCTTTTCGACTGAACGCCACTTTTTGAAGAATTGAAGTTTTCTTAATTTGATCATGGAGGGTAGTAAATTTCATCGATGTACGTTAATTTGATGAACTTTCAACTACTTGCGAGCAGATACAGTGTTTCGACTGATTCGGACAAGAAGAAGCTTATTATTACCTATTTTGTTGGAAATATGCCGACATTTTGAGGTGATAATAAAAAGACACTACCACTTTCTTAATATAATCCTGGAATGTAGCAAATCTGATCGATTGACGTTAATTTGATGAACTTTCAACTACTTACAAGAAGATACAGTGTTTCGACTGATTCGGATAATAAGAAGTTTATCATCACCTAGTTTGTCAGTAATATGCTGATAATTGAGGTAATGTTAAAAATACACTATCAGTTTCTTAATTTGTTCAAAGAATGTAGCAAATCTCATCGATTGACATTAATTTGATGAACTTTGAACTACTTACGAGCAGATACAGTGTTTCGATTGATTGGGATAAGAAGTGTTTATTATCACCTATATTTGTCAGTAATATGCTGACTATTGAGGTGATATTCAAAAATACACTATCAATTTCTTAATTTGATCCAGGAATGTTGAAAAACTCATCGATTGACATAAATATGATGAACTTTCATTTACTTACAAGGAGATACAGTGTTTCAGCTGATTCTAATAGGAAGAAGTTTCTTATAACCTAATTTGTCAGTAATATGTTGACATTTGAGGTGATTATAAAAGTACACAATCATTTTCTTAATTTAATCCTGAAATGTAGCAAATCTCATCGATTGACGTTAATTTGATGAACTTTCAACTACATACAAGCAGATACAGTGTTTCGACTGATTTTAATAAGAAGAAGTTTATTATCACCTGTTTTGTCATAAATATTCCGACACTAGAGGTGATAATAAAAAGACACTATCATTTTCTTAATTTGATCCTGGAATGTAGCAAATCTCATCGATTGACGTTAATTTGATGAACTTTCAGCTACTCACAAGCAGATACAGTGTTTCCACTGATTCTGAGAGGAATAAGTTTATTATCACCTATTTTGTCAGAAATTATCCGACATTTGAGGTGATAATAAAGAGACACTATCATTTCCTTAATTTGATCCTTGAATGTAGCAAATCTCATCAATTGACGTTAATTCGATGAACTTTCAACTACTTACAAGCAGATACAGTGATTCCACTGATTCTTAGAGGAATAAGTTTATCATCACCTAATTTGTCAGTAATATGGTGACATTTGTGGTGATAATAAAAATACACTATCATTTTCTTAATTTAATCCTGGAATGTAGGAAATCTCATCGACTGACGTTCATTTGATGAACTTTCAACTACTTACAAGCAGATACAGTGCTTCGACTGATTCGGATAGGAAGAAGTTTATTATCACCTATTTTGTCAGAAATATGCCGACAATTGTGGTGATAATAAAAATACACTATCATTACCTTAATTTGATAATGTAATGTAGCAAATCTCATCGATTGACGTTAATTTGATGAACTTTCAACTACTTACAAGCAGATACAGTGTTTCGACTGATTCGGTAGGAAGTAGTTTTATTATCACCTAATTTGTCAGTAATATGCTGACATTTTAAAGTGATAATGAAAACACTCTATACTTATCTTAATTTCATTCTGGAATATAGCAAATCCCATCGATTGATGTTAATTTGATGAACTTTCAACTACTTACAAGCAGATACAGTGTTTCGACTGATTCGTATCATAAGATGTTTATTATCACCTATTTTGTCAGAAATATGCTCACAATTGATGTGATAATAAAAATGCACAATCATTTTCTTATTTTGATCCTTGAATGTAGCAAATCTCATCGATTGACGTCAATTTGATGAACTTTCAACTACTTACAAGCAGATACAGTGTTTTTACTGATTCTGAGAGGAAGAAGTTTATTATCACCTAATTTGTCAGTAATATGGTAACATTTGTGGTGATAATAAAAATACACTATCATTTTCTTAATTTAATCCTGGAATGTAGGAAATCTCATCGATAGACGTTCATTTGATGAACTTTCAACTACTTACAAGCAGATACAGTGTTTCGACTGATTCGTATCATAAGATGTTTATTATCACCTATTTTGTCAGAAATATGCTCACAATTGATGTGATAATAAAAATGCACAATCATTTTCTTATTTTGATCCTTGAATGTAGCAAATCTCATCGATTGACGTCAATTTGATGAACTTTCAACTACTTACGAGCATATATAGTGTTTCGACTGATTCTTATAGGAAGAAGATCATTATCACATATTTTGTCAGTAATATGCTGACATTTGAGATGATATTAAAAATACAGAATCATTTTCCTAATTTGATCATGGAAAATAGCAAATCTCATCGATTGACGTTAATTTGATGAACTTTCAACTACTTCCATGCAGATACAGTGTTTCGATGGATTCTGATAGGAAGAAGTTTATTATCACCTGTTTTTTCAGAAATATGCCGACATTTGAGGTGATGATAAAAAGACACTATCATTTTCTTAATTTGATCCTGGAATGTAGCAAATCTCATCTATTGACGTTAATTTGATAAATTTTCAACTACTTACAAGCAGATACTGTGTTTCGACATCTTTCAGCAAAGAACAATATATTGGCACCTATTTTGTCAGTAATATGCTGACAATTGAGGTGCTATCAAAAATACACTATTATTTTCTCAATTTGATCTAGGAATGTAGCTAATCTCATCGCTTGACCTCTTTTTTATAAAATTCAGCTACGTAGAAGCAGATATAGTGTTTCGACAGATTTGGATAAGAAGAAGTTTATTATCACATATTTTGTCAGTAATATGCTGACATTTGAGGTGATAATAATAATACACTATCATTTTCTTAATTTGATCCTGGAATGTAGCAAATCTCATCGATTGACGATAATTTGATGAACTTTTAACTACTTACAAGCAGATACAGTGTTTCGACTGATTCTGATAAGAAGAAGTTTATTATCACCTGTTTTGTCAGAAATATGCCGACATTTGAAGTGATAATAAAAATGAACAATCATTTTCATTATTTGATCCTGGAATGTAGCAAATCTCATCGATTGACTTTAATTTGATGAACTTTCAACTACATACAAGCAGATACAGTGTTTCGACTGATTCGGATAGGAGGAAGTTTATTATCACCTGTTTTGTCAGAAATATGCCGACACTAGAGGTGATAATAAAAAAACGGAATCATTTTCTTAATTTGATCTTGGAATGTAGCAAATCCCATCGATTGACGTTAATTTGATGAACTTTCAACTACATACAAGCAGATACAGTGTTTCGACTGATTCGGATCATAAGATGCTTATTATCACCTATTTTGTCAGAAATATGCCGACATTTGAGGTGATGATAAAAAGACGCTATCATTTTCTTAATTTGATCCTGGAATGTAGCAAATCTCATCTATTGACGTTAATTTGATAAATTTTCAACTACTTACAAGCAGATACTGTGTTTCGACATCTTTCAGCAAAGAACAATATATTGGCACCTATTTTGTTAGTAATATGCTGACAATTGAGGTGCTATCAAAAATACACTATTATTTTCTCAATTTGATCTAGGAATGTAGCTAATCTCATCGCTTGACCTCTTTTTTATAAAATTCAGCTACGTAGAAGCAGATATAGTGTTTCGACAGATTTGGATAAGAAGAAGTTTATTATCACCTATTTTGTCAGTAATATGCTGACATTTCAGGTGATAATGAAAATACACTATCATTTTCTTAATTTGATCCTGGAATGTAGCAAATCTCATCGATTGACGATAATTTGATGAACTTTTAACTACTTACAAGCAGATACAGTGTTTCGACTGATTCTGATAAGAAGAAGTTTATTATCACCTGTTTTGTCAGAAATATGCCGACATTTGAAGTGATAATAAAAAGACACTATCATTTCCTTAATTTGATCCTTGAATGTAACAAATCTCTTCGATTGACGTTAATTTGATGAACTTTCAGCTACTTACAAGCAGATACAGTGTTTCCACTGATTCTGAGAGGAATAAGTTTATTATCACCTGTTTTGTCATAAATATTCCGACACTAGAGGTGATAATAAAAATACAGAATCATTTTCTTAATTTGATCCTGGAATGTAGCAAATCTCATCGATTGACGTTAATTTGATGAACTTTCAACTACTTACGAGGAGATACAGTGTTTCGACTTATTCTTATAGGAAGAATTTTATTATCACCTGTTTTGTCAGAGATATGCCGACATTTTAGGTGATAATAAAAATGCACAATTATTTTCTTAATTTGATCCTGGAATGTAGGAAATTTCATCGATTGACGTTAATTTGATGAACTTTCAACTACTTACGAGCAGATACAGTGTATCGACTGATTCTGATAAGAAGAAGTTTATTATCACCTATTTTCTCAGTAATATGCTGACATTTGAGGTGATATTATAAAAACCAGTGTCATTTTCCTCATTTGATCATGGAATATAGCAAATCTCATCGATAGACGTTAATTTGATGAACTTTCAACTACTTACGAGGAGATACAGTGCTTCGACTAATTCTGATACGAAGAAGTTTATTATCACCTGCTTTGTCAGAAGTATGGCGATATTTGAGGTGATAATAAAAGGACACAATGATTTCCTGAATTTGATCCTGGAATGTAGCAAATCTCTTCGATTGACGTTAATTTGATGAACTTTCAACTACTTCCATACAGATACAGTGTTTCAACTTATTCGGGTTAGAAGATGTTTATTATCACATACTTTGTCAGAAATATGCCGACATATTTGGTGATAATAAAAAGACACTATCATTATCTTAATTTGATCCTGCAATGTAGCAAATCTCATCGATTGACGTTAAATTGATGAACTTTCAACTACTTACAAGCAGATACAGTGTTTCGACTGATTCGGATAAAAAGAAGTTTATTATCACCTCCTTTGTCAATAATATGCTGACATTTCAGGTGATATTAAGAATACAGAATCATTTTGCTAATTTGATCATGGAATATAGCAAATCTCATCGATAATGTTAATTTGATGAACTTTCAACTACTTCCATGCAGATACAGTGTTTAGACAGAATTAGATAAGAAGAAGTGTATTATCACCTAATTTGTCAGTAATATGCTGACATTTAAGGTGATAATAAATAGACACTATCATTTTCTTAATTTGATCCTGGAATGTAGCAAATCTCATCGATCGACGTTAATTTGATGAACATTCAACTACTTGCAAGCAGATACAGTGTTTCGACTGATTCTGATAAGAAGAAGTTTATTATCACCTGTTTTGTCAGAAATATGCCGACATTTGAGGTGATAATAAAAATGAACAATCATTTTCATAAGTTGATCCTGGAATGTAGCATATCTCATCGATTGCTTTTTATTTGATGAAATTCCAACTACTTACAAGCAGATACAGTGTTTCGACTGATTTTGATAGGAAGAAGTTTATTATCACCTGTTTTGTCATAAATATGTCGACATTTGAGGTGATAATAAAAATACACTATCATTTTCTTAATTTGATCCTAGAATGTAGAAAATCTCATCGATTGTCGTTAATTCAATTAACATTCAACCACTTACGAGCAGAAACAGTGTTTCGACTGATTCTGATAGGAAGTAGTTTATTATCACCTGTTTTGTCAGAAATATTACGACACTACAGGTGGTAATAAAAATAAACAATCATTCTCTTAATTTGATCCAGGAATGTAGCAAGTCTCATCGATTGACGTTAATTTGATGAACTTTCAATTACTTACGAGGAAATACAGTTTTTCGACTGATTCTTATAGGAAGAAGTTTATTATCACCTGTTTTGTCATAAATATGCCGACATTTGAGGTGATAATAAAAATACACTATCTTTTTCTTAATTTAATCCTGGAATGTAGCAAATCTCATCGATTGACGTTAATTTTATGAACTTTCAACTCCTTACGATGAGATACAGTGTTTCGACTGATTCTGATAGGAAGTAGTTTATTATCACCTGTTTTGTCAGAAATATATCGACACTAGAGGTGATAATAAAAATGAACAATCATTTTCATAATTTGATCCTGGAATGTAGCAAATCACATCGATTGTCGCTAATTTGATTAACATTCAACTACTTACGAGCAGATACAGTGTTTCGACTGATTCTGATAGGAAGACGTTTATTATCACCTGTTTTGTCAGAAATATGGCGAAATTTGAGGTGATAATAAAAATGAACAATCATTTTCTTAATTTGATCCTGGAATGTAGCAAATCTCATCGATTGTCGTTAATTTGATGAACATTCAACTACTTGCAAGCAGATACAGTGTTTCGACTGATTCTGATAAGAAGAAGTTTATTATCACCTGTTTTGTCAGAAATATACCGACACTAAATGTGATAATGAAAATACACAATCATTTTCTTAATTTGATCCTGGAATGTAGCAAATCTCATCGATTGACGTTAATTTGATGAACTTTCAGCTACTTACGATGAGATACAGTGTTTCGACTGATTCTGATAAGAAGAAGTTTATTATCACCTGTTTTCTCAGAAATATGGCGAAATTTGAGGTGATAATAAAAATGAACAATCATTTTCTTAATTTGATCCTGGAATGTAGCATATCTCATCGATTGACGTTAATTTGATGAACTTTCAACTACTTACGAGGATATACAGTGCTTCGACTGATTCTGATAGGAAGAAGTTTATTATCACCTGTTTTGTCAGAAATATACCGACACTAGAGGTGATAATAAAAATACACAACCATTTTCTTAATTTGATCCTGGAATGTAGCAAATCTCATCGATTGTCGTTAATTTGATTAACATTCAACTACTTACGAGCAGATAAAGTGTTTCGACTGATTTTAATAAGAAGAAGTTTATTATCACCTGTTTTGTCAGAAATATGCCGACATTTGAGGTGATAATAAAAATGAACCATCATTTTCATTATTTGATCCTGGAATGTAGCAAATCTCATCGATTGACGTTAATTTGATGAACTTTCAACTACTTACGCTGCGATACGGTGTTTCGACTGATTCTGATAGGAAGAAGTTTATTATCACCTGTTTTGTCAGAAATATACCGACACTAGAGGTGATAATAAAAATACACAATCATTTTCTTAATTTGATCCTGGAATAAAGCAAATCACATCATTGTCGCTAATTTGATTAACATTCAACTACTTACGAGCAGATACAGTGTTTCGACTGATTCTGATAGGAAAAAGTTTATTATCACCTGTTTTGTCAGAAATATACCGACACTAGAGGTGATAATAAAAATGAACAATCATTTCCTTAATTTGATCCTGGAATGTAGCATATCTCATCGATTGACGTTAATTTGATGAACTTTCAACTACTTACGAGGAGATACAGTGCTTCGACTGATTCTGATAGGAAGAAGTTTATTATCACCTGTTTTGTCAGAAATATACCGACACTAGAGGTGATAATGAAAATACACAATTATTTTCTTCATTTGATCCTGGAATGTAGCAAATCTCATCTATTGTCGTTAATTTGATGAACTTTCAGCTACTTACGATGAGATACAGTGTTTCGACTGATTCTGATAAGAAGTTTATTATCTCCTGTTTTGTCTGAAATATGGCGAAATTTGAGGTGATAATAAAAATGAACAATCATTTTCTTAATTTGATCCTGGAATGTAGCATATCTCATCGATTGACGATAATTTGATGAATTTTCAACTACTTACGAGGAGATACAGTGTTTCGACTGATTCTGACAAGAAGAAGTTTATTATCACCTGTTTTGTCAGAAATATGCCGACATTTGAAGTGATAATAAAAATGAACAATCATTTTCATTATTTGATCCTGGAATGTAGCAAATCTCTTCGATTGACGTTAATTTGATGAACTTTCAACTACTTACGAGGAGATACAGTGCTTCGACTGATTCTGATATGAAGAAGTTTATTATCACCTGTTTTGTCAGAAATATGCCGACATTTGAGGTGATAATAAAAATGAACAATCATTTTCATTATTTGATCCTGGAATGTAGCAAATCTCATCGATTGACTTTAATTTGATGAACTTCCAACTACTTACGAGCAGGTACAGTGTTTCAACTGATTCTGATAGGAAGAAGTTTATTATCACCTGTTTTGTCAGAAATATACCGACACTAGAGGTGATAATGAAAATACACAATCATTTTCTTAATTTGATCCTGGAATGTAGCAAATCTCATCGATTGACGTTAATTTGATGAACTTTCAGCTACTTACGATGAGATACAGTGTTTCGACTGATTCTGATAAGAAGAAGCTTATTATCACCTATTTTGTCAGAAATATGGCGAAATTTGAGGTGATAATAAAAATGAACAATCATTTTCTTAATTTGATCCTGGAATGTAGCATATCTCATCGATTGACGTTAATTTGATGAACTTTCAACTACTTACGAGGATATACAGTGCTTCGACTGATTCTGATAGGAAGAAGTTTATTATCACCTGTTTTGTCAGAAATATACCGACACTAGAGGTGATAATGAAAATACACAACCATTTTCTTAATTTGATCCTGGAATGTAGCAAATCTCATCGATTGTCGTTAATTTGATGAACTTTCAACTCCCTACGATGAGATACAGTGTTTCGACTGATTCTGATAGGAAGAAGTTTATTATCACCTGTTTTGTCAGAAATATACCGACACTAGAGGTGATAATGAAAATACACAACCATTTTCTTAATTTGATCCTGGAATGTAGCAAATCTCTTCGATTGACGTTAATTTGATTAACTTTCAACTACTTACGAGGAGATACAGTGCTTCGACTGATTCTGATAGGAAGAAGTTTATTATCACCTTTTTTGTCAGAAATATGCCGACATTTGAGGTGATAATAAAAATGAACAATCATTTTCATTATTTGATCCTGTAATGTAGCATATCTCATCGATTGACGTTAATTTGATGAACTTTCAACTACTTACGAGGATATACAGTGCTTCGACTGATTCTGATAGGAAGAAGTTTATTATCACCTGTTTTGTCAGAAATATACCGACACTAGAGGTGATAATAAAAATACACAACCATTTTCTTAATTTGATCCTGGAATGTAGCAAATCTCATCGATTGTCGTTAATTTGATTAACATTCAACTACTTACGAGCAGATAAAGTGTTTCGACTGATTTTAATAAGAAGAACTTTATTATCACCTGTTTTGTCAGAAATATGCCGACATTTGAGGTGATAATAAAAATGAACAATCATTTTCATTATTTGATCCTGGAATGTAGCAAATCTCATCGATTGACGTTAATTTGATGAACTTTCAACTACTTACGAGCAGATACAGTGTTTCGACTGATTCTGATAGGAAGAAGTTTATTATCACCTGTTTTGTCAGAAATATACCGACATTTGAGGTGATAATAAAAATGAACAATCATTTTCTTAATTTGATCCTGGAATGTAGCATATCTCATCGATTGACGTTAATTTGATGAACTTTCAACTACTTACGAGGAGATACAGTGCTTCGACTGATTCTGATAGGAAGAAGTTTATTATCACCTGTTTTGTCAGAAATATACCGACACGAGAGGTGATAATAAAAATACACAACCATTTTCTTAATTTGATCCTGGAATGTAGCATATCTCACCGATTGACGATAATTTGATGAATTTTCAACTACTTACGAGGAGATACAGTGCTTCGACTGATTCTGATAGGAAGAAGTTTATTATCACCTGTTTTGTCAGAAATATACCGACACTAGAGGTGATAATGAAAATACACAACCATTTTCTTAATTTGATCCTGGAATGTAGCAAATCTCATCGATTGTCGTTAATTTGATGAACTTTCAACTCCTTACGATGAGATACAGTGTTTCGACTGATTCTGATAGGAAGAAGTTTATTATCACCTGTTTTGTCAGAAATTTACCGACACTAGAGGTGATAATAAAAATACACAGCCATTTTCTTAATTTGATCCTGGAATGTAGCAAATCTCTTCGATTGACGTTAATTTGATGAACTTTCAACTACTTACGAGGAGATACAGTGATTCCACTGATTCTGATAGGAAGAAGTTTATTATCACCTGTTTTGTCAGAAATATACCGACATTTGAGGTGATAATAAAAATGAACAATCATTTTCTTAATTTGATCCTGGAATGTAGCATATCTCATCGATTGACGTTAATTTGATGAACTTTCAACTACTTACGAGGAGATACAGTGCTTCGACTGATTCTGATAGGAAGAAGTTTATTATCACCTGTTTTGTCAGAAATATACCGACACGAGAGGTGATAATAAAAATACACAACCATTTTCTTAATTTGATCCTGGAATGTAGCAAATCTCATCGATTGTCGTTAATTTGATTAACATTCAACTACTTACGAGCAGATAAAGTGTTTCGACTGATTTTAATAAGAAGAAGTTTATTATCACCTGTTTTGTCAGAAAAATGCCGACATTTGAGGTGATAATAAAAATTAACAATCATTTTCATAAGTTGATCCTGGAATGTAGCATATCTCATCGATTGACGTTAATTTGATGAACTTTCAACTACTTACGAGGATATACAGTGCTTCGACTGATTCTGATAGGAAGAAGTTTATTATCACCTGTTTTGTCAGAAATATACCGACACTAGAGGTGATAATAAAAATACACAACCATTTTCTTAATTTGATCCTAGAATGTAGCAAATCTCATCGATTGTCGTTAATTCAATTAACATTAATCTACTTATGAGCAGATACAGTGTTTCGACGGATTCTGATAGGAAGAAGTTTATTATCACCTGTTTTGTCAGAAATATACCGACACTAGAGGTGATAATGAAAATACACAACCATTTTCTTAATTTGATCCTGGAATGTAGCAAATCTCATCGATTGACGTTAATTTGATGAACTTTCAGCTACTTACGATGAGATACAGTGTTTCGACTGATTCTGATAAGAAGTTTATTATCTCCTGTTTTGTCTGAAATATGGCGAAATTTGAGGTGATAATAAAAATGAACAATCATTTTCTTAATTTGATCCTGGAATGTAGCAAATATCATCGATTGTCGTTAATTTGATTAACATTCAACTACTTACGAGCAGATAAAGTGTTTCGACTGATTTTAATAAGAAGAAGTTTATTATCACCTGTTTTGTCAGAAATATACCGACATTTGAGGTGATAATAAAAATGAACAATCATTTTCATTATTTGATCCTGGAATGTAGCAAATCTCATCAATAGACGTTAATTTGATGAACTTTCAACTACTTACGAGCAGATAGAGTGTTTTGACTGATTCTGATAGGAAGGTGTTTATTATCACCTACTTTGTCAGAAATATGCCGACATTTGAGGTGATAATAAAAAGACACTATCATTTTCTTAATTTGATCCTGGAATGTAGCAAATCTCATCGATTGTCGTTAATTTTGATTAACATTCAACTACTTACCAGCAGATAAAGTGTTTCGACGGATTCTGATAGGAAGAAGTTTATTACCACCTGTTTTGTCAGAAATATGCCGACAATGAAGGTGATAATAAAAATACACTACCATTTTCTTAATTTGATCCCGGAATGTAGCATATCTCTACGATTGACGTTAATTTGATGTACTTTCAGCTAACTACAAGCAGATACAGTGTTTCGACTGATTCGGATAATAGGAAGATTATTATCACCTAATTTGTCAGTAATATGCTGACATTTTAGGTGATAATAAAAAACACTATCATTTTCTCAATTTGATCCTGGAATGTAGGAAATCTCATCGATTGCTGTTTATTTGATGAACTTTCAACTACTTACAAGCAGATACAGGGTTTCGACTGATTCGGATAAGACGAAGTTTATTTTCACCTATTTTGTCAGTAATACTCTGACATTTGAGTTGATATTAAGAATACAAAATCATTTTGCTAATTTGATCATGGAATATAGCAAATCTCTTCGATAGACGTTAAATTGATGAACTTTCAACTACCTACGAGCAGATAGAGTGTTTCGACTGATTTTGATTGGAAGATGTTTATTATCGCATACTTTGTCAGAAATATGCCGACATTTGAGGTGATAATAAAAAGACACTATCATTTTCTTAATTTGATCCTGGAATGTAGCAAATCTCATCGATTGTCATTAATTTGATTGACATTCAACTACTTACAAGCAATTAAAGTGTTTCGACGGATTCTGATAGGAAGAAGTTTATTATCACCTGTTTTGTCAGAAATATGCCGACACTAGAGGTGATAATAAAAATACACAATCATTTTCTTAATTTGATCCTGGAATGTAGCAAATCTTATCGATTGACGTTAATTTGATGAACTTTCAACTACTTTCGAGGAGATACAGTGTTTCGACTAATTCTGATAGGAAGAAGTTTATTATCACCTGTTTTGTCAGAAATATACCGACACTAGAGGTGATAATAAAAAGACACTATCATTTTCTTAATTTGATCCTGGAATGTAGCAAATCTTATCGATTGACGTTAATTTGTTGAACTTTCAACTACTTTCGAGGAGATACAGTGCTTCGACTGATTCTAATAGGAAGAAGTTTATTATCACCTGCTTTGTCAGAAATATGCCGACATTTGAGGTGATAATAAAAATGAACAATCATTTTCTTAATTTGATCCTGGAATGTAGCAAATCTTATCGATTGACGTTAATTTGATGATTTTTCAACTACTTTCGAGGAGATACAGTGTTTCGACTGATTCTAATAAGAAGAAGTTTATTATCACCTGCTTTGTCAGAAATATGCCGACATTTGAGGTGATGATAAAAATGAACAATCATTTTCATAATTTGATCCTTTAATGTAGCAAATCTCATCGATTGGCGTTAATTTTATGAAATTTTATGAACTGTCAACTACCTACGAGCAGATACAGTGTTTCGATTGATTCGGATAATAGGAAGTTTATTATCAACTAATTTGTCAGTAATATGCTTACATTTAAGGTGCTAATTAAAAGACACTATCATTTTCTTAATTTGATCTTGAAATGTAGCTAACGTCTTCGATTGACTTTAATTTGAAGAACTTTCAACAACCTACGAGGAGATACAGTGTTTCAACTGATTCGTTTAAGACGAAATTTATTATCTTCTATTTTGTCAGTAATATGCTGACATTTTCGGTGACATTAAAAATAAACTATCATTTTCTTAATTTGATCCTGGAATGTAGCAAATCTCATTGATTGACGTTAATTTGATGAACTTTCAACTACTTACGAGCAATTAAAGTGTTTCGACGGATTATGATAGGAAGAAGTTTATTATCACCTGTTTTGTCAGAAATATGCCGATACTAGAGGTGATAGTAAAAATACACAATCATTTTCTTAATTTGATCCTGGAATGTAGCAAATATTATCGATTGACGTTAATTTGATGAACTTTCAACTACTTTCGAGGAGATACAGTGTTTCGACTGATTCTAATAAGAAGAAGTTTATTATCACCTGTTTTGTCAGAAATATACCGACACTAGAGGTGATAATAAAAATACACAATCATTTTCTTAATTTGATCCTGGAATGTAGCATAGCTCATCGATTGTCGTTAATTTGATTAACATTAATCTATTTACGAGCAGATACAGTGTTTCGACGGATTCTGATAGGAAGAAGTTTATTATCACCTGTTTGTCAGAAATATACCGACACTAGAGGTGATAATGAAAATACACAACCATTTTCTTAATTTGATCCTAGAATGTAGCAAATCTCTTCGATTGACGTTAATTTGATGAACATTCAACTATTTACGATCAGATACAGTGTTTCGACTGATCCTGATAAGAAGAAGTTTATTATCACCTGTTTTCTCAGAAATATACCGACACTAGAGGTGATAATAAAAATGAACAATCATTTTCTTAATTTGATCCTGGAATGTAGCATATCTCATCGATTGACGTTAATTTGATGAACTTTCAACTACTTACGAGGAGATACAGTGCTTCGACTGATTCTGATAGGAAGAAGTTTATTATCACCTGTTTTGTCAGAAATATCCCGACATTTGAGGTGACAATAAAAGGACACTATCATTTCATTAATTTGATCCTGGAATGTAGCAAATCTCATCGATTGAGGTTAATTTGATGAACTTTCAACTACTTACGATGGGATACAGTGTTTCGACTGATTCTTATAGGATGAAATTTATTATCATCTGTTTTGTCAGAAATATGCCGACATTTGAGGTGATAATAAAAAGACACTACCATTTTCTTAATTTGATCCTGGAATGTAGCATATCTCATCGATTGACGTTAATTTGATGTACTTTCAACTACCTACGAGCAGATACAGTGTTTCGACTGATTCGGATAATAGGAAGATTATTATCACCTAATTTGTCAGTAATATGCTGACATAAATGCCTCAACGGATTTGCACAGAAATATCTCGTCGATCTCTTGGAAGTTCAGGAAAGCTGCAGGGCACTGAGATCAAATAAGAAAAATAGACTGAAGCTACCAATGACCAGAACTAAAACACTTGGCACCAGAGCTTTTACATATGCTGCTCCTGCAGTATGGAACTCTTTACCGGACAAATTAAAAACCACAAAATGCATAAAAGCCTTCAAGATTCTCCTGAAAACACACTATTTTGAAATAGCGTATAATTAATTTTGGACAAGGGTTGAGTATATATGTAGAAATAAACATCCGTCATCGAAAATTGTAAATTTTAACATGCTTTTTATCTTATTTTTTTTTCATACTTATTCTTAATTCAGATTTTTATATTGTAAATAGGACTTAAACTGTAAAGCGCAACAGAGTATCATTTTGTATCGTGGCGCTATATAAATTGTGCATTATTATTATTATTATTATTATTTTAGGTGACATTAAAAACACACAATCATTTTCTTAATTTGATCCTGGAATGTAGCAAATCTCATCGATTGCTGTTTATTTGATGAACTTTCAACTACTTACAAGCAGATACAGTGTTTCGACTGATTCGAAAAAGAAGAAGATTATTGTCACCTACTTTGTCAGTAATATTCTGACATTTGAGGTGATATTAAGAATACAGAATCAATTTGCTAATTTGATCATGGAATATAGAAAATCTCTTCGATAGACGTTAAATTGATGAACTTTCAACTACCTACGAGCAGATAGAGTGTTTCGACTGATTCTGATTGGAAGATGTTTATTATCGCATACTTTGTCAGAAATATGCCGACATTTGAGGTGATAATAAAAATACACAATCATTTTCTTAATTTGATCCTGGAATGTAGCAAATCTCATCCATTGTCGTTAATTTGATGAACATTCAACTATCTACGAGCACATACAGTGTTTCGACTGATCCTGATAAGAAGAAGTTTATTATCAGCTGTTTTGTCAGAAATATGCCGACACTAGAGGTGATAATAAAAATACACAATCATTTTCTTAATTTGATCCTGGAATGTAGCAAATGTCATCGACTGACGTTAATTTTAATGAACTTTCAACTACCTACGAGCAGATACAGTGTTTCGACTAATTCTGATAGGAAGAAGTTTATTATCACCTGTTTTGTCAGAAATATACCGACACTAGAGGTGATAATAAAAATACACAATCATTTTCTTAATTTGATCCTGGAATGTAGCAAATCTCATCGATTGTCCCTAATTTGATGAACTTTCAACTCCTTACGATGAGATACAGTGTTTCAACTGATTCTGATATCAAGAAGTTTATTATCACCTGTTTTGTCAGAAATATGCCGACACTAGATGTGATAATAAAAATACACAATCATTTTCTTAATTTGATCCTGGAATGTAGCATAGCTCATCGATTGTCGTTAATTTGATGAACATTCAACTATTTACGATCAGATACAGTGTTTCGACTGATCCTTATAAGAAAAAGTTTATTATCACCTGTTTTGTCAGAAATATGCCGACACTAGATGTGATATAAAAAATACACAACCATTTTCTTAATTTGATCCTGGAATGTAGCAAATCTCATCGATTGTCGTTAATTTGATTAACATTCAACTACTTACGAGCAGATAAAGTGTTTCGACTGATTCTAAAAAGAAAAAGTTTATTATCACCTGTTTTGTCAGAAATATGCCGACATTTGAGGTGATAATAAAAATACACAATCATTCTCTTAATTTGATCCTGGAATGTAGCAAATCTCATCGATTGCTCTTTATTTGATGAACTTTCAACTACTTACAAGCAGATACAGTGTTTCGACTGATTCGTAAAAGAAGAAGATTATTGTCACCTACTTTGTCAGTAATATTCTGACATTTGAGGTGATATTAAGAATACAGAATCAATTTGCTAATTTGATCATGGAATATAGAAAATCTCTTCGATAGACGTTAAATTTATGAACTTTCAACTACCTACGAGTAGATAGAGTGTTTCGACTGATTCTGATTGGAAGATGTTTATTATCGCATACTTTGTCAGAAATATGCCGACACTAGAGGTGATAATAAAAATACACAATCATTTTCTTAATTTGATCCTGGAATGTAGCAAATGTCATCGATTGTCGTTAATTTGATTAACATTAATCTATTTACGAGCAGATACAGTGTTTCGACTGATCCTGATAAGAAGAAGTTTATTATCACCTGTTTTGTCAGAAATATGCCGACACTAGATGTGATAATAAAAATACACAATCATTTTCTTAATTCGATCCTGGAATGTAGCATAGCTCATCGATTGTCGTTAATTTGATGAACATTCAACTATTTACGATCAGATACAGTGTTTCGACTGATCCTGATAAGAAGAAGTTTATTATCACCTGTTTTGTCAGAAATATGCCGACACTAGATGTGATAATAAAAATACACAATCATTTTCTTAATTCGATCCTGGAATGTAGCAAATCTCATCGATTGTCGTTAATTTGATTAACATTCAACTACTTACGAGCAGATAAAGTGTTTCGACTGATTCTAAAAAGAAAAAGTTTATTATCACCTGTTTTGTCAGAAATATGCCGACATTTGAGGTGATAATAATAATGAACAATAATTTTCATAATTTGATCCTTTAATGTAGCAAATCTCATCGATTGACGTTAATTTTATGAAATTTTATGAACTGTCAACTACCTACGAGCAGATACAGTGTTTCGACTAATTCTGATAGGAAGAAGTTTATTATCACCTGTTTTGTCAGAAATATACCGACACTAGAGGTGATAATAAAAATACACAATCATTTTCTTAATTTGATCCTGGAATGTAGCAAATCTCATCGATTGTCGTTAATTTGATTAACATTAATCTATTTACAAGCAGATACAGTGTTTCGACGGATTCTGATAGGAAGAAGTTTATTATCACCTGTTTTGTCAGAAATATGCCGACACTAGAGGTGATGATGAAAATACACAATCATTTTCTTAATTTGATCCTGGAATGTAGCAAATCTCATCGATTGTCCTTAATTTGATGAACTTTCAACTCCTTACGATGAGATACAGTGTTTCGACTGATTCTGATATCAAGAAGTTTATTATCACCTGTTATGTCAGAAATATACCGACACTAGAGGTGATGATGAAAATACACAATCATTTTCTTAATTTGATCCTGGAATGTAGCAAATCTCATCGATTGTCGTTAATTTGATGAACTTTCAACTCCTTACGATGAGATACAGTGTTTCGACTGATTCTGATATCAAGAAGTTTATTATCACCTGTTTTGTCAGAAATATGCCGACACTAGAGGTGATAATAAAAATACACAATCATTTTCTTAATTTGATCCTGGAATGTAGCAAATCTCTTCGATTGACGTTAATTTGATGAACTTTCAACTTTTTACGAGCAGATACAGTGTTTCGACTAATTCTGGTAATAGGAAGATTATTATCACCTAATTTGTCAGTAATATGCTGACATTTTAGGTGATAATAAAAAAACTATCATTTTCTCAATTTGATCCTGGAATGTAGCAAATCTCATCGATTGCTGTTTATTTGATGAACTTTCAACTACTTACAAGCAGATACAGGGTTTCGACTGATTCGGATAAGACGAAGTTTATTTTCACCTATTTTGTCAGTAATACTCTGACATTTGAGGTGATATTAAGAATACAGAATCATTTTGCTAATTTGATCATGGAATATAGCAAATCTCTTCGATAGACGTTAAATTGATGAACTTTCAACTACCTACGAGCAGATAGAGTGTTTCGACTGATTCTGATTGGAAGATGTTTATTATCGCATACTTTGTCAGAAATATGCCGACATTTGAGGTGATAATAAAAAGACACTACCATTTTCTTAATTTGATCCCGGAATGAAGCAAATCTCTTCGATAGACGTTAAATTGATGAACTTTCAACTACCTACGAGCAGATAGAGTGTTTCGACTGATTCTGATTGGGAGATGTTTATTATCGCATACTTTGTCAGAAATATGCCAACATTTGAGGTGATAGTAAAAATACACAATCATTTTCTTAATGTGATCCTGGAATGTAGCAAATCTTATCGATTGACGTTAATTTGATGAACTTTCAACTACTTTCGAGGAGATACAGTGTTTCGACTGATTCTAATAAGAAGAAGTTTATTATCACCTGCTTTGTCAGAAATATGCCGACATTTGAGGTGATAATAAAAATGAACAATCATTTTCATAATTTGATCCTTTAATGTAGCAAATCTCATCGATTGTCATTAATTTGATTGACATTCAACTACTTACGAGGAATTAAAGTGTTTCGACGGATTCTGATAGGAAGAAGTTTATTATCACCTGTTTTGTCAGAAATATGCCGACACTAGAGGTGATAGTAAAAATACACAATCATTTTCTTAATTTGATCCCGGAATGTAGCAAATCTTATCGATTGACGTTAATTTGATGAACTTTCAACTACTTTCGAGGAGATACAGAGTTTCGACTGATTCGGATAATAAGAAGTTTATTATTACCTAATTTGTCAGAAATAGCCGACATTTGAAGTGATAATGAAAATGAACAATCATTTTCATAATTTGATCCTTTAATGTAGCAAATCTCATCGATTGTCATTAATTTGATTGACATTCAACTACTTACGAGCAATTAAAGTGTTTCGACGGATTCTGATAGGAAGAAGTTTAGTATCGCCTGTTTTATCAGAAATATACCGACACTTGAGGTGATAGTAAAAATACACAATCATTTTCTTAATTTGATCCCGGAATGTAGCAAATCTCATCGATTGTCGTTAATTTGATTAACATTAATCTATTTACGAGCAGATACAGTGTTTCGACTGATTCGGATAATAAGAAGTTTATTATTACCTAATTTGTCAGAAATATGCTGACACTAGAGGTGATAATGAAAATAAACAATCATTCTCATAATTTGATCCTGGAGTGTAGCAAATCTCATCGATTGACTTGAATTTGATGATCTTTCAACTACTTACCAGCAGATACAGTGTTTCGACTGATTCTGATAGGAAGAAGTTTAGTATCGCCTGTTTTATCAGAAATATACCGACACTTGAGGTGATAATAAAAATACACAATCATTTTCTTAATTTGATCCCGGAATGTAGCAAATCTCATCGATTGTCGTTAATTTGATTAACATTAATCTATTTACGAGCAGATACAGTGTTTCGACTGATTCGGATAATAAGAAGTTTATTATTACCTAATTTGTAAGAAATATGCTGACACTAGAGGTGATAATGAAAATAAACAATCATTCTCATAATTTGATCCTGGAGTGTAGCAAATCTCATCGATTGACTTGAATTTGATGATCTTTCAACTACTTACCAGCAGATACAGTGTTTCGACTGATTCTGATAGGAAGAAGTTTAGTATTGCCTGTTTTATCAGAAATATACCGACACTTGAGGTGATAATAAAAATACACAATCATTTTCTTAATTTGATCCCGGAATGTAGCAAATCTCTTCGATTGTCGTTAATTTGATTAACATTAATCTATTTACGAGCAGATACAGTGTTTCGACTGATTCGGATAATAAGAAGTTTATTATTAACTAATTTGTAAGAAATATGCTGACACTAGAGGTGATAATGAAAATAAACAATCATTCTCATAATTTGATCCTGGAGTGTAGCAAATCTCATCGATTGACTTGAATTTGATGATCTTTCAATTACTTACCAGCAGATACAGTGTTTCGACTGATTCTGATAGGAAGAAGTTTAGTATCGCCTGTTTTATCAGAAATATACCGACACTTGAGGTGATAATGAAAATACACAATCATTTTCTTAAGTTGATCCTGGAATGTAGCAAATCTCATCGATTGTCGTTAATTTGATGAACTTTCAACTCCTTACGATGAGATACAGTGTTTCGACTAATTCTGATAGGAAGAAGTTTATTATCACCTGTTTTGTCAGAAATATGCCGACACTAGAGGTGATAATAAAAATACACAATCATTTTCTTAATTTGATCCTGGAATGTAGCAAATCTCATCGGTTGTCGTTAATTTGATTAACATTAATCTATTTACGAGCAGATACAGTGTTTCGACGGATTCTGATAGGAAGAAGTTTATTATCACCTGTTTTGTCAGAAATATGCCGACACTAGAGGTGATGATGAAAATACACAATCATTTTCTTAATTTGATCCTGGAATGTAGCAAATCTCATCGATTGTCGTTAATTTGATGAACTTTCAACTCCTTACGATGAGATACAGTGTTTCGACTGATTCTGATATCAAGAAGTTTATTATCACCTGTTTTGTCAGAAATATGCCGACACTAGAGGTGATAATAAAAATACACAATCATTTTCTTAATTTGATCCTGGAATGTAGCAAATCTCATCGATTGTCGTTAATTTGATTAACATTCAACTACTTACGAGCAGATAAAGTGTTTCGACTGATTTTAATAAGAAGAAGTTTATTATCACCTGTTTTGTCAGAAAAATGCCGACATTTGAGGTGATAATAAAAATTAACAATCATTTTCATAAGTTGATCCTGGAATGTAGCATATCTCATCGATTGACGTTAATTTGATGAACTTTCAACTACTTACGAGGATATACAGTGCTTCGACTGATTCTGATAGGAAGAAGTTTATTATCACCTGTTTTGTCAGAAATATACCGACACTAGAGGTGATAATAAAAATACACAACCATTTTCTTAATTTGATCCTAGAATGTAGCAAATCTCATCGATTGTCGTTAATTCAATTAACATTAATCTACTTATGAGCAGATACAGTGTTTCGACGGATTCTGATAGGAAGAAGTTTATTATCACCTGTTTTGTCAGAAATATACCGACACTAGAGGTGATAATGAAAATACACAACCATTTTCTTAATTTGATCCTGGAATGTAGCAAATCTCATCGATTGACGTTAATTTGATGAACTTTCAGCTACTTACGATGAGATACAGTGTTTCGACTGATTCTGATAAGAAGTTTATTATCTCCTGTTTTGTCTGAAATATGGCGAAATTTGAGGTGATAATAAAAATGAACAATCATTTTCTTAATTTGATCCTGGAATGTAGCAAATATCATCGATTGTCGTTAATTTGATTAACATTCAACTACTTACGAGCAGATAAAGTGTTTCGACTGATTTTAATAAGAAGAAGTTTATTATCACCTGTTTTGTCAGAAATATGCCGACATTTGAGGTGATAATAAAAATGAACAATCATTTTCATTATTTGATCCTGGAATGTAGCAAATCTCATCAATAGACGTTAATTTGATGAACTTTCAACTACTTACGAGCAGATAGAGTGTTTTGACTGATTCTGATAGGAAGGTGTTTATTATCACCTACTTTGTCAGAAATATGCCGACATTTGAGGTGATAATAAAAAGACACTATCATTTTCTTAATTTGATCCTGGAATGTAGCAAATCTCATCGATTGTCGTTAATTTTGATTAACATTCAACTACTTACCAGCAGATAAAGTGTTTCGACGGATTCTGATAGGAAGAAGTTTATTACCACCTGTTTTGTCAGAAATATGCCGACAATGAAGGTGATAATAAAAATACACTACCATTTTCTTAATTTGATCCCGGAATGTAGCATATCTCTACGATTGACGTTAATTTGATGTACTTTCAGCTAACTACAAGCAGATACAGTGTTTCGACTGATTCGGATAATAGGAAGATTATTATCACCTAATTTGTCAGTAATATGCTGACATTTTAGGTGATAATAAAAAACACTATCATTTTCTCAATTTGATCCTGGAATGTAGGAAATCTCATCGATTGCTGTTTATTTGATGAACTTTCAACTACTTACAAGCAGATACAGGGTTTCGACTGATTCGGATAAGACGAAGTTTATTTTCACCTATTTTGTCAGTAATACTCTGACATTTGAGTTGATATTAAGAATACAAAATCATTTTGCTAATTTGATCATGGAATATAGCAAATCTCTTCGATAGACGTTAAATTGATGAACTTTCAACTACCTACGAGCAGATAGAGTGTTTCGACTGATTTTGATTGGAAGATGTTTATTATCGCATACTTTGTCAGAAATATGCCGACATTTGAGGTGATAATAAAAAGACACTATCATTTTCTTAATTTGATCCTGGAATGTAGCAAATCTCATCGATTGTCATTAATTTGATTGACATTCAACTACTTACAAGCAATTAAAGTGTTTCGACGGATTCTGATAGGAAGAAGTTTATTATCACCTGTTTTGTCAGAAATATGCCGACACTAGAGGTGATAATAAAAATACACAATCATTTTCTTAATTTGATCCTGGAATGTAGCAAATCTTATCGATTGACGTTAATTTGATGAACTTTCAACTACTTTCGAGGAGATACAGTGTTTCGACTAATTCTGATAGGAAGAAGTTTATTATCACCTGTTTTGTCAGAAATATACCGACACTAGAGGTGATAATAAAAAGACACTATCATTTTCTTAATTTGATCCTGGAATGTAGCAAATCTTATCGATTGACGTTAATTTGTTGAACTTTCAACTACTTTCGAGGAGATACAGTGCTTCGACTGATTCTAATAGGAAGAAGTTTATTATCACCTGCTTTGTCAGAAATATGCCGACATTTGAGGTGATAATAAAAATGAACAATCATTTTCTTAATTTGATCCTGGAATGTAGCAAATCTTATCGATTGACGTTAATTTGATGATTTTTCAACTACTTTCGAGGAGATACAGTGTTTCGACTGATTCTAATAAGAAGAAGTTTATTATCACCTGCTTTGTCAGAAATATGCCGACATTTGAGGTGATGATAAAAATGAACAATCATTTTCATAATTTGATCCTTTAATGTAGCAAATCTCATCGATTGGCGTTAATTTTATGAAATTTTATGAACTGTCAACTACCTACGAGCAGATACAGTGTTTCGATTGATTCGGATAATAGGAAGTTTATTATCAACTAATTTGTCAGTAATATGCTTACATTTAAGGTGCTAATTAAAAGACACTATCATTTTCTTAATTTGATCTTGAAATGTAGCTAACGTCTTCGATTGACTTTAATTTGAAGAACTTTCAACAACCTACGAGGAGATACAGTGTTTCAACTGATTCGTTTAAGACGAAATTTATTATCTTCTATTTTGTCAGTAATATGCTGACATTTTCGGTGACATTAAAAATAAACTATCATTTTCTTAATTTGATCCTGGAATGTAGCAAATCTCATTGATTGACGTTAATTTGATGAACTTTCAACTACTTACGAGCAATTAAAGTGTTTCGACGGATTATGATAGGAAGAAGTTTATTATCACCTGTTTTGTCAGAAATATGCCGATACTAGAGGTGATAGTAAAAATACACAATCATTTTCTTAATTTGATCCTGGAATGTAGCAAATATTATCGATTGACGTTAATTTGATGAACTTTCAACTACTTTCGAGGAGATACAGTGTTTCGACTGATTCTAATAAGAAGAAGTTTATTATCACCTGTTTTGTCAGAAATATACCGACACTAGAGGTGATAATAAAAATACACAATCATTTTCTTAATTTGATCCTGGAATGTAGCATAGCTCATCGATTGTCGTTAATTTGATTAACATTAATCTATTTACGAGCAGATACAGTGTTTCGACGGATTCTGATAGGAAGAAGTTTATTATCACCTGTTTGTCAGAAATATACCGACACTAGAGGTGATAATGAAAATACACAACCATTTTCTTAATTTGATCCTAGAATGTAGCAAATCTCTTCGATTGACGTTAATTTGATGAACATTCAACTATTTACGATCAGATACAGTGTTTCGACTGATCCTGATAAGAAGAAGTTTATTATCACCTGTTTTCTCAGAAATATGCCGACACTAGATGTGATAATAAAAATAACCAATCATTTTCTTAATTTGATCCTGGAATGTAGCAAATCTCATCGATTGTCGTTAATTTGATGAACTTTCAACTACTTACGAGCAGATACAGTGATTTGACTGATTCTGATAAGAAGAAGTTTATTATCACCTGTTTTGTCAGAAATATTCCAACACTAGAGGTGATAATAAATACACACAATCATTTTCCTAACTTGATCCTGGAATGTAGCAAATCTCATCGATTGACATTAATTTGATGAACTTTCAACTACTTACGAGGAGATACAGTGATTCGACTGATTCTGATAGGAAGAAGTTTATTATCACCTGTTTTGTCAGAAATATACCGACACTAGAGGTGATAATAAAAATGAACAATCATTTTCTTAATTTGATCCTGGAATGTAGCATATCTCATCGATTGACGTTAATTTGATGAACTTTCAACTACTTACGAGGAGATACAGTGCTTCGACTGATTCTGATAGGAAGAAGTTTATTATCACCTGTTTTGTCAGAAATATCCCGACATTTGAGGTGACAATAAAAGGACACTATCATTTCATTAATTTGATCCTGGAATGTAGCAAATCTCATCGATTGAGGTTAATTTGATGAACTTTCAACTACTTACGATGGGATACAGTGTTTCGACTGATTCTTATAGGATGAAATTTATTATCATCTGTTTTGTCAGAAATATGCCGACATTTGAGGTGATAATAAAAAGACACTACCATTTTCTTAATTTGATCCTGGAATGTAGCATATCTCATCGATTGACGTTAATTTGATGTACTTTCAACTACCTACGAGCAGATACAGTGTTTCGACTGATTCGGATAATAGGAAGATTATTATCACCTAATTTGTCAGTAATATGCTGACATAAATGCCTCAACGGATTTGCACAGAAATATCTCGTCGATCTCTTGGAAGTTCAGGAAAGCTGCAGGGCACTGAGATCAAATAAGAAAAATAGACTGAAGCTACCAATGACCAGAACTAAAACACTTGGCACCAGAGCTTTTACATATGCTGCTCCTGCAGTATGGAACTCTTTACCGGACAAATTAAAAACCACAAAATGCATAAAAGCCTTCAAGATTCTCCTGAAAACACACTATTTTGAAATAGCGTATAATTAATTTTGGACAAGGGTTGAGTATATATGTAGAAATAAACATCCGTCATCGAAAATTGTAAATTTTAACATGCTTTTTATCTTATTTTTTTTTCATACTTATTCTTAATTCAGATTTTTATATTGTAAATAGGACTTAAACTGTAAAGCGCAACAGAGTATCATTTTGTATCGTGGCGCTATATAAATTGTGCATTATTATTATTATTATTATTATTTTAGGTGACATTAAAAACACACAATCATTTTCTTAATTTGATCCTGGAATGTAGCAAATCTCATCGATTGCTGTTTATTTGATGAACTTTCAACTACTTACAAGCAGATACAGTGTTTCGACTGATTCGAAAAAGAAGAAGATTATTGTCACCTACTTTGTCAGTAATATTCTGACATTTGAGGTGATATTAAGAATACAGAATCAATTTGCTAATTTGATCATGGAATATAGAAAATCTCTTCGATAGACGTTAAATTGATGAACTTTCAACTACCTACGAGCAGATAGAGTGTTTCGACTGATTCTGATTGGAAGATGTTTATTATCGCATACTTTGTCAGAAATATGCCGACATTTGAGGTGATAATAAAAATACACAATCATTTTCTTAATTTGATCCTGGAATGTAGCAAATCTCATCCATTGTCGTTAATTTGATGAACATTCAACTATCTACGAGCACATACAGTGTTTCGACTGATCCTGATAAGAAGAAGTTTATTATCAGCTGTTTTGTCAGAAATATGCCGACACTAGAGGTGATAATAAAAATACACAATCATTTTCTTAATTTGATCCTGGAATGTAGCAAATGTCATCGACTGACGTTAATTTTAATGAACTTTCAACTACCTACGAGCAGATACAGTGTTTCGACTAATTCTGATAGGAAGAAGTTTATTATCACCTGTTTTGTCAGAAATATACCGACACTAGAGGTGATAATAAAAATACACAATCATTTTCTTAATTTGATCCTGGAATGTAGCAAATCTCATCGATTGTCCCTAATTTGATGAACTTTCAACTCCTTACGATGAGATACAGTGTTTCAACTGATTCTGATATCAAGAAGTTTATTATCACCTGTTTTGTCAGAAATATGCCGACACTAGATGTGATAATAAAAATACACAATCATTTTCTTAATTTGATCCTGGAATGTAGCATAGCTCATCGATTGTCGTTAATTTGATGAACATTCAACTATTTACGATCAGATACAGTGTTTCGACTGATCCTTATAAGAAAAAGTTTATTATCACCTGTTTTGTCAGAAATATGCCGACACTAGATGTGATATAAAAAATACACAACCATTTTCTTAATTTGATCCTGGAATGTAGCAAATCTCATCGATTGTCGTTAATTTGATTAACATTCAACTACTTACGAGCAGATAAAGTGTTTCGACTGATTCTAAAAAGAAAAAGTTTATTATCACCTGTTTTGTCAGAAATATGCCGACATTTGAGGTGATAATAAAAATACACAATCATTCTCTTAATTTGATCCTGGAATGTAGCAAATCTCATCGATTGCTCTTTATTTGATGAACTTTCAACTACTTACAAGCAGATACAGTGTTTCGACTGATTCGTAAAAGAAGAAGATTATTGTCACCTACTTTGTCAGTAATATTCTGACATTTGAGGTGATATTAAGAATACAGAATCAATTTGCTAATTTGATCATGGAATATAGAAAATCTCTTCGATAGACGTTAAATTTATGAACTTTCAACTACCTACGAGTAGATAGAGTGTTTCGACTGATTCTGATTGGAAGATGTTTATTATCGCATACTTTGTCAGAAATATGCCGACACTAGAGGTGATAATAAAAATACACAATCATTTTCTTAATTTGATCCTGGAATGTAGCAAATGTCATCGATTGTCGTTAATTTGATTAACATTAATCTATTTACGAGCAGATACAGTGTTTCGACTGATCCTGATAAGAAGAAGTTTATTATCACCTGTTTTGTCAGAAATATGCCGACACTAGATGTGATAATAAAAATACACAATCATTTTCTTAATTCGATCCTGGAATGTAGCATAGCTCATCGATTGTCGTTAATTTGATGAACATTCAACTATTTACGATCAGATACAGTGTTTCGACTGATCCTGATAAGAAGAAGTTTATTATCACCTGTTTTGTCAGAAATATGCCGACACTAGATGTGATAATAAAAATACACAATCATTTTCTTAATTCGATCCTGGAATGTAGCAAATCTCATCGATTGTCGTTAATTTGATTAACATTCAACTACTTACGAGCAGATAAAGTGTTTCGACTGATTCTAAAAAGAAAAAGTTTATTATCACCTGTTTTGTCAGAAATATGCCGACATTTGAGGTGATAATAATAATGAACAATAATTTTCATAATTTGATCCTTTAATGTAGCAAATCTCATCGATTGACGTTAATTTTATGAAATTTTATGAACTGTCAACTACCTACGAGCAGATACAGTGTTTCGACTAATTCTGATAGGAAGAAGTTTATTATCACCTGTTTTGTCAGAAATATACCGACACTAGAGGTGATAATAAAAATACACAATCATTTTCTTAATTTGATACTGGAATGTAGCAAATCTCATCGATTGTCGTTAATTTGATTAACATTAATCTATTTACAAGCAGATACAGTGTTTCGACGGATTCTGATAGGAAGAAGTTTATTATCACCTGTTTTGTCAGAAATATGCCGACACTAGAGGTGATGATGAAAATACACAATCATTTTCTTAATTTGATCCTTGAATGTAGCAAATCTCATCGATTGTCCTTAATTTGATGAACTTTCAACTCCTTACGATGAGATACAGTGTTTCGACTGATTCTGATATCAAGAAGTTTATTATCACCTGTTATGTCAGAAATATACCGACACTAGAGGTGATGATGAAAATACACAATCATTTTCTTAATTTGATCCTGGAATGTAGCAAATCTCATCGATTGTCGTTAATTTGATGAACTTTCAACTCCTTACGATGAGATACAGTGTTTCGACTGATTCTGATATCAAGAAGTTTATTATCACCTGTTTTGTCAGAAATATGCCGACACTAGAGGTGATAATAAAAATACACAATCATTTTCTTAATTTGATCCTGGAATGTAGCAAATCTCTTCGATTGACGTTAATTTGATGAACTTTCAACTTTTTACGAGCAGATACAGTGTTTCGACTAATTCTGGTAATAGGAAGATTATTATCACCTAATTTGTCAGTAATATGCTGACATTTTAGGTGATAATAAAAAAACTATCATTTTCTCAATTTGATCCTGGAATGTAGCAAATCTCATCGATTGCTGTTTATTTGATGAACTTTCAACTACTTACAAGCAGATACAGGGTTTCGACTGATTCGGATAAGACGAAGTTTATTTTCACCTATTTTGTCAGTAATACTCTGACATTTGAGGTGATATTAAGAATACAGAATCATTTTGCTAATTTGATCATGGAATATAGCAAATCTCTTCGATAGACGTTAAATTGATGAACTTTCAACTACCTACGAGCAGATAGAGTGTTTCGACTGATTCTGATTGGAAGATGTTTATTATCGCATACTTTGTCAGAAATATGCCGACATTTGAGGTGATAATAAAAAGACACTACCATTTTCTTAATTTGATCCCGGAATGAAGCAAATCTCTTCGATAGACGTTAAATTGATGAACTTTCAACTACCTACGAGCAGATAGAGTGTTTCGACTGATTCTGATTGGGAGATGTTTATTATCGCATACTTTGTCAGAAATATGCCAACATTTGAGGTGATAGTAAAAATACACAATCATTTTCTTAATGTGATCCTGGAATGTAGCAAATCTTATCGATTGACGTTAATTTGATGAACTTTCAACTACTTTCGAGGAGATACAGTGTTTCGACTGATTCTAATAAGAAGAAGTTTATTATCACCTGCTTTGTCAGAAATATGCCGACATTTGAGGTGATAATAAAAATGAACAATCATTTTCATAATTTGATCCTTTAATGTAGCAAATCTCATCGATTGTCATTAATTTGATTGACATTCAACTACTTACGAGGAATTAAAGTGTTTCGACGGATTCTGATAGGAAGAAGTTTATTATCACCTGTTTTGTCAGAAATATGCCGACACTAGAGGTGATAGTAAAAATACACAATCATTTTCTTAATTTGATCCCGGAATGTAGCAAATCTTATCGATTGACGTTAATTTGATGAACTTTCAACTACTTTCGAGGAGATACAGAGTTTCGACTGATTCGGATAATAAGAAGTTTATTATTACCTAATTTGTCAGAAATAGCCGACATTTGAAGTGATAATGAAAATGAACAATCATTTTCATAATTTGATCCTTTAATGTAGCAAATCTCATCGATTGTCATTAATTTGATTGACATTCAACTACTTACGAGCAATTAAAGTGTTTCGACGGATTCTGATAGGAAGAAGTTTAGTATCGCCTGTTTTATCAGAAATATACCGACACTTGAGGTGATAGTAAAAATACACAATCATTTTCTTAATTTGATCCCGGAATGTAGCAAATCTCATCGATTGTCGTTAATTTGATTAACATTAATCTATTTACGAGCAGATACAGTGTTTCGACTGATTCGGATAATAAGAAGTTTATTATTACCTAATTTGTCAGAAATATGCTGACACTAGAGGTGATAATGAAAATAAACAATCATTCTCATAATTTGATCCTGGAGTGTAGCAAATCTCATCGATTGACTTGAATTTGATGATCTTTCAACTACTTACCAGCAGATACAGTGTTTCGACTGATTCTGATAGGAAGAAGTTTAGTATCGCCTGTTTTATCAGAAATATACCGACACTTGAGGTGATAATAAAAATACACAATCATTTTCTTAATTTGATCCCGGAATGTAGCAAATCTCATCGATTGTCGTTAATTTGATTAACATTAATCTATTTACGAGCAGATACAGTGTTTCGACTGATTCGGATAATAAGAAGTTTATTATTACCTAATTTGTAAGAAATATGCTGACACTAGAGGTGATAATGAAAATAAACAATCATTCTCATAATTTGATCCTGGAGTGTAGCAAATCTCATCGATTGACTTGAATTTGATGATCTTTCAACTACTTACCAGCAGATACAGTGTTTCGACTGATTCTGATAGGAAGAAGTTTAGTATCGCCTGTTTTATCAGAAATATACCGACACTTGAGGTGATAATAAAAATACACAATCATTTTCTTAATTTGATCCCGGAATGTAGCAAATCTCTTCGATTGTCGTTAATTTGATTAACATTAATCTATTTACGAGCAGATACAGTGTTTCGACTGATTCGGATAATAAGAAGTTTATTATTAACTAATTTGTAAGAAATATGCTGACACTAGAGGTGATAATGAAAATAAACAATCATTCTCATAATTTGATCCTGGAGTGTAGCAAATCTCATCGATTGACTTGAATTTGATGATCTTTCAATTACTTACCAGCAGATACAGTGTTTCGACTGATTCTGATAGGAAGAAGTTTAGTATCGCCTGTTTTATCAGAAATATACCGACACTTGAGGTGATAATGAAAATACACAATCATTTTCTTAAGTTGATCCTGGAATGTAGCAAATCTCATCGATTGTCGTTAATTTGATGAACTTTCAACTCCTTACGATGAGATACAGTGTTTCGACTAATTCTGATAGGAAGAAGTTTATTATCACCTGTTTTGTCAGAAATATGCCGACACTAGAGGTGATAATAAAAATACACAATCATTTTCTTAATTTGATCCTGGAATGTAGCAAATCTCATCGGTTGTCGTTAATTTGATTAACATTAATCTATTTACGAGCAGATACAGTGTTTCGACGGATTCTGATAGGAAGAAGTTTATTATCACCTGTTTTGTCAGAAATATGCCGACACTAGAGGTGATGATGAAAATACACAATCATTTTCTTAATTTGATCCTGGAATGTAGCAAATCTCATCGATTGTCGTTAATTTGATGAACTTTCAACTCCTTACGATGAGATACAGTGTTTCGACTGATTCTGATATCAAGAAGTTTATTATCACCTGTTTTGTCAGAAATATGCCGACACTAGAGGTGATAATAAAAATACACAATCATTTTCTTAATTTGATCCTGGAATGTAGCAAATCTCTTCGATTGACGTTAATTTGATGAACTTTCAACTTTTTACGAGCAGATACAGTGTTTCGACTAATTCTGATAATAGGAAGATTATTATCACCTAATTTGCCAGTAATATGCTGACATTTTAGGTGATAATAAAAAACACTATCATTTTCTCAATTTGATCCTGGAATGTAGCAAATCTCATCGATTGCTGTTTATTTGATGAACTTTCAACTACTTACAAGCAGATACAGGGTTTCGACTGATTCGGATAAGACGAAGTTTATTTTCACCTATTTTGTCAGTAATACTCTGACATTTGAGGTGATATTAAGAATACAGAATCATTTTGCTAATTTGATCATGGAATATAGCAAATCTCTTCGATAGACGTTAAATTGATGAACTTTCAACTACCTACGAGCAGATAGAGTGTTTCGACTGATTCTGATTGGGAGATGTTTATTATCGCATACTTTGTCAGAAATATGCCGACATTTGAGGTGATAGTAAAAATACACAATCATTTTCTTAATGTGATCCTGGAATGTAGCAAATCTTATCGATTGACGTTAATTTGATGAACTTTCAACTACTTTCCAGGAGATACAGTGTTTCGACTGATTCTAATCAGAAGAAGTTTATTATCACCTGCTTTGTCAGAAATATGCCGACATTTGAGGTGATAATAAAAATGAACAATCATTTTCATAATTTGATCCTTTAATGTAGCAAATCTCATCGATTGTCATTAATTTGATTGACATTCAACTACTTACGAGGAATTAAAGTGTTTCGACGGATTCTGATAGGAAGAAGTTTATTATCACCTGTTTTGTCAGAAATATGCCGACACTAGAGGTGATAGCAAAAATACACAATCATTTTCTTAATTTGATCCCGGAATGTAGCAAATCTTATCGATTGACGTTAATTTGATGAACTTTCAACTACTTTCGAGGAGATACAGAGTTTCGACTGATTCGGATAATAAGAAGTTTATTATTACCTAATTTGTCAGAAATATGCCGACATTTGAGGTGATAATGAAAATCAACAATCATTTTCATAATTTGATCCTTTAATGTAGCAAATCTCATCGATTGTCATTAATTTGATTGACATTCAACTACTTACGAGCAATTAAAGTGTTTCGACGGATTCTGATAGGAAGAAATTTAGTATCGCCTGTTTTATCAGAAATATACCGACACTTGAGGTGATAGTAAAAATACACAATCATTTTCTTAATTTGATCCCGGAATGTAGCAAATCTCATCGATTGTCGTTAATTTGATTAACATTAATCTATTTACGAGCAGATACAGTGTTTCGACTGATTCGCATAATAAGAAGTTTATTATCACCTAATTTGCCAGTAATATGCTGACATTTTAGGTGATAATAAAAAACACTATCATTTTCTCAATTTGATCCTGGAATGTAGCAAATCTCATCGATTGCTGTTTATTTGATGAACTTTCAACTACTTACAAGCAGATACAGGGTTTCGACTGATTCGGATAAGACGAAGTTTATTTTCACCTATTTTGTCAGTAATACTCTGACATTTGAGGTGATATTAAGAATACAGAATCATTTTGCTAATTTGATCATGGAATATAGCAAATCTCTTCGATAGACGTTAAATTGATGAACTTTCAACTACCTACGAGCAGATAGAGTGTTTCGACTGATTCTGATTGGGAGATGTTTATTATCGCATACTTTGTCAGAAATATGCCGACATTTGAGGTGATAGTAAAAATACACAATCATTTTCTTAATGTGATCCTGGAATGTAGCAAATCTTATCGATTGACGTTAATTTGATGAACTTTCAACTACTTTCCAGGAGATACAGTGTTTCGACTGATTCTAATCAGAAGAAGTTTATTATCACCTGCTTTGTCAGAAATATGCCGACATTTGAGGTGATAATAAAAATGAACAATCATTTTCATAATTTGATCCTTTAATGTAGCAAATCTCATCGATTGTCATTAATTTGATTGACATTCAACTACTTACGAGGAATTAAAGTGTTTCGACGGATTCTGATAGGAAGAAGTTTATTATCACCTGTTTTGTCAGAAATATGCCGACACTAGAGGTGATAGTAAAAATACACAATCATTTTCTTAATTTGATCCCGGAATGTAGCAAATCTTATCGATTGACGTTAATTTGATGAACTTTCAACTACTTTCGAGGAGATACAGAGTTTCGACTGATTCGGATAATAAGAAGTTTATTATTACCTAATTTGTCAGAAATATGCCGACATTTGAGGTGATAATGAAAATCAACAATCATTTTCATAATTTGATCCTTTAATGTAGCAAATCTCATCGATTGTCATTAATTTGATTGACATTCAACTACTTACGAGCAATTAAAGTGTTTCGACGGATTCTGATAGGAAGAAATTTAGTATCGCCTGTTTTATCAGAAATATACCGACACTTGAGGTGATAGTAAAAATACACAATCATTTTCTTAATTTGATCCCGGAATGTAGCAAATCTCATCGATTGTCGTTAATTTGATTAACATTAATCTATTTACGAGCAGATACAGTGTTTCGACTGATTCGCATAATAAGAAGTTTATTATTACCTAATTTGTCAGAAATATGCTGACACTAGAGGTGATAATGAAAATAAACAATCATTCTCATAATTTGATCCTGGAGTGTAGCAAATCTCATCGATTGACTTGAATTTGATGATCTTTCAACTACTTACCAGCAGATACAGTGTTTCGACTGATTCTGATAGGAAGAAGTTTAGTATCGCCTGTTTTATCAGAAATATACCGACACTTGAGGTGATAATAAAAATACACAATCATTTTCTTAATTTGATCCCGGAATGTAGCAAATCTCATCGATTGTCGTTAATTTGATTAACATTAATCTATTTACGAGCAGATACAGTGTTTCGACTGATTCGGATAATAAGAAGTTTATTATTACCTAATTTGTAAGAAATATGCTGACACTAGAGGTGATAATGAAAATAAACAATAATTCTCATAATTTGATCCTGGAGTGTAGCAAATCTCATCGATTGACTTGAATTTGATGATCTTTCAACTACTTACCAGCAGATACAGTGTTTCGACTGATTCTGATAGGAAGAAGTTTAGTATCGCCTGTTTTATCAGAAATATACCGACACTTGAGGTGATAATAAAAATACACAATCATTTTCTTAATTTGATCCCGGAATGTAGCAAATCTCTTCGATTGTCGTTAATTTGATTAACATTAATCTATTTACGAGCAGATACAGTGTTTCGACTAATTCTGATAGGAAGAAGTTTATTATCACCTGTTTTGTCAGAAATATACCGACACTTGAGGTGATGATGAAAATACACAATCATTTTCTTAATTTGATCCTGGAATGTAGCAAATCTCATCGATTGTCGTTAATTTGATGAACTTTCAACTCCTTACGATGAGATACAGTGTTTCGACTAATTCTGATAGGAAGAAGTTTAGTATCGCCTGTTTTATCAGAAATATACCGACACTTGGGTGATAATGAAAATACACAATCACTTTCTTAAGTTGATCCTGGAATGTAGCAAATCTCATCGATTGTCGTTAATTTGATTAACATTAATCTATTTACGAGCAGATACAGTGTTTCGACGGATTCTGATAGGAAGAAGTTTATTATCACCTGTTTTGTCAGAAATATGCCGACACTAGAGGTGATAATAAAAATACACAATCATTTTTTAATTTGATCCCGGAATGTAGCAAATCTCATCGATTGTCGTTAATTTGATTAACATTAATCTATTTACGAGCAGATACAGTGTTTCGACGGATTCTGATAGGAAGTAGTTTATTATCACCTGTTTTGTCAGAAATATACCGACACTTGAGGTGATGATGAAAATACACAATCATTTTCTTAATTTGATCCTGGAATGTAGCAAATCTCATCGATTGTCGTTAATTTGATGAACTTTCAACTCCTTACGATGAGATACAGTGTTTCGACTAATTCTGATAGGAAGAAGTTTATTATCACCTGTTTTGTCAGAAATATACCGACACTTGAGGTGATGATGAAAATACACAATCATTTTCTTAATTTGATCCTGGAATGTAGCAAATCTCATCGATTGTCGTTAATTTGATGAACTTTCAACTCCTTACGATGAGATACAGTGTTTCGACTAATTCTGATAGGAAGAAGTTTGTTATCACCTGTTTTGTCAGAAATATGCCGACACTAGAGGTGATAATAAAAATACACAATCATTTTTTAATTTGATCCCGGAATGTAGCAAATCTCATCGATTGTCGTTAATTTGATTAACATTAATCTATTTACGAGCAGATACAGTGTTTCGACGGATTCTGATAGGAAGTAGTTTATTATCACCTGTTTTGTCAGAAATATACCGACACTTGAGGTGATGATGAAAATACACAATCATTTTCTTAATTTGATCCTGGAATGTAGCAAATCTCATCGATTGTCGTTAATTTGATGAACTTTCAACTCCTTACGATGAGATACAGTGCTTCGACTAATTCTGATAGGAAGAAGTTTATTATCACCTGTTTTGTCAGAAATATACCGACACTTGAGGTGATGATGAAAATACACAATCATTTTCTTAATTTGATCCTAGAATTTAGCAAATCTCATCGATTGTCGTTAATTTGATGAACTTTCAACTCCTTACGATGAGATACAGTGTTTCGACTAATTCTGATAGGAAGAAGTTTGTTATCACCTGTTTTGTCAGAAATATGCCGACACTAGAGGTGATAATAAAAATACACAATCATTTTCTTAATTTGATCCTGGAATGTAGCAAATCTCATCGGTTGTCGTTAATTTGATTAACATTAATCTATTTACGAGCAGATACAGTGTTTCGACGGATTATGATAGGAAGTAGTTTATTATCACCTGTTTTGTCAGAAATATGCCGACACTAGAGGTGATGATGAAAATACACAATCATTTTCTTAATTTGATCCTGGAATGTAGCAAATCTCATCGATTGTCGTTAATTTGATGAACTTTCAACTCCTTACGATGAGATACAGTGTTTCGACTGATTCTGATATCAAGAAGTTTATTATCACCTGTTTTGTCAGAAATATGCCGACACTAGAGGTGATAATAAAAATACACAATCATTTTCTTAATTTGATCCTGGAATGTAGCAAATCTCTTCGATTGACGTTAATTTGATGAACTTTCAACTTTTTACGAGCAGATACAGTGTTTCGACAAATTCTGATTATAGGAAGATTATTATCACCTAATTTGTCAGTAATATGATGACATTTTAGGTGATAATAAAAAACACTATCATTTTCTCAATTTGATTCTGGAATGTAGCAAATCTCATCGATTGCTGTTTATTTGATGAACTTTCAACTACTTACAAGCAGATACAGGGTTTCGACTGATTCGGATAAGAGGAAGTTAATTATCACCTATTTTGTCAGTAATACTCTGACATTTGAGGTGATATTAAGAATACAGAATCATTTTGCTAATTTGATCATGGAATATAGCAAATCTCTTCGATAGACGTTAAATTGATGAACTTTCAACTACCTACGAGCAGATAGAGTGTTTCGACTGATTCTGATTGGAAGATGTTTATTATCGCATACTTTGTCAGAAATATGCCGACATTTGAGGTGATAATAAAAGACACTACCATTTTCTTAGTTTGATCCCGGAATGTAGCAAATCTCTTTGATAGACGTTAAATTGATGAACTTTCAACTACCTACGAGCAGATAGAGTGTTTCGACTGATTCTGATTGGGAGATGTTTATTATCGCATACTTTGTCAGAGATATGCCGACATTTGAGGTGATAATAAAAAGACACTATCATTTTCTTAATTTGATCCTTGAATGTAGCAAATCTCATCGATTGTCATTAATTTGATTGACATTCAACTACTTACGAGCAATTAAGGTGTTTCGACGGATTCTGATAGGAAGAAGTTTATTATCACCTGTTTTGTCAGAAATATGCCGACACTAGAGGTGATAGTAAAAATGCACAATCATTTTCTTAATTTGATCCTGGAATGTAGCAAATCTTATCGATTGACGTTAATTTGATGAACTTTCAACTACTTTCGAGGAGATACAGTGTTTCGACTGATTCTAATAAGAAGAAGTTTATTATCACCTGCTTTGTCAGAAATATGCCGACATTTGAGGTGATAATAAAAATGAACAATCATTTTCATAATTTGATCCTTTAATGTAGCAAATCTCATCGATTGACGTTAATTTTATGAAATTTTATGAACTGTCAACTACCTACGAGCAGATACAGTGTTTCTATTGATTCGGATAATAGGAAGTTTATTATCACCTAATTTGTCAGTAATATGCTTACATTTAAGGTGCTAATTAAAAGACACTATCATTTTCTTAATTTGATCCTGGAATGTAGCAAATCTTATCGATTGGCGTTAATTTGATGAACTTTCAACTACTTTCGAGGAGATACAGTGTTTCGACTGATTCTAATAAGAAGAAGTTTATTATCACCTGCTTTGTCAGAAATATGCCGACATTTGAGGTGATAATAAAAATGAACAATCATTTTCATAATTTGATCCTTTAATGTAGCAAATCTCATCGATTGACGTTAATTTTATGAAATTTTATGAACTGTCAACTACCTACGAGCAGATACAGTGTTTCGATTGATTCGGATAATAGGAAGTTTATTATCACCTAATTTGTCAGTAATATGCTTACATTTAAGGTGCTAATTAAAAGACACTATCATTTTCTTAATTTGAACTTGAAATGTAGCTAATGTCTTCGATTGACTTTAATTTGATGAACTTTCAACAACCTACGAGGAGATACAGTGTTTCAACTGAGTCGTTTAAGACGAAATTTATTATCACCTATTTTGTCAGTAATATGCTGACATTTTAGGTGACATTAAAAATAAACTACCATTTTCTTAATTTGATCCTGGAATGTAGCAAATCTCATTGATTGACGTTAATTTGATGAACTTTCAGCTACTTACAAGCAGATACAGTGTTTTGACTGCTTCGGAAAAGAAGTAGTTTATCATCACCTATTTTGTCAGTAATATGCTGTCATTTGAGGTGATATAAAAAATACAAAATCATTTTCCCTACTTGATCGTCGATAGACGTTAATTTGATGAACTTTCAACTACTTACGAGCAGATACAGTGATTCGACTAATTCTGATAAGAAGAAGTTTATTATCACCTGTTTTGTCAGAAATATTCCAACACTAGAGGTGATAATAAATACACACAATCATTTTCCTAACTTGATCCTGGAACGTAGCAAATCTCATCGATTGACGTTAATTTGATGAACTTTCAGCTACTTACAAGCAGATACAGTGTTTTGACTGCTTCGGAAAAGAAGTAGTTTATCATCACCTATTTTGTCAGTAATATGCTGTCATTTGAGGTCATATAAAAAATACAAAATCATTTTCCCTACTTGATCGTCGATAGACGTTAATTTGATGAACTTTCAACTACTTACGAGCAGATACAGTGATTCGACTGATTCTGATAAGAAGAAGTTTATTATCACCTGTTTTGTCAGAAATATTCCAACACTAGAGGTGATAATAAATACACACAATCATTTTCCTAACTTGATCCTGGAATGTAGCAAATCTCATCGATTGACGTTAATTTGATGAACTTTCAACTACTTACGAGGAGATACAGTTATTCGTCTGATTCTGATAGGAAGAAGTTTATTATCACCTGTTTTATCAGAAATATACCGACACTAGAGGTGATAATAAAAATGAACAATCATTTTCATAATTTGATACTGGAATGTAGCAAATCTCATCGATTGACTTTAATTTGATGAACTTTCAACTACTTACCAGCAGATACAGTGTTTCGACTGATTCTGATAGGAAGAAGTTTAGTATCGCCTGTTTTGTCAGAAATATACCGACACTTGAGGTGATAAAAAAAATACACAATCATTTTCTTAAGTTGATCCTGGAATGTAGCAAATCTCATCGATTGTCGTTAATTTGATTAACATTCAACTACTTGCCAGCAGATAAAGTGTTTCGACGGATTCTGATAGGAAGAAGTTTATTATCACCTGTTTTGTCAGAAATATGCCGACATTTGAGGTGATAATAAAAATGAACAATCATTTTCATAATTTGATACTGGAATGTAGCAAATCTCATCGATTGACTTTAATTTGATGAACTTTCAACTACTTACCAGCAGATACAGTGTTTCGACTGATTCTGATAGGAAGAAGTTTAGTATCGCCTGTTTTGTCAGAAATATACCGACACTTGAGGTGATAATAAAAATACACAATCATTTTCTTAAGTTGATCCTGAAATGTAGCAAATCTCATCGATTGTCGTTAATTTGATTAACATTCAACTACTTACGAGCAGATAAAGTGTTTCGACTGATTCTAATAAGAAGAAGTTTATTATCACCTGTTTTGTCAGAAATATGCCGACATTTGAGGTGATAATAAAAATGAACAATCATTTTCATGATTTGATACTGGAATGTAGCAAATCTCATCGATAGACGTTGATTTGATGAACTTTCAACAACTTACGAGCAGATACAGTGTTTCGACTGATTCTGATAGGAAGAAGTTTAGCATCACCTGTTTTGTTAGAAATATGCTAACACTAGAGGTGATTATAAAAATACACGATCATTTCTTAATTTGTTCCTGGAATGTAGCATATCTCATCGATTGACGTTAATTTGATGAACTTTCAACTACTTACGAGCAGATAAAGTGTTTCGACGGTTACTGATAGGAAGAAGTTCATTATCACCTGTTTTGTCAGAAATATACCGACATTTGAGGTGATAATAAAAATACACTATCATTTTCTTAATTTGATACTGGAATGTAGCAAATCTCATCGATTGTCGTTAATTTGATTAACATTCAACTACTTACGAGCAGATAAAGTGTTTCGACGAATTCTGATAGGAAGAAGTTTATCATCACCTGTTTTGTCAGAAATATACCGACACTTTGGTGATAATAAAAATACACAATCATTTTCTTAATTTCATCCTGGAATGTAGCAAATCTCATCGATTGTCGTTATTTTGATGAACATTCAACTATTTACGAGCAGATACCTTGTTTTGACTGATTCTGATAGGAAGAAGCTTATTATCACCTGTTTTGTCAGAAATATACCGACACCAGAGGTGATGATAAAAATACACAATCATTTTCTTAATTTGATCCTGGAATGTAGCAAATCTCATCGATTGTCGTTAATTTGATTAACATTAAACTACGTACGAGCAGATAAAGTGTTTCGACGAATTCTGATAGGAAGAAGTTTATTATCACCTGTTTTGTCAGAAATATACCGACACCAGAGGTGATGATAAAAATACACAATCATTTTCTTAATTTGATCCTGGAATGTAGCAAATCTCATCGATTGTCGTTAATTTGATTAACATTAAACTACGTACGAGCAGATAAAGTGTTTCGACGAATTCTGATAGGAAGAAGTTTATTATCACCTGTTTTGTCAGAAATATACCGACACTAGAGGTGATAATAAAAATACACAATCATTTTCTTAATTTGATCCTGGAATGTAGCAAATCTCATCGATTGACGTTAATTTGATGAACTTTCAACTACCTATGAGCAGATACAGTGTTTCGACTGATTCGGATAATAGGAAGATTATTATCACCTAATTTGTCAGTAATATGCTGACATTTTAGGTGATAATAAAAAACACAATCATTTTCTTAATTTGATCCTGGAATGTAGCAAATCTCATCGATTGCTGTTTATTTGATGAACTTTCAACTACTTACAAGAAGATACAGTGTTTCGACTGATTCGGATTAGAAGATGTTTATTATCACCTACTTTGTCAGAAATGTGCAGACATTTTAGGTGATAATAAAAAGACACTATCATTTTCTTAATTTGATCCTGGAATGTAGCAAATCTCATCGATTGCTGTTTATTTGATGAACTTTCAACTACTTACAAGCTGATACAGTGTTTCGACTGATTCGGATAAGAAGAAGTTTATTGTCACCTACTTTGTCAGTAATATTCTGACATTTGAGGTGATATTGAGAATACAGAATCATTTTGCTAATTTGATCATGGAATATAGCAAATCTCTTCGATAGACGTTAAATTGATGAACTTTCAACTACCAACGAGCAGATAGAGTGTTTCGACTGATTCTGATTGGAAGAAGTTTATTATCACCTGTTTTGTCCGAAATATGCCGACACTAGAGGTGATAATGAAAATAAACAATCATTCTCTTAATTTGATCCTGGAATGTAGCAAATCTCATCGATTGACGTTCATTTGATGAAGTTTCGACTACTTACAAGCAGATACAGTGTTTGGACTGATTCGGATAAGAAGAAGCTTATTATCACCTATTTTGTCAGTAATATGCTGACATTTGAGGTGATAATAAAAATACACAATCATTTTCTTAGTTTAAACCTGGAATGTAGCAAATCTCATCGATTGACGTTCATTTGATGAACTTTCAACTACTTACAAGCAGATACAGTGTTTCGACGAATTCTGATAGGAAGAAGTTTATTATCACCTGTTTTGTCAGAAATATACCGACACTAGAGGTGATAATAAAAATACATAATCATTTTCTTAATTTGATCCTGGAATGTAGCAAATCTCATCGATTGTCGTTAATTTGATTGACATTCAACTACTTACGAGCAATTAAAGTGTTTCGACGGATTCTGATAGGAAGAAGTTTATTATTACCTGTTTCGTCAGAAATATGCCGACATTTGAGGTGATAATAAAAATGCACAATTATTTTCTTAATTTGATCCTGAAATGTAGCAAATCTCGTCGATTGACGTTAGTTTGATGAACTTTCAACTACCTACGAGCAGATACAGTGTTTCGACTGATTCGGATAATAAGAAGTTTATTATCATCTTTTTTGTCAGTAATATGCTGACATTTGAGGTGATAATAAAAAGACACTATCATTTTCTTAATTTGATCCTGGAATGTAGCAAATCTCATCGATTGTCGTTAATTTGATTAACATTCAACTACTTACCAGCAGATAAAGTGTTTCGACGGATTCTGATAGGAAGAAGTTTATTATCACCTGTTTTGTCAGAAATATGCCGACAATAGAGGTGATAATAAAAATACACTACCATTTTCTTAATTTGATCCTGGAATGTAGCAAATCTCGTCGATTGACGTTAGTTTGATGAACTTTCAACTACCTACGAGCAGATACAGTGTTTCGACTGATTCGGATAATAAGAAGTTTATTATCATCTTTTTTGTCAGTAATATGCTGACATTTGAGGTGATAATAAAAAGACACTATCATTTTCTTAATTTGATCCTGGAATGTAGCAAATCTCATCGATTGTCGTTAATTTGATTAACATTCAGCTACTTACCAGCAGATAAAGTGTTTCGACGGATTCTGATAGGAAGAAGTTTATTATCACCTGTTTTGTCAGAAATATGCCGACAATAGAGGTGATAATAAAAATACACTACCATTTTCTTAATTTGATCCTGGAATGTAGCCAATCTCTTCGATTGACGTTAATTTGATGAACTTGCAACTACTTATAAGCAGATACAGTGTTTCAACTGATTCGTTTAAGAGGAAGTTTATTATCACCTATTTTGTCAGAAATAATCCGACATTTGAGGTGCTCTTAATAATACACTATCATTTTCTCAATTTGATCTAAGAATGCAGCCAAGTTCGTAAACTGACGTGAATTTGATGAACTTTTAACTACTTACAAGCAGATACAGTGTTTCGACTGATTCGGATAATAAGAAGTTTATTATCATCTTTTTTGTCAGTAATATGCTGACATTTGAGGTGATAATAAAAAGACACTATCATTTTCTTAATTTGATCCTGGAAGGTAGCAAATCTCATTGATTGACGTTAATTTGATGATCTTTCAACTACTTACAAACAGATACAGTGTTTCGACTGATTCGGATAAGACGAAGTTTATTATCACCTATTTTGTCAGAAATATGCTGACACTAGAGGTGATAATGAAAATAAACAATCATTCTCTTAATTTGATCCTGGAATGTAGCAAATCTCATCGATTGACGTTCATTTGATGAAGTTTCGACTACTTACAAGCAGATACAGTGTTTGGACTGATTCGGATAAGAAGAAGTTTATTATCACCTATTTTGTCAGTAATATCCTGATATTTGAGGTGATATTAAAAGTACACAATCATTTTCTTAATTTGATCCAGGAATATAGCAAATATTATCGATTCAGGTTAATTTGATGAACTTTCAACTACTTACAAGCAGATACAGTGTTTCGACTTGTTTACTTAAGGAGAAGTTTGTTATCACCTATATTGTCAGTAATATGCTGACATTTGAGGTGATGTCAAAAATACACTATCTTTTTCTCAATTCATCCAAGGAAGTACGAAATTTTGTTGACGTATGTTAGTTTTATTAGATTTCAATTAGTAAGAAGTAGAAAGTGTTTCGAACTGTGTATGAAAGTTGTCGGTATGAGATTGTCAAACATTAAGAAAGTGCATGCTGGGAAATGTAATTTGAAGAGAATGAGAGGAAGTTTTTACAGGCCGCAAGGAGCAACTGCTGAAATATGGGGCAAGTGTTGCTAAACCAATATAGAGAACTGGTCATCTTTTTGAATAGCACCCTTGTTTTGTTATTATTGGTTTGCTTGAACCCTATGTTTTTTCTGCTTTTTAAGGGCCTGATTCTCATCAAGGCCATGCTTCTTTTTTCTTGTTTCCTTTCCTGTATCACATTGCTCAAAAGATACTTTGATAATGTATAAGGATTTGCAAGGCATCAGAAAACTTTTCTTTGAAATATTTACGAGTGTGGATGTAGTGAACATGAAGATTGTTATTACCCTCGAAACTCTGAGAACAGAAAATCTGATGACTTTAGGAATTTCTTAGGGCTTCATGAAAATTTATGACAAATGCCTGAATAACAAAGATAGATGCCAGATCTGAATCTGTGAACGTAGCAATAAACTAGCTTGGTATGAATATTTTACGGTAAGCAAATTTCGGCAAGGATCTATCACAAGATTGAATTTGATTTCACTAATAAGTTGCTATAAAGAATCAGTGTAGTATTGTATCTAAAATATATTTTTCCACAATCTATTCTTTAGGTGTCTCTCAAAGAGTAAACAACGCCAGAAGTTGAAATGGGCGAAAATATCAATGAATGATACAAAGAGTCAAAAGCAGTGAATTTGTTTGAAATTTGAAGCAGAGTTTCATTAAAGCGAATCAAAGTAAAGTGAAGAGTTTTTATCTGGAGAAATTTTAGCAGCAAACAAGAGTTAGGATCGGTATGAAGGTCAGATTTTTATATGTATCGTATAACAAAGAATGGAGGGATCATAGCAAACAAAGTTTTAAGTTAAAGATCTAAGCGCGATTTCAAGATTTAGTTAAATCAAAACTGAAGAATCCTGAAGGACAACGCAGTCGAAAATGTGAGGCAAACAAAATTTCCAGGTTCAAACAATATCGAAAAGAAATCTAGAATCGAAGGTGAAAACGAGCGTCAATTTCACCAACTCCAAAAATCAAATATCTGCCACAGTGTATGAAGCTCAAATCGAAGACTTAGCAGCAGAAAGTCTATTGAAGAATTCTGAAGAACTTCTAAATATTTTCACTTTAAAGAATATCCAGCACTAAACTTGTGATTTCGATTATCGAAGATTTTAGGGAGGGAATATCAAAGAAGCAAATTAGCAAATTCTAAAGACTGAAGAAACGTGAAGAATATCTCATTTTTATTTCTTTAAACAATAAACAGCATTAGAAATGTGATCTAAATTATGAATGATTTTAGGTAGGGAAATGTGATATCGAAGAAGAAACATTTATGATACATGGAATATCTGATTGCTTTGAAAAGGAAACTTGAATGGTCTAGAACTAATTAAGGTGCAAACTTGCAGACGAGATCAAAAGGAATGATTTCCTCATCAGGAAACGAAAGTCTAAAAGAATGATATTTGGGTGAAATCAGCGGGAAAATTCAAAAAGAAATCCTGATACAAAAATAAATGTTACTAAGTAATACTGGAATGTTCTAGAACTCTGATTAAGCTGCAATTGTATTGATGTGATTTGCAGACGAGATCAAAGGAATAGTTTACTCTTCAGAAAACAACACAAGACTCAAAGAACGATATTTCGGTGAAATCAGAGGCAAGATTTTGATGCGATTTCAAACTAAGTTACGATTAAGAAGAGAATAACCAATTAATGAGAAAATAACACCCATTTTAGAGGATTCTGTTAATGAGATATGTCCAAACCCTTCATATTGGTAAAGCTCCGACCAGATTTAATGGAGTTTAAATGCATCATAATGATAAATCACTTTATTTTCAATAGGATATCGTTTGCTAAAATGAGATTTGAATTAGAGAAAAGGGCAGGTGATGTAGAAAGTGACATAAAAAACACGCTGTATGAAATATATGTTGACCATGTTGTGCTCAGATGCCAACAAAATTTCACTAGTCTATTAGAGAGATTGGAGTCAAAGATAATTGATTGTAGGGCCAATGTGCGGCTGAAGAAACTTGGTGGGGATGAAAGGCAGCTAGATAGTAGTGAACTGACCCAAAATGAAGGTTCTACACTGAAATCTAATAGAGAGGAAGTGAAGAACTGTCTTCGAGTTTATCATTATTGTAAGGATGAAACGTGGCAACATCAACAGGACTCTCCGTCACGGATAGATAGATCTTTGACAGAACAGAGGACAAAGATAAATAAAGTGTCAGCGAATGATAGGCTGTTCAGAAAGGAGATCAAGGCTGACAAGAAAAGAGATGTTGTTAAGGACAACTTCTCTAGAGAGACAGCAACATGTGACAAGCCTATTGAAGGAGGAGAGCTAATATTGGAACCAACCCAAAGTAACTCGTCTGCTGCGATAGTAAATTGTTCTTCAGATTCTACAAAATCCAATGTCAAGGCAAAAAAGATCATCCAAGTAAGGTTTTGTGATCGATATGAATCAGAAGCTACCGGAGACCTGGGTCACTTTTCACCGCAAAGTTCTTGTGACATACATCGTGTTGAAACAGAATTCAGAAATAGTCAGATCCGCTGCAAAACTCTAGACGGATATTTGAATGTACTGAGCTATTGGGAAGGTAGTCACTGTGAAGACAGAAGTTTTGTTAAAGTCGAGAAAAATTGTCAATCTTCAGAGGCAAGAGATGTAGGGCAACTCAGATGTTATGTTAAAGAGACAGTAAAGGGACAGAAACACAAGAAAATGGGTCTTTTAGAGACATCGGTCGAGAAAACTGGAACAGAATTTGAATATGCTGTAGTTAGCGAGGAAACTAGTATTCTTGATATACTAGAAAATGAAATAATTGATTTCAATGAACAGCTTGAAAGAGAAATAAAACAAGCAGAGACAAACTTATATCATTATATGATGATAAATATGGGCTATAGTTTCCTCATTTTGAAAGAGAAAGCTAAGATAATTCAAGCAGAAAAAGAATTGAAGAGACTAAAAGTCTTTTGGAAAGACTGCAAGGATATTCTAAGGAATGAGCAGTTGTCACCAGAGGCATTTGAACTCAGAAGAGAAAAGCTTGAAGGAAGACTAGATGGACATTTGTTCGAGTGTCAAGATAATTTAGAAATTCTGCGCTTACAGGAATCAATCATAATGGCGGATGTTATAACAGAAAGACAAAGGGAGCAGATTGCTAGTGGCAGTAGACTGATTAATAACCTAGATCAAATCATACGAGAGAAGAAGCATGTTCTACGAGCTTTAGAAGAATGTTCATGTCAGGAGACTGGGTTCCAGTTGAAATATTCCAAGAAAACTGAAGATCATTGTTTAGAAGATAAATCATGTGATCATCGGCAATCTTATAATGGCATGAGTAACGAAAACTTAGATATTGCCAAAGAACGCAATACTGCATTAAAAAAAATTCCTTTCACTTTTGAAAATGAAGTCAACAAGGATGATAACACATCCCAAGAGCGAAAGAAAAAATATGAAACATCCTGCGTAATTGAAACTGATACTACCACTGCAGGAACATGCTTGGAGGCGAATTTGCTAGCTGATAATACTATAAACGAAACAAACAAGAAGGTTAATTTGCTAACAGATTTGGGTAAAGATATGATTAACCAGGACAGAATTGCAGCTCATGAGCCAAAGGCTGCATCAATACATGTCCTTGAGGATCAAAATTCTCTGGATACTAAAGACAAACAAAAACAAGCTAGTATATCCAAAAGAAATAATCTAGCAAATTCTCTATCAGAAAATTCAACATCAGGTTACGAAATATTCGGCGATAGTTATCTTGACTATGAGTGCCAAAGATGGATCAAAATTTTAACGATTGGCTCAAACTTGCTGCGAGTACCAGTCGAGAAGTACCCAAATACAACACTGACCAATCAAAGGAATGGTGCGCCACGTGCATTAGGAAGATCAAAGAGAGGCAAATCAAGAAGCTCCGTCAAAGATACAATTTATCAAAGTGATATAGTTGAAGTTTAGAGTGTTGAAACGTTTATTTCTTCTCTATGGACGGTAGACATACAGTAAATCAGGCATATTTGGTTCTGAATTATAAAGCTAGCTGTTTGAATTTGGTATTTTGTTGAAAATTGGCCTCAAATGAATGCAAGTTTGAAAAGCAAAATGTCCTTGGCTTGCAATCTTTTTAATATTATTTGAGATATTACCATCTTGGTGATAACGAAAATTATATGAAAGTTGGTTATGTCATTTAAAGTTAGCAGCTGTTACTTGGTATTTCTATGAAAATTTCTCTTGAATTTTTACTAGCTTATAATGAAATAAAACCAGTCTGCCGGTTACATGCCAAGAACCCGGAGGGGGGGGTGGGTACATAACATTTTGAGGTGTACGTGTATGTGCCGCCCATATGGGTGGGTCTTTGGGCCCAAAATTCTCTAAACAAGGGTCCTTTTTCGGCAGATTTTCCACATAAATGGGTAGGTTTTCCAGAAATTGGCAAAAATAGCCAAAATGGGTCGTTTTCCGCCAAAATTCATCATAATGATAGCACGTTTCAGTAATTAGAAGAGGTTACCTTTCTGAAAACCGGATGGTAGACCCCCGTGCATCCACAGGCCATGTACCCCCCCCCCCCCCGGGGCCAAGAATCTGTTCCAAAGTATGGAAGTGATAGAAGTCAGTCAAGGATGCCATCTCAATGCCTTGTTGGCAGGGCCGTCGAGAGCCAGCTCGGGCCCAGGAGTGATCTATGGGGACAGGCCTATGGGGGGTTTGGGGGAGCAGCCCCCAAGAAAATTTTCTGAGACCACGCCCTTTCGACGCTCGGAAAATGAGGGAAACACCCTTTTTAGGACTAGTTCTTCTAAATATTGCGTGAATATTTCCTGTAAAGTTTATACAAAGATTGCTTTATGAATAAAGCGGACATTGTTTTACGTTAGTAAAGCCAAGTTCACACCAGGTTGTTGCACTCACTAGAGGTGCTAGAGGGAATAAACGACTTACTTTAGAGACCAAAAAGATTGAATTTGAACGGTAACCCAACGATCCTACGACATCAACGACTGATTCTCTGGGAAAGAACCAGTTTCTATGATCATAGGAGTAGGAGACAGGGGGGCTGGGGGGCTGCAGCCCTCTCAACTTTGGAAACATTTGCAAAAATCAGCAATAATCGGGCAGAAAATCGGCCTAAAGTGGGGCAAAACTTAGGTAAACAATGGATCTTCTATCGGGCAGCCCCCCTAAATTTTATTTCCCCCTCTACGCTTATGTCTATGATATTGAAATATCAATACGACGGTTTGGCTTGGTTTGTATCATGTATACTATTATAAAGATACACTGAATAGATATATAGCAATATTAACTTTCATGGAACAAAATATTTACGGGCCCCTTCGGGGCCCGGGCCCTGGACCTGTTTTTACCCCCTCTACCCCCCTTCTCGACGGTCCTGCTTGTTGGCATGGAAATATGAATTCAATACAAGTGTCAGGTCCAAAAATCGAATTTTAATTTCAATAGCAAGAAGATCATTGATCGGAATGTAATATGGAATTTACGCTCCCACACTTACCCGTTGCAGATATTTTTGTAATTCTTGGGTTTTAAAGACCACTCATCGACAAGCTGGGCTGGAAGACCATTGAACAACTCGTCGAGAGTGAATCTAAAACAATGGTCTTCAAGTCCCTGCATGAACTGGCTCCCCAATACTTGTGTGACCTTTTCACCCGAAACTCACAGTGCTCTTCCTATGTCTTGCGCAATTCAGAGACAGATTTAAGACTACCCATGAGAAAGTCAAGTAATGGGCAAAAATGTTTTTCTTATCGAGGAGCAAAAGCTTGGAATAACCTTCCTGCCGATACCAAACAGGCATCTTCCCTGAATAGTTTTAAAAAATCTATTTAGGACTTTTTCTTTTATACTAGATTTTGTAAATTTTGTATTAGGTTTTCATATTATGGTTTTTATATTGTAATTTTGCTTTTTTATTCGGTAATTGTATATTGTATATTGTAAGTAGCCTTTTTTAAGTGGAGGGCCCCTTGTAAATCTACTCTGTTGAAGGGCAACCCTCCTTAATAAAATCAAATATAAAAAAAATATCAAAAATAAAGATGGGTGATTTTAGCAAACGGAAAAATTTTCAGGTTGGCTTTTGACTAATAGGTTAACATTTCAGCTTAGAATATCGGCCACATTCTTCTTACTCCACAGCCCGCTAGGCAATCTTCGTTTAGTTGGCCGCAGAGTAGACATAGCATTTTGCCTGTCGGTAGTAATTATAGCACAGTTTGTTGGCAACAGTATAGCAGTATGTTTCTAAATTCTTAATATGTACAGAGATTTATAAAAAGTGTGCTGTGCGAAGAACCGAATTCGTAGCAATGGTAATAATTCGAGGCCATTCATAATGGTAAATGCATCGAATGCCTTGTTTCATTTTCCTCAAACACAAATCCGTTAAACTCCAACTACGACAGCGTAAGAGCGGTCAATAGAATCAAAATATATTGTTATTATTCGATTATTATACGATTATATTCACATAATTCACTTCAATCAGTTACACTTCTGTTGCTACAACACTTAGGATCTAAAATTTTATTGTTTAGTACTATGGGCTTGTCCAAGTTCTCGAGGACATGATTCATGTCCAGTGGCTTTTGACTACGGGAGGGTGTAAGGGGGGCAATTTCCCTCCCACTCTTCAAAAATTGGCAAATTTTGTAATTGAAGGATGCAATAAAGGTGTTTGGGTATACCTTTTGCCCCCCTCCCAGTCTGAAAACTTTTAGGTTTCACCCACCCCACCCACTAATTTTTGTCTGGCCACGCTGCTGCCCATGTCCATCCCTGCCATCATCAGTTCAATGGCCATCACCATTGAACACTGAAGCAACAACAACATCCATCAATTCAATTCAATGAGTGATCATAAGTCTGGGTTCTAGTCACGTGGCTCTAGTCACGTGGCTCTCATTCCAATTGGCGCTGTTTTCAAAGGTGGAGGTCTTTCATCACTGCGAAGTTCGAAGGCAAGCAAGTCGAGGAATTTGAAGAAGAAGATGGGGAAGCATTTGAACATGACTTTCTGTGATTTATTGAAATTTGAGATCACAGAGGTATGTTCTTACCTTTTTAAACTTTGCTTTAATTGCTTTTCATTTATTCATGCCCCGCATAATTGGGAAGGGCTGAACTTACTTGGGATTTGCGATACGTAAAATTATTAGAGAAGAAAGTGTTTAATTAGTTTTATTCGCGGACATTTTCATGTGATAACCTCATACCCCACTTCCACTTGCCACTATTTGAGGAATGACTCAGGATTTGTGAGATAACGCAAATAAATGGTAGAAGACGTGTCATTAGTTTTTTTGTGAACATTTTCAGTTGATATGTTACGTGAGACGGACTACTTCATCAGGTACCCTAGGCCTATTCCCAGGAAAGGCAAAGCACAACGGTTTTTCTTGAGATAAGATGTAACCAGCAACTAGAGCTACATACGCCCAGTCTATCGTATCCCCTAAATGTCTCCTGAAATTTATCATGGTTTTGGACATATGATCCGAGACGGAGACCACATACTGTATGAAAATTATCATGGGCCTATTAAATATCATCACTCCATGCTCTCCTGGCCTGTCTGTAGGGTAAATGCTATTTGTAGCTATTCTATTCTTATGTTAAAAGTTTATGGAATGCAGGGTGGTAGGTAGTCATCTAACTATTTGTACATGGCAGCGTTTACAATTTTGTAAAACTGATCAGACTGAAATCTCTTCATCAACTGGATCCACAATATGTGTCTAATCTTTTCACAAAACCTCTCAGCTAACCTCTAGAAATCTTAGGAATACATCAACTGACCTAAGGTTACCAAAGAAAAACTCCAACCAATGACGGGCAAAAGTGTTGGACAAAAGGCTGAAGGGCTACTCTCCTTAAATGTTTGAAGTGAAATGAACCAATCCCCCAGAGTTAAGGTGCCTGATGGCTCCAGGGACAGAGTTCTCATGTTCTCAATTGGATTACACAAACTAAAGTACGCAAGGGTCATTGCTGCAAGGTAGGCAGCTGTTTCTTGATTTTGATTCTGCTTTGCAGGTTTGAAGGGGTTTCTTGAGAAAATTCCTCATGATTTCAAAATGGACCCAACCTTAGCAAAATATGGAGTATGTATACAGCATGCTTCAGGCTTGATACTAACTTGTTTTGTGTTTGATTTGAGTATGTTTGATAGCTTGATTCAAGTAAGACCTTTGCACCACTCACTCAGGCTAGCAGCATACATCTGCTGAACTGAGTTGAAATTTGATCAAGCTTGATTGTATTGTGTTTGAAAATAATTCTAGAGGGATTACTGTCCAGCCAAATCAAGGTCTAATCATACACCATGCAAACTGGCCAAAATTGTGTCTACTCAAGCTCCTTCAGACCAAAATTATGCATTTTTCAAGCTTGTACAAGCTTGATCCCAGCTGAACTTCTTCTTAGGCCCTGTTTATATGGGGAAAAACTCCTCACCTGCCAGACACGGAGCTGACAGGTGAGGAGAATTTCATTCACTGTTTATATGAGATTTGAGAGGCGAGGTGGAGTAAAGTCTCTCTTGCGTAAAATCAGAATGAATTGACCAATGAGAATCAATGAATGATTACATTTCACCTCACCATACCGGTTGTATTTCGTTTATATGGAAAAAATTTCAACTCACCCAGGTGAGATTCCACCTCCGGTGAGATTCCAGGTGAGATTCCACTTCACTATACCGGTGGTGTTGCGTTGGTCATATAAACACGAAATGAAGAAACGAAGGATTCTATTGGAAGGTGGAATCTCACCTCTCAGCACCGGGTCTGGCAAGTGAGCTGTTTTTCCTCATATCAACAGGCCCTTAGGGCAATAGACCTAAACATCTTATGGAATTACCCTTAGGTTTTTACACCAATTTCAGGCCTTAATGGGAATGGCGTGCGATCGCTCTTGCACACCTTGGCACACGCCTTCTCTTCCCAAGGAGTGCGATAGGTCACATGCCTCTTCCTTCCAAATGAGGATTTGATGATTTGATGATAATCATTAAGTTGTGTACAAAGGATAATCCTGTAAGATGTAATATCACTTTTTAAAGATTTCCAAACACTGACGTGATATTTTGAGAGATGGTTTTAGCTGTTTGTATCAAGAAGTTGCAGTATGAAATCATAGCGTATTTTACCTTGTGGGATATTTCCTTGGCAATGCTGTATTACAGTATCAAATCTCTCATCTTTGAATGCTCTGTTTTTAAGGGAATAAAGGACTTGTGTTATTCAGCACTTTACTGGGAACCTTGATAGTCCAAGAAAGACTAAAAAAGATCAAAATATTTATTCTTGCTCAAAACTGATAAGAAAGTGTTCTATGCTCCATGCTCCAAGATTGTCATTATGACTTGATTACAGTCCATTACTCAAATCAATAAAAAATTCTAATAGACATGCTCTGATGAAATTTGATTTTCAATTGCACTCCATCACACGCCTGATATGCACCAGGAGTGTGATTGGCCACACCCCTACCAAAATATTCCCAGTAAGGCCTGAATTTCAAGTCAAATGACCAATCACTTAATAAGTCATCAATAAATTTCTGTAGTATTTTGTGACACAGGGCCAAAGCCAATGGGGGGCCAGGGGGTGGAATGCCCCCCAGGAGATCATTTGTTGGAAAACATGAATTTATTAGTGTTAAAACACAAATTCAAACAGAAATTATTGAATTTATGGCATCTTTTTGATTGATATTCATTAATTGCGTTGATCTCAAGGTTGGATTGCGAAATGTGGCCAAGTTTTAGCTACTGAAGAGTAAGATCGGTCATATAATGCATCAATTTAAAGTATGTTCCTACAACTGTTGTCGTTGCTGTTGTTGTTGGTGGTTTTATTGTTGGAAAATTGGGGTTTTTTGCCCCTCTAGGCAGTCATGGCTGGTATCAGCCCTGTAGCATGAAAGCTTGTGGCCATGAATGCGAAAGGTAGTTTTGTACTGAAACTTCCCAAAAGTATTGTCACATGACTTGAAATGGGTAAGACAAACCTAGGTCAGTTTTGTCAATTTCAGTCAGGTAGAAGATTTATAATCTGTTTTGAATTTGTCACCATTGAATAACATTTTTGCGAACATAATTGTCTTGAAACCTAGGGAGAAGTAACCTTTCAAACATAGATTGTTCCCTTACACCCATACCCATCATGTCTCATTTTCCCATTCAATTGTTACCATGACCATCCCCCTGACACCCACAGGAAGCCACACACGTAACATTACTGGCCTCCATGCATTTGATTCTCAACTTTTCCCCAACTCCCAGGGCATTTGGCAAGACCAGTAGATCGTTCTTATAAAGTTATTGGGAATGTGAAATTCTTTAGTACATGCCCCCTGGCATGTACGTGATTTGAGCAAGGAAGTTTGTTAACCCCTGGGCTGCCTGGGGGATGGTCAAGGCAGGAATGGAGCAAGATGTCACATTAGAGTGCACAGCAATAGGAATTCCAGAGTGTAATACTGTGATCAGTTTCAGTTGAGGTTTAAGTTGTTGAAAATCTACAAACGCTGAAATAAACAAATTTTACATTCTCATTTATTCACCAAGAACAATTCTTACTTTTAAGTGCAATACTCCTTTAACAGCTTTGAAAATAAAATTCTACGAAAGCATACATAGTGATATTGTTCTGCTGTTGCTGGCAAAACTTTAATTGTTTAGCTTCTCACTAACAAAGCCATTATTCAAATCTAATTACTGAATAATAAAGCCTGAATATCAATGATTTACTCAGACTACTTCTTGCAAAGTTAACTTCACTTTAAACATTATTTTATTGATATGATACTTTAGTTGAATTTTCTAACGAACTAAGTCATTGTATTGCCATTGTGTTTCTGTTCTGATGCATTACGTTCCACTTTAGTTGCTACTACAGCACAGTCCACCAGGCATCATTCTTTTGGGGAATTGGTAAATTTTATGATTCTCAAGAATTATTGTTTGAAAAATCTTATTGATAATCTTTCATGGATGCATGCCTCTTAAGAATTCCTCTTATCCATGCAAAACTCTTCAAAATTCTAAAGATTTTATTGGATGTATACCAATTGAACCCAAATTTAAATACAAGATAGAGACCTCAACATACACAAGGAAGATAACTTGGAGAATGGATGTCTTCATGATCAAGGTGTCCCAAACAATGTCCAAATAGTTGGTAGATGATGACTGATTGTGTTTATGTGTCACAGCAGAGGCAGACTTCATCTTTTACAATAATGGATAATAATAATGATAAACAGCTCTTCATTCAGAGTTTCGCTTACAGCAAAAAAGTGCTGTTATCAATAAGAGCCCTGTATCAATAAGTTTTCTGGTAGAATCTTATAATTATCAATTCCTTGGTGTGACACAAGAATCTCTATCGTTTCAAAGTTCAAGCTAAGAGATCCTTTGAAAAATTTACCACCCTTCAATCATCATGAAAACTGTTGCAAGAGAACAGGCAGTTTGGCTTGTTTAACATTTCTATCAAAATCTGCAATGTGGCTGTTTTTTCTTTCCTGTGGTTTATTTTGAAAATCTTGGTTTTATTGTTGCTCTCTACGTGGTTCAAATATCCTAAAGTCGTATGCTGTGGTTTTGCTGATCTCAATTCATTCTGAAGACCTCATTGATAACCTTGAGATGAAGTATCTCAAAACCTGTCTAATTTTGACCTATTCATCTGCGGAAACCAGCTTCAAAATGTTCTCAGATTAAAATCAAGTAAACGTGGTTTCTGAGGCTTTGGAGTTTTTACTGCATGTGCGATTAATTTTTGCAAAGTAAACAATTCCACTGTAGAGAAATTTTTCAAAGATATCTATTCTGTTGTTAAATTCAATTTGTTTACTAATTCCTCCGCAGCAAAAAGCAAGCTGTCAGATTTAACTCTGTAAGTGTGCTTTATGAGGCTTTGAAAGTTGTTCCGCCTCTGTGATTAACTTTTACAAAGTAAACAATTGCGATTTGCGCCATTTCTTTCAGATAATCTTTTTTTTTAATTTCCATTTCTGACTAATTCCTCTTTTAAAAAATCAGGTTCTCCAAAGTAACACGATTTTAGTTTTTGCTCGTTGTCTTTTTAAGCAATGAAGCTTTGGAAGGAAAAACTTAACGTTTAGCACTATTTTTTTCAAGTAAAGCTTCTGGAGAACGAAAATTCTTTTAATTTTATCTTAAAGGAAGTACAAGGAATAAGAGCCTTTACCATCGTTTTGTTTATTGTGCATTTCATGCAATCAGTTATTCCCGACGCTGTGCAGAGCAAGTCTTTAACTTCACGCAAAGCATGTTGGTTTTTGTAATCTCTTTAAATCATGTATCAAAAGAACAATTTTTTTCGGGGAGCATCGAAAGCACTTGTCAACCATAATAACTTTCTAATTTATCGAAGCTGTTCTGCTTTAGTGTAAACATGGTCTAAAATTCGGTTCAAACCTACTTTTGCTTCATACTTAAAGGGAATCGACACAGTTAAAAGCTGGGCCAGGCCAGGCTCAAAGTACAATCCATCGCATTGAACAACTTTGACGCCTGCGGTTTCATTGTGTGGTGAAGGAAAAAATGGGTTTGTGGGTGTTTTTTTCGGCCTATTTATAGCAGCTTGTCGATATAGCTATATGTCTATTCCCTTTAATATGGATTTCCATTGTTCCATCGTCATACTTTGATATGATTGTTATCTAAATTCAAAACTTTATTTACAAACTTTTGATCTTCATTTGGTAAGCAACACGCTGTTCTATTCCACATTCACCACCCAAAAGATCCTTTTGAGTTATATCTTCTTGTTTTGACCTACTGCGAGCTTCACGAGTTGCGATGTTGTGATTCAAAATTAATTTTGATATTTCACGAACAAGTTTAGTGAAAGAAATCAATTCTGACGATCCAAAATTACTTGTATTATTACATGATTCAGATCAGGTAATGGTTGCCTGATTTTTATTGCTAGCCATGAAATGCGAGCTATTCTTCCGACTTGAAATTCGTTGTCGTATTGCAAAGAATTGGTTTGGTGTCATTCCAAATTAATCATATCATTTCATAATGTTTGTTACGATTTTGTCGCATAATCTTTTCCTAGGAAGCCATTCTTGTCATTCAAATTGAAATTAGCATTGTAAGGAGTTGGTTTGTTTGTTATTCTTCTGCTAACAGGTTGCAGTAAGTGAAGGGTTATTATCATACCATTGTAAGGAAATTTCTGTTGTTCCGTTTCATCGTAACAGCCGTAAGAGTGAGAATTGAAAGCTGTGAAACAGCAAACTTCTTCGTTCATCATTGTTTCAAAGAAATTGGGCTTCATATTGCATCAGAATACTATGAGTGAACCAATTTCATGATCGATCATCGAAATCATGATGTCGTAATCACCATGAATCAATGTAATCATGTTTAGTATGTCTAATCATCCATTGAAATAATGCTTGTTTTCACATAGATTCTTCCTTTGGTTATCCTAGTCAGAATTGTAGATTGCAATTTGATCTTTTATCGATCAGCGGAATCATGATAATTGTAGTCATCATTAATCAACGTAATCGTGATTAATGTATCGAATCGTCTTAATAACATGGCTTCTATTCTCGTAAAAATCTTCTTTGGACAATCTTTCCTCAAAGCTCTTCCATCACAGTTTGATCTTTGATCGATCAACGAAATCATGATGTTTTGTAATCAGCATTAATCAATGTAATCATGACTGTTGTATGGAATCATCCATGAAAGTAGTTCTATTCTTGTATAATCTTTCGTTGACAAGTTTCCCGTAAGGACGTTCCTAGCAATTTTGATCTTCGATCTCCTTTACAGATCGTTCCTTGAGTAGCATGGTACGGATCATTCTTTCGATGAGCTGTTGGTCTTCTATCTGTTAGCGTATAACTCTGCACTGAAACTTTTTTGCGTTCTTCGTTGTGTGGAATTTTTGTGCCTTAACAAAATAACCAAAGATTAAACAAGCAATAGTCTCTTTTATGTTTAGCACAAAATTCCAAACGAGTAAGTCGCAAGTCTCATACGACTTTGTAGATCAGCTGTAATTATTCTCCTAAGATATCTAAAACTACTTGACGTAATTGAATGACACCTGTCCAGTGGAAAGGGGTGTGTTGGGGAGAGACTGCGCACTCTAGCGGCACTCTTTGTTCCATTCATGTTGGGAAATTCTTTCCATTATGACGTTCGGTCCATATTATGATATTTTTGTACCATTATGACCTTTGGCACATATTTTCCCATTTAGTCCATAATATGTATGATATTTGTGCCATTTCGACATTTGGTTCATAATGCGATATTTGTGTCATTATGACTTTTGGTCCATACTATGACTTTTTGTACCATTGTGACTTTTGGTACATATTCTGACATCTAGTCCATAATACGATATTTGTGCCATTTTGACATTTGGTTCATAATACGACATTCGTGCCACTACGACATTTGTGCCATTATGACAGTTGTGCCAAAGTATCACGTGATAACATTATATTGGTTGTAATTACACGCCAGTTTCAAATTGCAATTTGTTATCAGATGATGAAGTGTCATCTATTTGTAAGTGCACATCAGGAATCGAATTAGATTTCACAACCACATTTCTTTTCGATAATTTTGTATCGTTCTTTGTGTTGTCCACATATTCATTTTCATTCGAGTGTAAACTTGGTCCATTCATGTCGCCATTTTGGTCCAGTCTATTATTTTTGTCGTCTAGCAACCGTTTTTCCTCCATTTCCTTCGCTTCTCTTTCTTCTCGTTCTTCCCTTTCTTTCTTTTCAGCTTGTTGTTTTGATTTGTCTTTTTTGTTTGCCTCTGCCGCTCGAATTTCATTTTCACTAGAATAAAGAATTTGCGAACGTTCATTAATATGAAACAGTTTAACTGTAAAGGTGATCTGAAGCAAAAATTTTTATTGATGCGGATGAACATCACTTTCAAACGGTACCAGAAACGCCGGAGAAGGGGGCGCAGGGGGACAAGCGCCCCTCCTGCCTTTTTCTAAGAGGGGCAAATGGGGCAAGAGTGCCCTTCTAATGAAACAGTATATTTCTATGACAACGTCAAATATGACATTATGAAATTAATGAATTTAACTCTTAAGTCGAGTAATCATTGTAACTTGCATTAGTCGTATTAGATCTTTGAAAGCTTACGGTTGTAGGAGACATGTAAGAAGGGCTGAATAAATGGAGAAGAAATTGTCCCATGGAATATGATGTTAAGGAAGGTATGTCAATTGAAGAAAAGTTCTTTGAGTATATTTCCTTTGGAAAAATTTTCAGCTTCGTAAGATTTCTTTGCTTTTTGCAAACAAATGACGTCATCAGCCAATGAACCCCCCTAGACTTACGACGATGAGTCCCTTTGTCCCTGCTTTAAACCTTCGTCAACAGGGACTCATTATGAAACAATGAACAAAGACACAGTTTCATGGAATTTGATGCAATTCGTCAACTCAGTAAATAGACCTTTTTGGAATTTGGGAAAGGGACTGGGATACGCGTGGCCCATTCTGACTCCCTTGGCAACAGTAAGAATCGGAAATCCCCTCCACTTTGCTGACAAACGTTTGACTTGCGTCTCGGTCGCATTTGTTTTCTCTAGCTTATTTTGGCGTCTTGCCATCCTTCCATCCATTGGTGAGTTTATTTTGAGGCACTTTATTGCTCCTTTTCACTCAAAATTGAAATTAGACCTGTTGATCGGCTTGGCCTAAGCTGAGCCACTTGAAAGACTAGTTCAAATACCTGCAGTAAAGTGGCTCAAAGTACACTCACCAATAGTTGAAAGGATGACCAGCTTGCTAAATAATCTATAGAAAACACTTTCCGATCCAAACAATTATCTTGTGGCTCTTAAAGAGTGCAAATAAATCGAAACAAGTCAAGTTTGGAGGAAAGGCAACCTAGCCGCAAGGAGGTGACTCCCCTTATTTCCTGCCGTAGTGTTGCCAAGGCTGTCAGAATGGGCTACACTCTCCCTGTCTCCAAATTGCGAAACGGGGTTTTATGACAATCTAGTATAATAAGACAACGGTTGGACTGTTAACCTTCAATTTTTCTGGCAACGTGCATAACTAATTATTATTATCAAATCTAGAAATAAGGAAACTTCCGGTGAAATCAATGAGCTAGAAAGTCCCACTAGAATCAAAACAAAGGGAATGGGATTAGGCGATCTATCATTGATAAACTTTCATGGACCAACAGGAAAAAGGGGAAGGCGAAGTTAAGGCTTTCAGCGCCAAGCGCTGGGATCAAAGAAACAGCTAAGCGCTAATCGAAACCGCAACCCTTTGACATGACGCTCAAGAGGTGCTGGTGGGATTTGAGCCCCGTCCGCCGGACTTTTGTTGCTGCAAAGTCAGGTGATTACAACATGGTGCCACAACACCTTCAACTCGTTTGCCCAAGATTGGAAAGTCTACGAAGGCTGCGCAATGGCCAGTGTGAATATGGTCTCTAATGGCCAAGTGATTCTTGCATTAAACGTGCTTAATTGGCCAACAATCAGTTTGGAGGTTTTTAATTAATCTCTATTCTTTAGTGCGGTTTTTTTGTACATTCAGATGCCTGATAGAAATCACAATAAAAAGCAAAAAAGCTATTTTGGCAAACTTTTGTCTTCCGACAAAATGAAAGTCTGAGCAGCGGCACAAGGAAGGAAACGGAGTGCAACGGCAGCCTACGCAGGAAGGACTTAATCAAAATTTCCATTTGCAAGTATTACCTGAATGCTATTTTGTATTCATAACTGCTTGCACGCAAATTAAAACGGCATTTTCTGTCAAACTTCACATTTGTTTATACGACCACCTGTTAGCTTGACATCATGTGTATTTGTTTTTAATGTTTTGCATCGTGTTTTTCAAAAGCAGGTCATCAATAGGCCTATTTGAATATTTTCTATTCATTAGAATTTATGTTTGCATAAAACATTTAATCTGTCTGCAATAAAACTGCCTAAAATGCTAGATGCGCTCCAAATTTTCCTTTCAGTGTGTTTGGTTAATGGGAGAGAATTTCGCTGGGAGGAACTTTCATAGCTCCCCAAATGTTTAAGGAAATTCAGTGAAGAAGGTTTATTCTGTGCAGAAAACTAAGAATTCCAAAAAACTGCCAACTATGAAACTTTCTAAATCCTAGATGCACATTAAAGGTTCCTGAAGAACTCTCGCCAAACAAGGTTTGATGGTTCTGGAAATTCCTAAGGAAAATCCGCGAGAGTTTATTCTGTGAATGAAACAAAGGTCTACCTTCTTTTAAGCTACCTATATCCCAGATTCAGATCAAAATTTTCATTTCAAGTTTGACTCCATAAAATTTGCAAAGATTTATTCAACGAAGAAACCTAAGATTTCCAAAGAAGTACTTCGAGTTATGATGCTGCTTTCAAGACCTGGATTCAGTCCATACTTCTATGCTTCAACTGACTTTAAGAGAAGGAACCCTTGCCGGAAGGAATTTTCGCGGTTTTCGCCATTTCTAGGTGCGACGAAGGTTCACGTTTAGTTCTTATCAAGAGGTTATAGCTGGTGTACCCCAGGGCTCTGTTGTGGGACCTATCCTTTTCAACTTTTATATAAATGATTTATTTCTTTTCATAAAGCAGGCAACGCTCTATAATTAAGCTGATGACAATACACTAGCTTATTTTTCTAAAAGCATGCCCGATCTTGTAAATACTTTGGAAAAAGAAACAGGAGTGGCCTTATCATGGTTTGAAAACAACAAAATGATCGCCAACCCTGGAATCGACATTGATAGTAACATGATCAAATCTGAGGAGACCTTAAAACTTCTAGGGGTCACTTTGAATTACAGACTTGATTTCGACCCACATATTTCAAATATTTGCAAAATAGCAGCAGCACAATTAAATGTTCGTAAAAGAGTAACGGCATTTATTGGCTTTACGGGAAAACAGATTCTTCTTCAGAGCTTTGTTTATTCTAATTTTAATTACTGTCTTTTGGTGTGGTATTTTTCATCTTCAAAACCACTACAGAAAATTGAAAAGTCACAAGAACGCGCTCTAAGATTTCTCTATAATGATCGTACCATTTCGTATCACGACTTGCTCTTGAAGTCAAACAAATGCATGATGCTTTTTGCTCGCCAGAGAATCCTTTGCATTGAAATTTTCAAAACAGTAAAGCAGTTAAACCCACTTTTCATGCAGAACATATTTAGATTGCGGTCTTCACATTTTTCATTAAGAAATCCAAATAACTTAGCCCATGTTAGGCCCAACCAAACAACATTTGGGTCCAATAGTCTGTCGTGTATTGGGCCACAGATTTGGAACGGCCTACCAAACGAAATACTGTCAGCAGAAAATTTAAAAAATTTCAAGACGTTGATAAAACAATAGAATGATCCCATATGCAAATGCAGTGCCTGTAAATCCCAACCACCTTAGTTAATATGTATTTTAGAAAATATTACGATATTTTGTGGTCGTCTTTAAATTTACGATATTTTGCGGTTTATCAGAAGGACTCCTTGGCACGGATGGTAAGGCCTATCTTTTTTGTTATAGTTGTGCGAAAGCTTCTAATCCGGCACTTGCAAGAGTGCTTTTTTGCATGGCGAGTGATTACTGAAACTCGCGGTGTTATCCAGCAGTGTGCAATTGGTAAGCGTCCTTAAACTTTGTCGAAAGGCAGTGGAATTTTCTAATCGGAGACATTGAAGGATTTCTCCGACAACGTAATCCTAATATTCTTAACTGGGTTTGTGGTAGTGACGTAGGCAACTGCAAAATCACCTGCGAAATTGACATTTCTTGAACTTTTTAATCAATTTAATTAAGTTGTTTCGGAAACTCAGTTTTTCCAATCCAAATAAAATCCCACTTGATAATTATCGATCTATTGAAATCGAGCTTTTGCCTTTTATGATTCACGACATAGCCCCAGCGGCAGCCATTAAGTCATACATTCAAACATAAAATTGTTTGTAATGCCACGTCAATGCTTTGCTTCTCATACATAAAAGTCTTTTGTAATTGCACGTCAATGCCCTATTTCACGCTACTCAACTTCGTCATGACATTGTCTCAGTTATTAACTGCCAATTTTAGACAGTTCAAAAAAGTTGTTCTTATAAGCTACTAATATCGCTTCCATTTGCGTCGTCTACCACCCATACCCCAAGAAAAATCGACTAAAGATTCGGTTAAATTTTTGCTTAAAGTTGCTCAGTCATACGTAGTGATGTTTGTTGTAAAGGGGGGGAAAATAGCTAAGTATTTGCCAAAAAGTCCACAATATGTTCTTTGATCATTTCTGGCCAGAGGTTAATTTCACCCAGTTTGATGCAAACACTGCTGAATGTTTTCCAAAATTACCAACCGTTACCAAACGTTACCAAAGTTGTTGCCAAAATGATTCAGCCTTCGCTATAAACTTCGTTAAGCCATTGTTTAGAGAAACGTTCCATGAATGTTTCCAGAGCTTAAAGCAACGGTGTTGGTCGATAAAGCCTACCAAAACTAAAAAATTTTATCAAATAACTTCTAGGCCTGTATGCTGCAAGTCTTCATAATAAGAGCGATAAATAACTTGAGAAATGATGTGACCGATTTTGTTGACATGAATTTTCTCACCTTTATGAGATGTCCCAAAACTAATTAACTAGATGTCACAATTTTTCAATTTACAGAAGGCCAAACTAAGTCTGACAGGTAAGTACTGAATGAAATATCTAGGAAGCTTTGGAATTCCTTTGTTCGTGCGAATGACGCATCCAGATCTTTCAGAGGGCACTGACATCTAAAAAAATGCTTGCTTATTGCCAGGTGCTTAAAACAAGGATTTGCGCAGTCGCCAAACAGAGGAAGGTGATTGGCAAGAAAGGTATTGACTTTCGTGAAATGAAATAACTTGAAATTTTGGTATGCCTTCGGTCATGCGGAGGGCTTATGAGTTGCTTTTACCGGACAGTTAATTTATATAGAATTGTTTGCACACTTGCCAAGTGCTTAAACAACGATCTATTCAGTTGTCTAACGCGCAAAACCTGAAATGTTTTTCTGGCAGTGTTAGATCATTTAGCAAGGGAATTATTCCATGTGATTTCGAAGTTTTGCAACACAAGAAGCTTTTCAAAGCTGTTTAAATTTTTAAGGGAATCGGTTTTTACGTACTGACTCTTGGGATTATATGAAGATGCATGGGAAAAAGTCAGCAGTGTTTTTGGGAAAAATGAATGCAAAATTAAAAGCTTAGAATTGAACCATGTTAAATCTGTAACTTTTCCATCGTTATTCATTTATGAGTTGCGTTCATTTAACAACTCACAACAAAAGTTTGCAATATTCTGAGAATGTTTTACTCAAGCATGGAATACATCTTTTCAATTAACGGCCTCGTTTTGGAATTGTTTGAAAATCTCTTCACACGAAACTTCTCGAACCTTCTTGCCACAAATCTGGATTCAACACCCAAAGTTTAGTGTAATTACAAACTTTCGTATTCCTGGAGTTTTTGCGATTTTGATTTTATGTCGATAACAAATTTAAGAATTTATAAGGGATTTGAAGGTGAAAATCGCTCGGGTTGTGACTTACCCTCCCCATTCATTTTTCACGATTAAATCCCTTATACATTTTCAAATTTTTTGTCGTCATAGAATTGAAATCGCTTACACTAAGATTATGAAACTTTGCAGTAAGACTGAAATTTGAATTCTGAATGTGAGCCCCGCGGTCAGATATCTCATATGAAGCAATCCAATCTAAAGAGAGTTTAAAGTCCAAATTGAGGCCGCTCAGTTGAAGGGGTGTATTAATATCCCTACTCCCTTCTTTGCTATCTGTGAAGTCAGTGTGAGAAACAACATGGTGTTGCAAAAATTATGCCTCGTTTGTGGAGCTATCAACAAGGAACTGTCACCCTGACTATCCCACTTTTTACACAGTTGAAAAGAAAGCCTTGAAGTTAGAATTAGAACCTTTATTTCTAGTTAAAGGGAGTGGGTCACGTAATGTAAACAAACTTCTTTCGAAACGACGATTGTATAGTGATTCTCATAGACCATATCACAGAGATTTTCCCCAATTTTCTTAAAATGAAGGTGTTATTTTGAAGATGGACTCTTGAATTTCGTAGAGAAACAAACAAAACGCTCATATGTTGTACGATTGCAGAAATATTGGTGGATTATTGGCAGTAGATTTATTGTAGATTCACCCCATCCACCAAAATCTGTGCGGCAAATAATGGGCACATGTGGGCAACAACATAGATTCTGGAGATAGCAAGTTTGTTTACGGTTACATGACCCAACCCCTTAAATCGAACATGTAGTTGCTGATTTTGAGCACAAGAAAGGCAAAATATGTAGATGCATCAAAAACGGCACTTCCTTTTTTCTCCAGCTATATCACGATTAAGAAAATTTTGATAGAAAAGACCCTAATGTCCTATCCCAATTATTTCTACATTTTCTAGTCTTTTCATATAGATGAACGACATTACTGAAGTTCTTCCATAGTTGCAAAGCCAAGCAGCGTCGTTGATGGGTTATGCTGCGCAGTGTCCTTGCCTGGCCAGCAGCGCCCTGTTATGCAAATTTTACTTAACATAAAGTGTCCTGGCAGGATCTTTTCTATGTTTGACTTTCAGTAGAAAATACCCGAGATTTGACAATCTGTTATGCTGTTAATTAACGCTGTTTAACAGGTTTTTTCCTGCCTTTTCTTTATAATACTATATAACGATGGCATATGGTGAATTTCCCACTACACCTAATTAGCTTAATAAATCTACCTGAAACATATGACATGATTAACATAATTATTATTCAAAGAGCAATTACAATAGAATTCTATATTTAGATTTATTTGCATACCTAGGAGGGAGTTTTCTAGTACGTTTTTCGCAGTGAACCTACTAAGAATCTCCTCAAACCAGATTTCCTTAAACAAGATGGGAATTGTTTGAATAAACATAGACAGATTCTAATTTCCTATTTTTCGATTTTGACAGACGACTGATTGGAATCTTTGAATGAGACAAATCTAAGCCATTGGAGTTCACATCTGTGTAAAACGAAACGAGTAAGGGCTTCAGAAATGAGATCCTAAATTATAAACAAAGAACCCAGATGGTATGAACACTATACAGAGGCTGGCATTGTGATTCAGAGGCTAGCGAAGACTCCTGATGAACAAACATAGAAACTGGTCAATCTTTCAAATGATGCGATGCTTTGACGCAGCAACTTTATGACCATAAAAACCTTTCAAATGACATGGACAGAAATGTACTCGAACTCAAACTTTACGCTTCATCTGCCAAACTGGTCAGTTTTCTTTTTTATTTGTAATTCTGTTTTACATTAGATGTCAGGTATTTTATCCATCCATAAACTGCAAGAGCGAGGTGCGCTCGTGACTAACTCTTTGCAACCGTGATTCGACATCTAATGTCATAAAGAAGTATAGTATGGTATAGTATAGTATAGTATAGTATAGTATAGTATAGTATAGTATAGTATAGTATAGTATAGTATAGTATAGTACAGTAAAGTATAGTATAGTATAGTATAGTATAGTAAAGTATAGTATAGTATAGTAAAGTAAAGTATAGTATAGTATAGTATAGTAAAGTATAGTATAGTATAGTATAGTAAAGTATAGTATAGTATAGTAAAGTATAGTATAGTAAAGTATTGTATAGTATAGTAAAGTATAGTATAGTATAGTATAGTAAAGTATAGTATAGTATAGTATAGTAAAGTAAAGTATATTATAGTATAGTATCATAGTATAGTATAATATAGTATAGTAAAGTATGGTATGGTATTGTATGGTATGGTATGGTATGGAATGGAATAGTATAGTTAGTATAGTATAACATAGTGTAGTATTCATTTGATCGTTAGTAGTGTAATTTTACGTACTTTAACGTTGCTTTTCTTTTTATAATGGCCATGGGGTAGCCGTTGTCTTTCGCTCCCCATGGTATCACCCATGTAGTATTGTATAGTAAGTAGATAAATATAGTATAGTAAATAGATAAGTATAGTATAGTAAGTAGATAAGTATAGTAAAATGTAAGATTTATCGTACTGTTTTTTTTTAAAAAAACTAGCCTTATAGAATGAGAGTTATGATTTGAATACGCTGTTTGAGACAAGAACCATGTTCTACTGAATCACATTTTCTGTTATTTCAATTAATCTTTTGCTCTTGATAATTTATCTGGTTGAAGATCTATTTTGATAAAATTTAGCTGCTGTAACAGCTCATTTCTTTCAGGGATGTTGATGTTGTTGCTAAGCAGCACATGTGTTATTCAAGCATCACTTCTTTATCCGATGATAGACGATGGTTGACAGTGATCGAAATTCTATGATCCAATTCGAGTGACCGCGGACAGAGGCTTGAAATCTAGCGTAGCGGGGATCACGGGGGAAGGTTCTCTTTCAGGTTAGGTGCAGAATTGCACTGACATCGTTTCAAAAGGGAATATTTAGCTCAGCAAACATTTTTGTTTCGTAATCTGTATTCCAATTTAATGCACGTTCAGTCGACTTTATAAAACTCAAGGGAACCCTTTTCCATGATCGACTCAAAAGTTTCCTTTGATTTTGAGTTTTGCCAATATCACTGTTTGTTTGTTCGACCTCATCTGTGACACATGGCCACGGTTCATAATCTCTTTGCTGCAGTAAAATTATCACTTATTATGATGAAACTCAAGGGAACCCCTTTCCGTGATCCACGTTAAGGTTTTCTTTAGCACTGTTTGTTTGTCCAAAGTTATCTGTAACACATGGCACTTGGCTCATAATCTCAACTCCTATAACTGTATCGAATGTTTATCTACATGGTCCCAGCCGCAAAAGCAAAAATGAACAACCTGTTACTATAATTTGATTATTTTATCTTGACAACTTTATCTCTACCTTTTACAGGTTACACTGCTCATTCAAAGCCAAAAAAATATCAATACAGTAGTGATGTCAGTGTGTCAAAAACGAAGATTTGAATTATGATGAGGCCAACGACAAGCTCCTCCGCAGCATTCTACCAGTTTGGTAAGTTTTTTCTTTTGCCCTGCAGTTGTTTTTTGCGGCTCAATGAGACAAAGGGTGTGATTGCGAGGTAAGAAGCATTATTTTGTTACATGCTCTGATATGCAGCAAATGGACTGTGTCACGTCAGCGTTTTCGAAAGCTCCATTTCCACCCGTCCACACGACAACAGGAAAGCGGCATGTTTAAAAAGATCCACTCTGGAGAGCATTCTCGAAAAGCTTCTTTTTCGGTGCCGAAAACGCTGTCTCCGTGTCTAAGCGAGCCAAAAACGGATCAAAAGAGATGTATTTTCAAAAGATCCGGTTACATGTGCCACGATCTTTTATCATTCCTGCAATGAATAGGCCTTCTTCATATGTTTGATATCCTATCATACCTAGTATATTTGATCCACTGATTTGAAATCGTAGTAAACTTATGATAAGAAAAATGAAATAAAGAAAATGTTGACTCTGTACATAGTGTAAACCACCATCAGCTCATAGAAAGCGGAAGAGCATTGATATTAATAATGAAGAGAAGTGAGCCTCGTAATGAACCCGCAGAAACAGCAAACTTGTTAGTGTCATAATTCGGGTCCTCTGTCTAAAATCCTTGCAGCATTGCTTTAGATTACAGGTCTAGTGTTTGAATCAACTAGACTCCGTCTGCCCCGTCCGCCATGCGCCAAACTAGGTAAAAAGAATAATCATGAATTTGACGTTGTGAGATTTGGAAGAAACAATTTTATTGGAAAAGATTTAGACACACTAAGGCCTCTCGTCAAAAAAAGTGTGATTTCGATGCCATACTCCCCATTGGCTAAGTCTGAGTGATAATAAAGTCCTTTAATGTTGATAGCGAGAATTCTGAGGTCTTCGTGTCGTGCTCTTTTATCACTTTTCCATAGATAAGCCCTTACATACGTCTAATACCCTATGACACCCAGAACATCTGGTTTCAGAACTTTGTTAGCATCTTAGCGTGCAGCTCAGATTAGAATGTGGTTTGTCTGACGCCTCATTATGTCAGTTTATTGATCTGTAAACATCTAGTAAACATCGATGTTTGCTCACTGTTGTTTATTCGTTGCCTAGGCTGATGTCATGATACCTTGTTTATTCATTCAATGTTTCTACTCTGAATTGTTTTCACTTTTACAATGGCTCACAACTAAGCAAATTCTAAACATGGACTAAGCTCTTGCGATATATATGAAGAAACTTCAACCAGTCTTTCCTTCGAACATCGAACTAAAGATCGAGCGTCGCTTCGCTTCGAAACGTTGAACATCTTTTAATAATCAAATGCTAACACTAGGCACGTGCTCTAACCTTATTAAGAAAGCAGCGATCTGATTGAATGCACTCTAAATAGGATGCATTTGGCCTAAGCAGTTGCTGTTTGAAGTTGTTCTCAAGGGAGCTGTCTTTAAAGGGAGGTGTAGTGGAATTTTACGCCGCCTTCTTTCCACGTCCCAAAATCCTTCGTTGGAACTGTTGACAATGCAAGCATACGATACTGAAAACAAACTGAAAACGGCTGAAAAGACTTCCCAAGTTTAACTGAATGATAGGGTAGACTTTTTAGTTACATAAAGGATTGCTTAAGGCAGTAGGAAAGCCAGGCTGAGTTTAACCATCATCGCTATAGAGCTTAATGTCGGCAAATTTGATTCAGAAGTTGAGGCCTGTTTGAATGAATTTTAGAGGAATCACATAAAAAACTTGTAGCATGAAACTTAAGCTAGACATACTTCAACTTGAACCCATTTTTTTTACAAATGATAGCTTGTAACTTGAAATGGTAGATGCATTCATTAGTCTAGCCAAAAAGTTCCCTTTGTTATTATGATTTGAATAACATTTACTTATGTGCTGCTGCTTAAACGAATTAGTTTTTACATTCAGAAGCAATTTTCCTTCTAATAAAGCTGAATAATGCTGGCAAAAAAACATTGTATAGGATCCATTACCTAGTCGTGGAATCCCTTAGTTTTACATTTTGGAGTAATCTCTGTTCTAATAAAGCTGACTATTGCTGGCTGAAGAACGTCATCAAAAGCCAATAACTTATTCGTAGATCCCATAACATCATCTTTGTAGACATCCAACAATCAAACTCAGCCTTTGCTAAGAGAATTACATCTTTTGTTTTATAATGAGACACATGGCAAGCTTAAAAGTTATTTAGAAAAATCCTCACTGATTCTTAGACTTTAGAAATGATGTTTTCACTTAGTTATTTTCGTTGAGACAAAGTACCACAAGCTTGCCATTGTACAAGATTCAAAGAACCTCCTCAAAGGATCATGCTGAGTACCAGAAATTCATGAGAGGCTTCCTTTTAAGTCGATCGTTATACATGGGTTTTGTTTTCGTCATCTTAAACCTGTTAATATTTCAATCAAAATGTTCTAATAGCTCGCAAAACATTGATGATGACAAGTTGTTAGTTATAGATCTTCTTTGACTTTAAGGTGGACGAGAATCAATTGTTCTATATATGATATTTGCAGCGTTAGCTACAGAATAATGGCGAAGGATCTCCGATATCTTCCTCTCTTTCTTTCTGTCATTAAGTGGAAACATCGCATGACCTTTTTTATAAACACAATAACAAACACGTCAGAGGCGGTGGCATCAAAGCCATCCCTATTGTCTCTTATTTCATGGAATGAATACATGTTTGTTTGACTTCGTTTTGATCTTCAGGCGGTTGGCGGGGAGAGTCATTTTGTGATGCAATGCCAACAGAACTGAACTGACTGCAAGAATGTTGAGATGCGAGACAGGGGAGAGGGAAAATGCATCTTGTAATGTCAAGAGAATGAGAAAGGACTGCTACTCTTGTTCCAATCCATATTACGGTGCAGTTTGCCACCGTTTCCCAAAACGCTGCACTCACCAAATAATGTTATTGCTAGCTTTAACGAATTACTAGTCTCGAATATACCATATATAACAAATTTTGTCTTAGATTCCTGCATTTGATCCATTTCATTTCATAATCAAGGAAAACATCTAGTGACAGTTGTTGTGTTGCCTTGATTAGTTGACAGTGATAGTTTAGCAGGATTCTATCCAAGAAGATTAAAGCTCAAATACTCTACACTATTCGACTGTGAAAATCTTGGATGATCTTTCAAAACAAACGAAGCTGTTAATTCACAAACACTTCATTTGTTAGCTACAATTTGCTGTTTGCTCTTTGAATCACACCCATAACCTTACGATTAGCTGAATTTTTAATGAGAAGTGAAAGTGACGCATCAATATTTTCCAGGAAACATTGATTGAAAATTTCGTGCATTAGTTGCGCTAAATGCATCGCATTTTTTAGAATAAACTCGCAAGCAGCGATCATGCATAGGCTTGATAACGGGCTATGTTAGAAACGTCGTGTTAATTTCAACTTATACTGAAACTACTTATATTTTTGCTTGCTTAGCTGTTTTTTTTCAATGATTTATTTCATAGGGACCATTGTACAGTTTGTTCAATCAACTGTTCCACAAATGTGGAAGTTTGGTTTATTAACCACGGCACTAAGGTCTGTCTCAAATTAGATGTCACTTGAGAATTCTTAGGCAGGAAACCATGTTGATTTGTGCAAAAACCTGCACTGTCCATACAACAGGCGTTCAGTCGAAGCTAGCTATAGTTGCAAGTAACATGATAATGCCCATTTAGAAGGCACTAGGACCAATTAACAAGCAACATATTACCATTACGTGCAGTAGGTCGAAATGAATGGTTTTAGGTTTGCATAAATGATTCTTCATTTGAAATGTCCTATCACGGCCATTAAATTCAATGTGTACGCAAGGCATGTCATCTTAGGGCGTAGTTTAAAGGAATATCCAACAGGCTAACATGGTCATGTAGCAAGTCATGTATTCAAGGCGGTCATTGGACGCCAGATACGTTGACCTCTTTGTGATAATCTAAGACGCTTGCAGCATGCCACACATCTGCAGTCTGCATGTAATGAACGTAATATGAAACGCCACAATTTTGCGATGTGTAATGTTCTTTCTATAACGCATAAGAACTGCTGTAGCATACCGCATATATATACAGCGTTACATGTGTAATCACTGGACTTGACATCAAGCTGGGTGATACCCTTTCAACAGAGTGTTAGAACCTTACAACATGTTACATATATGTAGTATGCTATTTGAAAGTTGCTACACTGGCTTTAACATGCTACGCGTCTGCAATAAGCATGCATGAAACTGTGGATAAGGTTTAACTTGTCCATTTCTGTTCTTCCAGTCCAGTACAGTTCTTGTCCAGTTCTGTCCAGTAGAATGATATAAATTGACTGCAGTACAGGGCTCAAAGAGTGGAAGCAGCGTGGTATCGCTGCTACTACGAAGGCAGCTGAAATGCTCAAATTTGCCTTGAAGGTAGCAGGGAAAAAGGAAAGGAGGAGAATGGAAAGAAATAGAGAGAGAGAGAGAATGAAAGGAAGGGAAAGAAAGAAGGAGAAGCAAGGAGAAAAGGGGTTAGAATAGGGCGGTATAATGGAAAAGAAGAAGAAAATGTGTAAAATGGAACGGCATTGCTTAGCTTGCTACCAGGAAAACTGTTTTGAGCCTTGATGCAGTATGCCACCTTTGTGCTGTAGACTTAACTTCACATATGCAATAGTCAATCAGAAAGGTGCTAGAATGACGTTATCATGCAGTATACATGCAGTATAGATGCAATCAACTGCAGTATTAGTATCTCGTGTGTGAAAGTGTATTAGAAAGGCGTCAGAATGATTGTATCATGCAACATATATGTAGTATGCATGCAGTAACATGTAATGTAGTTTCAATAGGGCAATTTCCCATTAGAGGCTGTAGAAAGCCTGTATCATTTAAACTGTATGCAGTATGTATGTAGTATGCATGCAATTGCGTGATATAAAGTGTCAAGGAGGTAATTCCCCCATTCAAAGGTTCTTGAAAGGCTCCAACGTTTGGGCAATACCGTTCATGCGGCACAAATGCAACAAAACAAGCAGCGTTCGTGCAACATTCATGCAACATTCATGGAATACATATGCAAGAAAGCAAGATTTGAGTGAAAACTTACCGATGGTAGAAGTAATTGAAGTTGGACACAATGACGGGAACAGGCAACGCTATTGTCAGTACACCAGATATTGCACACAAGCTGCCAACGATTTTGCCCCATACTGTCACAGGCTTCATGTCCCCATATCCCACCGTCGTCATGGTGACAACAGCCCACCAGAATGCATCGGGTATGCTGTGAAATGTCTCTTTTTCTCCACCCTCGGCGTAATAAACGGCAGATGAAAACAAGATGACACCTATCAACAAGAAGAATATAAGTAGGCCAAGCTCACGCAGACTCGCTCGTAATGTATGTCCCAATATTTGAAGGCCTCGAGAGTGTCGGCTAAGCTTGAAGATACGAAATACTCGAACAAGTCGAATTACTCTGAGTACACCAAGAGAGCCAACATTGCTCGATTCCATAGGCAATGTGATGTAGAAAGGAAGAATGGCTATAACATCAATAAGGTTCAAAAATGAGCGAACAAACTTGCATTTTTCTGGCGCTGATAGGAATCTCATAACATACTCAAACGTGAACCATACTATACAACCCGATTCAATTGCAAACCATGGCATTTTCTTATCGTCCTGAATTTCAACTCTGACTTTTTGTGTAATATTTCCTGTCGTTACTATCTTATCGGTGTATCTAAAATTCGGTAATGTTTCAATGCAGAAGGTCACAATTGATACTGTTATTACGAATACGGAGAATACAGCCACAATTCTCGCTCCGATCGACGTGTCCGGGTATTCGAAAAGTTGCCAAATTTTTCTTTGTAACTCATTTTGGGGCAAAACTGGTTCCGCCTCTTCGATATATCCCTCGTCTCGTTCAACTCGTTGTAAAACTTCGTCTCCAAGTTCGTAAAATCGAATTTCATCGGCGAAAACATCCATAGGCACATTGGGCGGTCGTAATAATTTCCCAGACGATTGGTAATAGAATAATATAGCGTCAAATGCTGGTCGATTTCTGTCGAAAAAATATTCACGCCGGCCATCGTCGTAATAGCGCAATCTCTTCGCCTGGTTTCCTAACAATGTATCTGGATATTGCTCGAGTGTTTCTTTATGCGTTTCGAATTTAAGCCCTGAAACATTGATAACAATTCTTTCGGAGGAACTCGGCGTCGAGTTATGATTCTGCGAACGAAACGTCGTAATGTTGTTGCCTCGCGATGAAGACATAGGCCCGTTTATCGTAGCTCCGCTAGTTGTATTAGGCAGTCCAGTTATGCTCATATCTTCAGCGTCATTGAAGCTGCTGATCTGCACTCGAGTCTTCCAGGAGGCCTCTGTAAAAAGAAAAACATATAAACATTTAAGAAGTGGTTTCTTTATCCACGATCACTAAGCAAGCTACGGCGAGATGAGGCCAGGATCAGCTGAATAACACACAGGCTTGCTTAAGCCAGACGTCACTGGGTTCGTTCGCTCGCTTGTCAATCTAAAACCAAATGTATTAGCAGGTGTTCTAGATACCCAATGCTCAACGTATGGACGACTCGTCAGGCATATTTCCCACTTGCCAATTTACCAAACATTGTGAGCAGAGACGGCTTTATCATCCGCCTCAGTAATGCAATCTGCGTTAGTAGTTTGAAGCAACATTTTACTGCCTAGAGTATTTTCTTTTAGACCAGCATTAAAACTTACAGTAGAGCATAGACTCTTTTGAATTATTTATGATTCCTTCGTCTTATGCATAATTAAAGACTGACAGAGAAATTATAACTGGCTTGAAAATAGGATAGAATCGAAGCGAGCTATACCATACTTTGTGAACTTGTTTGTTAAACTGACTTGAGCCTTTCGTTAGCTTTATAACTCTTTAAGGAACATAACTTATTGGGGCACTTTAACTACTTACTCTTTTTTTACATAAGTGCAATATATCGTCCTTGGGCGTTTTGGCAATTCGAGAATATTCGCTGATCAACATATACATATATATTTTAATCTTAACCATCTGTTTGCTGTGAATGATTTTGTTATTTTAACGCGTTTTTTATTTGAACTATTAGCATCTTACTCTCCTCTCCTCCCTTCCTAATCTTTACTGTGCCCCTGCCTGCGATCTCAGGGGTTACATTAGGGTTAGGATTAACTAAGGCGATCTTTCATCAATTTGTGAATCATAATATTTTGACTTAGATTTAATCTGCTGACCAGTAAGGGTATTGATGACTTGCTTGTAGTTTTGATGAGCGGGATAAAATGCGGAACGCAGGATTTAAGAGTCGCATTGTAAATTTGGATGGTTGCTGTGATATTCCGTAAATTGTGCTCGTAGACTATCAGTAGACTATCATATCATGCCTGTCAGTCGTTGTGCTAGTAAATCAATAATTTCATGTCACATTACTGCACATTTTAAGATTGTGAAGAACGAATAACTTAGTATCTGTTCTATGTGACTTAATAATAACATTAATAATAATAATAATAATAATAATAATAATAATAATAATAATAATAATAATAATAATAATAATAATAATAATAATAATAATAATAACAACAATAATAATAATAATAATAATAATAATAATGAATTTCTTTACAGTTGGTGTGATAATATAAATAGTTTTCTCTAAAGAGAAGAGTAACTAATCAAAACCAACTATTTAAATACAAACTAAATCTTTAAAACTATTTACATATGGTACAACTGCATTTTTCCCCATTCCACGTTTTGATTATTTTCTTGAATGAAGCTATGATCTGGTTGTTCTTTATCACAACAGGTATTGAGTTCCACAGGATGCTCCCCCTGAACAGTATTATGTGTTGATGTACATAATTCAAAAAATAACCCTGAAGCCATTCTACAAAGAACTGGATCGAGCCATTTTTTTTATACCGGGTTAGTAAAAAGCGTTTATGCGTTTGGCGGGCTGTGAAATAAAACGTATGAGGCCGACTTTCAAAACTGAGATGTAAGTCTATCAGTCAGATGCTGACTTGGAAGAGAAAATTTTGCTTGGTAAAATCACTCATCTCTTAGGTATAGAGAATTAGGAAAATGCTGGCAAGGGGCATGTGTGGGAACAAGGATTCCTCATTTCATTCTTGTCCATAATTTACTTGCTATTGAAATTAAACTTATGTTTCTGAGCTGATAATGTAAACTTCAATGAGACATAACTCATGGACCAGAATGGAACGTGGAATTTTCGATCCCACACAAACCCATTAAAGACATCTTTCTAATTATTGGGTTTTGAGGACATGTAATTTTGTCATTTTACCAAAAAAATTTTCTCATCTAAATGATCCTTTGACTGATAGATTAACATTTTAATTTCAAATATCGGTCACATACTTTTTATCCCATAGCCCGCCAAACGAGTAATTTCTTTGACTCCGCCCCCGTACATTCTGCAGAGATCTGACGAAATTTTCAAATATGTGCAACAGTGATAAATCAGTTTAACCTGTCGACTAATAATGTATGGAAATATCATGTGTTCCATACTCTTTTGTTGAGCAGTTAAAAGATCTCGATTAGGAAGTAAATTTCTCAGAAGACCTGGGTACCCTCTAAGTAGCTCATCTCTTTATCAGCTACCTTATAATGTTTAAGTTATTTGAATCTGGCATGCTAAATTCTATGCCTTATAGATACTTCTTTTAGCAGTGTCAACAATTATACCGTTCGTGTCTTTCTTCGAATCACTCTTACGAATTAATACTCTGGTTTGATATTGGCAGTATCATAACTTTGTTAGTATTTGGTTTCTGGTAGCCCCGAAGTCCAGAACTGTAGCACTAAATTGTAAGCTCATTTTAAATGTGGTTTGCAAGTTCAATTGAGTTCAAGCCACCTTGTGACTCTATGACTCATAGGAACAGAATTTATCTTTGATGTTTATTGTTTCGGGAATTATTTGGCAAAGGCTTTTTGGATTAATTCCATTTATGCGTTACATTATTTATCGTTTTTTGAAAGTTTTAAGTGATCCCGATGCTTCTTAAATTGACCTCCAGGGTGTCCCAAATGAATTGTTCGACGTTTGATCAAATTTTGAAAAATAACGATAACATGAACTGATTCGATGGGAAGATGACCGTGTTTCCAAGATTTTGAATTGATTTGCAAACCTGTTGGAAAATCACTGAGTTACAAGCTTTCAAACCTCAAATATATGCGACAGCTGAAACAAGAGATCCCGAGATGATTTGTAAAGCAAGAAAGCTCCTCCAAGGCAGATGTAAAGATAGTTTATCCAATGTCCTACCTCTGCTTAATGTTTGAGCAAAGTGAACAGGATTTTCTGAACTTAGTAGGTTAAAGTATATTGACACAAGGTTCTCTGAAAGTATAATTTCATCACCTTGATGTCGTGGTTAGGCCTCCAACTTTCAAACGCAATAAACTGCCGACAACGATATCCTTCCTCCTTGCCTGATGGTATTTCTGGTGGCTTATTCGATTCCAAAGTTAGGCCCAATATTCAGCACAATATTTGAGTGAGTGAGGAGTGAGCAAAATTATACTTCGTAACAAACAGTGTCCACAGTACACACTGCCCATGATAGCATATATTATTTTTATCATATAATATTTCATGTTTATTTAGATTCATTCTCTATCAAGCTAAGTAAACATAAATAATGTTTATCTCAAGGGAAGCTTTATACGACCCGAAGAATGGTCTTTGAGTTTAGTTTATTGATTCAGCTTACCAGATCCTCTTAGTCCAATGTCTGATGTCCATTGAACGAGACATTGTCCACAAGGTTCTATGCTGGCATGCTGAAATTTCTAACTGTCTGAAAATCAAAGTTAGCATCGGCAAACAAGGACAGATTTTGTAAGGCAATAGCATGATTTGCTTTTGTTGACACCTAAATTCAAAGAGATTTGAGATTGCAAACAAAGGGAGTTCTCTCAACCAGTAATTCAAGCCATTCAAGATGAACAAAGCCGCAAAGTTTCTCTGAAACCCAGGTAGCTATCTAGCTTGTTGTGCATTCCAGAAATAGTTTTAAGAGCAAACATGAGCGTATATTGAAAGAAGGGTATATCTTAACATCTACCGGGGTATATTATTTTTGTTGTTCAGAAGCTGAGCAGTAAGTGCTTGTAATCACACCCTAAAAATACAAGAATCGAATCGCCTCAAAATCAGTTGCTATACCAAACAAATAAAATCCCCGCGGTAGATGTTAAGATGTGTCCTCTTCCTTTCAATATACGCTCATGTTTGCTCTTAAAAACCATTTCTGTATTTCACAACAAGCTAGGTAGCTACCTGGGTTTCAGAGAAACTTTGCGGCTTTATTTGTCTTGAATTACTGGTTGAGAGAACTTCCTTTGTCTCCAATTCGCAAATCTCTTTAGCTGACAACAAAAGCAACTGCTGCTATTGTCTTACAAAGTCCTTGTTGCCTCTGCACAAACCATGGATCCACATTGCTGCTGTGTCGAATCATAATTCCTGCGTTGGCCTAATTTGAATTTCTCGACAATCTGAAATTGCAGCCTCTCGCAAAGGACCTTGGGCTAGAATGGCTCTTTGAGAGCACATAGTCGTGGCTGTGAAAGGCTAGATTTTCTGTCAAAATCAATAGGCTAACAATGTATTCAGTAGTCTAACTTTCACCAGGCCTTTATGCCATCTGTCAATCTCTTTGATCAGAATAAATCAGCTAAGATTAGATAGATATGAATACTAACAATAACAGTGGCGTAAACAAATTTGGATGAACAAGCCTTCCCCTTGGTATGAATAACTTATTAGGATTCTATGATCCCAAGAGGACAACGATATGAAATGGAAGACGAGTGGCTGTAGGAACAGACTACCTTTTTCGGTTTTATGTGCCTGGTCTGAGGTACAAGAGGCTATTTCTATTTTTCCTAAATTTCGATATCACACGTGATGGAGGTTGTGAGTATTACCTGTTACTACTCAAATAAATCATTGTATGACTTCAGGATGTCAATTCCAAGAGACATAACAAAGAAAGTCGTGTATCTCAAATCGGGACATTCGAAAATGCAGCCTATTCCTACAGCCCCTTTCCTCTCTTTCTGTCCTCCGCAGCTCTCAGATAAGGCTTGTTCACAGGCTAGGTCTGTTTTGACTCACCCGGGATATGTCTACCACTTTCAATGAAGAGACTGCAAGCCCAGAAAGTCAGGAACCCATATATGTATACATTCGGTATTTGTTAGTTTTGATATGCATACATATATTTTGACCTCAAATCGAATGATTGATAACCCGTCGAGAGATTAGCAAACCGCAAATTGATCTCATTGGCCACTGGAATATTCAATGTTGTTTCACGGTCTTTTTTCATGGGTGGGATATGGGCGGAATTTCTCGGCAAACATCAAAACATTTGCATTATGTCTGCATAAGGACGTTCATCTATTCTGTCTTGGCAAGTCAGATAACCTGCGAAGGTCTAGAGGCTGAATGACCAGAATCCAGAATAATGAGCTTTCAAAGATGAAATTAATGTCGTTACGGATGCAGTATTTGTCAGTCTTTATTGTGACGATACAAGGTGTCCCAAAAAGAAGTACTCCTGTTTAACCCTACTTTGGTTGCGGGCAAATTGCCTCCCCCCAGTAGACTATTCTTAGTAACTCTGCCTGGAGAGCGATTACGGCCATAAAATCTTTTGGATTTTTGCTGCTACCTTTTTTGCAACCACTTAAAGAATTTCATTGAAATATTTTGAAAAATGAGGGGGACGGAGACAATTTTCCGGAACTGGGCCTTTCAAAATCGCAAGTACTCAAATTTCAATTTTCGGGAATAGAGTAGCAAACTTGCAATGTCTGAATGTAAACTGTTTCAAATTTGATTTCCTTGCAGTTTTTCCGAGGTTGCCTAATTTCTAAAGTAAACTGCTGATGCAAGTAATAATAATGGTGAATTAGAGGCAAATTTCCACACTTTCACAAGTACATACCTGAGGCTATTAGAACACTAATTAGGTTGCACTACTTATGACCAGTCAAGAGTTAGGTAGGAGGTTATTTGCCACCAACCAAGACAGGACGTGTGAGATAGCTTAACCACTATAGGGTTATAAGATAACGAAGCTTTTTGATTACGAGACCGACCTTTAAATGTCATGTGTTGGTTTTGTTTCAGCAAGTAAGTCAAAGAGCAAATTATCTTCCCAGGTAGAGAGAGATGGCCGAGTGCCTTATACAGTCTTCGTCAGGTGACTGAAGTAAAGCATGGTCGAGTCAGGTCAAACTCCGGATGGGTGACCTCGGAGGCCTGACCTCACGACTCACCTAGTCGTCCTTCGGAAGGGACGTTAAACTAGGGGCCCCATGCCTGGATGCGGCATGCACAGTGGACCTAAATTAGCTTTCAGTGGCTAAAAATCCTGAAAAGCCCACTGAAAACAAATTGAAAACAAAACAAAAAAAACAAAAAATAACAAACAAACAAACAAAAACATAATACACCGTGTTTGTAGCTTAGAAATGAAAGTTCATTACCTTGATATTGCTGCTCTACTCTGTTCTTTTCTCTTCGTCCTAAGCCTAAGAAGTGCTATTAATCAGATTCAAATGGCTGCTGCAAGTCTGAACAATTAGCTGCTACGCAGCGTCCATCCTCCTACGATATTTTACCAGGCAGTTTGAAACGAGGATGAACGCTGTGTAGAAGCCATTTGAATTTAATTTCTAGCACTTGTTAGGCTTGGGCCGAAGAGAAAACGACCAAGGTTTGCAGTAATATAGAGGTAATGACTATTAATTTCTAAGCTAAAAAAACACGGTGCTTTATTGCCCATGCTTGAGTAAGCAAATTTAGCTCCTTGTAGGGCTGCCTAGGTTTGAAGCATTCTGAAAAAGCACTGACGATTACCAGACTAATTATTCTCTGTATATCAAGCTCCTAGTTTAGGCATAACTGTCAGAAAGGGGCTCAAACTTTAATCGTATACTTGAAGAATAAGGAGAGCTCAAAATAATGTCTGTCAAGAAAATTGCTCAGGATATGCCACCATGCATCTTAGATCAATAAATTATGTGTATGAAAAATCTCTAGATTTAAAAGCAACCAGATTTTAAGATCGAGCGAACTTCCAATTGTCCATGCGAAGAAAGCAATTGACATCAATGATAGCTTGAGAAGATTTTTGAAGGTATAGGGCACAAATCCATAGAAAGGTGGGTTTAAAATTCTGTTACATTTTTCTTTGAATTGAATAGCTTTAAAGAAAATTAGGGGTACTTTGCTGTAAATCTGCGGTTGAAATTCTTTGATATCTTGATTTGTTTCAAAATACCGGCATTTTATCATATCTGAGGTTGTGACGTCATCAAATTTCTGAATCTTAAACCAGTAGAGCGACGGATTTCGCTTGACACCATAAATTGTAGACCTTCACAAACTATGGTTTTCTCGAGGAGGATAGTATCAATTTTTCTCAGTTCATTAAAGGGAATACAAAGGCCAGCATGCTTTGCGGGAAGTCAGCATCTTGATCTCCACAGCTTCCAGAATAACTGACTGTACGAAATTCATAAAAACCAAAACAAACGATGGCAAAGGCTGCTGTTCTTTGTAGTCCCTTTAACACTGACGATTATTTTGATTTTTTCAAAATTCCCCATGAATAGACCTTTACACAAAATCGCACCATTCTGTTGAAATATTGACTTTCAGGTTTCGCCTCGCTTTGGAGTCACCCACAGGTGTGCGTCTCTAATGGCAACCCACGAAATTTGTTAGCAATGCTTAGGTTTGGAAACGGAGTGCCTTGTTAGCATTAATGAAGTTTACTTCATTTTGGGAATGCAGGCTTCGCCTCGAGTCGAAACTTTACTTTGTGTAAAGGTCTAATTCTTTCAAAAAACATATAAGATTTCTCATGACAGATTTACGGCAAAGTAACCTTACTTCGTTTCAAGCCAATCGATTCAAAGAAACTGCAGCAGGATTTACAACCACCTCCTGTGTCAAAGATTTGAAAGGTTTAAGCCCCATGCCATTTTTGTCGTCAAACCAGAACAAAAACTGGAAAAAGAAGCTCTGCTTGGAGTGGTAAATGTTCTAAAGTGTTTATGAAGTACCTGTAGTTGTCACCAAACATTTTGATGACCTGACCGATTTAGATAAGTTGAAACATAATTTTGAAGCCCCCATTCGCAGGATATATCTAGAAATAGCGTCACAAAAGTGACCACAACACAAATTTGGCTTCTTTCATTTAGGTCAAATTTTTGCTGAATATGAAACCCCAGTGGGAGCTCTTAAATAGTTTTAGAAAACTGGTATATGTCCAAAAACAATATGACAAAAATGCGAACATCTCACAATTTGATACAGCAGTTCAGAAAGGTAAATGAGAAACCCCCGAATGGGACCTCTCAAATGTTTGTAAATAGCTGGTATATGTCACTGAAAGCAGGTTGGTGAAACTGATAACATCACAAAGTTAGGTTACGCAAGATTCAGGGACGTCAGCCAGCACTGCTGGGAGTTTTCATGCGTTCACGTACAATTGACTGATTGATGGAACGATTGATTGATCAATTTATTGAGTGATTGATTGATTGATTAATTGATAGAATTTCAGACATATGGATGGGCAAGACTTGTGAATGAACTTTTGTGAGGAATTCGACAAACCGTTAACCTCTGATGCGAGATTGACCCAGGATAAAAGGGCATGGGAGCATTGGTTTCTAATCTTTCTGAATGTCGATGTAAAAGTCAATGTTCTATTTCTTTGAAGTGAATCACTTGGGAGAAAGTTTAGCTAATTTGCTGTAGCTTCGCCGATGGATTTTGATAAATCTTAGCATTTGTCAAAATCACAACTTATTTCATAAACCAGCTCATTTAAGGATGTAACGTCATCAAGTGTCCAAATTGTAAACGAGAATAGTTACGTAATTGTACTTAATACTATATCATACAGCGTGTCCAAAAACATGTGCGCTGTTTTAGCGGCTACTGTGAAGGAGCCATGAATCCAGTTTTCCTGTTTTTCAGATTTATTCATGGAAGAGACTTTAACTGAGAATTTGGCGCCAATTTTGCGTAAATCTGACGAGTAGCTGCTGATTTATGAAATAAGAAAGTCAAAATTAATAGTTGCCTTAAAACCAGAGGATTCTAACTCAGTGCTAATTTGATTCGATTTTAGATTCTTTAGGCACGGTGGCCACGTCAATCAAATACTAAATTTACAGTTAGCCGTGCTAATACGTACAAGTAAATAAATCTAAAAAATTGAATAATCTTAATTACAAAACATCTTTATAAACAAATTAAAAATAATGCCAACCATAGCAGGCGAGAGAAATTTAGCTTTGACTGTTGACTTAACCTTGAAACTTTAATTTTGGCAATAAATGGACCTTATTTTACATTTTTATCAGGAAACATATCTGTTCAAAAGGCAAGCATGTTTTTGGTAACACCCTGCAGGTATTCAGAACTGGGTTTCTCTTGGAAATCATTCTACTTCTTTCTCAAAAAGTTTCGAAATTATGATCGTGCCGAGGCTTTTTCAAAATTTTATTGAATTCCTAAGAAAGAGGAAAAATCCTCTAATTCTGAAAATATTACATATTTCAGAAGAGTCCAACGGCAGAATCATCGACTGGAAATAAAAACTTTTATTTTAAATGCCGAATAAGCATTGTTATTGTTTGTTTTTAGGTTTCTGATAATTTAAATATAGGGCCTATCGTTAAGAATTTGGAGATTTTTCAACAAATTGTCTTTGGTCTTGTCTTTGAAACTGTTGATGTTTATTGCAGATTTTAGTTCTGAGGATAGGCTGTTCCATATTTTAGGTCCTAAATATGAGAGACCATCTTGTCCTGTGTTGCTTTTTCGGAAAGTTTGAATTAGTTTGTTTTTAGATCTTCGAGTTACTCTGCTCTAGCCAACTAGTAAGAACATCTCCGACATATGTGATGGGGCTGCATTATTTGAAAGATTCAATCCCCATGCTGTATGGAGCACAAGGTTTTCGTTCTTTTGCTGTTTGATTTAAAACTGTGACATGACGCGCCATCATCAAATGACTTGAAATATAAGATACACTGTAATTTCGCAAAAATATAAAGATTTCTGAAAAATCCAAAAGTAAGATCAGAACACATACTTTGGTACATCTAACTCTTAAAATCGCTCTCACCTGCCATCATTAATCATCCCAAAACAGATTGACCTCTTCTTACCAGTCTTTCCAGTAGTACTTTCCTTGATAATATTGCTATAGCCAATTATCAAGCAAGAGTATGCTTCGGAAATTTCAGGAATTTGTGCACTCTACTGTATGCAGTCTGAGACTGCCAGAAACTCCATGTACAACGGAAAAGAGCAAAGGAAATTAGATACTCCAGTTCTGTAGAAATTTTACCGATGGATAAATGGGTAAAAACAGAATCAAGATGATTATTTCATGCGATGAATAAATTCATGAAGATACATCAACATGAACCAACATATATTGTGTGATTTCGATTTTAGAGCAACCGCAAAACAAACAACTTCAATCATGACAGACAAGAACACGATTGTATCACTATCAATTTTCATTTTTTATGTTTCAATTCATTATTCATCTTTGTTGTCACAAACTCATGGTTTCCAGGATACATGCCCAGGTATGAATTCAGGTGTCCCATGTGTGCAGGTTCAGAGCCCCCTGAAAGTTAAATATTCTAGCCATTCAGATTTTGACTTAATCTTAGTGTGATTTCCATGAAAATTCGTTGCAAAGAAGCCGAATTATGAGGTTTCGAAGGTACTTCTCTTTCGTGAAGGTAGCAACTATGCAGCCTTCTTTGTACCGAGAGGAACAAAAGATAGCTATCAAGCTGCAATGAACGCGAATGTTTCACCGTAAAAGCTCGATTGAGCCCCCCCCCCGGGGGGGGCTTATTTGATTTTGGACTCTCTAACAGCGGGCGTAATAGAGAGGGGGGGGCTTATTCAAAATATCAAGGGGCAATGATACATCTGGTAGCATTTTAGTTCTTTTATCCCATATTTTGCGTTATCAACATACAATTTTACGGTTCAGATGCATTATTTCGACACAGTTTTTCTGCCAAATAGTATCAAAATGAAGAAGCAAGCTTGGTGTAGCTAAATAAATGGAAAATATTTGGTAAATTAGGAAGCCGAAATTTAGCTAAGTTTCTTCAGCAAGTAGCTTTTAAGCTTTTGATGAGCTCTTTTGTAATGTTTTGAAAATAAGAAGATCTTCCGTTTCGATAGCTCCTCCTTCCCCCCGGCTCCTTCGATGGTACAGTCATCTGCTCACTTGAAAAGATCCTGTACGCTGAAAGCAGATCCCTTTGAATTGGAGAAATACCCGTAAAAAGCTCCGGAAAAGACCTAAATCATGCACTCTTTTGAAAAAGTAATTTGTCTCTCGCAACTCATATTACTAACTTAAGAAAGGTAAGGCTCCATGCTAAGGATCCATGGTCCGTGCTTTGTACGTAGCATGATTAGTGACAGCGATATTTTAAAATTTGAACAATATGCTTTACAGGTGTTACCATACATGACACGGGGGTTTTGTATTCACATCTGAATCATATGTATAATGCTCATTCTAGGTATTATCAAGGTTCTCGCTGTCCCTTTACCTTGCATTTAGTTCATTGGCTCGACTCGTGCCATTTCTAAGCAATGTGTTTATAAAAGTAAATAGTGCTTTGTATGTTTCCAAGGCTATATCATGGATCTTAATACTACATAAAACCGCATATATCTTCCACATTTTATAATGCAACATGAATGTGCTCCTATGTGAATGTCGATGTAAAGTATCGGTGTTTGTCGATGACTTTTTAACTGAGGGTGGAATACGGTAGGCCTTTAATGAGTAATTGATTTCTTTGAAAGTTACATTATAGTTCTGTTAGACTCCATCTACCTGCATCATGTAGATTAATTCTATATAAAAACCACGTCTATGTACTGATGTTTTGATCATATCTTGATAACTTTTTTTAACAAAGGAAGGGAATACAGCTGGCCTTCAATGAACATTTATTCCTAGCGTAGAATCTTTCTTCCTGTATCATGCAGAATAATTAAAACCACATCTATGTTCTGATCTGTGATTAAATCTCGATGCATTTGATCTAAGGGAGGGCCTTGATTAGCCTCAGTATATGATGGATCCATGATGAGCATTTGAGGGCTTCAGAAGCTCTATCATAGAAGCTTCCGTCTACCCGTTCTATGTAACTTGATTCTGCATAAAACCCGCTTCAGTGTACTTCCGTCTGATTGTATCTCGATGATTTGATAACGAAGGGCTGGCCTTTAAGTAGCCTCAGTGTACAGGTGGACTTCATTGGCCATTTTATTTCTTTAATAGTTACGTTATATGTATCTTGATTCTACAGGAAGGCACATATCTGTTTTGATGTGTGAATATTTCTCGTTGACTTCGTAACTAAGGGGGGCCATTTATTATCGTCAGGGTACGATGGGCCTTCAATTAGCATTATATTGCTGTAAAAGTTGTGAAACAAGTCACTTCCTTCTATTAGTATCATGTAACTAATTTCTGCTAAAGCCGCTTATATCTCCCACTGTTTATAAAGCTACAAGAATGTACTTCTGTGTGATTGCATCTCGATTGCTGTTTAACCAAGGGACGGCCTTGATTACCTCAGTATGCCGTTTAACCTCAATGAACATTTATTGCTTTAAAAATTCTGTTGTATTTATCTTGATTCAACGTCAAATCACATATCTGTAGTGATGAATAACAAAGTTGGTTTTGCGTATAGTACGTCGTTTCTATTGTAAGAAATTAATTCGGTAGAAACTATTACTTTGTACTTGAAATATGGACTTGCTACAAGTCTATCACGCGGCAAAAACGGGAGAAGTCCACGTGAAGCTTTACTCTTTATCAGGTATTTGTCCTGACGTGTGAATATTCTTGGTGAATTTTAACCAAGAAGGAGCTTAATTAGCCTCATTCATCGACAAAGTTCTCAGTGTATTTTCTTAAAGTCTTGATATCATTCATAGCTAATGATATTATTTTTAAAGCAACACCAAGCACTATACACCTTTGATTAAAGTAACCTTACCCAGATGATAGGCCCTACCACGTACCGCATCTTATTTGGGGAACTGATCTTCGTCTACAGGAAATACTGATATCTGATAGGCTAGAATTTGACTGCAAGTTGCTTTAGCCTCTTCTAAATGCTTACGCCCTGTTTATACGAGGAAAATACCTCACCTGCCAGACCTGGGGCTTGACATGCGAGGTAAATTTCAGTCATCGCCTGTATGGGGTTTTGACCTGTCAGCCCCGGGGCTGAGATGCAAGGTGGAGTGAAGTCTCTTTTCTTTGAAGTCAGAACAAACACACCAATAAGAACGAATGCTTTCAGTTCACCTCACCGTACCGGCAGTGTTTCGTTTATATGGAGATATTTCGCTTCATCCAGGTGAGATCCCACTTCTGGTTAGGTGGGATTTCACAAAAGCGGTAGCGTTGCGTTCGTCATGTAAACATGGAAATGAAAATACAAAGAATTCTATGGGAAGGTGGAATCTCACCTCTCAGCCCTGAGTCCGACAGGTGTGGTGTTTTTCCTCATATAAACAGGCCCTCAGATTTCCTTTGATATACTTATGATCGTTTCTTGTGGGGGTCACAGGAAGGTATCAGAAACTGTAAAACCGCCAGAATATTTCAGAAGAATCGTGAATCTGCCTCTAATTTTGGCGAAAACCGCCTTGACATTTTCCTGCCTTTTGCAGATATAACCACAGTTCTCTCCCCTAGAATACTACTTCGTGATCGTTTCTGTGACCCATAAACCGAAAGCAAATTCCCGTCCCTTAGATGCCCTGAAAAATGAATGTTTGTAGAATTTTGCTCAAAATTATACCGAACGGGATATTTTCTCGAAGCTTTATTTTAAATCTTGCAGCGATTTGCCTTCTCGAATCACATTTGATGGACAAACCTGAAAACCGTTGAGAAAGAAATGAACCATAAAGACTGCCATTTTTACAGTCAAAACCGTAGACCTATTCTAATGCCGCGATCCGTTAGCCCCTACGATCCTCACGTTCATGAAACTGGTTGAATTTATTTTGTTAATGAAGAATTACATCCTAAATGATTTCAACACACACACACACACACAGTTCATCCACCTGTAACTGAATAGCGTGCGTTCACTCAATGTGTTTATCGCACTGATATTGATTCATCGATTAATGTTAGGGATTCATCGCAATTGAACATCATTTAAAGTCGTGTTTTCATTCACCTGGTGCCCACATGTTATTTACTATGACCTGCCGTTATTGCGCATTTTACTGATTAAATTCAAATCGAGGCTGAATGATGTCAGGTATTGTACATATGTTATCTAAGATTACGTTGAACGTAAAAGTCTCGAATGTTGATATTTTCTCGTATTGTAGACGTCCAAATTTTTGTGTGAGAGGGATGATCATGAACGAATTTGTTTTGATTTGCAAAGACCGTTTTCTAATCTCTGCTTACTATGCGGTCAACCAGGACTAATTTTTTGGTACAGTTTTTCTTTATGGTTATATTCTGTAGTGATATTCGTTGAAAGTGATTAAGCAAATTATATTATTCCAGGAATTCAAACCTGTGGTACCATTCCCTCACCGCATGGATCCAATTTCAAGTTGAAAACATACTTTATCGACATATTAAGAGATTAGTGTTTTTGGATGTTGATTATGAAAAGAGTAGACGCTCGTATTTGAATGGAAAGTACTAATTAGAAAGCAACTCTCCCATTTGGCAAAATATAAGTATATTTATTTGATTGTATTGTTTATATGTAGAGCAAGAATTGCGACGATAATCATCTTCATGTATTTCATTCCAATTGTAACAAATCCGAGTAAATATTACGACAAATCCGTGAGACTAATCCAAGTGAAAAATTAAATTGAAAGATTAGGCCATATTTATTATTGTTGACGTTTCGAAGCAAACTTGCTTCATCATCAGAATACCAAGTTTCCAAAAGCTCGAGGCTAAATCGATAAAGACAATAAATAAACCACAAAAAAGCGTTTTTATTACAAATCCTATCGATATAAATATTGTCTTGTGCTTTTGGAAACTTGGTATTCTGATGATGAAGCAAGTTTGCTTCGAAACGTCAACAATAATAAATATGGCCTAATCTTTCAATTTAATTTTTACACTTGGATTTGTCTCACGGATTTGTCGCAATATTTACTTGGATTTGTCACAATTGGAATGAAAAAAAATACATGAACATGATTATCGTCGCAATTCTTGCTCTTCGTTTTCTAATCAAGCTCCGTTTTCCTGCCAATACCCCGATTTCTAATACTTTGTATGTAGATGATATTTTTTTACTACCAAGTGTCTGAAAAAAGTACTTCTGTATAAAAAGCATTGTGTATTAAAGCACCACAGCTCAGATATCAAACCAATCTTCAAATTTTCTTTTTGATTTGTTTTCTTAATGATCGAAAATATTTTCAAATGACAGAATATTTGTGTATAATGGTTAAATATTAAACAGTCAAACACTTAAAATTCGTATTTTGAGCTACGCTGTTTATGGATATACACGTTCTTTATAAGAAATTGGTTTATAAGAAACCAGTACTAAGATGGCCAAGATTTTAAGAGACTCTGTACTATGAATGAGAAGTACTAAAAAACTTTTCAAAGTTAAACACATGGATTTTATAGCAAATCGATCGTTGAACCTTTATTCTTTTGCAATATAAACTAACCATTTGTGTTTTCATCATGACAGAACACTGCTTATTCCTATATGATGTTTTAAATGTCAAGCAGCATATCTGCAACTGTGTTAGTGATCACTTTGATAATTGATGCATTCAAAAGATAAGAAACCAATTAAGAAACTTTTAGTACTAAAATAGACAAAATTTCATGTTAAATTAAGAAACTATTAGTATTATGGCCGGATCCTAGTTTCTTATAGAAAACTTGTAGTCAATTTTGCCCAAGGGCCAATAAAGAGTTTTGCTTGATACCATATTGTAGGCATTCATAAACTATGGCTTTCTTGAAAATTTGTTGACTTTTCGTCCACAGGTTTAGATATTACGATGGTTTAAAAATTTTCTTGAATCATGAAAAAAAGAAAGACACTGTAATTCTGGAAATATTGAAGATTTCAAAAATTCTAACGGCAGATTTGCAGTAAAACAGATAAAGATTCTTTGAAGCCATTCAGTTCAGAGAAGTAGGTCATAGACTTTTACACCGATCTAAGATTTGAAACCTTTGCTGTCAGTTATCATCATCCATCATTGTTCGCCTGATGTAACAAACAAATGTGCCACTTGAACTGAGGAAATTGCTAAAAAGCCTTGAAATCAATTTCAAAACGTTTCAAATACACTTGTAATAAACTCTGAGTACTCAAAGCTGACAAGAAGCTCTAAATACTGGCTCTTATTCTTAGTTTCATATAAAAAATACGTGAATAACCCCGAATATAAGAATGCATGTGTTACAAGTTTGTCAAACATGTGTCTTCGAAACCAAATAAAGTACAGCTTTTTAGGCCAATGAATTTTCTACAATTTCTCATCTCATTAGTTGCTAGTCTGCGATTTCTGAACTGTTGAAAATGCAACTTTTTAGAAGTTCAACATCTAAACTAAGAATGGCATGTACTGCACGATTTTTGCAGACCAATAGGATTCTACAAGTAAACAAAGGGAAGCTACAAATACACAACACTCAAACGTCAGCTCCCTGAACCATGTGCAACTAACTCAATCCAAATGTCTATATATATTAGTTTGAGACTTGAGACATTTTAGATAATAAATATATGCTTTTTAATGATACTTAAAGCTATTAAATGTTATTCCTCATGTTTCCTTTGAGACCTGCATATTTATTTAACTTCGAGATGTGATCTTTAGATACAAAAATTAATCTTGCCAACGACAGGTATACGATGACGGGGGTGATGCACTTATTTTTTATGAGGAACTAAGGATCTAAGCCTGTATTTAAAGCTTCTTGAAAAGTTGACAGCTTTGAGTACTCAGAGCTAACTAAAAGACTAGGCTTGCCGCGTGCGCCTGCGGCACCGCGCTGGCCCGCCTTTGTGCCGAACAATTGTTTGGGGAGGAATTTTTTGCCTTTTGGCATCGTTAGCCGGTAATTACTTTATCTGAGCTCTGGGCTATATACCTTTCCTGTGTAATATTCCGATTGTATTCTCTAAATCTACAATGGAGCCCATTAATTAACGTAACGTCCAATTCCTTCAGAATTCATAGGCTCCGCAACTCTAACTTTAGTTAATGTTTCTACTACGAAGACTTGATGCCATCTGTGATTACAATTGCAATTTGAAAAGAAGAGTTATGCTCACGAGTTCCATGATGATCTTCAGGTTTACTGCCTGTGCCTTCGCAAACATTCAGAATAAAATTTTTGATGCCTGCCCAATAATTACATATCACTTATGGTAGCTTAAATGCTCTTTTTTCAATACTCGACTTTCTTGATGTTTAGCGATCTGAGAGTTGACTTTCTTGTAAAATGAGCTATTTGTTATAAAAATGCATGCCGCATAATGTTTTGATAAGAACTTAGATTCAACCAATTCTGATCAACTAGAACCTTGCACACATATATTTTTTATACGAAACTGCATATAAGAAAAGATATTATGTGTATTGCAACTTGTCAATTTCTTCTAGAAAAGAAGAAGAAAATCTCTTCAAACCTCTGATAATTGGACTTACATGATAGAAGATGTTCTTGATGCAGAATCCCAGAGATCTTTTTTTAATCAGAGAAATCTTTATCTCTCGAAGGAATTATCTGCTAAAGATCTTTCCTTTGTTTCACGGTGAAAATTTGAGGAAAATCTTTTCGCGGACAGCTGAAACAATCTCTTTGCTCAAACTTTTTCAAAACATCTTTTCTGTCTTGAACATTTCCGCCAAAATGAATAAAAATTGAGGGATTGAGGCGTTTCACACTAAAATTTGCCTTGATTTTATCACATATTGTTTCTGTTAATTTTGTTCTGTCAAGTCTCAAAGTAAGCAGCTGATAACCCGGGAAGGGCAAAAAGAGGAAATTAGTGAAGGTAAGGTGTGTGGTTGTAGACTGCAAATGAAATTATAAATGAGATTTGAATAAAGGGAATCGACAAAGTTAAAAGTTTGTTCCCACTAGATTATAAATGTTGCATCGGTCAAGCTTCAACTTCGAGTTTGAGACCTTCTTTGAGTCAATCTGAATCGTGATTGCTGATTTATGGCAGAGCAATGGCTGAATAAATGCTTATTTCAAAAACGGCAGTTCTATTGTTCTCCAGCATTGTCAAAATAAAGTAAGTTTTCTAAAAGAAAGGACTCTGGCATCGTATTGAAATTTCACTGCGCCTTCAGCAATAGAAGTGTTGGTTTTGAAGCACTAGTTACTGTCCCTTTTCTCTGCCGTAAATCAGCAACCACTAGTCAAATTGACTCATACAAGGTCTTAAACTCTAAGTTGAAGCCTAACCTATGCGACTATTTAAAACTGAAGATAATTGAATCTACAGCGCCTCCACAGTAACCACACAAACGTGGCATGATTTTTTTTGGGACACCCTGTACATTGTCTCGGAATGTTAGGCCAAAGACAGCAAGCAAGAAGGGAACTCTTTGTGATATTTTAGTTGGCCCTACGACGTAATTTAGGCCAGCACAGCAGTAATTTGACTCACTACATAAGGACTCTCAAGTTACGCTCATCTCATTGAGTTGAATTATTGTTGTTGTTGTCGCTCCACTGAGGCAAAAAGTAGCGATGTCAGTTCAGGCAAAAAAGCGAAACTACGTTATTTAGTCGAGTCTAAGCAGTAATATCCTGCAATTCATGAAGCAAGCAGCAACAGAAATTATATTGCAAAACACTCCTGTCACCCCCTGTTCGCCTCACTTCAGAACTTCATTCATTCATGGAGAGTAGCTTTCTGTGTTTTTAAGTTTTTTGGCTAAATGTTTTCCGCAAAGTCACTTTCTTCTCGCGGCAGCTGTTTCCTGAAGAATCAACTCGTTTTAAGTCTTTTCCTTTGTACTTCATAATCACCTTAATTTAGCTGCTGTTTTCAAAATAGCAAATGCCCATAACAGGTTTTTAGTATCCTTTGCAAATATGCTAGCCTATTAGTACGATGTCTAACTTTAAATCCAGTAGGTCTGTATGTTGACGGAGTTTGGCTGCTGTTTACTGCAAGCTGCAGTTGTATAGCTTATTTGCTAATTTGAAAATATCCTTGTTACGTTGTTCACGAATTCTCTCCAGCTTAAAATGCTAGGCACTTTTGTAACGAAATTGATATTGAATGCTTTACTGTTATCCTTTTATTCTTTCCTCATGATGCTAAAAGGAATTCAACTTACAAGTTCATCAAGTCTAACGGATAATGTTGCAGCAAAGGAGTTGCATGTGGACTATACCCAATGCAAGTATGTTACATTCTCTCCCCGCCCCCATAGGCTCCTTCTGCTCAAAAGGACTGACTTTGCCTGGTTTGCAAGGCAAAGTGCTTCGTCCGCTTGGAATACACTTGTTTTTGTTTTGCATTAGATCAAGGTTCAAATAATATTCAAAATGTTGTAATGTGAGAACCTGTGAGAACAGCAGAGCTCCAGGCAAAGTCTGTTGAATGTATGATTGTCCAGAAAATGTCTTGATTTGCACCGTATCTACTAGTTTTGGAAGCATTCGGAAGAGAAGATCGTGCAGGGCCGATACCAGCCATGGCTGCATAGCGGGGGGGGGGGCGATTGCTGACCATAAACCAGTTACAACAACAACAGCAACAACAAGGGCTGTGCGAACATGAGTTAAATCTTTGCATTACAGTAAAACCCCGCAAACAAGAACATACTTTTCTAAAAAACAGACTGGCTAGGTTCTTATAAATGAGGTACTTATGAAATTTCCAGGGTGTGTTTCTTATTGCAAGGACACTTGTGACTATGATGAATATATAGCAACAGTATACAATGTGTTAAATAAACTTGAGGGTATAATGACTGCATTTAAATATTAGAGAGCATTGCTGTTAACAAAGCAATTCATATCATACAGCTTGATAGAACAATTTACATATCCCTGAAAACTGTTAGAGAAGTTCAGTTATCAATGGTTGGGAGTTTGTTTACATTGATATGATGAATTTTTTAAATAAGTGTACCATATCATAAGAACATTGAAGTAAATCAGTCTGTTTTTGGTTCTTATCTTTGGGTGTCTTTTCCCACAAAATCAGTGTGCAGGTTCTTATTTTGCTATGTTCTTCTTTGCGTGGTTTTACTGTATATAACCGTGTTAACTCCCAGTAACTAAAATTTAGCCATGTTTCGCAATCCAGCCTTTCCATCAACACAATCAGTGAATGTCAATAAAAATATGCCACAAATACAATAATTCTTGTTGGAATTCATTTTTTCACGCTAATAAATTCATCATTTTTTATCCTTTCTCCTCAAACTTCTCCAAAAGGAAACCTTTAAATAACAAAAAATTCGACCTGAGGACAAAGTTTCCAATAAATAGTCTCCTGGGGCGCCCTCTAACCCAACCATTGGCTTCGGCCCTGAGGTCGTAGCTTTTTAAGCTTAGCCTTTGCAACCCTTTTAAAGACCCTGTGCTAACCATTAGGCTTTGCGCTCATTGTTTGTTATGGGCAAACAAACAACAGATTACTGCACATGCGAGGTATGGGAGGTATTTCCGTTGCTTAGGCCCCCTTTGAAATTGGAGAAAGAGAAATATTAAGGTTTGGACTCTACTGCTTTGTCCATACTTAAGACCCAGTGTCAAACATGATCCTTTGTCCGCCGAATGAAAAGCAAGGCAAAGTGAATTTAGGCCTGAAACGAAAATCGAATTTGGCGCCAGAAAGGATCATGGTTAGCAGTGACTCTTTAATTGAAAAGGACTTTGCAGGATGTATTTCTCTTCACAAGTTTTTGGATAACAATAATATCGCTCCAGGAAGTCAACAGACAATTAAGATCTTGCTTGTAGATAATGTATGATACCAGACAAAGTCAATTGTTAACGTTGCAGGGAAGGAGCGGTCTAGGAAACCTTTGTCAATTAATATCATGTTTACATGCTCCCCAGCTTGTCGTTGCGATGGTTATTTTAAATGCATTACGCTGATTATTCATATTATGCAAAGCCTGGTTTTCAGTAAATCGTAAATCATCGTCGATCTTCGGCGATGCTCTAATACAATGATTAGCGATGAATTACGATTTAATGAATAACAGGCTTAACGAACAACGTGAAGCGATAACATCTTTAGATTTGAGAGGTCTCGTAACTTTAGCTTGAGAGTCCTTTTGGTGTGAGGCTATTAATAGACTGTAGTATCTCAGAAATGGTTGTGAAAAACTTTTTCAAAAATGTTGAAAATCTGAGTGCAAGGTCAGTCTTCAAATTTTCTTCTTCTGCATCGACTGTTAATCTTATACAGCTTTACACGCGAGGTTCGATCGAGGTGCGTTAGAGGTTCTGCCACTATTGTGTGCTTTCGAAAATTCTGCAAAATGCATCAAAGCATCGTTCGATTCAGATTATTTTCGAGCATCAAAGAGTTGAAATCTAGATGTCAGCATTTTAGCCGATTTCTTGATATTGCGCACCAAATCTTTTCCTAAGTCCTACTTTCATTCAGAAATGATATGCCTAAGATTATGATAAAAATATAAAAATAAAGTTGAAGCTTTAGCAAGTTGATGTAATGAAAATTTTATTGATTGCTTGTGTTGCTTTTCCTAGAAGACTTCTCAAATAGTGGATGCATTTTTATGACCCTCGGTTTTTTGTTGTAAATTGAATGATTTTACATAGTTTAACTGTCAACTCAAAATGATTAACTTTAATATAGCTTATAGCCATTCTACGAAAGAATATGAATCGAATGATACAGACGCCGACCGGTCTCTGATATGCCCCCCTTTCTAATGGGTCCTCCTCTCGAGTGTCCAAAATTTAGCAAGACCCGCTCGGGGCTTTATACAGACTTGTGACACGAGTCCATGTTTTCGACCCATCCCCCAACGATACCCCCACAATACTCATTTTGCTTTAACGTAGTTTTACAAGTAAATAGCAATTCAATTCAATGGAGAAAAAGCTCAGACGAATGTGATCAGTCCATCCCAACCATACTTTGTTTGTTTGTTTGCCAATTATTTAAAAAAACTTTCACGCTGACATTGTTTCGTATTGTTGCAGCTTTTGTCTCCTTACTGAGGCTCCATCAAATACTATTATGACATTACAAATCTCAAAATGATGAACTCACATACACCTTTAGCTCGATTTCTTGTTAATAATATTCGTCCATTGGTCGTTTCTCATTGAAGTAAAAAAGCCTTTAAACTCCTTGCAAATTGATAGTGTTTGTTCAAAGTTCGCCCTGACCTTCCTGGTAATATTCAACTCGACACGCCCCTTGATTTTCCTTTGATAAATTTTGAGCAACAATTTTGAATGTCTCTGTGTGAATTTGGCTCGGACGTGTGGCCTGTTTCAAGAGAGCAATTAGGAAGCGTTCATTGAACATTTCTACCTTAACTGCGCAATTAAGAGTTATGTTAGGGGCCGGATATTTTTTGATAAATTATGAACTAGGTAAGAAAAACAAAAGAAAAATGATGCTTGCTGAAAGAAAATCTTGTGGCAATTTAACAGATTTGCAAAATTTAGTGTTTGTTGTCTTTCCAAATTTAGTTTAAGGTCCATGTGAAGAAAAATTTAACTTTTGCTACTGACTAAAAATCTTTCTCTTTTAGCATATGTTTTCAGATAAGGTTTCAAGTTCTTGTAAAAGAAAATCTTATTTCTACTGCAAACAAAAATGTTTCACTTTAAGAACATTTTTTCAGATTAGGTTTACAGTTATTATAAAGGAAAATTCAGGCTTTCCTACTGCCGAACTTTTCCCCTTTAGTAAATGTCTTCCCAGCTTGATTTAAGGATCTTGCCAATTGAAAATATAGTAATCATAGCGACAATGCCTGCACATTTTGATAAAAAAGGAGAGAAAATCTCGAAAAATGATGTTTTTCGAACTGTCATTTAATTCCTTTTCCATACACGAATGCAACGATTCTTACCTCAAAAATCAGTTTTAAATGTTTAATCATTGTTCAAAAAGTGTAGGATTTTGCAGGCTTAAATTGGCAAAAATCTACAGGTTGTTCCAAAATGGTGCCCCATTTGTGTGGCTAATGCGGAGGAGCTATACATCCTATTGTCCTGTTTTTGATGAAAGTTGAAAAGGATAGGCTTCAGCTTAGAGTTTAAAGACCTATTTTGGCTAATGTGGCAAGCGGTCGCTGATTCATAGAATACGAAATTCAAGAAATTATTTCTTCAATAACGACACTTTCTTTCGTTTCCAACAATGCCAACATGTTATTAAGCCTGATTGTTCAACAAATGAACAATGTCAAAAGGAAGTAAATCTTCAAAGATTTGCTTCTAACATCGAATCTACACTTTTTTTTTCATTTTTTCAAAGGGTTGACAGTGTTCTCATTCTGTAATAAGACAACACTGTCATCATCATCATCACCATCATCACCATCATCATTATCATCATCATCATCATCATCATCATCGTCATCATTATCACCATTATCACCATCATCGTCATCATCATCATCATCATCATCATCATCATCATCATCATCATCATCATCATCATCATCATCATTATCAACACCATCATCATCATCGTCACCATCATTGTCATCTTCCTCTGTCACAGACAAAATGAACTTTAAAAGAAAAGTCCTGGGTTGGTATGACTGTTGATTCTTTAAAAGATTACACTGTTGTGAATGGTGTGAAGTGCTCTTCCAACACTCTCTCGTTTCTCAGCGAAACTACATCTTTCAATCTGTAAAATGCGCGACGTGACGTTATTTTGTATGAGGTCATTTCGCTTTGACCTGAACGAGGCTGCTAAATGTGTTGATATGTCACTCACACTGCTAGCCTCCTTATCGTGAACTCTTACAAAGTACAAAATGGCGACGACATTTGGCCTAACTGATAATGTATTTTTTACTTATTAAGGACAGTTGGAGGTGTCGCAACCTGGAAAGAAGTCACGATTGGTGTTCGGCAGTTGGTAAGATTACTTTTTTGACTATAGTCTCTTAAAGCCTAGTTTCCATGTAGCCGTAAGGTTGCTGGCGGCAGTCTTCTGCCATCTTCCATCTCCCATGCCCCAGGTACCGCAGTCGAACGATTTAAATGGAAATGTCTTAAACATGGTCTCGCAGCCATAGTGGCTGAAGTGCCGTAAGATACCGGTAACTATGCCGGTAACTATGGGATAGAATGAAGAAAGTGAGAGATAGAACAAAGAAAGACAATGATTTGCCGGCAGCTGCTGCAGGCAACCTGTTTCCATATAAGATTTCATGGCTTAAGATGCCGCAAGGATTTAGAAAAGTTGAAATGATTCAACTTTTTCCAGGTCATTACAGTACCGTAACTATCATGGTTGCGGCTGCCGGCGGTACCGGGAGAGATGGTTTCCATATAAGTTGAAATAGTTGCGGCATGCCGGCGGCAATGGTTCCGGCAATGCCTGCAGCAACCTTACGGCACCTTACGGCTATAGGGAAACCAGGCTTAAACCCCTTCCACTTCAATCGCAATTCGCAAAACGGATGTGATTTGCCAATTACGAAATCCAAAAGCCTGAGAATTTACCACACTTCAAAATTATTCGCACGAATGTTGATTGTTTATTCAATCAATGAAATTTTTTAAATGATAGCTCAAATCTTTAAAATGGTGGGTGTAAAATTCTTTTGTATGTTTCGTTGAAATATAGAGGTCTGTTTCATTTTAAATCCTTTTCACATCCTATCTCTTGGTTGGCCTTTGATGCCGCCATTTTCGTGGGCCATACAAATGGCGACAACAAAGGCCGACCAGGAGAATGCACGTTTATGACATGATGGATGAAAAGGACCCTTTACAGGACGCGAAAGGAACCTGGGATACTTTGTGCTGTAAATCTGCAGCGGAAATGTTTTGATTTCTCGATTATTTTCATAATGGCAGCATTTATTATTTTGAGGCTATGAAGTTACTTCTAAACCCTAAATCAGAAAATTTACAGATCTCTGCTTTCTACCATCCTGTAGCACTTCATGAAGCATAGTTTTGTGGAAGATTGTATCTCCTCTATTGAGTTCTGATTGATGTTGGTATCAATTTTCAAAACGTTCCATGAACTCTTGCTAAAGAAATGCAAATGCCACCATTTTTAAAAACTCTTGATATGAAAAAATTTCCACGACGGACTTTCAGCAAGTTACATCAAGTTCCTTAGAAGCCTCTTGATTCAAATACCCATTCGCATTGGCAACCTAAACTTAACCTAAACCTAAGCGAGGCTAAGTTTCAACCAATCAAATGTATTCGAAATGCATTCGAAATGCATTGAGAAAGACAAAGATCGTGTAAGTGTGTTTTTACTATGGTTATTAGGAACTCACAGTAGATATGAAACTACCTAAATACAACAAATGCATTCGATTTGCTGGATTGACCAAGTAGAAAGCTTCATTCGATGAGCTGGTTTAGATTAAGTTGGTTTAGCTTGCCAGCATGAATGGGGTAAAAAAGATTTAATACAATTTTGCGCCCACCTTTTTTAAAGACTTGAAAGATTCGACGTCTATGCTATACAAGGCGTTGCAGAAAAACGACACCCACTGTCATTGGAGATTCTTCCGGAAATGATAAGATTTGAATATAGTTTCGTAAGTATGGCCTATGTTTTATGGCATAAAGTGATTGGGAATTTACATAGACGATAATCCACCAGTGTGGGAGCATATTTAATCATTATCTGCAAACGCATCTCGTGAGGATGAAATTGCCTTTTTTCCTCCACAAGGCATTACCTGCAGTGTTTCCAGGCCTGAAGTATTTTGAAAATGTTTTTCAAATATTTTATCTGAAAAAGGGTTGATTTTGGTTTTGCACCATGTTGCGTGTGAAAATGGCCATACTTAAGAAAGTATCAATTTAATGATAAACAATTCCATTAATGCATCCAAACTTCATAACATTAGAAAGAAGAAGGATTGTACTTTCAGATGGTATATGATGATCTACTCAAATTTTGTCAATTTTTAAATATTTTAGATTAATGTTGGGTTGCATTTTTTCTGAAGTACCCTGTAGATTATGGATTGAGGAATGTTTATTGATATCCTTTACATTCTGAATTTTATCCTTTTCATTCGAAGCGTTGGATTGAGTGGCGTTATAGCTTTTATCACTGTTGTTCACATTCGAAAATTCACAAAATTTATGAAAATATCTTTTTATTTTGACTTTCTTTTACAATAGCTAAAAAGCAGTCTGAAAACGTCAATCTGAAGACGCCTTGGGTAAAGCTGTCCTCCTCATAACGTCTAAATTACGTTCATGACCTGGAGTCCCTTGTTTCCCTGTGTTTCTCATAACGTTCTCATAGCCTCCTCACAACGTCCAAATTACACTTATGACCTTGAGTCCCTTGTTTCGCTGTGCTCTATTGACTTGATGATAGCGTTTCATTCAGCAGAGACTCATAATATTACTTGGAAAACCTGACCCTATTTAGGCCCCAACTTTCAGCATTTCAAGGTTCCAATCACATTGTGAGATTTGTGAGTTACTGTGGTAACGGCAAAAATGACAGAATTTTCGATTCGATTCAACATCTGATAAAATTCGGACGAGATTCGAGACTCGAGGGTGTGATTCGAGATTATAGGCCGTGATTCCATTATAAGTCTATGTCCAAATGACATTTTTGGTGAAAATCGATACATATATATATATATATATATATATATATATATATATATATATATATATATATATATATATATATATATATATATATATATATATATATATATATATATATATATATATATGCGGTCCCCTGTGCTTGATAAATCCACAGCCATTAAACGTTCGCCTTTAAAAAAGTTTTTTGCTATACTGTTGAAAGTAAACTTAAACATTAGATAACGAACAAGATTTTCTCAAATTGACCCACCTGGTGGTCCTAATTTCGCTGTATTGGCGTTGATCTCTAAGGCGTTTGCTGAACTGCTTGACTTTCTTTTCACCAACCCAGCTACATTTGTTACGTGTGCCATTTCAAATCAATCCTAGTATCACATTAAGTTTCTTTCCTTTCTTTTTTAGCAACAAATTTCCAAATATTCTCTTATTCGCTATCAACCAAGTTTTCCTTCCTTGTGTTTATCTCCTTCATTTTCAAGCATTAGCTACGTAACGTTTCAATGAAGTTTCATGTGGCCGCATTTCCTATCAAATCTTCGTTTTGGCAACCTGTTTTAATCAATTGAATACCCCATTCTAGCTACCTGTAATTGAACTGAATAAGCCTGGGAATATATCATATCTTCCTGCCAGCCCTCTCTTATTTCTATTCATCCGCGTACTTCCGCGCCTCAATTATTTGGTAATAAGTGTCAGCCTTATGTTGTTGTGATTGACATTTCATGTATCATATGAACAGTGGAAGTTTTCAATCTGATGACATTGTTAAGATAGCAACAGGGAGCTTTTTACCATGATGCTTTGTGCTCAAATTAGATTAAATAGCGCATTGCATCTTGGAGGAAGGTACCTTCAAACGGACCTTACTCAAACAGCGGAATTTCAATTGATGATCTTGTTGAGGCTGGCGGCAGGGAGCTTCTTACCACGATGCATTGCGCTCCAGTTCGATTAAAGAACGCAATGCATCTTGGTAGAAAATTAGAAAGTCCCTTGCTATAAATTGAAAGTTCGTCTTTGAAAGGAAGTTAATGATGACAACAAATTGTGGCGTAACTTACCATAATGTTCGTCATTGTTTGAAATGACTTGATTGCTCGGAATATTGCAACCGAGGCTCGCTGATGTCGAATACATGCCGTGGACTTCACGTCTGCAAAAATGGATATAGTGTTATTTTTCGTACCGGTAGAGAATTATAAAATGTTATGAAATGAAATAGGTTAAGGAGAAATATAAATAAGGAAATGAAAAAAATTGAATGAAGGGAAAACAACGCCCGTTCGAAAGACCACTTTCCGTAGACTTATGACCTGGAGTCCCATGTTTCCTTGTGCTCTCTGACTTAATGATGGCGCTTCGGTCAGCAGAAACTTATAACAAACCCCGAAAAACGTGAACCTATTTAGGCCCAAACTCTGAGCTTCCTAGAATACCAATCAGATTGTGAAATTTCTGAATTACCTTGAATTACTACGAGTTACGGCAAATATGATAAAATTTCGATTCGATTGAAAAACTAATAACGTTAGAACGAGATTTGAGATTCGAGGCTGTGATTCAAAGTTAGGGACCGTGATTTGAAGTCAGGGACAGTGATTCCATCATAATTTGATTGATAAATGCAATGCAAAGATAGGGTCAATATTTTCACTTTTTTCATTATGAGTCCCTGTTGAGCAAGTTTTACCGGAGAAATACAGGGGACACATTATAAGTCTACTCTACTTGAGACGTGTCGCAGGAGTCATATGAATTTTAAAGATATGACCCAACATTGAAAAAAGTATCCAGGTTTACTGTGAGCGACATCGTTGGATAATCAGCCTATCGCAACTGTTGCAAATAATGTTGATATAAAGTAGAGATACTTTTATTCACCTGCTGGGAAGATTATTTGACACACCCCGGTAAAACCATTAACTTTCATTGTTATGTGAAATGAATTTTGGTAAAATTTAATTGCCTATGCATTTAGCTCTTACCAGCTAAATTTTTCTTTCAGATTGAAGCGCTGTTTCTTTGGAACTTAAAATTTAGAATTGATTGCTCTTGTGTGTAGATGACAAGATTTGGGCTTCTCTTGGAATAACATGATAATTTCTCAGAAATTTTACTTCGAATTTGATTGTTTTTGGAAGGGACTTTGTTCTCAGATTTTTATGCAACAAAAACTTCAGTAGTTTTGCCAAACATGATAGGCATGATTTAAGGGCTTCTACGAATACAGTAAAAACCCACGTATAAGAACCTAGTGATTAAGAACCTGCTGGCTGAAAGTTTGAAATTAGAACCCCATTACATAAGAACCCATTCAGCCTGAAATTTGAAATGGGTTCTTATTTGTAGAGATAATCAAATTTAATTGCTCTTTCATCAGCTTTTTATTGGATTATATAAAATTTCTGATTCTTTCAAGAACTCCTGCTACGAATAAGGCCTCATGAATTCAAGTGTTGTGAATTGGCAGTAAAAAATAGGCTTGAAGTTTGAATCTGAACATTTGAATCTGAAGTTTGAAGAGATCCCAAAAGCCCTAGCCTGCGTGCAGTCTCTTAATAAAAATTGAAAAGATGGAGAAAAGTAGAGTCTGCGCAACCGAGCCACTCTTCTTGGTCGCTGACGTCGGCATTTTATGTTCAAGCTTTCATGTCATGAAAGACAGTTATCAAATCCCTTTGTTTTCCATGTTAGGCAAGATTAAACTAGTGAAATCGTGCTTATCCCAATGACCCTCCTCTATACAGAATCACAGTAAATTACACAGCTGAGAGCGCCCTTTGTATAGCAAATAGAAACTTGAACAACAGATTTAATCTCCTCTATGAAATGCATTGTACTCATTGTAATCATAATGTCAATACTTTGTCAAACGTTTCCTTATTTGAACAATAGAAATTTAGAAGATAGTTTTTAAGATTGAGGGAGACAACAGAATTTTGCTAGACCACTCAAATTTGGTTCCATGATTTCGAGGAACCCTTGAACAAGAATAGTGGCTCAGTTGCGCAGACGCTACTTTTTTTCCATCTTTTCAAGTTTTAAGAGTCTGCACGCAGGCTAAAAAGCCAATAACCTATTCAGGCTGACTTGCAAAATTGCAGGTTCTTATATGCGGGTTTTTACTGTGCAATGAAGGCTTCATACCGGATGAGTCAAAATAAGTTGCCGCGTCTGGCAGGCTGTGGAATAACAAGTATTTGGCCGATATTCAAAAATGAGATGAAGATCAGGTGGAATTCGCAGTCTTACGATGAAACAAAGAACAAGAACGACGACAAAAAATATCATTTTATTCATTTTCAGCTTTCCATAATTTTCGACAAATCCATGTTACAATTAAGCTTTTATGAGACAAATCCAAGAGATAAATCCAAGTCCATGATGAGACAAAAAAGTGGCTAAGCCATAATTTGATTACGAACGTTTCGGACCAATTCCAAGGTCCATCATCAGCGTGAAAGTATGGCGTGAACAGCCATTAAATAAGGCAGTGACAAAGGGTACAAGAAAGGCAAACAACGTGCAAAAACAGCGAGTAAAGGCAATGTTAATCTATCAGTCAAAGGCTAACTTAGATGAGGAAATTTTGTTTGGTAAAATCACTCATCCTTGAGATCTAAAGATTAGACAAATGCCTTCGAGTGCTTTTATGGGAATCGAGAATTCGACATTCCATTATGGTCCATGATCTATTTGGCATTGAAATTTCACATTGAAATTTCAACTCATTTCAATTGTTATTTCAGAAATAGAATTTTGATTGCAATATCCAGTGAATCACGGACCAGAATGGAATGTGGAATTCTTGTCCCCATCCACGCATCTTCCAGACATTTTTGAGTGATTATTCCATAGAAAACTATCCCAACTAAGTTGGTCATTGACTGATAGATTAAAATTTAAATTTTTTGAATAACGGCATCATACTTTTTATTCGACAGCCTACCTAACAGGTAAACTTTTCTTTGACTCACCCGGTAAGCAACTTTATATAAAATCTTTTCTGCCAGGTATCAAAAGATTATGGTGTGAATTCTATGAGAGGCTATTATTGTTTTAAAGGATTGTTGTTAGCTTTTTGAGACGTCATAATGGAATGACGCAGAATTTCAGAAAATGATATCAAAATTTGAAATTTACCTGGATGATGGATCTAGTGTAACTCTGAATGACGACGTAGGCGGATTAGTTTCACGTGGTAATGCTATGCCAAGAAACGCTGCCTGATTACCCGTGATTCAATTAATTAGAACAAAGGTATACGTCGAGGGTATACATCTAAACAATCAAAAACAACAAACGAAAAAAAAGCAGTCTGTTGTTTTTATTTTGTTTTTCAATTTGTTTTAACGTGCCTTGTCAGGATTTCTAACTACTGAAAGCTAATTTAAGCCCACTGTGCATGCCGCATCCAGGCAAGTGATCCCTGCTTTAACGTCCCTTCCGAAGGACGACGAGGTGAGTTGCGAGGTCAGGCCTCCGAGGTCACCCATCTGGAGTTTGATCTCACTCGACCGAGCTTAACTTCAGTTACCTAACGAAAACTGTTAAAGCCACTCGGCCACTATCCGTTGTAGGGAGCTGGGACGATTCTGATTAATGCTGCATTTATTTGAGAGATCAAGATGCTACATATAAAGTATGAACATATAATTGCAGAAGTCATAGTTTTTTTTAATTGAAAGTATATATTTCAATACTTCTTTCAGCCACGACATTTGCGTTAAGGCCGGTTTGCACAATCATATTCGCGTAAACTTTACTTCACATCTTTCCTGTGATAATATAATGTGATCGTCTAAACTGGCTTCACAATTGGTTGAAGTTATGTGAAGCGACGAAACTTATCCCCTTTACTTTGCCATCACAGATTTTTTATTTGAAGGCAGGTCAAAAGGAAAACCTGTGATGGCAATTTAATTTGGATTAATTTTAATTGCTTCGCATAACTTCAAGCAATTTGTGAAGCCCACTTACACGATCAAAGTCTGTGATGAAAAATGTGCATCAAATTTATGCGAATATAATAGTGTAAACTGGCCTTTAGATATGATGCCACCAGGAAACATCGTCGGAGAAAAGTCGCAGAACAACAAATCATGAAATGATGAAAGATATGATGTTTTTAGGTTAAAATTGAGGAATATGTGCGGGGTGACGCATAAAAAACTTCACGAGCTAAATCATAACTAGCTCCCTGTAATAAGAAACAATTGTCAAGTGCTTTGTATGACAGTTTAGTTGAAGGCTTAGTTGAAAGGCTTAGGTATCCTTTAAGAAGCTGCAAGGTTTCCCTAACATACTTTCCTATTAAGCAGTTATTACCATCCGAAAAACCACATTCAAAGAAAATTTCAAATCTCGGATTCCTCATTTCGAGTGAAATAATCGCCATCATTTTGTTGTCAACATTTTCTGAAAACCCAACGTAGCGATGGATTTGAAGTTGTCCGGGAAACGTTTGTTTGCCAATTGACTAACCTCAGTTCTTCAGTCAAATTTTGATCTCCAATGCAAATATGAAATCAAGCGTTTTTCACAACTTCCAAAAAATGGACCGGGAAACGAGGGATTCGTCGTCGAGAAATGAATGAATTTGCATATTTTTGGAACTGTTTTTTCGGGCAGTAAGCATGCCTTAAGCTGACTAAGCAACATATCAAAAGAAAACTAAGCTCTTCAGCTACATGCTGATACCTTGTTTGTGTTCATAAAACTTGCTTTCAGGAAGCAATGCGCGATCTAGCTCGTGAAGTATTTTGCGTCACCCGATATAGCATGATTTCATACAAGCCTTATCTTGTCATTAGGAGTACTTGTTTGTCTAACTTCAAAGTATGAAGATGCGGCATGAAAAATAAAGCAAATATCGAAATAATGAAATATTATGCATCTATGTATACCTGATCGGTCTTGAATCTAAATTTGTTGCAATCATTCTGACGAAAGTTTATTTTACTGCAAGCTTTATACAACGAATCATTTTGTCTTTTGTTTTCTAAACTTCACGACGCTGTCAATCTCAGCAACAAAAATGTTGCTGCAGGTGTCTTAATGCAGGGATGTAAATAATTTGAATATGTTTATGGAATAACAATTATTTTGCGATCAATATCAAATATAAGGTGATTCATGTCGCATGTATCTGATAGTATGGTGAATCAATTTCTTTTAGCATTAACTTTAACCTTGATTCAATTAAGCTATTCTTATCATTTGCTGATTCACGACCTGATTTCATGGGCAGGGCAGGTCCTTGAGTAGACTCATGACCTGAAGTCCCTTCTTTCCCTGTGCTCTCTTAATAGACCTTTTAGCTATTCTGAGAAAGAATCTCAATCGAACGATACTTTGCTACATTTTGTAGAATTTTCGAATGTGCACAATTATGATAGAAGCTCTAACGCCACTCGATTGAATTTCGTGTATAAAGATGTATAAAAATAACGCTCGATCCAGGCTCTTTTGCTGAATAGCTAAAAGTTGATTGATGATGGCGCTTCGGTCAACAGAGACTCACAACGTTACCTTAAAAAGCCTTGTTAAAGCAACTTAGCTAAGGAGACTGGGTCCATCTAAATATAGCCTATTGTATTTAACGTTCGTGATCGATGAAACAATAGCGAGATGAATGGTGCCTGCTGTTCTTTTGTGCTATGTTTAGATTATGTCGGTATCTCTCCGTTCATTTCCTTTAAACTTACGAATTAGCTGTAACGAAACTGGCCGCCATTAAATCTGCTCCGTTTCATCACCTTGTCGCGATGGAGCAGCTTGTGTATCCTAGCAACCTCGAGAGCTATCTGGCGGAAGTGAACGCTCCTGATAGGTCTAACCAAGGTAGACAGGTCACAGAGTAGGGATCAGACAGTTGATGAAAGTAGAGGAGTAAGCCTCAATGATCAAAGATCCTGGAGTTGGAAGCAGGGTTCCAGCAGAAGAATCTGGCATGTATCAACATACAGATAGCATGGCCTTTTGCTCACTGATCGGAGGCGGAGATTAATTGGTATTAAATAATATTACTTGGATCAAATATTCTTGCAAAAGGTGAAGGTCACATATCCTGACATTAAGGTGTTGTGGCGCAGTGGTGTAATCCTCTGACTTTGCAGCCAGAACGATCAGGCGGATTGGGTTCGAGACACAGCAGGGGTCTCACGACTTGAGCGTCATAACAAGGGGTCGCAGACTCGATTAGTGCTTAGCTACTTCTGCGATCCCAGCGCTTGGCGCTAAAAAAACCGCAGCTTCACCAACTTAAAAAGAACACTGCGTCCACTAGTAGGAGTTGCGACTAAAAGGGAAATCGAAGCAGTTTGAAAGACATTGCTCATGACCTCAACAATTAAACCTGAAGGCTTTGGTCGCGTACTTCCTGGTTGTTCAAAACATCTTGTAGAGCCCCATTAACAGGAAGGGCTGTCTCTGTAAGCAGGGATAAAATTTTGCTTGCAATTGTACGGAGAAGTTCAACGTAAGCTGCGAAATAATTTTGGCTGGCGAATGTAGATAAGTGTAGCAGTGTCATGACTTGAACACTGACATGTTCTCGCAACTGAAAGAGTTTGGCAGTACTGATGCTAAACTATTTATGGAAACCTTGAAATTTGTCAAAGCCTTTTGTTGGATATCAGAGCATGTTAAAAATACTTTTCACACAAAATGTTATAAACACAGAAACAGCAGTTATTTGTTGAAAAAGGCTCAAAATGTTCCATTTGATCAGCTCTAAGTTTTAGGATGCATTCTTTCTTCTATGTCAGAGGAGAATATTTTAGCGAGAAACTGTTTATTAGGGTTGTTGACCTACTTTACATGTGTTTTCTTTACGCAACACACAGCAGACCTAGATTAAAGCATTCCATATATTTGTAGTGCAGCTATTTATAGTTCAAGTCACTGCTCACAGGAAGGGCATATTCTATTTACATTTTAAAGACTTTTTGTTGAGTTTACTTTGTTAATGACTGTTGAAAATATTCAGTTAGAATCAAAGAAAGAAAAACTTTTCCTGCATTGTGTTTCATGCTGAACACCTGCATCAGAATAGTTCTGCTTGAATTCTTTCCATACACAGGAAATGATACGTGCCCTGCGCTTATTCTGAATTGGGTTTTCATTTTGGAATGTTGGCAGCTAGTTGTTGTGTGTATATGTTAATTATATGTTTGTACTTTGGCGTTGTGTTTTATTAGGATTTTGCCAGGCGATATCAAACTTTCACGTTTCCCTTTCTCTTCACGCCCTAGGCTACGAAGTACTTACCGGGTGACCAAAAATATTCATTAGCTTGATGGCTTCTAGCATACCTAAATCGAAAAAGCATCAACGCGTGTTTCGCATCACAATGTAGTTATAGGATCGTCTATCTTCTGAGATGCTGCATGATTATTTCAAGGTACAGCACTAACGCTTCTCCTCAATCTTTTAATCTTTACATCGAATCGAAATATCCTTGAAAATATCAATGAACTGAAATGGGTCCCTTGTAAGGCAGCTTTGGCTGAAAGGCAGCTTTGGCTGAAAGGCAGCCTTCTTTGAAAAGCTAAATATGGAGAAAATTAGCGAACAAAAGGAACTTTAGAAGTTGCACATACTTGTTGCCTGATCGTTCCTCCCTGTGAAGGCCATGCAATGCTGAAAAACTCATGTTGGTTCAATCCCAATGCCACCAAGATAGCCTTTGGCTGCCCTTGACGTCTTGTATCTTGATGACTTGATAATTACCAGTCAGAGTGCGTCGCGATGGTTTATGTGGATGATTTGATATCAAAGGGTACGAGCTTGATTGTTGCTCGAAATGATGGCTCTTCACTTGGATTGTTCTTCGAATTTGTTGTTCTACTGTTTGTTCATTTGTCTAAATGTTGTATCTTGATCGCATTACAATAGCCAGATAGCATTGCAACGTTGTATGTTGATGACTAGATATCTATCGGTTTCATGAATATAGTTACCTAGAATTATTATTTTTCCTGGTGATTGCCCTCCGACTATCGTTTGTCCGTCCTTGAAAGATTCTTTCCTTTCATAAATCGTTCATCGATCTATCTGCCATTCCGATTACTTTTGGCAAATTTACGCTATCCTTTAATATTATTTGTTAGATATCCTCACAGTTTTTCTCTGTGCTATTCTTTCTTGCTGAGCTGTGCAGCCACGCTTCCGTCTAGTGGTCTAATCCTACCTCATCCATCTATGCAATTAAATTTCGTATTCCAAGCTAAGACTTGACGAGATTAACAAAGATGCTCCTTGATTCAAGCTCTAAATTTGCATATTTGATTTTCTGTCCACTTTTTTAAATTCTGCTCTGGTTTTCTGAATCCTAATTCTGTTTCTTCGTTCAATTGCGTGTTCCAAGTTAAGAAGTGATGAGATCGACTCTGCTAATTCTTACCTCAAATTTCACATGTTACATTTTCTGTCCTATTTTCAGAATTGACGTCTGGTTCTCTGAATTCTGATTCTAAATTTCGTTTCCCAAATGAAGGCGTGACAAGATTAGCTAACAATGATACTCATTCAGTTAAGCTCCAGATATTTTCTGTCCCTTTTTCTGACTTCCTCAAAATATCCCAATAAACTTAATCCTCTCTTTGGTAAGCTGAAATGAAGCAGGGCTGATCGCGATGATTTTTCTTGCGACAGACACATTTAAGATTGCATCTATCCAACAGAAGTCTTCCGAAATCTCATGTCATTTTGCAGTTATGTTTTAATCGATCTTGACAAAGCATACTTGATTCTGGCATTCTCCTGGCGCAAAAATACTCAAAATCACAATGGTTTTATTCCTTTCCCTGAAAGAGGAGGAGATGTCTCTTTACATCTTGATGCTTTGATCAGCACCAAAAATATGACCAGGTGCTTCAGAGATGAACTATTTTTAAAATCACAACAAAATCATGCCCTGTCAATTAGGAGGAACAGCTCAGACTTCACAGCAACATCGTGCCGTTTTGAAAAAGTAGTTGATCCAGTCGCTCTTTCGACACAGGCAATGACGAGGATCAGAACGCGTTCATTTCCTTTCATAAAGATCCTTAGATTTAATTTCGCATCGTCATGGCTCGATCCAAGCAGTGCATCTTCTTTTGAATATCTTCACACCTTCGTGGTTTAATAAGTAGCAAAAATAACCAATTCAGTCTCTTTCCAATGAGGAACTAGCCCTAATCTGACGGCAAATTTCTTTCCTTTTCGTAAACAGGATCGAGTCTTAACATCTACATCGTTAAATCAACACCAAACAACTGACACAGGCTCTCTCCCGAAATAAACAACTCCCTATGTCGCTCCAAATTTGCAACCGCAACAAAATTTAGATCACGGCAGCTTGATTTCCTTTCGCTCAAAAACTCGAATAAAATTCACCGCAATTTGAAATAGCGTTGAAATCATATCATCCTTACCTTGAAAGCATTGAAATCTGTCTCCTTTGATTTGCTTAAACTTGGTTTTTTATGGTTTGAATTTCATAAATAAGTTTGAATTAACTTATTGGAAATGGAGCGTCCCATGTGGCCAAGTATTTTCAAGTTTCAATTATACTGTCATGTCGCCATTCAATTTTTCTTGTAAGGCATTCTTTGTTTGATAAGATCAAGCTGCATGGACAAGATGTCCGTAGCGGTTCCTATTAACAGTTGATTTAGCCTACTTTTTGTTTAAGAGTATCAGGCATTGACTTATGACGATGAGTCTCTCGTTTCCCTGTGCTCTTTGATTTGTTGATGGCGCTTCAGTCAACAGAGACTCATAATCTGACACTAAAAAACCTGGCCCTATTTAGGCCCAAACTTCGCGATTCCTATAGTACCAATGAGATTGCGAGATTTTGTGAATTACAATTGTTAAGGGTTAAATGTGATAGAATTTTTTATTCGATTGAAGAATTGAAAACACTCCCACGGGATTGAGATTCGAAGCCGTGATTCCGTCATAATTCCATTGATGATTGAAGAAAACAGGGCCAAGTTTTTCACCGTTTCATTATGAGTCCCTCTTGAACAAGGTTTACCGCAGGGATACAAGGGACTCATTGTCACAAGTCTAACGAGGAAGCAGACTGTTTAGGAATTAGGCTGTGTATAACTTGCTTTCGTGAAAGAAGATGAGAGAACTAAATGCAACACTATAAAATTTTTCTTGCAATCCTTTAGAAAAAGAAACGACATAGTGCGTAAGAATAATATCAGAGCCAGAATATGGGCCTTATCAATAGTGCATTAATACGTCTGTGGTTCAACTATTTCATTGGTATTTGGCCCTGTTTACACGATACCATTTTCACTTCATATCAGATTGGCCTCCTGTTTACATGAGACCGCACCAGTTCTATACGCCTTGAAAATGGCATCAAAACCGATCCGATATCGTGTAAACATTCGAATCCGGTATCAAGTCAATACGGAACCTCATTATCATTTCTAGGAGCCTCCTATTCATCTGAAGTGCTGTGCAGAATGCGCAGTGGATAGCAGTGGATGCAAAAAGCATATAGTGAAACCATTGCAGTGCACAGCGAAGTCTGCTCGCGTAAACAAAGCCCCAGTCTGTTATGAAATTAAACGATGTCGTGTTAACAGAAAAAAATTCAAATCGGATTGCCATCCCCAATCCGGTATGAAATGAAACGGTATCTTGTAACCGGGAGCTTAGACTTGTTGCCCATGCCTTAACCTATTGATCTTTCATTTTGCTTTGCAGCCCTGAAAGAGCTTCAAGGTAGTTTGAAGACCAAAAGTTTTGAAAAGTATAAAAGATGGAATCAGAATGACGAACTGTTGGTAAGTCTCTCTGTAGAGTAATTCAGTCAATCTTTTTGTCATGGTCAAATTTGTATATATCCCGGATTTTGTCAAATGGGTAAACGAAGTTGTTTAAATTGAATGAACAGAGGTTAGTGGCAGACAGAGATAGGCAGGAGCCATTGTGTGCGACAGAAGACCAAAGACGACCTGGATGTAGACATTAAGGCAGGATTTTGCCAGCATCGAAGTTGAATTGGACCTTTCGAAAGGAAGACAAACTTTGAGTAGATTGTCTGAACTGACACAAATACAAAGAACTGGCGTGGTATTGTTAAGCGCGTTATACAGACTAATTGCTTCTGATGTCGCGGCAGTAGTAGTAGTACTTGCTAGATTGAAATTTACAGATTCTGTTGTATTCACTAGTGTGAGTGTAAGACGTGCTCCAAAAAAAGCATTGACCAGAAAGAGACATTGTTCTCTTCGACGTTCAGTTCATAAACGATGCTACGAACTTTACCAGTTGTCAGTTACTCGTCGCCTCTTTGAAGTCACGAGAATACGAGTTACACGTGAATATGAGCTCACCAAATTTAGCAAGTCAGCATTCCCTTTGCAATAAACATTTCCAAAATGTCAGTGAAATTTCAACTCTTAATCAGAATGCTATACTTTAAACTTAGACTTAACATTCTTTTAACAACTTTATTTCAATCATTGCTAAAACATAATGATATTCTTTTAATAAAAGGTAACTTATGTCTAACGAACAATTAAACAACTTTAATCTGTTTGATCTATTATTGAAAATACTAGCCAAAATTTATGTCGTTTTATTCTGAAGGATAAGTTTCAATTGAAAATGCTTTTTTGTTCTTTCTTTTTGTGCATCTTATTTTCCGTCGACTGTGTCTTAAGGTCATCTTTAGTTATCTCTACTCATGTAAACTTAACGAAACCAGCTGCTCCAATTCATCTCCATTTGTGAATTTATTTCTATGAATCTATTTTCATTCCTTTCGATTTTCATTTGATTTATTCATCTACCCGGTGCATCAAGAAATGATGTACCTGTTTGCCAGGCTGTGGAGTATAAAATATGCAGCCAATATTAAAAATGATATGTTACAACTCATATTGAAAATTATATGTTAGTCTTTATCAGTCAAAGCTCACTCAGATGTCCAATTATTGTGGTAAATCACTCATATAAACATAAGTAAGATTCTAGCAAGGGTTTTGTAGCCACCGAAAATGAAGTTATAAATTTGAAACTGAAAACCATATTCAATCTGAATTTTAAAAGCAGGTTCATCATGGACCAGAATGGAGCGTGCAATTTTCTCTCCCATTCATACCCCTCAATATGATTTTCCCAATTTCTAGGTCTAAAAGATTAGTGATTCTGCCATAGAGGTATATTTAATATTTCATATTTCATCTGTTTAGGCAGGTTTTGCCCTTCAACCGAAGTTGTTTTGCCAGGGGACCTCCAATAAAGACTAATTACAATATACAATTAAAATGCTAGAAAATAAGAACCTATAATATTAAGAAGCTATTTACAACTAAATGATATTTACAATAAAAAGGAAATAATCAACCCTGTATTGACTTTTTGAAACCACCCCAGGGAGGATGCCGTCTTAGACTCAGCAGGAAGGCTATTTCATAGTCTAAGACAGCATCCTCCCTGGTTTCATTTCTAAATTAGATTTTGATTGACCGATCAAGATGTCAGATTGAATGTCGGCAGCATGGTCTTTATTTCACGGCCCACTAAACATGTGAACTGTTTTTTGACTCACCCGGTAAATGATGGCCGAATAGGATTTTTTATTTTGTGGTTGCTGTGGAGGGGCTGTCACACCAGTTATCTCGGTTTTTACATAGTTGTATGGGTCAGGCTTTAACTAAGAGTTAGAGACGTTTGAGTCGATCTGACAAGCGGTTGCTGATTTATAGCAAGAGATAAACAGAACAAATAGCTGCTTCAAGGAACGGCACTTCCGGTCTTCTTCAGCACAGCACAGTAATATGTTACGCCCCATTGTATCTTATTTAACAAAGCTATGGGAAACCCGCGGGAGGTATGTGATTGATCAATAGGAGTGGCGGGATTCGTGTATTGCCTCCTATTTTGAATCTTCAGTCAGGTAGTGAAGTACAAAATAGCTGTTGTAAAGTTGCAACTCAACTGGGCAGTATGCAGTCATTGATCGCGCTGAAAGAGTTAACAGACATCAATCAATCAAATTCTGATTTGCTCGTGAATTAACGCAAATTTTTAAAATCAAACCCGTTTTAAAGGCACGATTTTTGGCTAGCTTTAGGTATAACTTATCAACCTTTTACCGTAATGTCGAAACACTGCTCAATCCCATTATAAATTCAACCATTTAATGATGTTAAACTTTTCGAGGCAATTTTTCATCTTTCTAATCTCAGATGAGCTTTTGGCAACCTTCTGCAAGTTACACCTCGACCCTTAAATGTATTACTTGGTAAGTGTGCTGAATCATGCCAAGTTTCGTCTTTCCCTAATTTACTGGCTGAGTGTAAGAAAAATATCCATGGGACCCAAACCTACAGGGTGTCCCAGAAAATTGTGCCTATGTTTATGTTGCTGCTGTGGAGGAGCCGTTGCAAAGCTGCATAAGCCAGGATTCAACTTAGACTTTGAGACCTTGTATGAGTTAATCTGGTTGCTGATTTATGGCAGAGAAAAAGCAAAATAAATGGTTGTTTCAAAAACAACATTTCTAGTGTTCTCCAGAAATGTCAAAATCAAGTAAGTTTTGCAATGAAATGGTTTTGGTGTTTTATTAAATTTTTGCTAATTATTTTAAAGGGTTTATAGTCTTCTATTCATCAGAGAGCTCTTTCAAAGGATGTGGTGAAAGTTTTAATACGATCCCAGAGTCCTTTCTCTGAAAACGTACTTTATTTTGATATTGCCGGAGAAGTGCTGTTTTTAGGCAACCACTTATTTTGCTTTTCCTCTGCCGTAAATCAGCAATCACATGTCAGATTGACTCAAACAAGGTCTCAAACTCTAAGTTGTAGTATGACCTTTGCAACTGCGTAAAAATCGAGATAATTGAATCTGCAGCTCCGCCCACACGAACGGGGCACAATTATTTTGGGACACCCTGTGTATAGCCTCTTTGTACCACCATATATAACAGATCACCTCTCTCTCCCTTTGAAAATAGTTGTGCATATTTCATTCCTATTTCATTCATTCCTATATACAAATATCTCACAACAGCCCGGAAGAAGTTCCGCATGGCTGGCTGAAATATTGGCAATACATACTGGGTGGGTGAGCCAAAATAAAACGTCACGAGCTAGATCGCAAATAACTTCCTGAAAGCAAATGGTAAGGCCAATTTCCAGTCAGCGAAATATCACGAGCGGGCGGAATTTTACACAATGAAATGCTGCTCAGCCATAACAATCTATTTAATTTCAGAGCGACATTTTCTCTAACAAACAATAGAATTTCCGCCCGCTCGGAAAATTCCACTGACTGGAAATCAGCCTTTATGAACACAAACAACGTATCAGCATGTGACGGAAAGGGTCAGCTATCTTTCAGGTGTTGCTTGCTCAGTTTAAGGTATGCTTATTGCCCGAAAAAACAGTTTCAGAAATAAAGAAGTTCATTCATTTCTCGGACTGTTCCCTCGCTTTACATTCGATATGTTGGAAGATGCGGAAAAAAAGCTGAATTCCAAATTTGCTTTGGAGCATGAACTTTGAATGAGGACCAGGTTCAATCACTTTGCAAGCAAGGAATCTCCCCAGGCGACTTCAGAGCCATCGCTAAGGTGAGTTTTTACAAAATTTTGACTGGAAAATGATGGCGATTATTTTGCGCAAAAATGAGAAATCCAGGGTTCAAAGTTTCTTTGAATCTGATTTTTGGGTGGTCATCACTTATTAAGATAACCATGCAGTGTCTCAAAAGATAGCTAAGGCTTTCAGCCAAACTGTGATGCAAAGCATTTGACAACAGCTTTTGATTTCGTGGAGCTATTTATGATCTAGCTGGTGAAGGTTTTTTCTGGTTCACTCGATATGATCTGACCCACTTCTTCTGAGTGATAATTTGCTGTACATGATTCCGGACCAACTTTGAGGTGCAGTAAATAGTCAGCCCGGGACACCTTCTCGAGTTGTATTAATTGACGAATTACATATTGGCTTTTTGTGAATAATATTCAAAATTGGTTTCATAATCACCAAACAGTGCACGGTCACGGACTCGATTTATCTCCTTATTACGTTGCTTTCCACAAAAATCCAAATTAGAAGAAGAAAAGTTTACAATCAGCAGCTGCTTTCTACAACACTGCATTGCATATTAAAGCCCATTTTGGCTCGTGTAAATAGGCCCTAGCAAATTGTTAACTTTTAAACCAAGAACCGGCAAATGATTCAATTCCCTAATTAATCATCGCCAGTCACTTCGAAGTTAAAGTCCGTCTGAATCCAATGAGATCTTCGTCGTTATTTTATCAGCAGTTGTGTGATACTCTTTTGTATCAAAGTTCGCCGATTTTGATCCGTTTAAATTTCACTGGAAAATATTTGCAATTCTTGATCAATAATTAAATCTTCTCTTTCTTTGTAGCCGAATTTTAATTGCCGTAACATTAGGTTACGACCTCGAATTTGTTTACTGCTTTTTGTCAGTTTCCTCTGTGTAAGTAACACTTCAATTTTTGCTAAATCGCAAAGCACTTTAGATAGAACCTTGCAAGCTTCCAGACAAAACATTGACGGCCCTCCTTTTTTCAAGTAAAGTATAAACTTATGAAGACACAATTTACTGGATTTTCTTGGTTGAAATAACCGTTAATACTCAGGTAAATACAGAATATACTTGGCCTGTTTCCTTTGTCAAAATAACGTTTAAAACTCATGAACACACAGGATATTGTTTTCAAGCAAAATTTAAGTGGTTTCCTCTGCCAAAAACGGTAAAAACTCAGGCAAATACAGAGCATCGTCTTTTGGTTAAACGTTATCAATTTCGTTGATCCAAATAATATTTGAATTCAGACTCAAAATTCGTTAAGGTAACTATGTTCCATGCTTCACTGAGCGTGGAAAACGCAGGAATATCTCGTCTAGCCGGGATACCCTAGCTGCCTTTAGAAAAACATACAATGTTCATTTGGCGTTTACATCGGATTTTCATCCCGTCCCGTCTTGCCGGCATGTTTTCATCCCGTCTTGGCGTGGTGGGATATCCTGCCTAGCCAGGATGAAAATGACATCAATGCGCATGCGATAATGATAAGTCTTTAGTTGCAGTTTTGCCATGGTAATCAGTGAAACCTAAAGGCTTATTTCCACTTAGTAGAATTTTCCGAGCGGACTGAATTTTAGACAATAGAATGTTAGTCACACGTGACCACCTATTCAACGCTAATCAGTCGATATAAACACTTTGATGCGAATCTGATTTTGTAATACTTTCATACCTACGCCTCTTTCCTATTTTCGAAGTGCATTCGTACGATGTCGACACATTTTGAAAATTATGAACAATAGGATGGATAGGCTTTCCCCCTCACGCGAGAATGGCACAATTTTTGCCGGCAGATTTTGAAAACGGTAGATTTTGAAAGCAGATCTGTAACCGGCACATTTAGAAACGGCATTGTGTGAACACTCGAAAATGACGAAAAAGGAACCTTTCAAAGCCAAATGGTCTTAAAGTGTACGTACATTTCCGTGGCATAAAATTCTTGGAGCGATTACACTGAGCTAGTCACTGTTGAATTTTTTATCGTTTTGAAATGTGCTGGTGTCAAGACTTTTGCTACCGGCACATTTTTCACCGTTCATCATCAAAATGTACCAGCATCGTGTGAACGCCGTCTCAGTCTTTTTACGTTGCATCGATTCCCTTTATTACTGTCCTAATTTTTCAAATCTGACCTTCTTTTAGCTTGATTAGTATCGGAATAGAAATATGAATGCACTTTCTAGGGTAGCTAACTTCCGACATATAGGCAAGGCAAAATAGCTATACAAGGTCTTTCTGCTCTCAAATTTCAACTACTGTCCCTAATTTGGATTTTATGTGAAAGCAGTGTAATAAGGAGATAGATCCAGTCTTTAACCGTGCACCACGCGCACTGTTTGGTGATTATGAATCCACTCCTGAATGTCTCCTCACCAAGAACACTGAAATAGCCATTTACACAAAAAACTTACAGAAATTAGTAATATAAATCATCATATAAGTCATAGTTATATTAAATCATATAAGTCAATCATTTATGGGAGAATTTTTCGTGCAGAGGGAACTGACCTATGATCTACAAATGAAAAACACGCCACAACTCCCGCCTACCAAAACGATATATATCTTTTGGTATGAACTCACCAGCATTCCGAGGAAGCATTGTTTGGAATACCATGCCTGATACAATAAAGAGTGCTGAAAACATACCCAGATTTTAAAAAGGTATAAAAGCCTGGAATGGAGGCAAATGTAACTGTAATATATGTAAATAAGGAGATCAATATTGTACTTTTTCCCTTTTCTTGTATGTAAATAGTTGGTATCAATTAGTTTGTACGTAATTATTTATGTATTTATCTGTCTGCCAACTGTAAATAAAGAGATTTTTATTATTGTTATTAACATTAACATTATTATTATAAGAAACAAAACCATCATCAAAAATTAACAGAAAAAGAAAATAAAAAGAAGCACGACTGTTAAAAACTCTGTACGTTTCGATTAAAAATCTTCGTCAGCAATACTTTTTTAATTGGACAACCGAGGATTTATACTCCGTGGTAAACAACTTCAATACAGTTAAAAATAAACTAAAATTATATTTCATTACAAAGAATCCTATTCTTAGTATACTATAATCATTATCAGTAATCAGAAGTACTATAATCAGTAGTATACTTAGTGTGCTATAATAATCATTATTATTATTATTATTATTATTATTGCTGTTGTTGTTATTTTATTATATTATATTATATTATATTATATTATATTATATTATATTATATTATATTATATTATATTATATTATATTATATTATATTATATTATATTATATTATATTATATTATATTATATTATATTATATTATATTATATTATATTATATTATATTATATTATATTATATTATATTATATTATATTATATTATATTATATTATATTATATTATATTATATTATATACTATATATTGTACATTTTACATACTATATGTTTTCTAAGAGAGATAGTTAGTGGACGAGTCCAGAACTATTCACGTTTTCAAACATCTTCTTCCAAGATGTGGAAAATTTTACATTTCGGACGTATTAGCTGTATATTCTTCAATTTGATTTAAGGAACATTTGAATCATAGGAACCAACATGTAAATTTACCCATCATGCCAATGTGACAGTGGTGGGTGTTATCATTTAGAGTAGTATTTGTAGGGAATAAACAGTTTCCATAATTATTTTTCTAATAATCTATTAATGTTTCTTTACTTGATAACGGGGTATGCTCGAAACGTCCTGCTAAGTTAAATTCGCATCAAAGTGCTTATTCATCTTACTTGATCTTAAATTGTCTATCTTTGTTAGGATCTAGACTATGACATTAGAATGTATCAAATGACTATATGACGGTGGATGTTTCCAAAAATGTATACAAATTTGGTTTGATGCAGCGTTGTGAATTTAGCTTGAATCGATCGCTTAGCTCTTTCAAAAGTGTTTCATGATGCACGTATTTTTTTAAGGAACTAAGAATTTGGGCCAGTACTGAAAGTTTCTCAAAATTTTCAGATTTTGAGTACTCAGAGTTTCTTACGAGTATCTTAGAAATCTTCATGTTCACCACGTGTTCTCTCGAGAAAATTTCAAAACTCTGTTTTTGAAGCCTTCCTGTTCAATGTTTACTCATTGCTCAAGTACTTTGCAAGTACTTTCATGCAAGAAACAAGTCGAAATAAAGTAAAAGTATGTCAAGGACTTATTTTATAAGAATAAATAGTTTCCTAAGTTTTATTTCCCCAGTACTGGAGTTTCTTTATTTTTTTGTGATCTGAAAGTTGAGTTTCTTATAAGCAATTTCATAGAAAAGAATACGTGTAGTTAAGATAAACATAGATCCCTCGCTTGTTGGTGCTGGTGCGTTGAGAACAGAAGTATTTATCATGAATGATCAAAGTTGCTTTCTCATGCGAACCAGAGCTGTAGCCCGTTGTACTAAACAGATTCAACAAAGAACAACGATTTTATTCAAGCAATATGCCTCTAACTAATAAAAATGAACATACCCCAGGAAAAAGAAGCCTGCCATGGCCTATCTTGGGTCTTCTACTGTCTCAGCCTCGGGCTACTAACAAGGTTCTAGACGTAATGAATACTCTACACATTTAATGAGATGATAGAACGAGGCTATTTACTCTTAAATGATTGGTTCTTCTTTGCAGATACTTAGGGTAGCCTAGCAAGGTAAAGAAATCCTCTTAATAACCGAGAATTTACAATGCTCCAGTAGACCTGGCTACTTAATGCTCTCTGTGTGGTCATTTTATGCCACAAATGCAATTTACTTAAATTAGTGGCAAAATTAACCTTGAAATTCCCTTCAATTTCCTCACTGCAAGGTTCAAATTAGCACCAAGTTAGACTTCGAAATGCTTCTATAGACTTATCTATTTAATGCTGTCTGTGGCTAATTTATGTTTCAAAGGTTAATTTGACGGAGATGAATAGATGACTCAGGGGCTGTATATGCAATTCTAAAAGTAGCTTATTCTACTTGGATGAGCCAGAAAAAGTTCCCACACAATTGAAAATTGATCATGCATCATAGCATCAAGGGTACTTCTCAGATTTGAATAAATCAATTTTTGAATAATAGCCAAAAAATCAAAGTATTTTTGTGATTTTTCTCGCTGTCTTACGCGCACTAGATTTATCGGTAAAATCAACCCTCAATCGACGATAAACTTGTTCGACGGCGGGAGAAAGAAAAAACTTTGCGGCAACTTGTCGCTATTTGCTACTGTGAATGCAACATTGCGTGAAATTGCGAGAAATTGCGAGAAATTGCGTGCTAAAAACGGGATATTCAGATACGACCCGGGTGGATGACAGGGAGGGAGGCGGGAAAATTTTGACAAAAATGAGCAGCAACCGTCTTTGAGGACAGTTTGCACGAATTGAGCAACGCTGACTTAAGTGACTAGGAACTAGTATCAACACAGGGGGATACTTCCTTGACTGTCCAAACACAGGTGGGGGGGGGGGCGCTCATTTGCCTTGGCGTTAAAATAGATTTGCTGCGTAGAATGTTCTAGTTACAAAACTTTCATGGTTTGCAAAATGACTCAGAAAGGGCCTAAAACATTGATCAAATCATAAAGAACTCCACTCACAGAACAATAAAGAGAATGCGATTTCTCATGAGTGAGGGATGTCCTCTGCACATTTATAGTCATGAGATTGAAATCCTTCTGCCTTGTTTGAAAATTCACGTCTTATAACTCTTGAGAGAGGTGAAATACCCACTGCGCATTGTTGTTCTGTGTGAGTAGAGTCGTTACAATTCGATCGATTCTTTAAGCCCGTTTTCAGTCATTTTGCAACCATGAAATTTTTGTCAAATTTTTATACAGTTGAATTTACGTATGCTTCTAGTGCTTGTAAGACCGCATTCACACTGACACAGTTAAACCAGCTTTATCAAAACCAGTTTAAATTTCAACCAATCAAATGACTGGATTTGTTGGATTGACCAATCAGAAGGCCTTGTTCGAAAACCTGGTTTAGTTTAAGTTGGTTTAACTTGCGAATGGGGAATAAGAAGCGAAAAAATCACTTTAATTCTTCGATCTTTCATCTTTTACTTAGAATTGAATAATCTACATCTGTAGGGTACTCTTATTGATATAAATATTCAAGAGTGGGAACTTTTTCTGGCTCACCCGTTATTTTATGCTTTTGATACGTTCGTGGATATTATCGAGCTATAGGGTGATGAATGTTGGAATGGACTATGGAGGCTGAGACTGCGGTCACACGATGCCGGTACATTTTGAAAACGGTGAAAAATGTGACGGTAGCAAAATTTGAGCTAGCGTTCACACGATGCCGGAACAATTTGAAAACGGTAAGAAATTTGACTGTGAAAACTCGTTGCAAGACTCTAATTCCATGGAAATGTACCTACACCCTAAGAATCGATCAGTCTCGTTCTAAAAGCGTTCAAAAAGTTCTGTTTTCGTCAATTTTGAGGGTTCACAAGATGCCGTTTTCAAAATGTTCCGGTAAGAGCTTCGTCTTCAAAATCTACCGTTTTCAAAATCTGCCGGCAAAACATGTGCCGTTTTCTTGTGAACGGAAAGCCTGTCCGTCACATTTTTTATCGTTTTCAAAATGTGCCGACATCGTGTGAACGCAGCCTGAAACTTCATGTTTTAATGCCAATGCATCGATGTAATACTTTGACACTTTTCAAAAATACTTGTTGTTTATAGATACAACTATTTATGTTGTCTAAATAAAGAAGGCATCTTTCCTCTCATAAATAATATATTAATTAATCTCACAAATCGGAATTATTTGGTACTTATTCAAAAGTCGAAAAGATCAAATTCAAATTCACCTGTCTTAAGAGAACATTTTAATTGTTTATGATCGTTCAGAGTTGCAACAGTTGCTTCTTTCTAAACTTAGGAAGTATCGTTCCTGTCATAAATTTTGTTTAGATTGATCTGCAAAATCGGAATGCTTGTTGGTTATTAAAAAATCAAAAATTTCAAGTTCAAATTCATCAGTCTTTACATGATCTTTAATTGCTTCTTCTTTCATGAATCATTATTTTACATCGATCAATATTGCAACTGTTGCTTCCTTCTAAGTTCAGATAACATCATTCCTGTCATGATTTTCATTTTAATTTTAAGCCCGTTTTCAGTCATTACAAATCGCAATGCTCTGATTATTATTCATAAATCAAATGTGAAACTTTCAAATTCACCTGTCTTAGCAGAATCCTTTTATTGCTTCTCCTTTCTACAAAAACCATTATCTTGCACCAATTAAAGTTACAACTATATGCAACGTCTAAATTGAGATAATTTCTTTCCTGTCATAGACATTGCTTTGATTGATCTTGGAAATCGAAGTGCATTAGCAATTATTCAAAAGTAAAGAACACCAAATTCCAATTCACCTGTCTTTGCAGAATCTTTGAAAGTCGGCGACTTCTTTCTTCAGAATATACTACAATGACTGAAATTTGCAAATGTCGCTTTCTCCCAAACGAATAAAACACCCCTCTTGCTACAAAGTTTGTTTATGCATTGATCTCACAACATCACAGGTCTTCGCATGTTATTTGTTACATGTTTACATGATTATCATTAAAATCATTATAATCATTATTTCTGTTATTTTTCAAATGGCATATTAAACACCTGCGCATGAAGTTCTGTCAAAGACAATGAGCGTTTTGAGTTGCGAATATAAATGCAGAATGCATAGGCGTCAAGTCTTCAAGAAAGTTATTGTAATTGCCAGGTGACTCAAAACACGCCGGGGTGTTCAAAAGTACTGCTCCCATCCATGTACCTTATCTTTATCTTTCATAGCTATTATATTAGTTTTAATATATTGTTCTCATCAATTGTCTATTTATTTATTGCTGCTATCATAACATCAGTTTCACTGTCATTTATCTCTGTAGCATGCAAGTCAATTTCAATTTCATTACATAGTCTCTATTCGTGGTTTCCAATTTTTCTTTAGCATCGTTTCGTAATTAGTCTGCGTTAAAAATGTGGCTTATGAAGAAATGGCATAAGTGTTCCAAGGACTTTTGGCAGGCATTGTACGTCAAGCCAAGGAATCGTTGGGAATTATAGGGCTTAGATCGAGAGCCTAGCTTCATAGCAATGACATAGCATCATTAATTTATAGCACTTTGGTCCTTTTGTGTCACATTGCTTCAAAACTTGATTACCTCCATGCAGAATCACATATTTAAACATTTATGACTCAAAGAACACTAAACAGAATGAAAACTTTCGCTCTTGCTTAAGATAAACAGCTTTAAAAATCTCGACAACACATCATCAAATTTGTGAAGTAATTAATTCTGTTTAACTTCTGCTGCTTAATGAAGTCTTATATTTTCCTCATCATATTTGCCATTTATCATAGGCATTGTAAATCAAGGACTCTGCAGCAAATTAAATTTCAGGTCAGATTTGCGATAACGCAAAATTACTCAGGCGATTCCATAATTGTTGTTATTCGAGGGCATTTTCAAGGGACATGTTTTTTGTTACTGACTATACTGTACAACCAAAATCATAACTTAGTATTTGACTATATTCTTCGATAGTTGAATACCTGACTGTCTCGTCAATCGATTCTTTGATCAATCGATTCTTTGATCAATCGATTCTTTGATCAATCGATTCTTTGATCAATCGATAACAGATCAAAGAGAACTTTTTTCCAAATTATTCAGGAAGAGGAAGATGACATATATGTCTTCTACTAAGGAATATTTTTGGAACTTCTCCTTTTTGCACTCAAAACCCTTATTTCGGAAACACATCCCTCTGATCTCTGATTATATTTCAAGAGGGGCCGTTATGGAAACAAGGTCATATTGACCTTTTTAATGCCGTCCTTGACATGTTTAACCCGGGGTATTTTGAGATTAATCATTTACATCTTTTCTTGTGAATTTTGTGTATCTAAATTCGCTTTATTTTTCATCATTTCTTAATTGTAATTCAATTTTATGGCAAAAATATACATGTATACATGCATACATACTTGATACCTGAATGGACCGTTTGCTGTAAATCTGTCATTGTAATTTTTGATATTTTGATTAGTTCAAATGGTGGCATTTATTAATTTTGAGGCTGTTATGTCATCAAATCTGTAAATCCTTAACCAAAAGAGCTAAAGATTTCTGCTTGCAACCATATTTTAGACCTTCATGAACTATGTTCTTGAAAATTGTCTCAATTTTTATCAAGCAATTTAAGATTTGCGCTGATTCTATTTTTTTCAAAATTTTGATGAATTGCTAAAGAAAATAGTGTAAATGCCGCCGTTTTGAAATTTTCTCTCTAACTAATTTCTTCCACCTTTTTTCAGCAAACTTCTTGCAAAAGACATCAGATTTCAATGGATGATAAATCTAAAATTATACCCATTTCTTTCATTCCAAAATAAAGTTTTAACATACCTAAACTGACACAGTTACTGCACAACTCTCGAAAGTAATAGATTTATCAGCAAATTCCTTCAACAACTAACGTCTTTCGCATTTTGTGAAACCAAAATCCTTCTTCCTCAAAATCTGGCAAAAATCCTAATATTTCTCCCTGTTCCATGTCACATAACCCAACTATCTCATCGATCTCACATCAAAATATTCTCTCGAGTGAAATGCGATTATAAAATGCCTGATTCGCCCAGTTAATCTTGTCGTGTTATAAAAGCCAGACCCAGGGTCCCTAAGATCTCTGAGACCCCATGACACTTAAGTACTAGAGGGTTGCATATCGTATACTGTTTCTCTTCCATCCCACTAACTTTCGTTCACTTAAGCAAGTGAAAGAAATCATACAGAGAGTTTGTACTATTTCGAAATACTATTCTGAGTATGCCTGTCATACGATTTCAGAGCTCTTTGCATGCTTCCTTGCGCCCTGGCGTCCTGGCGTTGGTTTTAGCCATACAGTTATATCTCGAAATATTCGACCCACTAAAGTCAAGTCAAAGGGAATCGACACAGTTAAAAGCTGGCCCGGGCCAGGTCAAAAATGAAATCTATTGTACTCAGCAACTTAGATGCATATGGTTTCATTGTGTGGCTAAAGAAACAATGGATTTGTGGGCGTTTCTCTGGCCTATTTATAGCAGTTACGGGATATAGCTGTGTCTTCTCCCTTTAAAGATATGATCTATTGTATTTGACAACTTTGACACGTGCCGTTTATTGTGTAGCTAAGGAAAAATGGGTCTCCGGGCGCTTCTTTGGCCTATTAACAAAATACACCTTTGTCTACTCCCTTGTAAAGTCCTTGTGTCCCTTGTATCCTAGACTTATGACGATGAGTCTTTTGTATCCGTGCGGTAAACCTTGCTTGACAGGGACTCATAATGAAACAGTGGGTTAGGGTGTTGGCGGGATGGCTAGTGCTTTTTTCCTGCGGAATCATCCCTGTCATCATGACATAAATGAAAGAAATCAAAAATTTTCATGTGATACATTTACAATAGAGGGTGCACTCTCCACTATTGCTACTGAGCGAGCTCCTTCTTTAAGTAATTCCCTTCGAACAATCTATCTTGTTTCTATGTTTTGTATTGTTGTATTGACTTCTTGCATCGATGTATTATTTTTCTGTGACACTGCTCTGTAATTGTTGTAGTTTAGTTGTTTGTAATAGTAGTTATTATTAATAAATTGTATGTTGTAGAATTTAGAATGTAAAAAAGTGAGTTGAAACTGAAGTGAAAACCGTGAAGAAGCAGACCCTATTGGCTTCAAATCTCGAATCCCATAGGAATGTTATCATTTCTGCAAACGAATCGAACATTATATCACATTTGCCGTAGCCATAGTATTTCGCAAATCTTGCAATCTGATTGGTACTCTAGAAAGCTCAGAGTTTAGGCCTAAATAGGGTCATGTTTTTCAGAGTAACATTATGAGTCTCTATTGACCGTAGCGCAATCATCAAGTCAGATGGGCACAGGAAAACATGGGGCTCCAGGTAATAAGCCTAGTTTTATCCGAGGGTCTGGTTTTTACAACATGCTGTATATCTCGCCTTCTTTAAGTCCATCTGTTGACCAAGGGATTATTCTAACTCAATCATCAATGAATTGATCAAATTCGTTGAGCATGTGGTCTATATAAATAACCTCTTCACAAGTAATGCATGCTTTGTTCTCAAAACTAACTCAGTATTTGATGCGTAAACCTTAGATCATGGAAATCGCTGCTGGCAAGTGCTTAACCTTAATGCTTGGTGAGATTGCGCTAGCAAATATCTCGTATTTTACAGATTAAGGCTTTGAAACAGTTCATCCGAGATTTTTGATTAATTTATTAATCAAGTTTTGTTATCGTTAAGGATCATTCATTTCTGCTTTTGCTCAGTTTTCTCTCAAAACGCTCCCTCCTTTCTTGAAGTAGTTGATTATTTTCTCGATGGTGTTCTTCTTAAAGTGATGGGATTAAATGGTTATTGTTAGATGCTAAGATCTATTTCTTTCCATCTCATCTGCTCACTAAACTCGTGCAACTTCTCTCAACAGAAAGACGCTGCTTGAGTCAACTGGTACTTCGTTGAAATTTACAGCGCAAATTAAGCATTAGACAGGTTTTATAAAGCATCACATTGGCTTCATTAAAAATTGTATTGGCTTTATTGAATGTTAGATGCATTCGACAGATTTCGTAGAGTTCAGCTTGCTTCAATATGCTTTGCAACGGTTCACTACACGTCGCATTTGTTTCTTTCAGCGTTAGTCTGGGTTCTGTGCGCATTGCTTTGGTGTCATTGTTTTTGGAGTGCATCACATTGATTTCATTCAACATTGTATTGGCTTTATTGAATATTGTATGCATTGCACAGGATTCATGGAGAGAGTAATTTGCTTCAATATGCACTGCATGGGTTTCTCAAAGCATCGCATTGGTTTCACGTAGTGCTAGGCTTGCTTCTGTACCCATTGCTATGAAGAACTTTGTGGAATTGAAAACAAATTGAACCAGCATATAAAGGCCTTTCTCTCTCTGCTGGCATTATAAGATCCGAAGATCAATGCCCGTCTCCCCCGTCTCAAGAATCATTCTACTACACTAAATCCACGCATATGAACCTACTTTTTTGCGAGAGATTGACATATGGTCTTTTTTCAAAGGCACTTACACTTATTCAAGGGATAGAGGTTTTTTATGAAGAGTGCCTTGCGTAGGCCCTTTCAGAGACTTCCAAAAGATGTTAAGCCCCATTATTTGTCCTGGAAGGGTTTTTATGGATCTAACAACTAATTTGGGAGGAGAGTCAAACTTTAACAACCAATTGACACCAATATGTACCTCATCACAGCAATCAAAAATCAACTTTGCTACACCTGCAGTAAGAGCCTCTGTTTCATCAAACTGAGACAGGTTCTTAATTACAAGGTGCATAAGTTTGCAAAAACAGCCTCTAGGTTCTTATTTTGGTAGGTTCTAATATGCGGATATTTACTAAATTCTCTCCCCCCCCTCTTCGCTCAAGATCATCAAGACACTGTCCTGGTCATTTTCCATAATCAAGCACGCTTCCTTAGCTTTGAATTAAAGAGAGTTAATTTTACTTACTCTGGCTAGCCAACGTTGGTAGAACAGGCAATTGAGACACCAGCGTTCAGACTGATAAGGCTAAGGCCCTGTATATATGAGGAAAATACCTCACCTGCCACACCCGGGGCTGAGAGGCGAGGTAAATTTCAGTCATTGTTTATATGAGACTTTTCACCTCAGTTGTCAGCCCCTGGGCTGAGAGGCGAGGTGGAGTAGAGTCTCTCTTCCGTGAAATCAGAATGAGTTGACCAATAAGAATCAACAAATGATTTAAATTCACCTCACTATACCGGTGGTGTTTTGTTTATATGGAAAAATTTCACCTCATCCAGGTGAGATCCCACCACTGGTGATGTGGGATTTCACTATACCGGTGGTGTTGCGTTCGTCATGTAAACGCGAAATGAAAATACAAAGGATTCTATTGCAAAGTGGAATCTCACCTCTCAGCCTCGGGTCTGGCAGGTGAGGGGGCCCTAACATGGCACCAGGGAGCCATCTTCGCTGATGCTAGTTAGTAGATACTATTTTAGAGTAAATCTGGAGAAGCAAAATAGTCCACTTACCTCTGCGGTCTTGACGAGTATTTCGAGTTAGTTCCTCTATTTTCTCTCCCATCGTCTCTCTGAGGCTGCAGTTCCTCTTGGTATGCTGATTGCAGCACTGCATACATAATGGTAGCAAAACTATAAACAATCCCCTCTTTGCGAAAATGTTCACGACCGTAACTTATTGCAGTCAGCAGCTAATTGTGCTGTACCAAACATTTTAAATTCTCAATATGAGCAATGTTTGTCTTTCAAGTCTTCCTTAATATGTTACAACGCCTGCTTTCGGTAACTGAAGTGTAAATTCCAGAACAGCATGAACTATAAATCGAAACTTGTAGTCGTCCTCTCCTTCTTAAATTCGTTACGTAGTTTATCATTTGCTTTAAAAATGTCAGCAGCACCAGTTCTTGTATATAAGCTTGCAAATATAGCAATTTTCTCACCATTCAAAGGACATGCTTTATTTTCACTGTTGCCAATACCTATTTGCTGTTAATTCTACCAATAGCTGCTGGGTATTACCCCTTGCTCACTCTCTTCATTACCTATTTGGTATTAATTCTCCGCTAGTACCATTTGTTATTTGTTAGCTTCACTGCTGCCACTACCCTTTTGTAGACAAGGCTGCTTCATCTTCCTGTTATACAATAAACTTGCAATTTTCTTTGTGAAGATTTAATCTGAAAGTAAAGAAAATATTGCACAATATCCTTTTTAGAGTAATGCTTGATTTCCATACTTTTAAAAATAATGTGCTGTCCTTCCTGAAGAAATGCAACAAATTTGACTTTACGGGTTCTTTGTACGTAAGACAGCTAGTGTTATTTCTGGTTTGTCCATTGGGTAGCCTAAACAAACATTTCTTTTCTTTTACTATGTTCTGTAAGCCTTTTATTCTATCTTCTATCCACAATTTAGGTAAAGAAAATGAAAAATTTAGCCTACCCAACGGAGATTGTGAATAGATTTACCGGAGAATTACACTTTACAGATTCTAGGTTTAGTTAAACAACATGTATAATTTGTGATTTATCCATTTTATAGAATACTATTTATATACTATCTATTATATCTATATTTTATATACTATATATTATTTATTTTATATACTATTTATATACTACATTTATATACTATCTATTACTACTTTCTATTACTATACTTTCTATACTGTTTATGTACTATCTAATGTGAAGAAACTGAAAATGTATGCTGACCACTGTAAAACTCAGGAAGGTTGTCGATAGAGTCGGCAGATCGGCAGAGCATTTACATCGATACTTTTTCCGTATTTCAATATGATAGCCTCACTCCATAAGGGCCCTCCACCTGCGCTCATCTTATTGAATTGAATTGATGCTGTTGATGTCGCTTCAGTGAGGGCTTATTTCCCAACAGTACTCAGAACGGACAAAATTTCCTTTGGGGCACAGATCCATTCCCCGACCAATCGCAATGGAAAGTGACGAATAACATGATCGGATTGGCTGATTTTTCTTCAATTTAAACTTCCCGCCAAAGGCAAACAAAATCGCCTTCAAAGATCAATGGCATAGCGCAACTCAATTCTGTGTCTTAAATTATATGCCAAGGGAGTTTTGAACGGCCGCAATGATCAAAGTCACGAAGGACTGAACGAATTTAGGAGATATTGTGCGTCCCCAAACAAGCAAAATATCGTTTGTAGGTAGGAGTTTTTTTGCTGAAATAGCTCGAAGAAGCATCCATCTAAGTACTGACAGCTTATTTTACAGTGTAGCACCCCAGGAAGACTGCTTTTTTCGGAATTTTAGGGTGGTTGGTTTTGAGAAAATTGCAGGTGATTTAGGCCATGTCTGTTTTTGGCAGCGTAAGAATATGAGTCGTAGTTTGAGCGTCCATCAGTCTATCAACATTATTCCCCCAATTTTCCGTACTAGATAAGATCAATGGCATAGCATAACTAAAATTCTGTGTCTCGGATTATATGTCATGTGAGTTTTGCTTTGATGCGAAATCGCTCATGCAAAACTCTTGCATTGCTTTCGTCGCAGCAATATCACGCGACATCTAATTATAGAGTGACTTCTTACAGTGACGTAGCGTTGCATAGAAACTCGTTAATGTTACAGATCTATTCGACAAGAATGATATGCTTGTCATCAATTATCTGGTTATCGTTCTTGCTATGTAAATGTGACTTGCTTTGCTGTTTCTTAAAGCTTGACTATCGCGAAAATTACATTCCTTGCCTCGTTTTATCAGTTGTATGCTAAAGCCACGAGAGATGTCGTCAGATCCCTTTGTTTTCCTTGCTATGGGAAGTTACACCATGTTAATCTTCAAAGAGCTTCAAAGGGAAACCGCGCTAATCCTCATGACCTAAAGATACATGCGAGGACGGCTACTGAATTCAACTTCGCCTCTTCTTCGCATCGAGGCTCACTGTGCATAGACCATAATCACTTTCTGGCAAGAGATGAATCCTGATTGGATGTCCTGGATGATAATATCATATTCATACAGGTTAAATTTGTTCACTAACAATGTGCATTTATCAATCAAGATATAGATTTCAAGAGAAAATAACAATATACATTAAGGAGATAAAGTGTTGAAAACTCAAAGTTAAGATTTTTACATAAAATCTTAAATCGTACAATTTAAGTTTCAGTCTTCATTTTCTGTTAGTTTATTGAAAACTTTTGCTCCTTGAAAGGAAAAGGCTTCCTCTCCTGTTTCAGATTTGATTTTGGGCAAAATGATGATATTATTTGTATTGGCACGATTACACTGGCTATGGTTTATCCTCGTGAAGCAATTTTGAAAAGTGAGTGGCGACGCGCTATTCACAGTTTTGAAAACTCAAAGAGCGCACATCTTGTTTCGTATACTGCTGACTTTCTCCAGCTTTACACTGTGCCTTAATTCGTTTGACTTGATGCCAGAACATTCACACACAGTTCTAACGCCAGACTTTTTCACTCAGATCAAAGCTAGGACGTTTGAGCTTTGATACCGATGTAGCCTCACTCCATAAAAGCCCTCAACTTACGCTCACCTTACTGAATTGAATTTACGTTGCTGTTGTCGCTTCAATGAGCGTCCATCAGTCCAGCAATAGCGACAACAACGAATATGCAATCAGTCTAATCCGTGTTTTTACGGAAACAGCACGTGACTAAGGGCCTGTTTATATGAGGCGGGCTGGCCCGTTAGCGAGCTGGCTCACCTTCAGGTGAGATCCTGCTTACCTGGTCACAACTTTGTAAACATCAGTTTACGTTTATATGCATACCGGGCTGGCCCGCCTTACCGAGATCTCGGTTATCGACTGCCGGGATCCCGCCTCAAGCGCGCTGACTTTTCTCATATAAACAGAAGGAACGGGCCAGCCCGCCTGTTACGCACGCGCAGTATTACATTTGGCGCCGTGAGTCAGAGAATATTTCCTTGTTCTTTCAATTTTACACAAGAGAATGACGGCACGTGGCTACTAATAGCCGGGCTGGCTCACTTTCGAATCTCTCATATAAAACCGGGCTAGCTTGTTGGCGAGCCAGCTCGCTAACGGGCCAGCCCGCCTCATAAACAGGCCCTAAGAACAGGTTTTCATTCGCTGGTTCGCAGACCCTACTGGCGTCAGAAAATGAATCAATTCAACGGGAAGCTTCAACTCCACAGGAACAGTAAGGGATGCACGCAGGCTAGATAACAACGAAGATGCAATTAGTCTAATCCGATGCCGTGTATCTGCATTCACTACTTCAACTTTCGCTCCTTGTCTCTCAGGTAAATGAGTAGTAAATCGTATTAAACGCACTCGCTATCTGAGTTTCATACCTTGACTCTCTAAGGCAATGTGTATCGACAAACCCAACATTGAACCAAGCTATATTATGTATGATCCTAGTTAGCTGCGATTTTTTCCATGTGGAACAAGCATTAATATTCTAAGCTACAATCATAAATACTTAGCTCGTGCATTGCCTAAGAGGAATTCCAGACAACAGCTGTTTGCAGTTAGATTGATCTGGTTTGACATGGCATAATGTTTTCTGCATTTGGCAGATCTGCTTAGAACTGTGGTCTATTTTAAAGAATTCCAAACAACATTGAAAATGTCATGTGTACCATCACCAATCGATTAATGGAATTTTAATCTACCATATTATTATCTTTCAGCATTTGGTGCATCTGCTTAGAACTGTGTTCTATTTCAAAGAATTGCAAACAATATTGAAAATGTCACGTTTATCATGAATCGATTACTGGGATTATAATCTACCAAATTATTCTCTTTCTGCATTTGTTAGATTTGTCTATCGTCTATTTTTTAAAGAATTCTTTGCAACGTTTACTTGTCATATGTGCTATCATACGCCATTTTCCTGGCTGCTAATTAAAAAACTATTTATTATATTTATTAATGCATACCTTGATATGTTTTACATTTTGGTAGAGCTTCATTAAACTTTTGTCTGTTTTCAAAGAATTTTGGATAGCATTTAGAATAGAAGATACTGTTATAAGTCGTTGGCCTGCATGTTAATCTGCAGTATGTTCGGCTTTTAGTTATAATAGACCTTTTTAAGTCTTAAAAGAGATGTCAAAATATCTCTAGTCGGACCTTTTTAATTCTTAAAAGAGATGTCCGGATCAAGAATCAAAATCTAGTAAATTTGCGAAGGAAAACAAAAGCATGACCTCTGTTCTCAGTATATCGATGCTAGCTGTGGCAAGAAATTGCTTGGGATTTCAGAACACTTTTAAGAGAGTTTATCAACGATAACTTTGCTCAAAGCGAGTAAGGAATGATTTAGTTCAAACACGGGAAGTTTTCTCTTCCTTCTGGTCTTCTTGCTTGCCGCTTTCGTTCATGGGTAGCTGACTCTGCTTTCAATTGAATAACAACGGTAGCCTGACAGCCAGATCCAAGTTTAGAGGACTAGATACTTCTTTTGGGCATCTTCTGAAAACGGTAGAGTTGGCAGAAGATAAAATCCCATTCTTTTGGTACCCTTATACCGAAAACGGTAGGCCTCGCAGACTTCAGGTCGCTTTTCATAAAAGTCTATTCTTTTGGTCATTCTCTTTTCGGTAGACTTCCGAGAGATTTTTGACGTATTCTTTTGGGCTCTTCTGAAAACGGTAGAGATCCAAGGCTTCGGAAACTTTCTGCTCCTGAGCTGGCAGGCTTTTGAAAGATCGCAGAGAGCATTGTTTCGTGAATGAAAGTTTTCAAAAACATTCGAAAAAACAATGACACTTCGCAGATTCTTTTCTCTTGCGATTGGCATAACAAAAGTACATTGCATTGCAATGGTTTCAATTCGCGCAGTCGAACAATAACATTCGAATTCTCATTTTTCAGCATTCCATTCCCATTTTTTTGCATTTTTCTCTGCGAAGTCTGTCAACCCTACCGTTTTCAGAATGCGTATTCTTTTGGCATTTTTCTCTACGACGTCTGCCAACTCTACCGTTTTCAGAATTCCCATTCTTTTGGTAACTGAAATTTTTCTCTGCGAAGCCTATACCGTTTTCAGAAGACTTCGTAGACTTCAGATGCCCAAAAGAATACGCCTTTAGAGAAATACTTCTTTTAAACTTGGGTCTGGTTATCAGGCTATAACAACGGTTGAAAACAGCAGACTTTGATTTGCAATTTGCAAAGTGAAACCTTGTATACTCGCATTTTTTAGCTGTAACTCTTACACCACAAAATTAGCTAACAATGAACGAAAACAACAAGAAAGAAGGCCACGAGGCAGATAAAATTTCCAGTACATAAACAGAATAATTCCGAACTCGACTTAAGCAAAGTTATTGTTATTTAACTCTCTGAAAAGCGTTCTGTAATCCGAAGCAACTTTTTGCCACAGCTAGCACCATCATACAGCCAATGGGGGTGATACTTTTGTTTTCCTATACAAATTTTCGAGATTTAGACGCTCAATTTAAACCTCTTATTTAAGAAATAAAACGGTCGATTCCTGCATCTGAGGCATTTTATGTCAGATCACATTTATCAGTATGAGAATCTCTCTGCACACCGTTATCAATTAAGTATTGTCCATCTGTAGCTTCAGTGTTGAGCTATCAATTAGTCTTGTGCTATCTCAGTCACTGGTAAAAGTACCAGAAAATGTGTGATTTCATGTTTGATTACTTTTAGGGAAGAAACTTTTGCAGGAGGATACTCTCTTGATTTTGAAAATGTGCGAATTTTTTACAATTAACCTTCGCGAAGGGGCCAAAACTGCAAATTTTGCGGGAATAAGCTTTCAGGAATTAGGTTCTTATCAAATTCTTATGATGTCTCAAATGTCTCTCTTCTCTTCAATTACTCTTCTGAATCGTCCATAAGCACCCTTTCAGTAGCATAGCTCCAAAAGATTTTCGTGAAAGAAGAGGAATGCTAGCATCTCATGACATTAGCTTCCATTAGACTGGAAATGTGCAAAGCTTAAAGCCAGTTTTAAGAAAGGGGATTCAAAGAAGAGTGAGAATTATAGACCCCTATCAATGCTAAGTGTTGTGAGTAAAATGTTTGAAGGACAAGTTTGTAGGCCTATTGATTCTCATGCAGCAGAACACAAACTCTATCATGATAAACAATGGGGTTATGCAGAAGGAAGATCAACTGAGACATTACTTTTACTCTTAACTGAAAAGTGGAAACAACACCTTGACCAAGGGAAGATAGTTGGGTCATTATTTATAGATTTTCGAAAAGCATTTGACTCTGTTGATCATCGTATTCTACTAGAAAAATTGCAGGCGATTGGAATAAGTGGAGATATCTATGAATTGGTTGAAAATTATCTAAATGACAGAAAACAATTCACAGAAATCAATGGTTCAAGGTCAGGTAGTAAAGGTATATCCTATGGTGTACCACAAGGGTCCCTATTAGGACCCAGGTTATTCAAGATATTCATAAATGACCTACCAAATGTTGTTGAAAATGGCTTGCTGTACATGTATGCTGATGACACAACAGCATATTGTGTTGGTGATAATGTTGATCAAGTAGTAGATGGTTTGAATCAAATCACAACAAGGTTACATTCATGGTGTTTAGAAAACAGATTAACGATAAACACAGAAAAGACGGAAGCAATGATATTGTCAAGAAAGCACTTCATAGGTCCCCTGAAACAATTATCTCTTGGAGAGAATAATATTGAATTTGTTGCGGAGACGAAGTGTCTTGGGGTGACTATAGACAAGGCATTGAAATGGAATAAACAAGTGAAGAGAGTAATGAATGATTTTAGTGCAAAGTTAAGCCAGCTGAAAAGACTTAAATTCTTATCGAAAAAGGTATTAGAAGAGATCTATTACAAGTCAATAGTGCCCTGTGTTGTATACTCTTTATCTGTTTGGGGGACATGCTCAAAAACATTGTTCAATGAGATAGAAAAAATGCATGAAAGAGCTGCAAAATTGATCTATGAGGTCCACAGCTGTAAAGACCCACTTACAGCGGTTGGTTGGAAACCTCTAGAACATATATACAAAAGAAGAATTGCTATTTTGATGTATGATATCTACAACGAGAGAGTCCCTAACGAGCTACAAGGGGAATTCAAGAAAAACCTATTCGGAAGAGGGCAAGAGAAATTAACGATGGAAATTCCAAGACCAAGAACTGAAACTGGAAGGAACAGTGTGAAGTATAGAGGCCCTCTCATATGGAACCTCTTGACAACAGAAACGAGGGCGTGTAAAACAAAAGACACGTTCAAAACAAAACTCATGGAATGCAAATTAGATATGATAAGTTTCCAGAGAGAAGCAGCAATTGGAACCAATAAAAAGAAAGATTACATGTATTATTGATAAAATGCACCCGTTTTCACAAAAGATTAATCTTGTTTCAGGATTTTAAGATTTACTTATATAACAGGTTTTATCGGACGTATGTATGTATTAACTACTTAGGCTTAGCATGTTTCGTTTATTTTAATTTAGTTTTAGTATCTCAGGTCCACATCGGCTCTCTTGAGCTGCCTTAGCATGACCTGAGTCAACAAATAAAAATATGTATGTATGTATGTATGTATGACAGAAATATGTGCTCATATATCCAAGAAATTTTACGGGAATAAACTTTTGCAAAAGTCGGCTCTTAGGAAATTTTGCAGAATAAACTATTTCAGCCAAAAATCCGAAAAACGTAAAGTTCTCTTCCTCTAAAAGTACCTTGCCTTATCGAGGCCATGCAGCTGCTGTAAGAAGAGAAGTACCTACATTAATATCAGTTTCCACTTTCCCGCTCAGTCATGATTTATTTCAAGAACTAAATGACATGATTTTCTTTCAAGCTGAGAAGGGACTGGTAATGTATGACGTAATCTTAGCTTAGAAATTCTTGTTGGTTGTGAACTTAAGTCATCAAGTGTAGGTAGCTCTTCCCTTCAGAATGATCCCTCTCAGTCCACTTATGCAATGGCTCCATTGCTGTTCGTGTGTCATTTGAAGGAATTTCTACAAAATTATGAAGGCAAGAGCATTGAGAAGCATGATTCATGCTTACCTTTTCTGCTTATTTGAGTTCCATCACGAGCAAATACGTTATGTTCAAGCCCCAATAATGTCACTATTTTGTACCACATCCATCAATGTTTCGCTCGATTGGTTCAATTCACTGCATTACAATCCCCCCGGGAGGCACTTGATTGTTAATTGATACTGGACGTGCCGCTCATATTTTTAACCCTTTCACGCCCGTCTGAAAGTAAGCTTAACAGGAAAACTTATTGTAGATTGTCGTTTTCCAGGGGGTATCATAATCAGTGATTCAGTAAGCAATAGATGAATGCAATGTGCATAACCTTTCAAATCGATCAAAATTCCAAATGCTTTACCCCCAGAAAAATTTGCAGTTCTTAATGAATACTGTTGGGCCATATGGCCCTTCGGGGGTGAAAGGGTTAATAAACCTTGCATCCTCAAATCGACAAACTTCATAGACATAATGAAATGGTTACGAATCTTTGTGAAAATCGTACCAGAGGCTTCGGAATTCTTGAAAATTCTGTCATACAAATGGATCCTTTTGTCAAAGTCACGATTCACGTCGTATCGCGGTCACAATCAAGTACCCCCACCTGGGAGTACAGTGTCCTTGCTTGGTGTTTGGTAGTTTTTATGCGGCAGCAAATAATGCTCATCTGTTTGCTTTCTCGAAGCCATCCACAGCTAAAATACTATATTAATGTATTGATCGTGTCACTATTTACGTCACCGCCGTCACTGTTTTCACTTGATGCTGTCAAATCACTGCTTTCCCATATTTTTTGCACAATGTTTTGTAGTTTCAATGATACATAAAATGTTACTCACCTTTTTGCTTTCCCGAAGCCATCCACAGCTAAAAACCTGTATTAAAGCATTGGTTTTGTCATTATTATGTACCATATTTGTGACTGTTTGGTACCATATTGTTATTTGTTACCATGTCCGTCACTGTTTTCATACAATGGTTTCAAACCACTGCTTTCCAATATTATTCTAAACCATCAGTTTGCAATTTTGATGATAAGTAAAAAATGCTTACCTTTTTGCTCATCACGTCACTATTTTCAAGCCAGCTCCGTCACGTTTCACTCAACACCTTGGAATCACCGCTCTTCAATATTGTTTTCGATTAGCGTTTCAGTCTCCAGCTGCCTCCTGCTATTACAGAGCCATTGTTTGAAAATTTTCTGATCCCCTTGTGGCCTATAACTTCGCTTTATCCTGTGACAAATAATACATAGATATGATTCTTTTATCAATCTAATCAGCTATTTGGATAACCTAATCGCGTAAAATTCCTCATAATGCTGCTAACTTAATGTGGAAGTGTGACAAGCCTTCTTTATCATCTGAAAACCGATCGTTGTGCCTCCTTGAGAACGTTGTCAACAGGATTATTGGGTAAAAAGCTTGCATGTGCAAAGAGCAAGAAAATATAATTCTTGTCCTTTGCAAAAATTAGATATCTCATTCAAACCGAAGATGATCACTCGACGTTAACAATAAATAGGCAGAGAAAGAATGCTGTCTCTGATTTTTTTCGTTGTTCTATTTATAAGCTAGCTAATTTACCGGTACACATTGCCTTTGAAGTCCTTCGCTTCCCACGATCGTTTGCACGTGAGCAAGCCATCAAACATCACATCAGCCGTAAACCATATATTTTGAACACACAATAGTGGTAGACATGAAGAGCTTAAAAGTAAGGCTTTCCTATCGTAGAATGCTCGTTGCTTGAGTTCAAGATTCAGTTTGAGTTGTTTGAGCTTGAGATACCTATCCTGACCTGGGAACAAATAATCTAGATAGCGCATGTGCAGTTCTTATTGCTTGCCTTTGATAGCCATAGGAAATATGAAATTGCTCATAGAAAAGCACGAACTGGTTATCTTGGTATCGAATGGTTTTCTGTTGACAGAGAAGCTAGTTTCTTGCACTTTGGAGTGAACATTTAAATTTCCTATAGGTAAGCACTAAAATTTTGAATAACCTTGTAAGAAATCATTTAGGTATCGACTGGTTAAGCGAAGCTAATTTCTAACATTAAAGAATGAACAATGAGATTTTTTGTAGACAAGCTCTTGCTTTTGGAAAGCTTGGTATGAAGTCATCTAGGTATCGACTGGTTTATTTTGCTAATCGAAGCTAATTTCTAACACTAAAGAATGTACAATGAGATTTTTTGAAGACAAGCCTAGCTTTTTGGATAGCCTGGTATGAAATCATCTAGGTATCAACTGGTTTATTATACTAAGCGAAGCTAATTTCTAACACTAAAGAATGAACAATGAGATTCTTTTGTAAACAAGTGCTAGGTTTTTGGATAGCCTTGTATGAAGTCTTCCAAGTATCGACTGGTTTATTATACTAAGCGAAGCTAATTTCTAACACTAAAGAATGAACAATGAGATTCTTTTGTAAACAAGTGCTAGGTTTTTGGATAGCCTTGTATGAAGTCTTCCAAGTATCGACTGGTTTATTATACTAAGCGAAGCTAATTTCTAACACTAAAGAATGAACAAGGAGGCTCTTTTGTAAACAAGTACTAGCTTGTTGGATAGCCTGGTATGAAATCATCCAGGTATCGACTGGTTTATTATACTAAGCGAAGCTAATTTCTAACACTAAAGAATGAACAAGGAGACTCTTTTGTAAACAAGTGCTAGGTTTTTGGATAGCCTGGTATGAAATCATCCAGGTATCAACTGGTTTATTATACTAAGCGAAGCTAATTTCTAACACTAAAGAATGAACAAGGAGACTCTTTTGTAAACAAGTACTAGCTTGTTGGATAGCCTGGTATGAAATCATCCAGGTATCGACTGGTTTATTATACTAAGCGAAGCTAATTTCTAACACTAAAGAATGAACAAGGAGGCTCTTTTGTAAACAAGTACTAGCTTGTTGGATAGCCTGGTATGAAATCATCCAGGTATCAACTGGTTTATTATACTAAGCGAAGCTAATTTCTAACACTAAAGAATGAACAAGGAGGCTCTTTTGTAAACAAGTACTAGCTTGTTGGATAGCCTGGTATGAAATCATCCAGGTATCGACTGGTTTATTATACTAAGCGAAGCTAATTTCTAACACTAAAGAATGAACAATGAGATTCTTTTGTAAACAAGTGCTAGGTTTTTGGATAGCCTTGTATGAAGTCTTCCAAGTATCGACTGGTTTATTATACTAAGCGAAGCTAATTTCTAACACTAAAGAATGAACAAGGAGGCTCTTTTGTAAACAAGTACTAGCTTGTTGGATAGCCTGGTATGAAATCATCCAGGTATCGACTGGTTTATTATACTAAGCGAAGCTAATTTCTAACACTAAAGAATGAACAAGGAGACTCTTTTGTAAACAAGTACTAGCTTGTTGGATAGCCTGGTATGAAATCATCCAGGTATCAACTGGTTTATTATACTAAGCGAAGCTAATTTCTAACATTTAAGAATGAACAATGAGATTCTTTTGTAGACTAAAACTAGGATTCTGGATAGCCTGGTATGAAATCGTCTTGGTATCGACTGGTTTATTGTAGTTTCAGCAGCCATTTCTTTTTGACTGAAATGCACTAAGGAAGGCAAATTGAAATTATTTCCTGGCCACAGGAAGGTATCTCTTGGAGATATCTCATTAGCTGTATTGCCATGATTTAATTTACTGTTTAAAAGGTCATCTACATAGTTACTAGCCCGTTTGGCATGTAATTGCTTTACTGTTTACCATATGAAGCACTCATATGAAATTGACGTTTTTCATCAATAAACATTTTCGCGTCATATTCACTTTAAATTCTTCATGTGAATGGCCCTGGGGTAGTCATGGTCTTTTGCTCCCCTTGGCATCGTTTTGTAGTATTGTATAGTAGATCGTTCGTAGTCGTAGGTAATTCGTAAATTGCAAATTTTATATTGAATTTATAGAAAAAAAATATGAAGCACTGAGATTGCTTTAAGGCAAGCGCTGCAATTTTTGACTGACCTGACCTGAGGTCATCCAGGTATCAACTGTTTTAAGGAAGCTAGAGATGTTCCTATCTAAAGCTAAGGACTGAACATTGAAATTACTTCCTGGTTTACGCAGAGATACATCAGCGAGATTTCCTATTAGCTTAATTAATGCAATCAGTCTGGATGAATAGGAAGTTATCTAGATATTTCTGCAACTAGCTCGACTACGTGCAGTTTCGTTGTCGTCAAGAAGCAGAATTAAGATTATCAAAAGATATTAACTTCAGCTTATGGCTGACCTTGCATAAGGTTCTTTAATAGGGCATGTGATTGCTTTTTTTATTTCAGCAGCTAGCTGATCAATAACTTAGATTTGTCTCTTTAAGCTCATACTCGTATAGATGCGTATTGGTTTACTCCTGTAGATAATTCTTGTGCCCTCGTGAAAATTTCACAATGAAGATTTGCAAATAATATCCAATGTTTAGACATTACTCAAGTACCTTCCGGGTGATCCGCGATGCAGGAATACTTGGCGATAAAGTTTATGTGCCAAGTATTTCCTTGCTCACAAAACTTAGTTGCTTACATAATGTTTCATCGGTGCTATAGTTGCTGAAATTGTACTGATCTGAGAGTCTAGTTCCTTATTAGCAGTTATGAAGAAAAAACCTGTATAGCTTTTAAGTATGATGAAATTTTGTATTCTTGTTTGAACATTCATTAATTTTATCTTTGATTAGATAATTTTATAATTGATCGAATTGAACTTAAATTTACATCCTTTTTTATCAAATACGAAAGCCTTACCGAATTTAAATAAATTAATTCACTTAGAATCTTTCTAATCAATGGCATATTAGTTCATTAGTTCCTTACCTTATTAGCCTATCATTTCGTGTTTCACTTACTTCAAGTATGGTTTGATGTTCATGAAATAGAAATCATTTGTTTGTAAAGCCATCTGCCATCTCCCAACCGTTTATCATTTTCTTTTCGCCGCTTGGGTTGCATCAGAATGCATCCTCAGATCACTATGATGCCAAGCAAAAATCCAATCAAATTAAAAGCCAACGACATCTTCACCACAGACCATCTGTCCTGTTCCAGTTTAGTTTCGTTTCCTTATCAGTATCGTAATGCATTACACTTTTTTTCATAAGGAGCTAAAAATCTGAGCCATTCTGAAAGTCTCTTCACACTATCAGAGTTTGATTACTCAGAGTTTCATTTGAGTTTCTTAAACGTTCGCTACAATCTTCCTGTGTGATGTGCTCAGTTTTTTGTGGCCTCTCCAATGTTTAGATGTTATTCAATTACCTTTTGATTGACCTGATGCAGGAAAAGTTAATTTTGCAATTTTCCTTGGAATAGTTTTCATACCCAAGCAATTCTAACTTGCTCTGGTACCCGGAGTCATAAATGACAGACCCCTAAAGAACTTAAGATTTTTAACTTTTGGTAATTAGAGATAAATCTTCCTTACAGGGTATTTTACGGAAAGTTCGATTCAATCAAGATTCTGTATGAAGAATTTGAAAGAGTGTGAACTCACTGAGCCAGAAGCAGGCTAAGACGGGCCAACTCATCTTTATAATTACCTCCTTAAAATGACTGTCCAAACTGATCGTTTAAGCTTCAGCACAGAGAATTCTCTTGAATAGCTGCAAGTTGTGGAAAACAGCGGATAAAACTGCACAAATACCGCTCTTGTATAATGAAACAATTTGCCCACTTTATGCCGAAAATATGAATTGCCGAATGTTTCGATTAAATATGCAGAAAGATCTCTTGAGTTATGTCTTTTCATCCATTGTTTCCCTGCGTTCTTTGATTTGCTAACATGATAGCCGTTCTCAAATCTGATCGCTTCCTCGTTTGACAGGAAAGCGCTGTTGTTGGCTGTTACAGCAGTGTGATTTCTTTGTTATTGAATAAATAAATGCTGATGCACGCCTTACGCAGAAGCGAGTGGCAATGCGCAGACAAACGTTTTCTTTTGATATAGTCTTGATGCAAGCTACATTTGGACCATCCCTGCTGCATGATCATGTAGAGCAAGAATTCAAACCAAATCAAAATTCAAGTATTATTTTCCGCAAAACATCTGCCACCAGGTCATTATTCACTTTCGTAATAATGTGGTTTCGATTTATCAAGACTGCCCGCTACTTATTTAATTTGATTTCTACGTGGTTGGAAGTATGGCCTAGCAAATTATCATATCTGATCGCCAGCAAGATGTACGGCAGTTTTCGCTCCTCCGCCTTTCCTTATTCCTCATGTTTATATATATTCTGGATGATACATGGATATATATGTTTATTCCATACCGGATGACCCAAAATAACTTTACGAGCTTGGTCACACATAGTTTCCTGGAAGCAAATGTTATGGACACAAACAAGGTATCAGCTTGTAGCTGAATGGCTCAAATATCTTTTGTTTGAAATGTTTTTGGTCAGTTTAAGGTATGCCTGCAGTCCGAAAAAAACAGTTTCAAAAAATATGGAAATCAACGAAATATGATTAACGAGTTTACGAAAGCAAACCGGCAAAGGCAACTGCAACGCAATGTTGCTTTTTGTTTTAGAACTTTAGATTATAAAATGTAGTGTATAGATTAGGGCCCAGAACTCTCTGCTTAGATCACTTAGTCATGTTTTAGTTATCTGATATTTATTCGTACATACTTCTGTTCGCTGCAAGATCCACACCGTAATCTAGGAACAAGCTCCTAGCTATTTTAAACTGGCGACGATTGATGAAAATAATGTAATTTCAATTTTTGTACGATAGCTGGCTAAAGATGTGTGCCTTATCGCTTCAACCTAGTTGCAAGCTTTAAAACAAAGATCAAAACTTGGACGGGTGAACCATGTAACTGCAAAATTTGTAAATAGCCTGCCCATTACGTTGTGTAGCTTTGAAAATATTTCTTTGACATTCTTGTAAATTATATTGTAAATAGTTGGTATTAATTAGTTTTTTCCTTTGAACTATGTTACACCAACTGTAAAGAATGTTATGATTTGATTTGATTTGATTTGAATCTGTACCAGAATTTAGCATGGACGCCGAAGTTGGTGCAAGTTTATATTCCTTGCTCTCCCTTCGAATTTGCTTCCATTGAGAGTCTCTGAAGTTGTCCTTTCAAACTTCACGACTTGGATACTCCATTTCTGGCGCTCGGTATTGCTGATCTAGGCCTCCGAAGTAACACTCGATCGTTTTAAACGTTCGTCGTCAGAGACAAAAAATTGTTTTCAGGAATTTCTGAGTTATAGGCCTCATTTTTATCATTTGTATGATACATTAACGGTACCGTACGGAAACAATACTTGCGTTGCAGAATATCAGATGATTTTTGGGCTGGTGTTGCTGTCCTCGTTTTGTGAACTCTCTATTGTCGATCGAGTCCATCATCGCCCAGTGTTGCTATGGATAGATACGAACTTTTTTATATCCATCGAAGATTGTCACGTAAGATTGAGCGCTTTAGCTATAACTGTCTTGGTTTTTACACAGCTGCATGGTTCAGGCCTCAACTTAGAATTTGATACCTTTTTTAGGTCAATCGGACAAGTGGTTGCTAATTTCTGGCAGAGGGAAGGCAAAATAATGTTCTACAGAAAGGGCTCTGTCGTTGCATCCTCGCCAAAGACAAGTCCCTGATCAAGGTTTGATTCATTTCCATGTCCTCTTTTTGCTTTCAGTGCTCGAACCATTCAAAGGAGTTGTTGCCATTTCTTTCAAACATATCATTCAAAACATTAAATTTTCACCCGTAATTCTAAAAATGCGATAACAAAAATACGTGCATTTCCTAGTTTTGTTTTATTTCGGTGTCCTTCAAAAATTACGTCTTTCGCTACATTACTAAAAACATAATGCTATTACGAAGCTGTTTTCGTACGTCTCTGCGAATTGGTCGTATCTTTAGACCCCGTTTACACGATGCCGGTAGAATTTGGAAACGGCAGAATTTTATGCCGCCTTGGAAAGTAAGCTTTCGTTTACACGATGCCGGTAGGATTTGGAAACGGCAGAATTTTATGCCCTCTTGGAAAGTAAGCTTTCGTTTACACGATGCCGGTACAATTTGGAAACGGCAGAATTTCATGCCGCCTAGGAAAGTAAGCTTTCGTTTACACGATGCCGGTAGAATTTGGTAACGGCAGAATTTTATGCCGCCTTGGAAAACAAGCTCCCGTTTACACGATGCCGCGGTAGAATTTGGAAACGGCAGAATTTATGCCACCTTGGCAAATAAGCTCCCGTTTACACGATGCCGGTAGGATTTTATAGACAATAATAACTGACGTCAATAATCTATCAAGATAGAAAAAACAACTATGACAATAAGGACAATAGCTAGGGTTAAAAATATTAGCCTCGTGACGAAAGCGACATGAAATTCTGCCGGCAAAGTGCGTTTACACGATGCCGGCAGACTTTGAAAACGGCAGAATTACAAACTTTGTATTTTTGCTAACCGAAACAAAATTCTCAGGGTGAGAGGACTTCTAAGATTTCTGTAAAATTATTACCATTATTAGTTTTTGTTGTGAGCCAGAAAAACTTCCCACTCTTAAAATTTTATAACTTCAAATGTACTGCACAGATTTGAATGATTCAAATTTTAATCAAAAGCAGAAAGCTCTCTATGTCTCACGAGCACTAGAAATATGGTTGTTAAATTCTGCCTTAGAAAAGGGTCCTAAAGCATTCATTAAATCATGATGGTTTCCTCGCGCAGAATGCTGAAGAAAATGCAATTTCTCATGGGTGACAAACATCCACTGAACATTTATTGCCTTGGAACTGAAAATCTTTAGAATTTGTTTGAAATTTGTTGTGTTATAACTCTTGGGAGAGTCGAAACGCCAATCGCGTATTGTTTTGTGTTTGGAGAGTCCTTATAATTTGATGAATGTTTCAGGCTCCTTTTCAGTCATTTTGCTACGGCGGAATTTTTTATACAATTGAATTAACTGATACTTCTTGATAAGAAAGCGAGAAAAGTCACAGAGATACTTCGATCTTTCGTCTTTTAACTACAATGTGAATCCTTCCAGTCTCTGACGTGCTCTTGGTGATATCAATTTTCAAAGGTGGAGACTTTTGTGTGCCCCCTCCGCTAGAATTATGTAGAATTCTAGTTTATTTTCAAATCTGGTTAGCTGAAATAATAATGTATAAAGATGCTGTACCCATACTGACGAAGGAATTAAAAGGGAAATAGAAGGTAGATGTGAGTTATTCGCCATCCCCGCACCACTACAAGGTAGTCGAGGCAGCTCTTGTGATGTATCTTTTGCGCTGCACACGTACTGCGACTAGTATTTCTTCAGTTGTTGTGGAAGTCTGTTCGTAATACTGCAGAGATACGAAAAAACAAGTGGCCTTAGTGGTCGTGCTCTATATATCATGATTCACCTTACATTTATTCGAATTCAACTGCAAAACCTCTGAGCATCCAGCACATGCATTTTCACACAAAGTATCGTTTCTAACAGCTACTTTGCGAACTTCGTATTAACAAGCCAACTAATTTATCGATTATTTTCTTACCTCTGTTTGCTTTTCGACACTCTACATCCACTTTAGATTGATTAGGTCTATCTCACTAAGACTTTCGAAGGTTTTTACTTCCTTTTCTGAGCTCTCAGCATCATATTAACAAAGTAACTAATTTATCAGTCATTATTTTACCACATTTTCCTTGCCACGCACTAGATCAAATTTGGATCGGTTTGGTGTATTTCTCTAAGACTTTCAAAGATTTTCACTTCCCTTTCTAGGATCTCGTATGCCAGACAAAACGTACTGCTTCCATTCAAGCACTGAAACCTCATAAATCCACTACCTGCCTAGTGCGAGTGATCAAACAAAATCTTTATCTCTGAAAAGCTGTTAAAATATGGCCTAGATAAAGAAATCATATTTAAGGCAGCTTTATCTATTTTTATTAAGTTCATGTACAGTTGATGAATAATGTTGTGAAAGCTTCTGTAAATATTATAGGAACCAATCTGTCAGTGAATCAGTAGGGAGCTCTTTTTCCCGTGCATGTGTTTGCTACCGCGAGATAAAGGAGATTTTCTCACAGGAGCAGGGTGCTCCTTATGTGCTAATTGTTCAAACAACATTAGCCTCCGCATGAACAACCATATTTCAGAGTCGCGATCTGGAGTCTATTCGTGCACCTTTCCAATACATGTCTTTCTGTGGCTTTAATATAAGTGACTTTTCTGGTGATGTGAGAGTTCATTATTAAAACAGGTGTATCAAATAATCATCACGAAGAAAGAGGAATGTATGTGTGAATGAATGAATGAATGAATGACTGAATGAATAAATGAATGAATGAGTGACTGAATGAATGAATGAATGAATGAGTGAATAAATGAATGAATGACTGAATGAATAAATGAATGAATGAGTGACTGAATGAATGAATAAATGAATGAATGAATAAATGAATGAATGAATGAATGAATGAATGAATGAATGAATGAGAGAATCATACATCGACTAAAATAAATGCATTGGTAGTAAGAGGATTGAAGGAGCTGTTGCATGAATTACTACAGTATTTCTATCTAAAGGATAATCTCATTGGTATGAAAATGTGAGAAAAAAAGATCAACTTTGAGCAATGTTTTTATCCATTGCCTTTAGACTCGCACATGTAGGCAGGATTTCTCTCGCTGCGATTACTTGCTAAGGTGACAAGGAGGAGCTGAACAAATCCAAGATTATTCTCAACAGCAAAGTAGATAGCTCTTGCATCGTGTGTAGACATATGTTAAGTAATTCGCCTAGGTACACACTGCAGGCCATGGTGCAATGGGGTTTCGGATTAAAGGCAACGCGACTACGGCCTTGAGCATACATGACTTTTTACGTCATGTCACAGTCAACAGACTTTGGGGCCGAAATGCATCATGGTTAGCAATGGGCCTTCAATGAAGTTGCATTTAACTTTGACAAATAATATATTCCGGTGCATAACCTAGCCTAATAACTAGACCCAAGTTCGAAAGAACTTTGTTCTTTGAACTTGGGTCTGGTTATCAGACTATCTGTAATCATAGTGGGGGACTTTTTCAAGCTTAGAGCACCTGGAAATTGAACCAATGTATTCATGTTTGGAAATTGATTGATTGAATTAATCATGATTTCTACTTTTCAATTTCCTCCGGGGGGCATTGTAAAGACCATTGGAAAACGCTCCAATATTCCCTATGTTTTACCAGCTTCATCTGACTTCCCTACGAAAAATTCCACCCCCAGCAAACACCTTTTATGATAAAATCCTTGGCTTGTGAATTCTATGTCTGATCAGTAGAATTTTAGAGAGCTGAAGTTTTCATTTCTCAGTTTTTTTAGATGATACTTTGAACAGATTTGTAAAGCAACGCATTTTGCACAGACTAGTAAATTCCATGAACTTTACAAGACTTCATGACGGAGTGAGTTCTGTAAGGAGGGTTAGACTTGTTCGACGTCAGAAGAATTATTGATATTGGCCAATTGTAGGGTCTCTAGGGATTGTGGGATATCGAAGCGCGTATGTCTTGCACCTATTTTTGTGTGTACACAAATCTGTCAGATCAAAGTGAAAGAAGCAAGTAATTTCAAAATTTTTTCGTCACCCACCCTCCCACACCATTTAGTTTTTTCTTTTTTCTGTCCCTTGCCACATCTTCCTTCCTCCTGGCTGTTCTTTCTTCCATCCCCGAAGCAGGTGCATTGCTTTGGCCGGAAATTTGATTTCCCTGAACCAATCACAGAAGTTAAGGGTTTGGTTGTTCAAGAAAGTTTGGCAATACACAATGGCCCATACCCTGCAAAGGGTCGGATCTTTTTAGGTCATTAATTATAAATACCTTAATTTGCGATCATACACTGAGGCCTTCGAAAGGTTTCTAGTTTATGCAGCATTCTTTTCTCTGGCTATTTTTCAGCTTTCAGATCTACTGCTCTAAGTTTGAAAATTAGAAAATGTTTTTATTTTCTTCTGGTTGTTGCTCTGTGCAGGCTACGGTACCTTAACTCAAACCAGACTCGATTCGTTGCAATTTCTGATAATTTCTTCATCTGATGTTTTGCTTTTGCTTTGCACAAATAGATAAATTCATTGCATTCAAAGATTAAGACATTCTCATCTTGTAGAAAGTAGTCAGTATCTCTGGGCTGTGTTTCAAGATTCCTTGCCGCTCAATCACATGTTTGTTTTGTTTTCTCTGGTTTCGTCTATCGTCAGATTAACACATGTCCATTCGAGCATCTACGCATTCATTCATCTATCTTTGGACTTGATTCATCTAAGATTCATTCTTTGTCGAAAATTTCCTAATGTTAATAATTTGGAAGAAGCTTGCTCATCGCTTTACTACCCTAGTTCTCTATCAGGTGTTGGTTTCCTCTGCCAGACAAGACTTGATTCTTCAAAGCTTCAGATGATACTTTTATCCGTCAAAATTCATTCTTCTTCTCGCATTGATTCTTTTATGTGAATTTCTTGTCAGCTAGTGTGCACATAAGCGGGCCAGCTTTCAAAACCGGCACTCTATGTGTCATGGTGCAAGGGTTAGGGTCAGGATTGGGTTTTGGAAAAGGGGTTTCAGGGCAAGTTAGAGTTAGTTAGGGTGCGTTAGGGTCAGAGTAAGGTAGGGTTAGGTTAGGTTAGGTTAGGGTTAATTTCTGGGAGATATGACGCAAAGCTGGTCGGCTAAAGTGCAGTCGTCCCTTTCTTGTCATATGTCAAATTAAAAGAAGCGTGCTCACCATTTAGCTAGTCCATTCCTCTATCAGTTTTTCGTCACCTCTGTCAGACAAGACTGTCTCATCTATCCTCTATTTATTTGATTCTTTTCAGGTTAATTCTTCGTCGAAATTTTCCTCCTATGCATTAAGTAGCTTGCTCACCTGTTTACTACCTCAGCCCTCTTTCAGTCTCTTTTTGCCTCCGTCAGACAAGACTTGATGTGTTAAGACTTCCAATAATACGTACTTATTTATATCCACGATTCACGTCACCTGAATGGACCTTTTAGCTATTCTGTCAAGAATCAGAATCGAATGATCTCTTGTAGGATTTTTGATTGCACACAATTGTGACGGAAGTTCTTACGCCACTCGATAGAGCCTTGCACGTAGAAAGGCGCAAAAATAGCATTCAATCCAGGCTCTTTTGCATAATAACTAAAAGATTTGTTCTTCCATCAGAATCATTCAACATACTTCTGATTCAAAGGAAGTTTGGTCACCTTTCTTCAGATACATTAATGTTCTGTTAGTTGTTCTGCGTTTGCCAGCCCAGTTAGGCCAAACATTAATGCACCAAATTCCTACTTATTACCTTGTCTATCTATATTCTTTATTCATTCGATTTAAATCCTTTCATCAAAACTTTTATCAAACTTCTGAGGCTAAAGAAGACTGCTTACCTCTAAGCTAATCCAATCCTCCAGTTTTCTAATGGACACCTATGTCAGATGACATGAGTTGATGCATTAATACTTCCAATGATGCATCCACCTATCAATATCCATGATTCATCTCAAATTAATTCTTTCATCAAAGTTTCCTTCATATTTCTAATTCAAAGGAAGCGTGCTCACCTCGCAGCCAGTCCATTCCTCTCTCAGCTGCTGGCTATCTCTGCCACAAAAGACTCGCTGCATTAAAGCTTCCAATGACAAATTTATCTATGAAAATCCTATTCATTTCATCGCAATTCTTTCATCGAAATTTCCTTCATTTTTCTGATTCCTTGATGTCAACAATTGATAATCATTTGGAGATGACATGGAGGGTTGTTAGACATTTGGATCACGAACAGATTGTACGCTGCAAAAAGCGATTAGCCTTAGCTCAGGCTCATGTCATCAATTATTGACAATGATTTAGCATATGATTTTTGCTTGCTTGCTTTTCCTAGCATTTGATCTGCTTGTGAACCTGTTTATTCGTTTCGCATGCGTCTTGTTTACATTAACATGGGATACTTTACTGGTTTTTAGTTTGTCATTACTAGCTTCACACCATGACATTTTATTTGGAAGCTAACATGTTTCCAACTGCGCCGTACTCACCCCCTGCTGTTTCTTGCCATTACATAGAAACTTAGTTTGACCCAACTTTTATCACGTGGGGGTCGATCGGAATTAAAAACTTATAACTTGCAGGTAATTGCTGACTTTGCGTAACGACATTTTAATTCTGTCTTGTTTTCAACTTGAAGCCATTATATTTCCAACTACACTGTTCTTGCTGCCCGTTGTTTCATACAACTGCATTGTAACTAAGCTTGTCCCAACATCTCGCAAACTAGGGGTCGATTTGAATTAAAGACATGATATTTTGAAGGTGTTGTGGCGCAGAGGTGTAATCCTCTGACTTTGCAGCCAGAACAGTCAGACGGATTGTGTTTAATACCCAGTAGGGCCTCACCACTTGAGCGTTATGACAAGGGGTGGCGGACTCGATTAGCGCTTCGCCACTTCCGCGATTCGAGCACTTGACACTAAAAAGCGCAACTTCGCTTTACTTTGCTGGTCAACTTGCAGGTCATTGCTGACTTTGCGTAATTATCTTTTAACGCTTTCATGTTTTCGATTTGAAACGAATAGGTTTTGTCACTATTCTGTACTTGTCTCTGCTGTTTAGTGCAGACACGTTGCAATTTAATTTGACTCATTATCTATCACCTGTGAGTTGATTCACATAAAACTTGATACCCTACTTGCTTGCCGGTGAGCATATTTCTCTTCTAAATCACAAGATTCTTTGAGTTTCAAGGCTAACATATTTCTGATCACACTGTACCTGCCCTCTACAGATTCATGCAGTTGCACTGTAGGTAACCTAGACACATTTGCTGTTACCGGAGATAGATTTATTCTAAGTCTAATGGGATATGTACATTTTCTGTTTGCTATTGCTTTGTGATTCGATGCTAGAATATTATTCATCAAAACTGTGATATCAGGTGTTTCACAACACAACCCCCTGGTGATTCTTACAGCAATACAGTAGCTAAGCTTGACCATTCATCAATCACCAAGGGAAGTTTTCTACCAAAGAAATTGTATTCTGGAGCTCCGTTGCCGCAGGACATGCTTATGCAGCCGGTGGAACAATTTTACGATATAGTTCAGGGAAATGCTATTCAGGCTTAAAAAAGATCTGTTGTTAAAATAGAATGGAAAAAATGCTGTAAAACCAGTGATAAACGTATTTTGTATTGCTCTGCATAACAAGGACAGACTTTGTAATACAATAGCATAAGTTGCTGTAATTGGCACGGCGATGGTGACTATAGACAAAGGAACTTCTGTCACGGTAATATCAAACAAACACGGCCGCAAAAGTAACGCTAAAACCAGTAAGGCAAACTCCCACCTTGTGCAAGCAAATGATGGTTTTCAAGAGTTATCATGTGCTTATAACGAAAGAAGAATGGCAAATCTAAAGTTCCGTCTCGCGGATTTTGTTTATTTGATTCAGGAACTGTGTTGTAATCGTTTCATTTGAGCCTAATATACGCGAGAATAATAGTCCTTTCTGCTCGGCTTCTGGAGCAAATAAACAAAGTTCGCTAGATAGAACTAAAGATATACCCTTGTTCTTTCGTTATAAGCAGCACATAATAACACTTGTAAACTACCTTTCTCTTGCACAAGGTGAGAGTTTGTCCTACTTGTTTCGGGGCAACCTCTGCGGCCGTGTTTGTTTCGATTTTCCGGTCGAGAGAATTTCTTTTGGCTGCAGCAACTAATCGCTTTGAATTGAGATGTCAATGGAACCAATGGTTGCTATTGTATTACAAAATCTGTCCTTATTGCACGTAATCTGGAACATGATGTGACGTCATCATCTCAGTTCACAGTTGTGCAGTACTGTGGAGTTCGTTCAGTTCAGTGCCACAAAATGAAGGTTTCCTTCATCTGTTAGAATAAGCTGCTCCTTAATCCTCATTAGAAACTTTTTATTTGTGCAGACATGACTGCCACAGTCAGAGAAGCTGACATGCGTCACCTCCGTCCTTTTAGAAGTACCAGCCCTGTATCTCTTTGTTTGAAATATTTATTTGAGCAAACTACAAGTGCCACTATCCTAAACAATGTATTGTTTGCTATTCTCACGTCATTGACAATCGACTTACCCGTTTTAACTTAAGAATGCTTTATTTCTATTATCTTTGCTTACTTTTAGTTAGAATTCAGCAGCATGGCAACTAAAAAACAATTTGATACCCGAACATGCTTATTCTCAATTAATTCTAAAATCAACGATATTTTTATGTCGATTTTTAGCCTTCTGCCTCCTTACCTGTAGTGCCTCATTCATTAAGCTTGCCATTATCTATACTTACACTTTAGCAGAATTCACCATACAGCTGATTCAGGACTATGATAATTCCCAGAACTTCCTGGAGCTCTGTAGCAAGCACTTTTAAATTTTTCAGTCTTTTGGCAGCTTGATGTTAAAAGCATCGCTCAGTTGTCCAACCATTATCCAAGCTTACTCTTGTGTTAAAAATTCAAGTAAGATGCTCACTGCCGAACCACGCTTATAACCAGAATCTCATTGAGTTTTGTAGCTGTCCCTCTGTTTTATTTTGTTAGTACTTCAGCCAAACTTATTTCAATTGTCTGACCATTATCTGCGCTTACTTGCAATTCCTTAAGCAAAATTAGCAGCAAAACACCAGGCTGATACTCTGTTTAGTTCTTAGAGCTAATTAATTTCTTTCTTCTATTGCACAGCAAAGTCTTTCGTGGTAACTATCGGCAGTCAGAATAGATAATGGTCATCTGTTTTTGTGTGGTGGAATCTTTCTTGAATCCATACATGCATTCATTTGAAGCATCAACTCTCAGTATTTTTACGATTGCGGAAAATGTTTCGCTTATAATGATTGTTAATAATGTTTTAGTTTAGGTCCTTGTTCTATCCTGTAAACAGTTCTTCCAGACAACTAGAATGAATGATTGTGCGTTCGAGTAATGCTGGTTCAGTGTTGATGCTTGGCCATCTTGAGTCCTTCAATGATTCTCTGAAAATGCAGCCCTCAAAACCAATCAAATCAGTTATTAATGCTTTCTATTAAGCGTACAGCATCTCTCGTCATTGCAGCCGTAGCCCTAATCCGTATCTCTCATTAAACAATATTCTTTCATACACTAGACACAAGTAGACTGATTACGTCCATAGTTATCGCTATAAAAATCCAATTCAGTTGAAAAAGATGTAAAAATCTGCGTGAACATGTCATTGCTGTTGTTGTTGCGATTACTGTGACTATGTTGTGAGTCTACTCCACAACAGTAAGATCTGATGATTACAGGCTCTTGCGCTAACGGGATTCTTTGCGATATTACATGGACCTCGTTCAATTCAAGTCCAATATTTGACACTCGTAAATGGCCTCATCTGGGACTTTAGCGACCTGCTTTTGGCTTGAGAGATATCATAAAATCAATTTCATGCAGCATGAGATTAGGCCACCTTTCAAATGGGGGTTGGAATGCATTAAGAGTGGGGACAGCTTGGGGGCAGCAAGCATAATTGCCAATTTCAAGTTTGATGGGATGAGTCCCTACCCTATTGAATCTGCGAAGTGGAGGGACGAGAGTTGCCAAGTCTTCGTAACTCCATGCTACAGAAATCACTAGGTGCATTCATATGAAGAGGAAGAACCGGGGAACGCTGCTTCAATAAGCTTACTTTCTCGATGTCCTGAATTTACCTTCGAATGCCAGGTAGAAATAAAGAAAAGGGATGCATTCCCGTTTCCCAAGAGCCGTTAGCTGCTCACTGCTGCCTTTTAAGCGATCGACTTTTGGCATATTTGTAGCCATTACTGGTGAGCCCTTATCTGCAACTATGACAAAACAGACAAATTCAAATCATCTTTTGTGTTGTTAGGTTGCCATTAAAGTCAAAGCATTCTACTAATAACTGCTTGATGATTCCAGCTTTTCAAGATAAGAGGTGCGAGAACGGAAGTCTTTTGTAATTTGAGAATTCATGTTTTTGTGACTAAAATCTTGTTCTGTATACAAAGTTTAGCGTGTGAACCAATTTTCACATTCATATCTGTCTTTATTTGGAATTACGGTGATTTGAAGAATTAGAAAACATAAGGGCTTTGACCTTGAAGTCAAAGTTTGGACAAAAATTTGTCCAAACATCTGATTTCACTATCAAAATCCTTATAACTTTAAATTCTTAAAAGCGCCGAAATTTCCAAACGAAGACAGATATGACAGTAAAAATGTGCTTCTATGCTTAAAGTAAATCAACGGGGTTAAAAGCATACTTAGCTAGGGAAACTGGGTACTCTAAATATAACCTATTGTATTTGATGCTTTCGATCTATGAAACAAAAGGAAGCTAAGTGGCGCCTGCGGTTCTTTTGTTCTATGTTTGAATTATGTCGCTCTTTCTCCGTTCATTTACTTTAACTTTGTATGCAGAACAAAATTTTAGCCTCAAAAATGCAGCATCTCAAACAACAAAAGACTTCCGTTTTCACACCTCTTATCTTGAAAAGGTGGTTTACAGCCCTGTGACAGCATACTGAAGATATTTCTTCAACGTTAGCATTAAGCCTGGTTTTCATTAAATCGTAATTCATCGCCGATCATTGTCTTAAAGCATCGCCGATCATCGCCGATGCTGTATGACAAAGATTGGCGATGAGATACGATTGAATGAAAACCAGGCTTTAAATTCTCAACGGCCTCCTTGTTCGATTGTCCATTCATTTATCAGTTTTTATAAGCAATGCTAGAAAACCTGATGATAAATGTTTAACGCTACCTGATACTGTAAACCTTTTGGTATAGTTTTGGCCATCGCCCTTAAGCCCTAAGTCCGTAGTCTTGACGAAATTGTAGATCCTTCTGCATCTATCTATGATCCGTTGCTTTAGCATTGTGTACTGTGTTCTTCGGTTGTCAACCTAAAACACTCTTCAAAAAGCTGATCTGATGCGTTAAGCATAGAAAATCTTGAATAATCGCTCAAAAACCCAGCGTTTGAGTGTTTTTAACCAGCCTTAGCAGTCCACGATTCTGACTTAATCCTCCATGAAAGTAAACAGCTTTTGCCTACCATTTTATTGACACATTCAATGTCATGGCCCAGAAGATTTCATCTATCATGATTAATTTTTAAGTAAGCTGGAAAAATGTCAAGCTATATTGCTGCTAACTCAGGCCGATGAGAAGTGCATGCCACATTCAGGCATTGGACCCTTCGTTTTTAAGGTCTCTTCCGAGGGACCGTGGAAGACAAGGAGCATTACATCTCAGACTGTAGATGTATTTTCCAGATTATTAATGGCTGAAATATTTCATAAACGGATTCTGTCCACGTTTTGCCAATGGATAGTTTGCGGCCAACACTCAACATTGTTGAGACGCGAGCGAAGCGAGCACTCTTGCTACATCTACGTTGCTTGATATGTTAGACTCGTTTTCTTCGAAGCAGTGATCAGCGAACAACTTATTTAAGTTGTTCTTTTCTCCTCATTTATAGTGATGTTACTGTCGTTGTTGTTGCTTTTTGCTCTTCAAATGTGGAAGCCTTTTAGAAGTTGCCCCCACCATTACCTCTCAACCAAGAGCTGCAGCTCTTAACTATTCTGTCAACTGAAATAGTTCTTTCATGCTACCAGAGATAAAGAATCAAATTTAAACTGCTTGATTTGAGGAGGAATCGCTGCAAACCATACATCATGTTTGTTGATTCAGTGACATCATTTAATCGCCTCGGTTACAGGGATTATAAACGAGTAGCATGTTGAAACCGTTCTTGCTTTTTTGTTTGTTTTTTGTGCTCTAACTCTGCTTGACTTACAAAAACACCACGTCTATTGATCCAATAACCTGATCATGGTCTGATAAAAATTCATTTCTCATGTAATTTTCACACTACTGGAGACAATTTTTTCAGCTTCCTTACACGATGCTGTCGAAATTGTGTCTCAATGATGTGAGTTAGAATATGTGGGATAGTTTAGTTTCTTTGTGGTGGCTCTGAGTTTGATCAAAGCAGTTTCAAAGGCCATGAACCCCCCCCCCCCTCCCAAGATCATTTGCTGTCTCACAATGAGTTTCATACCTTTTATACTGTATTCATACTCCTCACCCTCCATTTCGTCTTACTCCTGAAATCCGAAGAAGCTCGATCTGCTTCTAATTTTGTTTACCATAAATCATGCTAGCCGATGCGGTTACTGTTTCCTTTTTGTGAGCTTGACAGAATTGCATGCCCTATCACCTCTCATCCTTCAGAAATACCAGCCAGTGAAAGATTACTCTGAAGACGGTCAGACAGCCTTCAAGGTTTTACGTCAAGAAAGAAAAGTTAGCCGATGCTGTCTTTGTTTCCTTTGACTCCGGCCTAATGTTAGTGCTTCGTGCAAGAGCTATGCATGACAAAATTTTGTTTCTTGTCACCTCTCATCCCTCAGAACTATCAACTGAAGAGAGTTAACTCCTCAGTTCTGAAGAAACCTCATCTGCTTCTAGCTTTGCATATACAAATTCAAACTAGACAAAGCCGTCTTTGCATTCTCTTTGCAAGTCTGGCCTAATGTTCACGAGCGAGGCATGACGGCATTGCAGTTTCCTTCACTTATCGTCCCCTCCTACCAACTCACAAAATTTACTCCTAAATCGGAAGGGATCCGATCTGCTTCTCTTCGTACACCCAAATGGTTGTAGATAATCAAAGTCAAGGTAGCTGATACCGTCCTTATTTCCTGTCGACGAATCCGGCCTAATGTCTGTGCACCGACGCATGAAGAAAATGCGTTTTCCGTTAGATGTTATCTCTAACAATCTCTAACAACTATTAACTGGGAATATTTACTCCTAAGGCAGTTAGAGAGTCTTCCTGGTTTTATTGTGAGAAAGAAAGGTTAACCGATACTATACTTGTTTTCTCTCCACAACTCCAGCCTAATGTTTGTGGTTCGTGCACGAGCGAGGCATGAAGAGATTGCGTTTCATGTCACCTCTCGTCCCGCAGAACCATCAGCTGACGAAAGTTTACTCCAATGGCGACCTGATGGTCGGCGTTTGTCGGTAAAACAACAATTACCGGGTTATACGCACGCAAAATCTCACTAGATTCAGGTATAACTTATACAGAGCATAATTCGTTACGCTTGGGTGAACACATTCGTAAGATGAATGCCAAAGTACTGACCCGTGAATCTTACAGCGTTCTGATACCAGTAAGACTTTTTGACATTCTAGCGAGAATTATTTTTACAAAGAAAGTGGCAAATATAGAATTTAAACTATTTAATTTGCAATGTGATATGAGGTGATTTGTGTTCGAATAAACTGCGATTTATGAAGATGGCAAAAAGGATTATTTGCTGTGCCGCTTTTCTTTTGTTGGTTGTACAAATCGGTGAGTCTGAGATGTATTTTGTTTGTTTTATGCTTCACAATATCTACTAATCCTACCATATTGTCTTTAGAACACAAGAATGATACGCTCCTCATCTAGAACTTAGCCTTCATCGATGGCAGTTCTAACTAGAATAACTTCAGACTCTTGGACGAGGCATGACTTGTTCATCAGGAGATTGTGAGACTGTTTCTCGAGACGGTACTTGAGGCCCTTACTTTATGACATCATCATCCATATTTCAATCAACAGTTTGATGCAACGTATGATAGACATAAGGTGACCAAGAATCTTTTTACTGTATATCGTATATATTTTATGATTTACTTCACTTTCCTTTGGTTCCTAAATTTCCATCACCGTTTGCTTTTCTAAGGTTTTGTGCCATTATTTTCTCTCATTGACCGTACCTTTGTAGTTTTTATCACCAAATACCCCGGCAAACGTTGCCCACTTTAAAACAGAACGGGGAAGAGAAAATATCTCTTGAATTTATCTGATAGCTGTTCAAAAAAGAGTCTGGATCGAGTGATTTTTTTAATTTTTCGTACGATGTGTTTAACTGAGTGGTGTTGGAGGTTCTTTCACTTTTGTGCTCCCTCAAAAATTCTACGAAATGTGTAAAAATATCGTTCGATCCAGCTTCTTTTTAGAATAGCTAAACTGGGTCCTAGGGCTCTAATTCGAATCATCAAATTTACGACGAGGATGCTACTGATCAATGCTAACATTAAAGGGACAATTGCACAAAAAGTAAACAAGCAGAGCTCTTGACAAGCCAATACAGGGCCGTAAGAAGCATCTGCTGATTTGGGGGAAATGATCTTCAAACAAAAGAGAACAATACGTTTAGTCAATCCTTGTGACCTAGCACTATTGTTCTCAAAATCATTGAAGGGGCTTGAGCCCTACCTTCCCCCTCCCCACTTCCAACGGGCCTGAGCCAATATCATCGACTGAATGAAAAATTTCTTGATTCAATTGTTCAAAACGAAGGAAGCTGTGATTTCCCGACAGCGCTTGGATGCTTAGCCTAAGCAACTTGATAAACCATACTCCCTTATCTACCTCTATCTCAGCCATCACTGCAGCTATCAAATTTTTGAGGGTGAGAGTGAACTCGCTGATACTTGTTTACCTACAAAGAATCTTTATTTTGTTAAGCTATCTTACAGATAACACAGAATGAGCCTATGAAAATATGCAAATTTGTATAAGGTATAACTAAATTCTTTAAGAACAAACTTTCGTTTAATACGACGTTTCGGGTTTAAATGGCTTTATAATGGGTTTAAGTCCGAAACGTCGTGTTAAACAAAGCTCTGATCGGAGCGCAATTAGTTATACTTTATTTGTTTTTTAATGAAGCATTGTGCTACACGCATCCAAGAAGATTGTTCGTGAGAGCGCGCCAGAACGGTGCAACTGCCCCATTAATTGCAAGTGCATGGATCAGTAGTATGGTGGATCTGCACGTGGATGATCACATTCCTATGTTTCTACGTTTTTCTCTTTCAATTTATCCATATATTACCGTTCATGTTCCATATGTTTTTGTTGACTATAGTTTAGTTTTTTTTAAAGTTTAGTTTAGTTCTACTCTTATAACTGCCATACATAATTTTTATGTAGTGCGTTATAGCAATGATGATGATGATGATGATGATGATGATGATGATGATGATGATGATGATGATGATGATGATGATGATGATGATGATGATGATGATGATGATGATGATGATGATGATGATGATGATGATAATGATGATGATGATGATAATGATGATGATGATGATGATGATGATGATGATGATGATGATAATGATGATGATGATGATGATGATGGTGATGCTGATGATGATGATGATGATGATGATGATGATGATGATGATGATGATGATGATGATGATGAGTACAAGTACTCCGTACGAGAAGACTTATAACTGAGTAGACTTAACCTCTTTACTTTACAAGAACTGATGAGTGAAACGAACAAATTAGCTCAAATCGACCTTTTAGCTGTTTTGAGAGGAGTCTGAATTGAACGGGTTTGCAAAATTTCTCGAATTTGCACACTAGGAATAAAGGCTCTAACGCCACAAAATCCAAATTTTCGACTAAAAATGTATAAGAAGGTAGGTCAATCCAGACAATTTTGTGGAACAGCTGAAAGGTCTACAATGACTCTAGGTTTCAAGTTAGTGAGAAGATTAGAATCCCTCGGTATTCCCACAGTTTAACTGACAAACTATCAATAATACCTTTACATAACATTTTGAAACAGAAACAGAATGTTTAGAATACAGATGGATCAGCATTTCACCTTCTGGCAGTTGATGAGAAACATATCGTAATTGTATGACACTTATTTGTGTACATACGAAACTGAAATTTGTGTAAACCTTTGTTACGCTCGTCGAAAAAGGCGGAACAACACAAAATGCCCTCGACTGCTAGACGTGAATCTAGATTTTGATGAGCTTACTGTTTTGGGAATAATATACAGAACTGTCAACTACCAATGCAAACAAAAACACTATAACAGAAATATTTATGATAGATTCTAAGGAATGTGATGCAATGAATATCTTTCAAGATATTAAGTGGCTGACTCGTCTACAGAAGGATAGAGCAACGCTAAATACTTTCGACTTCAAGACGTAAACCTAGATTTTGACGAGCTCGTTGATTTAAGAAAAAATTTCAAAGCTGTCTGTTGCCGCTTTAGGCAAAGCTGATGTCATGGAAAATATTGACATTAAATTCTAATCAACGTCCAATGCAATTGTGTCCTAAAAGCGTATTTTGAATTCAAATGCTTAGTTTCGATAATAATTCCTTGAAAGATGAATTTCTTGATCATGGGAAATGTCGTCACTAACATAGAGTCGAACAGCTGACAATTCCTCTCTGATTTCGCTCGGAAAATCGGCAGATTCCAATGATTGGAAATCTGCTTTGAGACCAGAGAAAATAGAGTGCATCACACGATCGAAGTAGTTTCGACTCATCAAGATATCACTTAACAGAAACAGCCTCCACTTAGATAGGAGGCTGGACAATGAAGATGTCCTTGATATCTATCCGAGGAATATTACTATTTGGAGTTGACCATTTGGACAGACATGATGAGAAATGAACATTTTATGTGACATCTTGATCTCTCTCGTGGCCTGAGGAACTGCCCACTTTAATTAAGATTAATGTAAATCCATGATTTTTGGATATGTTTTCATTGAAAATATGCAAAAATAAGGCCGAGTTTAGATTTATAGTTTCCATTATGAAAATAGGATTAATGAGCTACGTGCAATGTGACTGACATTTAGTCAGTCTGGAAATCCCTCTGACGTAAAAGTTTGTCAAAAATTCGCTATAAGATGAGCAGAGATGAATACCGAGAGCACTGAGAAACTCCGCAAAATCAAAATTTAAAAGCTGTGTGCTAATAACACCTCTGACACAGTGTTTATTGAATGGCATGCATACGAAAAACGCAGATGAATCAGAACGGTTTCAAAGACTTGCAGTAAGAATGTCTATGCAAAGAGACTTGTCAAACCACAGGACATGTCACTGACAAAACGCTCCATACACGTTACAAGCCTTTCCAAGAAATTTTCAAGCCATCAGACACTTATCACACATTTCAAGGCGAAAAGACTTACTCCTACAAAAATCTTTCCTCTGGTCTAGTCGACATAAGAAGATTACCATGCTACAGGACACTCCATACGAAAGACATTTCCATGCGGCTATAAGTTCCATGGAACATGACTTTTCCAACGACTAGACCTTTCTAGATCACACAACTTTTACAGATTACAAGACTTGTCAAGACAGCACCACTTGTCCATGCGTCAGGTCATTTCAAAACGATACGAATTTTTCAGATAACATTACCTTTCCAGACGCACAACAACCCTTCTGAGTTTCAAGACCTTGGTAGATGATACGACTTTTCCTGATGACAGCACCTGCCCAGATGACACAACCTTCCCTCATGACAAAACCTTCTCAGACGACACAATCTTCATCCTTACAAGACACCCAGGAGACGACAATCTAAGACACATGACAACAAGGACACCCAGGAGACAACAACCTATGACATATAACAACGAATCCAAGTTTATCAGCTTCAATTAATACTCCTTCCTCGTATCCTTCTCAGATTGCCGTCACTTGGGAAGGCAAGCGTCGCATTTTAGCAACGAGAGACACGTTACAGGCAACAAAAAGGAGATTTTCAATGATGTCCCAGTCTCTGATGAAGCAGAGGTTGCCAACATTGCTGAAGGAATTGGGCAGGAGCCTAATTCTGATGACGTAGCAGCTCTTCAAAGTGCCATCAGTGGTTATGATCACGTGCAAAATCAATTTATCGACGGACAGCCAATGCCTGCAAATATACCCGCAGATCAGCTCGGACAGCAAGTAGCTCAAGGTTATAGACTTGGTGCTGGTAGTCCTGGGAACTTCGAAGGAGGTTTGAATGCTGCTGATTCCAGAGACACCGGGGCCCAAGAGGAATCTAAGAAGTTGAGAGAAGAGACAAAGCAAGAAAGAGGGAAAGATGATAAAGGGGGTGTCAAGGAGTTTCGGGAGAGAAATGATGGGGAAGGTGAGAAAGAAGGGGGGAGAAAGGAGGAGAAAGAATCGAAAGAGACACAGAATTGGAAAGATATAGCAGAAAATCGAAAGGGGTCAAAGGAGGAAAAGGGAAGGGAGGAGAAGGGGAAAGAAGAACAACAGATTAAAGATGGCAGGGAGAAGCAAGAATTCAAAGGGAAAGAGAGTGAAGGTAAACAAAAGCAAAGTGAAAGTGACAAACAGAAATTTGATAAACAATCAGAAGGAGCAGAGAAAAATGGCCAACAAGAGAACGAGAGAAATCAGAGATTCGGAAAAGAAAATGGAGAGCAAGGGAAACAGGAGGTCACTAAAGATGAGAAAGAAAAAGGTGGAAATAAACAGGAAGGAGAAATGTCAAAACAGCGAGAGCAACAACGAAATGATAAAAATGAACGATTTGAAAGCAAAGATGAAAATAATAAGGAGAAAGTGAAGGAGAAATCAGCAGAGCAACAGAATAATCGATTTGATGGAAAACAAAATGAACAGAAAGAAGAGAAAGGGAATGATAGATTCAGAGAGAATGGTAAACAAGAGACTGAGAATCAGAGGAATGATAGATTTAAGCAAGAGCAAGGAAATAAGAATGCAGAAAATGAGAATAATCAAAGGTTTAAAGAGAACGATCAAGAAAGAAATCAGCGATTTGAAAATAATGGAGACAAGAATGGGAAACAGCATGAAGAGAAAAATGATGAGAAAATGAAGCAATTTGAAAACCAAAAGGAAAGTGAGAAGCAAGGCAGAGGCCCTGAAGGAGATCAGAGAAAGTTTAGAGAAGAGGAGGATAGAAATAAGCAGGCTGGACGATATCAACAAAATGCGAAAGAAGACGATAAGGCTTCAAAGGAAAGAGAAGAAAAGCAAGAATATGATAAACAGAGATATAATAAGCAGGAAAAAGAAAAACAAGCAGAAGAGAAGCCGGAGAGAGGAAATCAACAAAATGAAGCACAGCTGAAACAAGAAAATAGAAAGTTTGCAGACGATAGAAATGCGAAAGATAACCGAAAGTTAAATCAAGAAGAAGCTGATCATAATGATGGAAGTCATAGGCCAGAAGAGACAGAAGATCAAGGACCCGCGCCAACATTTCATAGAGAAGACAAGGGGGCGTATTCTGGTGGAAAGGAGGAAAGGAAAGAGGAGGGAAGAAAATGGCAGGGTGGCAAAGATCAAAGGGATCAAGAGTCGGTACAAGATAAGAAAGAAGAGGACAAGAATAAAGAGAATAAACAGCGAGAGAAGGAAGAGAAGTTTGGTGCTTTGACCCAAGGGAAGGAGGGGCGAGAAAACAAGGAGGGTAAGGGAGAGAAGGAGGGAAAAGGGAAGGAAGATAAGAAGCAGAATGATGTCAAACAGGCCGAGGATTTATTAGGACATGACCAAGGCTCGAAAGACAAGAAACAGAACTCTAGAGATGACAAGAATAAAGGTGAAGATGAGAGAAAAGACAGTCGAAAGGAAGATAGAAAGGAGGACAAAAAGGAAAACAGCAAAGAAGAAAGGAAGGAAGAAAGGCAGGAAGAAAGAAAGGAAAATAACTGGAAAGAAAATAGGAACAAAGAGGAATTCAAAGAAGAAAATGCAAAACAGGACAAAGGAAAAGAGGGTGAGAAATTTATGACCGATGACCAAATTGAAAAAAGTGCTCGAATCGTTGTTAATCAGTTAAAACAGTTGCAGACGATCGCGCAGTCCAGCGACCCAGACCCCACGCGTATTGATGTGAATAAATTGCATCCAGGGACTGTAAAATTCTTGAAGAAACTCGGTGAGCAACATGAAATGCGACAACATCAAGGAGATAAAGGATTAGTTAAAAGCAATCAAGAAAAACAAAATGTGGAGAATTTTCACTCCGGTAAGTCTGCCCTATAATGTGTTCAATCTGAAAAGGTCTTATTCAGCCAACATGCCTTGTGCATACCATCTCTTTCCTGGCCTTCGTCATAACAATTTTCATACGCCATAAGATTGCACTTGCAAGTCATGCAGGTTTAAACAGACCGTTTAGAGTTTTCACACAAGCGACGGACTGACAAAGATAGAATTTCAATCTTTCAACGTTGATTTTCTACCTACTGTTGCACTAAAACGGGTAGAAATGTCTGCAACCATTTGATGATAAATTGCCAGTAGTATCTTCTTGATATTGAGAGAACAGTAATCTTTCCAGCAAGGATTGTTTTTGTACTCACCCCGTATTAAATACGAGGTGTCCCAAAAAAAGTGTGCTCCGTTTGTGTAGCTTTTGTGGAGGAGATCTCAATAATCTCAATAATCTCAATAGAAGAGGTAATCTCAATAATCTCGGTTTTTACACATTTGCAAAGGTCAGACCTCAACTTAGAGTTTGAGACATTGTTTTAGTCAATTTGACAAGTGGTTACTGATTTATGACAGGGAAAAGGCAAAATAAGTGTTTGCTTCAAAAACAGCACTTCTATTGTTCTCTGGCAATACGAATCAATATAAAGTAAGCTTCAAAGAAAGGACTCTGGCATCGTGTTGAAATTTTAACCAAAATTTTTTAAAAGGTAGAAAGTGCTCTCTTATGAATTGACAACACTACTAACCCTTTAAAAAATCTTAACAAAAGTTTGAATACAACGTTAGAGCCTTTTCTTTGGAACATACTTGATTTTGAAATTCCTGGAGAACAATAGAAGTGCTGTTTTTGAAGCAACCACCAATTTTGCGTTTTCTCAACCAAAAGTCAGTAACCACTTGTCATCTTGACTCATACAAGTTCTCAAACTCTAAGCTGAAGCCGATTCATCTGTGTAAAAACCAATATAATTGAATTTACGGCTCCTCCACAGTGCACACTAACAGGGCAGAATTTTTTGGACACCCTGCACATTGGCTAAGTTAACTGAATATCACGTGTTTATTCAAATTCCGCTCAATCTTATTCTTGAAATCGCCGAACAAAAGAAACCCAAATCAGTTTCACGCAATTTTCAAAAATTAACATCTGACTGTGAAGCCTACTTTGTCTTCCTTAAGTAGATTATTTGTAATAAGAGGAAGAAATATGATTTGGAGATTCATGTAATAAGATTACTTTGAGTCTATTACTGAAAACAAGGCTATAGCGTCCTCAAAATTTAATTTTACTATTTTGCATCAATCTGGTGAAGCCTGTAGTAAAAGCCAGACCTTAGTAGCCTGGAAATATTATACTGATTCAAAATACCAATTCTTCGTCGACGTATCTTCGTTTGCTAAGAGGTATCCTCAAAGTTGAATTTTCCAACCGAGTGAGTCAAACAAATGCATAGACCTTTGATGGTAGAATGATTCCGTGTTGGTAGTTATTGCTATTGATAGGCGAATGGACGCTCAAATTACAGTTTGAGCGGTAACAACAACATTGTTGTTGTTGTTATCATCGTTGTTGTTGTTGTTGTCGTTGCTGTTATTGTGTTAGTTGCCGTGGACATTATAGATGAACAGATTCAGTCAGTTCAAAGAAAGAGTGAAAATAAGAGGAAGAAGTTTTATTGACACAATCATAAACATGCTAACTAAACTCAGCTGAAAGAGGTCATGCAGCTTTCAAACATTCAATTCAGATGTTCAAATCTTTCTTATTGCAGCGTTAGCTGCATAATGTTTCGGAAGAATCAGCAAGCTCCGATATCTTTCTTGGTCTGTTGGTCTCTGTCGATTTGTGGAAAGAATCGCAGAAATCATTTTTATCAACACAATAACGAAACGTCAGAGGCGGCGTCATCAAAGCCATCATCAAAGCGATGTCATCTCTTATTCCATAGAATGAATGCGTGTTTGTATGACTTCGTTTTAGTTTTCAGACAGTGGGCGGGGAGAGTCATTTTGTGATGCAATGCCAACAGAACTGAACCGACTGCAAGAACGAGGGGTCGCGAGACAAGGGAATGGGGGGGGGGCAACTCATCTTGTAGTGTCAACAGAATGAGAAAGGCCAATTACTTTTATTCCATTCCAAATGATGGTACAGTTTGTTCCCACTTCCCAAAATGCTGCACTTACTAATTAATGTTATTGCTAGTCTAAGTTAATATTTCAGCTGCGCAAGAACTATCAGTTTATCTGAATCTAACCAATATTCTGAGAGTTACAGGTTTTCAAAGACTTCTTTGACTTCCCCAATGCTGTTGAATACTGGTGAATCATCGTAGACCTTGTAAAATGTTTTCGCTTGAAATTCAGGCTATCAAGTTTCGACGCTTTCAATGTTCCTTGAAGCTTTACTTGAATCCCTTTCACTACGATAAGTTTAGCGAGAAGCAACTATGATGTCATAATACCTCGGTGTAGGGCTGAAAATTTTAAGTATCCTATGGTCTCAGGTCCGGGTTTTACTTTGTGTCATCTCGTGATTAAAATTGCAAGCTGAACGGTAATTTTGTTTTCTTCATTCTAATTTCTTAGTCTACGTCATCGGCAATCCATAATTAAAGTAAGCCAAGAAAACCACTTGGAAATGGTCAACTCAGGTCAAATTATATCATTGGCTTCTTTGCTAATGATTTCTTTCATTTGCATTTTAACATCGGTTTGCGTCAATGCTTATTTGAAAGGCAGCTTTAAGTACTGACTTTCCTGTTACTATTGATCTTTTTCAATGTATACGGTCTTGACTGAATTCGATCCTCATTTCATGATTGCCTGTATATCAACTAGCCCATTGATTAGGTGGTATATCACAAAGCTAGCGCAATTACTAGGAGCAGCTTGTGTTTAACTAAATGAAGTTAATTTTCTAGCTAAAACAAGAAGGACCAGAAGCTGTAGTTGCTCTCCCTGTTATTGAAAACAACCATCAAATGACTACAGGAGGAATAAGTAGAGCAGATTTTCAAGTTAAAAGAGTGACAACTGAGGAGCGAAAAACATTTCAGCAATCAGCTATCAAAACATGGAACTTACCGCCTGCTAGCATAAAAGAAATAAACACCATGACACAATTCAAAAATACTTTAAAATATTTTTTAACTAAGGAAAAAAATAACCCATTTTTTCTCTTCAAATAAGGAGAGTAGTTGTGAATTTTAAGTAAATTGTATATACAGTATCTATGAATGTATGTAGTATTTTATCAAAGCTTTTAATATTTATTTATCTCTTTATTCATTTTATGTATTTATTTCAAAATCTGGACCACTATTTATACCAATTTTTAAATCGGACAGTGCTATCCATTCTAAATAATCATATACCGGGTGACCCAAAGAAAAATTTCACGAGCTAGATCGCACATATTTCCTTGAAAGCAGATTTTATGAACACAAACAAGGCGTTAGCATGTAGCTGAAAGGCTCCGCTATCTTTTGATATGTTGCTTGGTCAGTTTAAGATCTGCGTGCTGTCCGAAGAAAAAAAGTTTCAAAAATAAGGAAATTCATGCATTTCTCGGAGCATTCTCTCGCTTTCCAGTCCATTTTTTGTAAAGTGTGAAAAAAGCTGACTTCCAAATTTTGCTTTGGAGCATTGAATTTGAATGAGGAACAGAGGTCAATCATTTTGCAAACAAAAAATTTCCCCAGACGACTTCTAAACCATCGCTATGTCGAGTTTTCACAAAATGTTGACTGGAAAATGATGGTGATTATTTCAGTCAAAATGAGGAATCTTGGATTAAAATGAGGAATCCTGGATTCAGAATTTTCTTTGAATCTGGTTTTTCGGATGGTAATCATTGCTTAAAATGACCATGCAGCATCTGAAAAGATAGCTAAGCCTTTCAGCTAAACTATGATACAAACCATTCGAAATAGCTTTTGATTTCAGGGACCTAGTTACGATCTAGCTCGTGAAGTTTTTTGGCTCACCCGGTACATACATTCATACATACCAATACTTTATTTGCTTAGTTTTCGATGTAACATTGTAACATTGTGCAACAACGCATAAAAGAACTTTGCTTGTGCATTAATTATTTGATTGTAATCCTTACAGATTCCCGCGTTGCAAATTACAGAAATGACGATCGCCATGAGACGCAAGAAATCAACAGAGAAAATTCGAAATCAGAAGGCAAAGTGAACGAAAATCGAAATGTAAAGCGTCCTTGTACTAGAAGATGCACGGGTTGTGCAGGTGAGTGATTAAATGATTACGTAATCATTCGATCAGTGTATCATAGAAGGCCACAAGATCATACCCGAAATGTGGAAGGAATCCTTAACTTAACTTCCCAGTAGAATAGGACATTTTTCCTACCTAACGGAGTGTGGCCGAGAATGCATCATTACCCCAACTTGGCATGCTTTTGCAAGTATTTCAGAACATACAGGACTAAAAAAAGATTTTTTCTTCCAGGCTACAAGCCAAGCACTTTCGTCTCTCCTTGCACACTTTCTTCTTCTTTCCCATATACCACCCTATGCTATCCGTTTTCCTTTCTCTCCGTCTTTCTTACCCTTCCTTTCGTTCCTTCATTTCATTCTCTTACTTGCCCTTTCCTTCCGTTCCCTCTTTCGCTTTCCTTTCTTCCCTCCAAGGAAATTGAAAAATTACAGCCACGGCGCTACCAAGCTACTTCATTTTTTTTAGCTGTGTAGAATAACTAGCAAGCAACCATCTCTCGTAATACTTATGTTTTTCTTATGTTGATTTGTTGATCTTTGTGGGATTGCACGATCCGCAAACAGGGAAACTTTTCATCATCTTTGATAAGCAAGAAACCAAAATAATATATTTTATCCTTTCATTAGTAGATGGTAGGTACAATGGACAGAGCAGAAACTGTGCACGAATGCGCAAAAACTCGTAGCTTTGAGCCCCCTTAGCTCCCCGCAACAGATCCCAAAATTAGGCAGCACTTGATATTTTCTTCCTAGGACCTAAAACTCTTGATTGATCATTTCAAAAAGCTTATCTGTTCGAACACTTCCTTATCTCAGATTTACCGATGGCGTCACTTTACGCAGTTTCTGCTCTGCCGGTACTATGTGCCTTGAAAATATTGGTACTTCACAAGTCAAACAGATATTAACTCATTACCAACCATCATTGTGTCTTGCAGTCCATATGAGCTAATTGACAGTTTTCCCTTTTCCGTTATTGTTTGAGAGCTCTAAATTGTGGCAAAGGAATTCGCATTTCGTCTTTTTTGTTAATTTTTCATTTTTTTTCAGCTGATGATTGCATGGATATGGACATGGATATGTCTTCAATGTGCGGTGGAATGGGCGGTAAGTTGTTTCATTTCATCATTCTACATTAGACTAATGACGATGAGTCTTTTGTTGCCCTGTGCTCGTTGACTTGATGATGGCGCTTCAGGCAATAGAGACTTATAGTATTAATCTGAAAAACTTGGCCCTATTTAGGCCCAAACTTCGCAATTCCTCCAGTACCAATCATATTGCGAGATTTGTGAATTACTAATGTTAAGGTGTAAATGTGATAGCATTTTCGATTTGATTGAAGAATTGAAAACACTCTCACGGGATGGAGATTCGAAGCCGTGATTCTTTCATAATTCCATTGATGATTGAAGAAAATAGGGCCAAGATTATCACTGTTTCATTATGAGTCCCTCTTGAGCAAGGTTTACCGCAGGGATACAGGAGACTCCTTGTCATCAGTCTAATTCTACATGCTAGCAGTAATCTTCTATTGCCCACTAACGTCATTTTCATCGTCATGATCATAAACATTGATTTATTTACAGTAGCCCGAATAAATAATAGCTGCATTAAAGCTAAAGGCCTACTTGTCAGGTTTCTCGGCACAAACAACCTTCCACTTTCCTTGGTTTGAAGAGAATCGTGAAAGATGCCAAGAACTGTTTTAATGCACACTCTTCTTGTCTTTGATTGTTTGATCCTCTTTTGCTGAAATGTAACCGTTGATAGAAATTCCATTTGCTTACAACATTTTCATGATTTTGATAGCAATAGTTAGAGTTAGCAGTGACTAAGTTCATGGGGCCTATTATGCTTAATTGCGTTCTAAAAAGGAGACAATAGGCAGGCCGACGCTTTTCTATAGTTTCTTCAAAGCCTACTTCACTTCTCGCTGTTGATTGCCTTCAAGCCATCAATTTATTATCATGATATCACACTCGTTGATGGAATTATTTCAATGTTTACATGTTTATCTTTTTAAGGTGCACCTTGTGCCGCAGCAGCACCACCACCACCACCACCTCCGCCGCCACCTCCGCCACCACCACCGCCACCTCCACCACCTCCACCACCTCCTCCACCACCGCCGCCGTCACCACCACAAATGGCAGTATCAACTCTTTGCGTGCCATGTAAGTATTCAAAATGCATTTTCTTCCTCACCTGCTATCATGGTTAACAATACATAGCTACTTATGGTGCATAAATGCGTTTTATTAGTGATCATGTTCAGGCAAATAAAATGAAAACAAGGTGCTTCTGATGTCCAAAGATTTCCCATTGTTCAATTCACATCTCGTCTTACAACGTTAACAATGGCAGTTTTTTAGTGTTCATGTGTAGTTCAACAGCAGATGACAAAGCCGAAAATGCTCTAGTTCATTGGTGCATTAAAACATTTACTTTGCTATGGCATTGCAGGAAATCTTTCCCTGTTCTTAAATACAAGAAACTGCGTTGCACTCGATTCAAATGACAGCCTACCAAAGTTTATATGATTTTGCAATGCTAAGAACTTTGCATCTTTGCTACACAATTTGAATAAGAGCTGTCTTGTGAATTTATATGATCTTTAGGGAAGGATAATAGCTGAATTGGCGGAACAAGTTTTTGATTCGAATCATCTTTGGAAGCTTAGCCAACCTTGTGTACTTTCTTCACTTCTTGCAAATAAAATGACGTCATCAGCCGACCCTACAAAGTAGTGGCTAACTCGAAAAATAAAACAAGGCATGGAAAGAAATTTTAATTGCAGCTTGCATCACATTCAATACTCCTATTCAGCGGCGTCGATAAAATTTTCAATTCAGATCACCTTTAAAACAGTTTCTCTTGCCAAGATCTTGTCATGTACAATTTCATGTTTTTACTTATTTTCCACGAAACCCGTGCAGGTCGATTGAGTCATGAGTAATTCTTATTATTATTTAAGTCCGTAGTCCCGAAAACCTTGATCACAATCAAGCAGCTCAACCTAAGTATTAAGAAGACGAATTTAAAAAGATAATGGTTTCACATTTTGGTTCGTGGAAGCTTGAAATTGGGTTAAATTCGTTAATTATGGGATTAATTAATTTTTCAAATGATGGAGTTTGGTTTTTTGTAAATTCACCACATTTGCTGTTCGAAAAAAACACGTTTTTAAAGTTTAAATGAACTGGTTTTGATTGTTCGATATTCAACTTGCAATATTCATGATTTACCATATTGCAACGTTCGTTCTAAACCTGTTTTCTAGTGATTAAGAAGGTATATTGCAATAAAATGTGGGAAACACACATCTGAAGAATGGACTTCAGGTGCGAAAGACACTGGTGGCGAAAATATTTGCCTTGCTGCGAAGCAACGCGAAACTAAAATTCTTTCTTCCATTATCTCATCAATTTTCTTGTTTGCAGGATTTCAATTCTCAGTTCTCTTAAACTTTCTTAATCAATTTTCTTCTTTTTTATTAAACACACATTTAATTTCTTTTAAGCTTTGTGAGAGCCACTCGAAATAGCCCTCAGTTAAAGGCAGATTTAGGGCACAATTTTTAGAGTTACCCGTATATCACTGTTCAATTTCCAATTTAGTTTCCATGTCTTCATAGCTCATAATTTGTCCTTCTTTTGCAGTACCAAGTGGCGATTGTGGCCCATCAGCGCCACCAGCACCGCCGCCACCTCCACCGCCAGCCGCTCATTCAGGGTGTTCTGGTGGTGCACCAGCTCCTTGTGCTAAACCGGCTCCTGCCCCTGCCCCTCCTCCCGCCGATTGCGGAGGTAAGTCCAAATCTGATAATCTTCTACTCAAAAGTTGAATCTTGATAGAGGCAAATTTTAGTATGGTTGTGATTTTTCTTACAGTATCGAAGCAAAGGGGTACATTTGTGAGGCAAAAGAGTACACTTGTGACATTCTGCCCCCCCCTCCTGAATTCAATGTTGCCAATGTTGAATGGCATTCGATTAAAGCAACATTGAAGTTGGGGGCGGCGATACGAAGTCAATGGCTGAATTAGTGCAACTTTGCAATTTTTCACAAGTTCTTTGATCATTATTGTAGCAAACGGAAATTTCAGCAACACAAGGAAAGTGACATTTATACCGTGTTTTTGTTAAAGCACGAATTTAGCTTGTAAATATCTTCAAAAGCCGTTTTCATTTTCCTTTGCTTTCTGACCAAACCGAATTTGCACTCGAGATTGCCCAACTTGAAACTGTATTCTTAGAGGATTGACTGACTTCGCTTGAATTCATTTCAGTTGGAGAAAATCATTCCTGCTTTCACTTCATTTGAAGGCAGTCACCATGAAAATGAAAAGGAAATTGCATGTTATTCATTTAATTTTCTACTAACTCGTCCGCCTAGTATGACTTCAATTTGAATTTCAAGATAAGCCGAGGAAACCTGAAATATTGAGTTTACTTTCGCTAAGCTACATTCAATAACAGCTTTCAAAACTTTCATATTTCATATTTCGTCGAGGCATTTCATTTATTCGAAACTGACTTCTGCTTAATTAGCACAAAATGCAGACATCACATCTGTATTAGTTGAATTTTTTCAAAAGCTGGAGCTATCAAACATCATGGTATGTCCTTCCTTGTCCTGAAAACTTCAAACAGCAGAAATATCAAAGAACTTAAATCGTCAGCAGGATATGTCAGCAGTTAACAATTGATAAATTGACCAAAAATTGCAAATTAATTCAGTTTTTGGTCAATTTTTTGTCAGAATTTCTTTGAAACATGACAATCAACAAGTTAATTACCTTCGTCTCCTCGTTGATTTACAAACGCGACATCCCAGAGATCATGAACTTGCTGAATAAAGTCGTTTGTCGGTCAAAATCTTTCATCAACTCTGTAGCCACAATGCTAACTTTTCTAACGCAAGATAAGATGTAGATGTCGGTTTTCGGTTTGCTTGACACCAGGAGATTTCTATCTTCTAAGATTTAATTATCGAAAATGATTATTTCTTTCGAGTTGCTACTGCTGAGTTTCAGTTCTTTCAATTTCAAGGTTTATTTACTTTGCACCTGCAAACTTCTTTCATTCTTATAATTGATTTAGCAAAATAAAGGAAACACAAGATTTTATTTGTTTAAGATCAAATTAGAATTGCTGGGAGCACGTCAAATGTGTTTCCCTTTCTTCCTTCCACGTATTTTCTACAGATGATGAAGAGTACCTGTCTGGAAAAATACTTGTTGATGATGGAGTCGTTTAATGTCGAATGAGTGATGGATACAGATAATACTGATTTATCCACTACAACCAAGTAGTCACTACCTTATCATAAGATGCCCTTTGCCCTTCTAATAAAGTTACTTAAGCCTGGTTTACCCTAGCCTGCATGCAGACTCTTGATAAAAAATTGAAAAGTTTCAAGTTTTTATTAAGAGTCTGCACACAGGCTAGGTTTACACTTGGTCCTTTGGGTCGTCAGGTTCACTCAGAAAGATTTGTTCAAAGGGCATATGTCGGGAACCTGATTAGCTAAAGCAATACCTTCATCTCTATTGTTTAGTTTAAAGCACAGGATCGAGTTTTAACTTCTACGGCAGTAAAAATTCATGAAGAAGAAAAAATAATGAGTCACGGAACAATGAAATTCCGCTCCAAACTTCTTTGTTGTATTGACCAATTGCTGACGCGACATTTATGCCCTTTTAATTGACGATTGTGCTAAAGATGGCGGCAAGGAATTTTGACCAAGATGTATTGCGTTCTACTTACGAATCCTAAACGATTCTATAGGAATTCGATTAAAGAACGCAGTGCATCTTGGTAAAAAATTCCTCGCCGCCATCTTTAGCGCAATCTTCTTTTCAATTAAAACAATTGAAAAGAACAAAGCACAACATTGATAAACGACAAGGCACCCATAGAGAGTGATGACATATTGTTCGCGAGTTGCCGTTATGAATGACACTTAAAATTAATATGAAGTTAATTGGACACATACACACAGGGTTACATCAAACAGACATATTCACAAATAGCACACACAAACAGATACATTCACTAACATATGAAGCACGAATTCTTTGTTTGCAGAGGACACTAAGTTTCGCAACCTACAATATCCAACCGCTTTGATGATTTAATGTTCTTTATTATAGCTTCAAGAATCATTCTGTTGATGATGTAGGGAAATTCAGCACTGCCACCTAGTAGCAGTTAAAAGGAGTTATTATCAAGGTTGGGAATATCCAAATCAGAAAGATAGAATAGATCAGAATAGCTCAGAAAGATCCAAAAGACAAAGCACTTATAGTCTTTGTCTTTGGGATCTTTCTCATCGATGCAAAGGACCCAAGGGACCTAATGTGTACAAGGCTGTGTCTAGATTTGCTATAGACTTACTGCTCGTAATAGTGGCTGTTGGTGCACGGTATGGCCAATAGCATTAGAAATCGCCCTCAGCTAAAGACACGTTGACTCTGAACCATCTTTTGTAAAAAACCAAGTGTTTCTATTCAGAAGTGCTTGTACTGCATATTCCGAAATATTTATCATTACTTTCTTGCAGATGATGAGGAGCCATGCGCCCCCGCACATCCTCCTTCCCCACCTCCACCGCCACTCAAATTCAAGATGATACCAATATGTTCAGGTATTGTTTTTGATTTATTGATGATTGATTGATTTATTCATTTGTTAATTGATTGATGATTGCTTGATTGATTGCTTGATTAATTAATGGATGATTGATTGATTGATTGATTGATGATTGATTGATTGATTGATGATTGATTGATTGATTGATTGATGATGATTGATTGGTTGATGATTGATGATGATTGATTGATTGATTGATTGATTGATCAATTGAAGGATGATTGTTTGATTGATTTGTTGATTGATTGATTGATTGATTGATTCAGTCATTCATTCATTGACTAATTGATCTTATCCAGCCTGGATCCAGCTTAGCTTGGTCTTTAGCCGATTAGGTTCGTTGTTTCTGTTGCTTTTTCAACAATTTCACCTTCATTATAGCTGCACCATGTAAACCAAAGCCCCCGCCACCACCACCGCCGCCACCACCACCACCACCACCTCCGCCGCCATCAGGTGGCTCAGATTGTGGAAAAGGTAAGTTTATATTCGCTTTTACTGTTTGTGGATGTCTATACTTTTTGTTATTACTTCTTGTTCCATCATAAACCGACAAGAACAGCTTGCAAGGAGTCGCATCAAAATTGTTCCTGATTTGTGTGTGTATTGCGGAGGAGCTATATGTTCTATTGTTTCATTTTTGGATACAGTCTCGAAAGATAGTATAGGTTTCAACTAGACTGATGACGATGAGTCTCTTGTTGCCCTGTGCTCTTTGACTTGATGATGGTGCTTCGAGCAATAGACTCATAGTGTTATTCTGAAAAACTTGGCCCTATTTAGGCCCAAACTTCGCAATTCCTTCAGTACCAATCAGATTGCGAGATTTGTGAAGTACCATTGTTAAGGTGTAAATGTGATAGAATTTTCGATTCGATTGAAGAACTGAAAACACTCTCGCGGGATGGAGATTCGAAGCCGTGATTCTTTCATAATTCCATTGATGACTGAAGAAAATAGGGCCAAGTTTTTCATTGTTTTATTATGAGTCCTTCTTGAGCAAGGTTTACCGCAGGGATACAAGGGACTTATCGTCATCAGTCTAGGTTTCAGCTGAGAGTTTGAGACGTTGCTTTAGCCAATCGGAAAAGTTGTTCCCGATTTACACGCATTGTTTCATAACAAAACTATGAAATTGGGCCAGTACTAAAAGTTTCTTAGAATTATCAGATTTTGAGTACTCAGAGTGCCTTACGGTTTTCTTAAAGGTTTCATAATAATCCTCATGTTCACTTCCAATTTATATGTGAACATTTCAAAACAATTTTTTGAAGTCTCTCCTATGTTTCGACATTACTCAAGCACCTTCCGAGTACTATGGTAAAGGAAATATGTGAAAATAATACAAATATGCTAAGGATTTCCTTTGTCACAACCAATAGTTTCTCAAGTTAAATGTTCCCAGTACTGGGTTTTCTTAATTTTGTGGTGATCTGGGAGTTGAGTTTCTTGTAAACAGTTTCTTAGAAAAAATACGTGTATACCACACGTCAATAGGCAAAATGATTGATTCAAAAGCAGCACTTTGCTCACAGAATAACAACATCTACATCCTTTCGGACTAACAGTGGCTTTCCCTCATTTTTGAGGATTATTGAAAGAATTCGTGGTAAGCTTTGAAAAGCCTTAAAATCATCATAAGTTCTGAATCAAAAATTGTCTCCAACTCTCTCTGCAATGTAATTTGAACTAGTTTTTCTTGTTATAGTAGAGAAGTCAAATTTGCCCAAATTCTTGAACTAGTTAATGAGCTATTGCAAGGAGATAAAATTTTAACAATTTTTTTGGACAGGAGGAGGGGGAGCAAGTGGTTGTAAAGGAATGAAGATCAGTATTCAGTGTGAACCAGGTAATTTTTACGCAATTCTTTGTACCACATCTTTTGCTGAATCCTTCCATTCATGGCTCGACAAATTTCAATAAATGATATTTTCGCATCTGTTTGCTTTGTTTGTTTTCAATTTTTTTGAGTAGGCTTGTCAGGATTACTAGCTACTGAAAGCAAATTTAGGCCCACTATGCATGCCGCATCTTGGCATGGGACCCCTAAATTGACGTTCCTTCCGAAAGACGGCGAGATGAGCTGTGACGTCAGGCCTCCGAGGTTTCCCATCCGGAGTTTGACCTCATTCGACCGAGCTTAGCTTCAGTCACCTGACGAAGACTGTATAAGCAACTCGAACACTCACCCCACAAACTCATTTAGCTTTTTCTTCTGTGATTTAGCAATTTGGGGGCATTTGTAAAACAAAGTAAAACAAAAGATACATAGGTATTCGATAGCATCATTAAGAATAGATTTTACGCCTTCAAAGCAGCCGAACAAATAATAATAATAATAATAATAATAATAAAGAATTTATTTAAAGTTGGGTACAAACATAGTATACTCTAAGAATAGAGCAACTAACTCAAACCAACTATTTACAAAAATACAATATTTACAGTTTCAGCTAATTACAGATATTACAATTACAATCATCTCCATTCCATGATTTGATCTTAAGTTTGAACGAGGCTATAGATTGACTGGACTTTATCTCATCAGATATAGCGTTCCACAGAATACTGCCTCTGAAGACAATTGAATTTAAGCCGTTTAAAACAGTTCTTGCTTTTGGTAGCTGTAATAGATCTTTTGCTCTGAGGTCATAAGTCACTTCCTTTCTTATAAACAGATCCTGCATGAATGCTGGACTTTGGCAATTTAAAGACTTATAGACCTCAGTCATCAGCTTATGGAGGTTTTTTGTATGGACTGTCTGCTCATTGTTTCTTTGTAGAAGCTCTTCGAACGAGGCTTCATAATCATTAAACAGTATACGTAAAGCACGTTTGTGAATTCTATTTATCTCCTTGTTTGCGGTTTTCCCACAAAACATCCAAATTAACGGACAATAGCTTAGGCTTGACATTATAAAAGCATTGTATAGCAGCCTTGCTTTCTTGAAGTCAAGTAGTTTTGCCACCCTTGAAAATGCCGTTACTTTTCTACTTGTTTTGGTACACAAAGATTTGACATGATCCGTAAATTTCAATTCAGAGTCAATAGTAATGCCAAGAAGTTTCACATTGTCTTTTGGAACTAAAACCAGATCATCAATTTCAATACAGATATTTGCACTTTTTGGTAGCCCAAGGAACATCACTTGAAATTTTTCAGGATTTGCTACCATCTGATTCCAGTCAAACCATTTGAGAACATTTTCAATATCAACTTCTAAACATGTGGCTACATCTCCTATGTTTGCTCCAGAGGCGTACAATGTATTGTCATCAGCAAAATTGCATATTCCTGATTTCTCAATGCATAACAGAAGATCATTTATATATATGTTAAACAGTAGAGGCCCAAGAATTGAGCCCTGTGGTACACCTGATGAGATGTAGTGCCAATCACTGAAGGTGGAGCCAATTTTGACGCGTTGTTTTCTATATGAGAGGTAACTATGCAATAAATTCAGGCTACCAGTCCCAAAGCCATAGGCTGCAAGTTTTGCTATCAAAAGGTCGTGGGGCAAGCAGTCGTAAGCTTTCGAGAGATCCATAAGTACAATGCCCATGATTCCTTTACCGTCCAGGCATTTGCGACATGCTTCAACTAACTTAATCAAGGCATGCTGAGTACTATATTTCTCTCGAAAACCACACAATAGATCCGAAAGCTTATTTTTCACGAATGAGAGCATTTGAGTGTACATTAGTCTCTCATATATTTTAGAAAGACATGATAGCACACTTAATGGTCGAAAATTTTTCTTTGTAGTAGAATCCCCGGTTTTGAAGCAAGGTGATAGGTCAGCTAACTTAAGATTAGATGGAAATGTGCTATTTTTGATCCCGTTGTTTATAAGGTGCGTAATTTCTTTGTAGCAATGGTTAGCAGCTAGCTTAAGCATATCAACAGGAATATCACCACTTGTTTTCTTTGATTTATCCAATCGATAGATTTCGCTAAAGACTTGGGTGGGGTCTACATTGGAGAATTCAAATTTTTCGTGTGTCCCATGTATATCCTTGATTTTCTTTATACTTGGGTGGCTAGCATACTTATTAATTGCATCAACAACTGGATCAGGAGATCTTTCATATTCTTCTATTACTTCAGGGGGAATATTAAGTGTTTCTACAATATTTGCAAAATAAGAATTAAAACACTCAGCGACCTCTTTATCATCAGACAGTATAGCCTCGTTCTCGACCAAAATTATTTTATCGGTAGCTGTACATGTGGATGAGAACAATGGCTTAAATGTTTTCCAAAAAGTCTTTTCTTTACCTGCTTCTGTCGGGTTTAATTTACTGTAATACGTTCTTTTGGCATCCTTATTCATTTTGACAACCAGATTTCGCTGTACACGGTACCTTTTTATATCATATTCGCTCCCGCTCTTATTTGCGATTTTCTTGAGCCTGGTTCTCATCATCATTGCTTTTCGGAGCTCCTTCGTCACATGTGGTTTGTTGTTACCCCTAACTCGGACGGTTTTATGTGGGGCGTGTTTATTCAATGTTTCCACAAAAACATTTTCAAATTCCGTGAGGTCTTCTGGCTTTGTTGCCAGGACTTCGCCCGTTAGATCTGATAGGAATTGACTCTCAGAAAACTTTTTATAATCGCGAAATCTAATACGTTTTGGCTGGAGTTTTGTGAATTGGGTTTTAAGTACCGTGTAAATTAAATGATGGCAATCACTGAACCCAGTCTCAACAGACTGACTCGCAAAGAAACTGTGTTTCATATTACTCAACATTAGGTCGATACATCGCGGCTTGGTAGAAGACTTGAAGCAAGTTGGTGATTTAATTAGACTGTATAGGCCATTGTTCTCGATAAATGAGCTTAATATGTTGCTAGACACTTCCATATTAAAATCTCCAAGAATTAGACAGTTTTTTATCGAGTTCGATAAAGAGTCCGATATCTTTTGTAGTTGGTCGATAAAATATACCTCGTTTTGGGAGGGCGGTTTGTAGATGGGGAGCAATAGCCATTTGCATTTTCTGAGATTCAGTTCAATAGGAATCGCTTGTATATCATTCGGTATGGAGACAGACTTTATTTCCTTTGAAGGGATTTGGTCATTTACGTAAACAAGTAGCCCACCAGAGTTTGATGTTACATCTAAACGATAGGGCTGTTTAAACCCATTCAGGAGGAATTGCTGCTGAGGAAATGAAGAGTCAAGTTTTGTCTCTGCTATCACCAAGACATCAACATAATTTTTCATCATATGTGAAAAGGTTTCGAATTTATTTCGAACCGAGTTGATGTTTAGGTAGGCAATTATGACATTTTTTGGATGTTTCAATCTTAAATCCTTCATCTTTTTAAAAGGGTCTGAGTCCTCATCAGCGGTGATGTCAACAGTGTGGAAAATATGGCTATTGCTCTCCACGTTTATACCAACGTTTTTGTTGGTCACATGATCATATGGAATGGTATTAGTTGTATTAGTAATTCAATGTTCACTGATAAATGAAAGTAAGTTATGTGCTAAAATATCCAGTACCTTTCCTGTTTAAGTGGAGTTTCTTCTGGCTGAGGCATGTTATATCCAGATTGCTGTTGTCGATTACTTTCAGTTGGTTATTTCGACAGAAATCTTTCACTCGACTGTTTAAATCAGTTACTTTCTGGTGTATGCCATCCTTATCTCTCCTGGTTACGATGTTTGATACCACTATTTCAGTAGAAGGAGATTCCTTTCTGGTGTATTTGACCATGGCGTCAAGGTGACTGATTGTGTCTACTTCGTTTGTAAGGTCGTTGGTTCCGCAGTGCAGAATGACCATGTCTGGCTCTTTCCTCAGCAGGGGTTTTATATGGTCTTCCATATCTTGTGTTGTCGCTCCTGGTTGTGCACGTACCTTGACATTATGTTGTTTCGAAAGTCCGCGATCCTTGATTCCATTTACGATCGAATCTCCAAGTAGGAATATACTTTTCTTTTTTGTTTGATGTTGTTTTCCATTCTCATTTGATTTTTTGTTTTTGTCCTCTTTTTTATCAAGGGTATTCGTTGTTGGTGTAGGCACGCTTTTCGTGTGTTGCTTCTGCTTCTCGATCTTTTCGTTGGTTTTCAAATCATTCCCCTTGGTACTGTCATCTCGTTTGGGGCTCTGGTCTTGGATTTTTGCTTCTTTTGTTTCGTTTACTTCTCTTTTCTCTTGGGACTTCAAATGATTTGCGATGAGAAGCTTCTCTATGATGTTTTGTTTTTGCTCTAATTGCTTTTCTAGTGATAAAATTCGACTTTCGAGGCTTCTGATGAATGCTTTTTCGTAATTTATCCCGGCTTCTGGTGTTCTTCTTGGATCTTCCACATTTATGGGCTTTGGGTGTTTCAGGGATGCTATTTCAGTGCTAACATGCCGCTTGAAATCCTCAAAATCTTCTTGAAGTCTGTCTATGGGAGCCAAAGGCGTGACGTTATTTTCTTCAATGTCCACGATAATATGTGTAGTATTTTGATCCACATTATCACGAATACATACATTTTTCCCGCTAGAATCAGCTTTCCTGTATGAAATTTTGTTGTGGCAAATCACGCATTTTATCATCTGCAGTTCTTTGGCCTTTTCAATGGCGGTGTAGACTTTAGGCCCATCCCAGCCAAACTCGCTCGAGCACTCTGCGACGATATTTTCAAAGTATTGACCCTTGCCTCTCTTCTTTACCTTCTCCAGCGCAATGAGAATACCAGCTTCTGGATTTACATCAAGGTCTTTATCACTTTCCGACATAACTATAATCTATTTTCAAAACTTTATCAGAGCAATTTTCCTGCGTCCGACCCACACTTGATAACAACAACAACAAAGCTTTTAGTTTTCTCTGTTACTGCATGTTATCCCTCCAAAGACATCAAGCAATCCCTCTCTAGCACTGAACAGCCTCTGTTTTATTGATAACCCCGAGACTACTGCACAGACGTTATCCAAGTTGATGATATCTTCAGAATAACCAGAATCAAGTGAAACCAGCAGAATATTTTAATTCTTTATTTTGAAAATAGGGCTAAAGCTTTCAAAGCAAACCGACTCTCGAATTTTCTTATCTCACGACGTAAAAGCATGAAGCAGGAGAAACCAGCCAAATTAGTTCTTTGAGCAGTAATGCGACAAAATACCCAAATTTAGACCTCAAATGGCGTTTTTCGTGGGATGCTTAACTTCGTGCGTAACAAGGACCAAAACATACCCTACATGTCAGGCATGGGATTTGATATTAATGGGAAATAATGCTGGTTATGCCGCTAGTTTAAACTGCCGATTCGTATTCCCTTTCATATAAAGCCCATAGGACATGGAACTTGAACAAGAGATCATCTTTTTTGTTGAAATCTATGATAATGTTATGAATAAATGATTTAAATGCCAAATGTAGCATAGATGTTCAAAAACACGATGTTTCGAGCGTTCAGTTGAAATCTGTGCTTTGCATATTTCATTATTTATCATTTCACTATTTACAAAAATTTTCTTTACTTAACTATTTTTGTTTGAATTAAATTTTTTTAAGACATCTTGAGTCTTGTCTTTTTTCCTCCATGTTTGTAAGCGCTTGGGAAGAGGAGACATTTTGAATACATTTGTTATAATTTGAATAGATCTTTGAATACCAATTGTTGATAGATCTATCCTTTGTAACTGATTAATTTCATTTGAATTTTTTGCTTCCTTCATTTTTCACCTCATTGATTGATTCCTTTATGTGTTTATTCTTTCATTCATTCATTCATTCATTCATTCACTTATTCATTCATTCTTTCATTTTGTATTTCATCTTTTTAAGGAGGGTTGCCCCTCAGTTCAGCAGAAGCTGTTTCATTATTTCATTAATGCTTTCATTTTGTTCTTCATTACCTGATTCATTCATTCATTCTTTTTCCAGCAATTAATTATCTTATCAATGATTAATTTCTTTATTCGTTCATTCATTCATTCAATCTTTTATTCATCCACATCAGCACAGCTGTGGTGGATTCTACCACCCAGCGGCAATATATTTCATCGAACTTATGGCAGATAAATGAAAATGTTCTTCATTTAATTTCATTTCAGATGATCCAAGCTGTGGTGGCGGTAAACCAGCTGCAGCACCACCAGCTCCACCACCGCCGCCACCACCACCGCCGCCACCTCCACCACCACCGCCACCACCACCATGTGGAGGAGGTAATATTTCACTTAATTGTTATAAATTGTACGACTGCAGCCGTAATTGTCCTAATATCAATGGAATATTGCTTCGCATTTGGACGTCTGCTTCTCTAGTCCTGACCATGATATTCGTCTCACTTTCTTTATGGTTTTACGAAAGTGTGATTTACTATGTTTAATTGCCTTTTTGTTTTCAAGGTGCTGCTGCAGTCCCATGCGTTCCTTGTATGATGGGAGGTAAGTGAATATACACATATAATGTATATATATACAACTTCGAGCTTTCCATATATAGCAAACGTTGCTCCATGGAAACTTAGCAATTGGACGATTTCTAATGGGCTCAAACGCCTTAGCAGCACAACTAACCAACATTGGTAGGACTTTTGTGCCAAATCTTAAATGATAGATTTTCCAAAAATGGGATTTAATGTTATTGCACGCATTAAAACTTGTCACTAGTCCTTAAAGAGAAGGTATCAGTTTGATTTAAATAATGTGTACAGCTTCGAAAGAAGATATGTTTTGGTATTATTCGGGATGGCATTTGGTAAACCGTAGACTGGAAAGTTCAGCACATGCAGGATTCTTGAGGCTGGAAATGTGAAAAATTGCTACTTGCCGCTTTCAATAACAATTTTCCCTTTATGGGCATGTCATTCTTAAAAAGATATTTGCAAATTTTTAGTGCAAAAACTTCCTTTTTCGCTTAGAGCCACGTTCTTGGCCACCTTATGACTCCCTAACGGTCAGTTTATTTCTTTGATAGGCGGTGCCCCATGTCCACCACCAGCTGCCGCTCCACCTCCACCACCACCTCCACCGCCGCCACCACCAGCTGCACCCCCAGCACCACCATGCCCACCTGGTAAGTGATCCTTACCTTTTATTTTCTTAGCCACTATATAGTTACTTGAGGAAGCAGTTGTCAAATATCTAAATGGTATCTCACATTTCTGGTGCATCTGGAACGTAGTTAATATTATGCTCATACTAACCGGTTTTGTGTTGTACAGGAAAGTATAAAGCCCGAGGTCTTAGAAGTACAGACCGAGCTTGCGAGGTCTGTGCATTAAGACCAAGGGCTTTATATTTTCCTGTACAATACAAAGCCGGTTAGTATGAGTTTTATTACCTGACAGCTTCTAATTTTGACTCGCATCATTTATTCAGACACATTTTGTTACAGTCATGTCGTTTGAGTTTACTGTACATCTCACAGGCCTAAAGTAATTGCTGTGGTGACAAAAACGCTACCGTGTATCATATTATACAAGGCTACGGGAAACCCGCGGGATTAACCAATAGTAGTAGCAGGACTCTGTATTGCCTTGTTTTTTAATCTTCAGTCAAGTAATAAAAAATTTTCTGAACGATATTGAAAGTTTTGAAAAGTGTGAAAGAATCAAGATATCAAGTCCCAAAAGCAGAATTAGAGCAAAGGACGTGAAGTTCCTTTCAAGCAATGCAGAGGTGACAAAAGTTCGTGAAGCCGTGAATCAATTAGTATTGTGCACATTCGAAAATGCTAAAAGATGTAGTGAAATATTGTTCGATCGAGATTCTTTTTTGGAATAGCTAAAGTATCTATTAATGCTGTAATCTCATCTGAATTTCATCACAGAGCATTTTTACTTTTAGCTTATCTTTATTTCGAAGTTGTCTTTGATATGACTTTAGACCTTACTTTCCTGTAACCATTGACAAATTTTTAGCCGATGGTGGCTGTGGGGATGATGGTGCATCAGCAGCTCCAAAAATGAAACCAAAGTACAAATTAATACCAGTTGATTGTTCAGGAGGTAACCACTAACTACTAATATATTTATTTTTTTCTACTAACTCACTAATGCACTCGCTCTTTCATCCTGACCTAATAATATTAATCCTTGAGCATTACAACAGCTAGCTATAGATCTGCATAATGGAATGAAACTTAATTGTGTTTTTGCTTCACGTACCTTGAATTCTGAGTAAGAAGAAAATTTTATCAGGCCCTAATCTCCATATAATTAGCAATGGCCTGATAAAACGGTAAACCTGTATGCTCTTTGGGTATATGTGTACTCTTTTAAGGTTACTCAAATTTACGGCTCAAATACAGTTGAAAAGAACAAGCACGGATGTCTAATAACCTCGAGATCGAATGATCTATGAGCAGTTCCGTTCACTATCATTATTTAAAATTTTTCACTTAATCAAAGAAATTCACCTTCTAGCCTGTACCAACAGAGCAGAAGCTGCGTAAAATGACGTCATCGAGGAGTTTCAGATAAGGAAGTGTTTGGATAGATAAGCTTTTTGAAATGATAAATCGAGAGTTTAAGGCTCAAGAAACAAAATATCAAGTGTTGTTGAATTTCGAGATCCATTGCAGGGAGCTAGGGGGCTCAAAGTTGCGAGATTTTTGCGCATGCATGCACAGTTGCTACTCTGTTGCCTCTACTATGAAGGATGGATATCACTTTGAGGAGCATGATATTTTCTTTCGATGATCAGTTTGCAGACATCAAAATTAGAATTGCAAGTGATTTTCCAACCCAGAATACAGCAGATGAAGTTTTCTAAGAAACTACTAGATTCTACCATCGACTAAGTTAAGCAATTAGCCGATAACAGATTGTAAACTTATCTTTGGTCATCTTATAAACATTAACTTAATCATCCAGCTTTGAAGACCAATGTCAGAACTCTGCTTATCTCATTACTCCGTGAGGAAAATTTCCGTCAAATTATTCTTGCAACTGAAACATATTTCTGAATATTCCGTAGGCGATGACGCTGCAGCAGGAGCAAACTGCGGAAAAGCTCATGGAGGTGGTAACAGTGATCCTAGCATACCACTGAGCTGCTTGGAGGCATTGAAAAGTAAATATTTTTTACTGTAATAATTTGCGATGCAAGTTTGAAGGATTCACAATACAAGATTTTTACTGGTAATAACATTCCATTTAAGACAGCGTTCACACGATGCCGACACATTTTGAAAACGGTGAAAAATGTGACGGATGGGCCTCCCGTTCACACGAAAACGGCATATTTTTTGCCGGCAGATTTTGAAAACGGTAGATTTTCTAAACGGAACTATAACCAGTACATTTTGGAAACGGCATCGTGTGAACACTCGAAAATGATGAAAACAGAACATTTTTCGATGCTTTTAGAACGCGACTGATCGATTCTTACCATCAAATTTCCTATCATTTTCAAATTGTTCGGGCATCGTTTGAACGCTAGCTCAAATTTTGCTACCGTCACATTTTTCACCGGTTTCAAAATGTGCCGGCATCGTGTGAACGCAGTCTAAATTTTTAAGTTACAGATCATGATGATAAAAAGAGCTTTGAAATAATATGATCGGCTCCTTATGACTGAAACGCGAGTAGAAATTGATTAGCGATTGCATGTGAAGTGATTCCTATTGTTTATTAGTTAAAGTCGTACTTTCACTATGAATATAGTAATGTTCTTGCTTTTATCTGTTGTTTTTTATCACCACTAGAGACGGTCATGAAACCTCATTGTTCTCGCAGCGAAATCTGTAAGTTTCCACGTGAAAGGCTCGATTGAAAGACGTTGGAGAATCTATCACTATTTTGGACACTTGAAAATTCTAATTGTACCAAAGATATTGCTCGATTCAAATTCGTTTATCTGATGACGTCATTCGCTCAAATCGTTTTTTCGAATGTGTAATTTCACACAGAACGCACAAAATAGTGCAAAAATATGATACTACATTCATAGTATTTTATCATTTCGCTTTATCATCAATCACATCAACCTCCGACTTATCCACAGTTTCATGCCGGTTTTCATTGAAAATTTACCATTAGCTATGGTCAAAGAGCCTTCTACACCCATTGGTTTTACTAACCCGGTTTCTTTCATTTATCTCTTATACAGCACTGAAATTAAATGGAGCTGCTGAAGCAAAAGACGAAAGCAAAGACGAAGATAACACACAAAGTCCAAAGTGTGCTAAAATGCTAAGTCAGCTATTGAGTACACAAGCTGAAAGTACAGCAAACACAATGAAAGTTCTATCGTCGTTGTTACAGGATGATGGTTGTTCGCTTAGCTCAGGAGAACAACAAGTTGCTGCTAAAATGATGGGAAAACTCATGCAAGGTACACTAAATCCTATTGCATTGTGATATAAATTGTCTAGAGAGTTGCTCCTATAAAATTGATAATATACTAATAATAAATTAATAATATAATATAATAAGATACATAATTGCTCAGATAGTTACCGTGGCCTATCTGTGACAAAACTGAACTGAAACAGCTGCTTTCCGACAGATATTTCAATCAATAAAGAATTCGTGAATTAAAGAGTGTCAGCAAGCACTTCTAGAGAAAACCACAATGAGACGATAATTTCTTGACCCTCTGCTTTTTCAAGTAGTACCTCTCAATAACGGGACCGTTAAGACTATAATAGCTGTGAAGAGGTCATGCACTTTTCCAAATATATGTGTATTTGAGCCTCTAGCATCTTCCTTATCACTTAATTTCTATTATACAGTTGGTAGTCATGATTCAAGTTCAATCAAAAAGTAGAGACCTGTAGCTATTCTAAAGTTATTTTGACAGAGTAAAGGCATTATCATCGACAAGGCCTAAACGCCATATAAGACGGGAAAGCAAGGAGAGGTCTTTATTTACTGCAAGGTTTTTACCATCAACTACGGTCATATCTAGACTTATAAAGATAAGTGCCTTGTCTTCCTGTCATAAACCTTGCTTAACACGGACTCACAATGAAACAGTGACAAAGCTTTTCCTTTTTTCTGCAATCATCAATCGAATTATGATAGAATCATGGCTTCGAATTTTGAATTCCGTGGCAATGTTATCAATTTTTTAATCGAATCGAAAATTCTATCACATTTGCTGTAACAATCGTAGTTCACAAATCCCGGAATCTGATTGTTACTCTAGGAAGCTTAGAGTTTGGGCGTAAATAGGGTCACGTTTTTCAGAGTAATGTTATGAATCTCTATTGACCGGAGTGCCATCATCAAGTCAAAGGAGCACAAGGAAAGAAAAGACTCTAGGTGATAAGTCTAGGTCTTATCGAGCCCATTATTTTGAAAGCAAAGGGTTTAAAAATCAGTCGTAAAATGCCCTCATATTTGTCTATTTTCTGAAACTGTATAGAAGAAATTCGGATGCAAAAAAGACAAGATATTTAGCACACTGAGGCCTTTCTGACTTATGTCTTCATCAGAGTGTGACTTACAAAACTGTTTTGTAAGTCACACTCTGATGAAGACATAAGTCAGAAAGGCCTCAGTGTGCTAAATATCTTGTCTTTTTTGCATCCGAATTTCTTCTATACAGTTTATTCGTACAACTTTCTACCATTATTAATATATATGTCTATTTTGTGGATATAGGTGGATGCTGCAATGCTTATGCAGGAGGACGAAAATCTCACTCGAGATTAATGGACGATGAACAACGCGAAGGGGAAGGAGACATTTCAAGCGCAGCAAACGAAAGATATGAAAAATACATTACCCTTGGACCTGATCATTGCTCTGAAAGGTAATGTCATACATCTATTTTTATATGTCATCTGCTGCATATCTGCTGGGTGAGTTGCAAATATGCGTAGATGTTTGAAACCATGTAGTTTTCAAACTATTCATTAAATTTTCATAGTCTATAACATTTTAGCAGCCAACTTATCAACTGAAATGAGAAAATTTGGTTTGTTAAAACTGATGATATTGTTCTCAAGTTATAAGTGATCTTTATATATCTGTTTATTTCAAGATCAGGCTTAAACACCGTGATCGAGTTTTGACATAAGTGAACGGGTTTGATTTGGGAGACCTAGGTAGGCCTGAATAACAATAGATCTTGGATAACAGTTACAAGCTGTTAAATTGAAAAGGGCAACTTCATAGTCTATCAAGGGAAGCAAAGTTCGCAGGAATGACCATTGTCTACCGAAGGCGCTTTTGAAATAGAAATAATATTTCGTCGCAGTTGCAATTAGCGTCATGGCTTTTTAAACTTCCTAATGGCTCACCACAATATCATCATTCCACATCCTGCAACAGTCTGAAGTCTGAGGCAAAGTTTGCAGTAAAATTACTATTCCTGTTTGTTGGTCAGATACCTCTTGCAAACTGTGTCAACAAAAGGATCTCATTTTCTGCAAACAGAAAGGAAGAAAGTGCTGCAAGCGATTGTGTACCTTTTTAGATTTATTTATCTTGTCTACCATATTGCCTAATAAGAAAAAGTTGGGCAGCTGCTTTCTTAAAGAGTCTCTTTCTTGGTCAACACATGACAGACAATTGCTATCTATGTAGAATTAGGGATCATTCTCAAATTATTCTTATTTTGTGGAATATCCCCATGAAGCTGAGAATTGTAGTCGCCACATATCCGATATTGAATCGAACCTTGAAAATGCAGCATTTCGTTCAACTTTTGAAACAGAATATGTTTTCTCTTTCTTGTGAACACTTCTTTTGTAGACACCTCCAGAATGACCATTATGGAGACAAAGTTGCACTGACCTTTAATGCTGTTCTTGCCTTTTTGAAATTGCTGCTGTTTTTAGACTACGTTTTAACTTTTATTCTTACTTTGTTACATTATTTTGTAGTAAACCTGCAATAAGACTTCTTTTTTTCCTCAATTTTTTTCGATAATTCAAATTTTACTTTTGATTTTAATGGCAACCAAACATACATATTCACATTTAGCTAATTACTTATAAGTTTGCCTTTGTCCTGTGCAACGATTTTGAAGGACAAAAATTGAGAGACACCCAATGTTTTTCTGCCTCGCTCGGTATGTGCCTAAGCCTTGTTCCCATATGAACGCCAGGATCGCTGACAATTGCCACTTGCGATCTTTCCGATCCTTGCAATACTCGTGACTGAGATGGAAAAATTTCTATCTGTGCGATCCTTGCATTGATCCTTTTTCAAATGGAAACCGTTTTGTCGCAAGAATCACAAGAATCGCAAGTCTTAATTCTCATCGATCCTTGCGTCACTTGCGATGGAAACCGGGCTTTAGTGTTCATTGCAAACGACTTACTACGAGATACTGCCTTACCTTAAGTGTCTTCCTGGTACTGAAAGGGATACTATCGTAGCAGTCATTCGAATACTTTTGTCAACTTTAGATTGAACTTTGAAAAATTGACTCACGTTTCAGGGGATCCAAATGAGCTCGAAACACGAACATTTCGTCAAGGACAATATGATCCGTCTTTTCTTATCTTGTATGCCATTTCATCTTCCTCGATACAATTAAGCAAAGATTCTCATCGTTGCTCAGTCTTATCCAGATCTTTTCCTTGAAAGTCATAAAGAAAGAACACTGCCTTGCATCGCACTAGCTGAAATCTCACTTTGCGCCTATGTTTGTCTCGATGGATGCGATTTTTTCAATCTCGTATTCCTGTTTCTTTTTTTAGTCAAGTTTTAGTTTTGAGAATAATGGCCTAAGCGAAGGTAGCACAATCTTGTAGGCGTTACGATCTACCTGTTATGATGCTGCAAGCAATGAATTCGAAATTGAACTTAGTATCATTAGCGTCATAAAATCATTCAGATCGACTGGTCTTTTTCATTTCTTGTCAACATTCTATTTGCATTACTCTGAATTGCGATGGCCTTCCTTCTCAGAAAACATGCGAAAGAGTTATTGAATCTGATTTTATATTGATTGATTATTTGTTCTCTCAGCTGATCAAATACTGTCTTTATAAACCAGAAGTTACGGAACTTTCCTGCCGGGTGAGTCAGAAAAAACTCCCGGCGTTTGAAAGGCTACTGCCCCCTGAATAAATCAGCAACGATATTTTGCAATATGTGATTAAATAGCTAACATGTTCAATTATTTTTATAAAGTTTCCTAGCTATAATCGGTCACTTCGTTCAGATTCTGTAGGCAATTTTCTAAAATGAGTCCCTTTGAGAAACCCTTAAAATACGTGCTAAAATTACAAGGAAATGTCCCATATGTGTTTACCTCACAACGATGAATTTCAGCACGCTTTAGCACGTGCTTTCGTTTTGGCGGGTTGAAAGTCTTCTGCCTAGTGTGAATAACTTATTCAGGGGGATTCCATTCTCCCATGAGGACAAAATACATGAGCACATCCAAGAGTCATTATTGTCAGGAAGGAGAACAAAGGGAAATTTTGCTTGCTGTTTTCACTCGTTTTTGCAGGTTTTCGAAAGGGGCTTTCTGCAGAAAGTCTCCAATTTCGATGGTAAGAAATGACTGATTAAAGCCGGACAAATTACTGAACCTAATTTGACATATCGGGGATAAAACAAGACAGTTTTCAACATCATTGCTTTGATATTGAGGGATCAGAAATTTTTCAAACGTCGGGCGTTTTTATTGACTCATCCGGTATTTTTGCTTCTGGTTGAATTAAGTGACCTCGTGTTGGAAGCATTTCAACTAAACGTTGCTGCATACTTGTCAACTGGCCCTTCATTTCTCTGTTCTCCTTTACTTGATTGTTGGCGCTTTGGACAACGGAGACGCATAATGTTAATCTTAAAATATCTCCCCTATTTAGGCCATTGCCTCAAGAGCTTATAACGACAATCGGCCCGCAAAATTTGACGAATTTCAGAGAGATTCAATCTACAATCGACAATGTGAACTTTACTGTGACGTTCTTCTGAAACGCAAAAACTCTTTGCAATATGGTTTAAAGTCTATAAGATGCAGGTGTAAAATCTGCGAACGGCATTCCATGTGTTACAAAACAAACTTCAACAGTAATAAGTTTCCGGCATCAACTGGAGCTCCATTTCGTCGCCACCAACCACCAGTCATAGAACTTCAAACAACCAGCTAGCACTAGCAGTCTCATGGCAGCTATATTTATCATCAGTCAAGCTTGATGAGGCCTGCTCGAAAGTTCAGAGCCTAGATTCGAATTCAAAATCTAAATGAAAATTTTGATACAAGTTTCATATTATCTAAAAGTATCTTTCGCTGCGGAAGTGTCGTTTTTGTGCTGCCTTTCTGTGTCGCACACTATCTGATCTTCACCAATTTTCCTCTGTTTATGAAATCCCTTCAATTTCCTTGCAGGAGGAAGCACATGCGCAGAAAGAAGCCAAAATATGCTTCAGAAATTGACTCAAGAATACATGATGATGATGATGATTCAGTTTCCAGGGAGACTGTCTTGAAACGAGACCAACAAAATATGGCACGACGTGCGCGAAATGGTTTCGAAATTTTACACAAACATTTGAAAAGAAAATCGTCTTTAGAGAAGCCAAGCAAACGGCAAAAGAAAGAAGGAAGTTCTGATTCAGGTAAGTTTTTAAGTTTTGTTTAATTGTCGTACTAGTTTTAGATCTTGGCTGAAAAAAATTGAAACTGAACTATTGTAACGGACTAGCTTGCATTACAATTCTATCAATAACGTAAATTGGCCTCTTATCCTTTACCGCGCTCGATTTGCGTTGTTTCTTTGTGAAAGCGCTAATTTTCTGTCTGCGACATGATTCGCTTACATGAAACCAACAATTCAAATTGAATAATGGAAATTAAAACAATATGATAAAGCAAACTACTCTCAAACAACCTGGAATGAAAACAATAAAAAATTCCACGCACTTTTCGCTAAAATTATGAAATCAGTCAGCACCAGCCTTCCCTTATCTCTTACCATCTCTTAATATACTTGTCTCATCCGCAAGCTTGATATCACTAGACTTAGTATACCAACATCAACGCCTTCTTGACACGTCCTGTGACGCACAAATAAGTAGCTGGCAACAAATGCATGCGAAGAATGGGTATTGGGAAACTTAGAATGTGTTAAATGGGGTTATGTATTGTTGTAAAGAATCATAAGCATTAGGCCTACCTTCTGAGGTTTCCTTCTCCTTCTCCTTTCTTATTCGCCTCTGAAGGAACTTGAAAAAACCCAACAACTTATTTCAATATGGCACTGTGCAGATGAAGTAGATTTGGGACGAGCAGCCTTGTGAACGTCCAAAATTGAGACGAGAGAAGATTTTATCTATTCACAGATGATGCACAAAGGTACGCCTAATGCTTATAAGGCTCGACAACAATACATAAACCCATGTAACACATTAAACGAGAAACCAAAAGTAAACGAAGAAATGATTTTAGCGACTTGCGTCAAGCAGATACGTGGATTTTCTTGCGACTTTTCCCAAATCAACTGAAGCTAGGCAAGTTTGTTTTGGCTTGTCTTACAATGGCGGTCATTGAAAGAGATGACATTATAACTACCACTAACTGAACTGACAAACTGATGAAAGAATTACTGCTGACATTTTAACCGATAACCTGACTACACCACGAACAACTGACGACTGGCTTTTGACGCGAGATTATAATAGACTGACATTACTAACAGACTAACTCTGACGTAAGTGATAACAATCTTTGCTAACGCTCTCCTCTCGAACTTTAAATAATATCTCTTCTGTACCATCTAAACAATGGTGAAATGCTCCCCTTTCTAGTGCCTAGTGGCCCTGGAAATAGGCCTTGTGGCGCATAACATTCCAGTTCATTTTTAACATTTTGTTCTTGTTATGAGGCATTGTTACGTGATTTGCTCGCTAATGTTACCAATCGTATGTAAATCCAGAAACCTATGTATGAACTAAGATTTAACTGCCATACAAGATATCTTTATATGAAATGAATATTGAAAGCAATTGACGCTTCTCTTTATTAGTCACACTCTCAACGCTTTGAAGAATCCAGGGCAAGGCGATCTAAAATAGAATTTAGTTGATCGATAAATTATATGCTGAAAGCTCCTATTCAGGAAATTTACGTTTTCCTTATTTGAGTAAAGGTTTTATCAAAACCTGTATGTAAGAAACAGTGCAAGAAACAGTAAGAAACATTTTTGGGATTTAGCCCGTGGAAGAATTTTGGATAGAATAGGCATTTTGCCCCACGAAAGTTATAAGGATATCAAGAGAACAGTCGATCTCTTTTGACGCTTCGGTTTGATTGATGTTAAAATCTACACATTATTAACTCTTTCCTGGCTCTCCAGAAGAAATCAAAGTAAATTCTGTTTACAGAATTGCTGCACAAGATTGTATTAGCATAACTTAACTTTAATGAAATGCGAGACTTTTACTTTTAATAAAGCATTATTTTTGTAGCTTTACTTACCTTACTCACCTTTTGCATTTCCAGATTACAAGAGTGCAAATTACAAAAGAACAACGGACAAGAAGAAACGCCACCATCATCATCATCATCACCATCACCACCACAAACGTCATCATCATCATCGCCATCATTGATCGATCTCAAATCTCAGCCGCTCAAATCATAAAGGTAAGTGATTGAAGAAATTCTGAAAAAATTTAACCCCTCCATGGGGGTTAGAATTTACTGTCAAGTACGTTGATGAAATAATGCTTGCATATTTTAGAATGAAATGAAGATAGTTTTATCAAGCTGTTTACCTGCTTTCTTTTGTTCATGACGTAATATCTTAAGCAGATGATTTTAACAATCAAAAAACTAAGACTGGCCCATTAGAATATCTATCAACTTTACGCCAAGCTTACGCTTACGCCAAGCTTACTACCTTTACAACGATATCTTTTCAATGAAACTGTAAAATCTTAAATCCTTCATCACGATAAACCCTCTATAAATGTTCTTCTTTGAATTTAATTATTCGTCAAATTACAGCTTTCCTTGCATTGCTGACAATGTAATCTTTGAATTGATACAGGCTGTGCTATGGTCACACTAGAATCTAATCCCACATATAAACGGAATTGTGTCACATTCTTAAAATCTATATTTTACGTCAGAAAGTACGGCATCATAGCGAAACAACAACACCCGGGCGTGCTGTGCCCGTCCCGACTTTTGCAAAGCTGCCCGTACTGTGGCTAATCTTTTTTGGCGCAAAGGTAATCATCACGTGATTTAAGTCGGCACCTTGTTTATCCTGTTGTTTTCGATACTATAGGTTTTGTTTTGAAAGAGGCTAGCCCAATGAACGAATCGTTGTAACAGCGTTGCATGTGAGCATGAAGAGCGGTCACATACCATGGCGTAGTAAATCTGTTGGTTTGAAAGAGCATAACGGCATGAAGCGCCTAGTGTGACGGCAGCCGCTGACTTTGATACTAATAGTCACCTGATGATCATAACTGATTCATATCTAAAGAAAAATGAAACATTTTAATGAAGAAATGATAAATGATAAATTACCTTCTGCTTTACAGATTGACAAAGCATTCTCTACACACAGCAAAGCGCAGACAGATGTTTCACGGTGCTGATAGATAGACAGAATATAGTGAATAGCTTTTTGGTATTTATTACATTCAAAGAGAACGCTGCTTGTCACTATTGTTACATCCATGATGAAGCATGGGTGAAAGGAAACGAAATAATTGTTATTTGATAAAATGTGTGCTCAAATCATACATGTGTCTTTATCGTGGTTTCTTCTTGCCTTTCCTGGCTTTCTTCTGCATCCCTTCCTCAGCTCAACTCGTTGATTCAAGTTTGTGGCCTAATTCAGCTTCTCTGTAAAAGCGAGGCTGTCCTCGTTTGTGGTTTTGTGATGGTGGGACCGCAAACCAGGACAGCTTCTCTGTTTTGAGAAAATCAATTAGGCCATTGCAAACTTGAATAAACGAGTTGGGCTGAGGAAGGGATGCAGAAGAAAGCCAGGAAAGGCAAGAAGAAACCACGATTAAGACACAGGTATGATTTGGGCACGCATTTCATTAAATAAAGATGAATTCGTTTTCTTTCACCCATGGATGAAGTAGATTATTGATAGCCATTTCGACCGTATTTGTGCCAAGGTTAAATTCGTGATCCTCCAAAGGAACAATTTCCTCCTGGTTTGCTATCGAAAATGTCGTCAAAAATAGGTATAATGTTTATTGCAACTTTCCACGTCTATGCAGCAGCTAAGGTTAATTTTGAACAGATAACAGATAAAAGGAAATTACCCACAAGTTGATAAATATAAACTTTTAACATGCAATATATTATCCTCAATATTACCAATATACTAGTGACTCATCAAAAAGAAACTTTTTTGTCAGTCATGAAAATTTGATTGCATTATCTATCATCAAATTTTCAGTATTCTTATTTCAAGGACCAAATTGATTTCGAACAATTTGTCCTTCTAAAGCTACCTACCTGGTTTTGAAACATACTCCAAAATCACCTCTAACACCAAAATCACCATGATCTAAGAACTGTTTTAGAGACATTTGAATGAATTTGCAAGATTTATCTTTGTAGCTAAAATTAGATATGTTATGAGAAACTCTGTTGTTCAAAATTTGGTTTTTATGCTGGAATTTCGTCAACTCAAGCCCAAAATAAAGGGTTGACGGTCATCTACCAAATTTTTGTGCCCGAAAGATATTTAAAGATTGAAACCGTAATCAAATTTTAATGATTTGAACAATAGTCACTTTTTGTCGGGTCGACCGGTATAAGCCATTATGAATCTAGTTTTTGCCAAATTTCGCTGCTATAGACTACAAATTGTCTTTACTTACAAATCTTCAAATTTTAAATTTGTCCCACAGAGCAATATTTTTCTAGAGGAGAATTTAAATTTCGTACTTTTGTACAAATTAATTTTTCTTATCAATTAACTTTATATACGAGATAACAAATAAATGACAACTTCACAGTTAAATATATAAACTGAACAAAGCATTACTTTTAATCAGTTTAGTGTAAATGTAGTCATCAAAATAAATGATGAATTCATTCGTTCTTTATATTTGTCTTCAACGCTACTTTCTTCTTTGCGTCTTCTTACCACAAAATACAGATTGATCTCTGTTCTCCATCAATTAGTAATTTTCATGTATTTTTTACGGAACACAGAATAAGATTCCAGGCGTTAAAAGTGTAGTAGCGTTCCTCATATCAGAAACATGAATTTTGGAAACACCATATCTCGATTTTCAAAATAATACCGCTTCTTACAAGAAACCGGTGCAGGTCTGAAAAAGGTTTGTGTCTTATTCAAAAACTGTGCATATATTGGAAATTTGAGAAACATAACAGAAAATACTTTCTAGCCCTTGCTTTTGCATTAAAGTACTCAGCCCATATTCGTCTGTCAATTGCCCAAAATGTTTGTAAGTTACTTAAAATGTATAGTCCTTGTATCCTTGAGGATTTATCAACTGATCTTCTTTTCACCCTCTTCTACAGTCATTAAGAGTTTTTTAAGCCTCTGTCGAAAGCTTTTGTATTTCTGCATGTCAGTTCGAATCTGGCCAAGCCACTTTGTTAGTAGTATTCTCCTTGTTTTCATTTATGTAAACAAATATATGATTTAATCAAATGATAAAATTATATTATCCCACAGTGCTCCATGAATTCTTCTTTAAATGTAAGAATTCAACAGATCGTGCTAGAACAGCTGGAAGGTTGCTTAAAGGAAATATTATGTTTCCTCAACGCTATATCTCCACAGAAAATTTAAAGCTAGGTGACTTTGTAATTTTTAAATCTAGGAAATTGGAAATCGTACTATACATTTCGCCATTAGACATATTGTTGCGAAATAGTTTGGGAGATAACATGCTGATTTGTGATACGGTGGCCATTTGCCAAGTTCAAAGTAAAGATCAGCTCACCATTTGAATTATCTAATGGAAAATGTGCATTTGAATTTCTTAAGCTAGAACCACGATATTTTGCCTTTCTCTTCTTTTCATCGATTCAAATGGTAAATGATTGGAGTCCAATTTAACGTTTCATGATTATTTCCATGATAGAATGAATTCTTCCAACTCCACAGGTTTGATCAGAGAACTCTGGTCACCCTTGGTAGTCAATGACATCAAATCATTCACAAGCAACCCTTCATATCCTGATAACCCCTCGGTCTACTACGATATCGACAAATTCTCAACGCCACGAGAAAAAGGCAAGAAATTTGGACAAAGAATTCGAGGATTTTTCACAGCACCTCAAAATGGGCCGTATATGTTTGCTGTTTCTTGTAGTGATGAATGCAAATTATTTTTGAGTCCCAATGATGAGGAGGATAAAAAATCAGAAATCATTGATCATCCTACAGATGGGTATGAACTTTTCATTTGCCTTTTGCTTTTAAGTGATGTGCCTATATTCTAGCACCTTACACTGCCCGGGGGGTGCATTAACCAGATTTTGGTCGGGACCTGCCATCGAGGCTTTAAAAACATACCCGTTCCTTATACTAATTTTTTGAAAAAGTATACCCGAACTTCTACCAATTTTGCGAGAAAGTATATCCTACCTTATATTTCATTGCAAAATCTTGCAAATCGGTACCGTTCCTTTATACCAATATCTTGAAGATAGATACCCTTCCTAATGGCATATCCCTGTACCAAAAATATGTGCAGTGCACCCCCCCCCCGGGTTATACTGTCAATTTCTATGTTATTTCTGTCAAATATTGTTCTCTGCTCTTCCCTCAAGGTGGTGCTTGATTTCTGTTCTCGATATGCAAAGTGTCAAAATGTATATTAATTATTTTTAGCATTTTAGAGAACAAATAAAGTATTATTTTTGAAGTAATCAATTTTTTTACCTTGGTGTGCCATAAATCAGCAACCTCCTCGTTTCTCAAATGTTGAAGCCCATCCTATGCAGCTGTTTTAAGAACAGCGCAGTAGAGCGTAAGACTCCTCCGCAGCAGCCATACAAACATTTTGCGACATCCCGTATATTGGCCCATTTTCCTTCCATATTCCAACTTTTTTTCATTCATGTACACTATTACGATAGCAATATTACTTTCTACTATACGATTTCTAATAACTCTGCTACACAACAGGAACGATACCATAGGGAGCGAAAAATTAATGACTACCCCATGGCCAATAAAAAGACACACAAAATTAAACTAACTTACAACTACACTACTCATGATTTAAAGTAAATGGATACTGTGCCTACGTCTGTCTGGCTTTAGATGTATCGTTTGGGTTCCCACTTTGACCTTTCCTGCCTATTTTCTTATTTCTAGCAGTTGCTTGCTCCGCGTCTACCCTTTGACTTCTCTTGTTCGTCTTGTAGCTTGTCTTGCTAATTTGCGCTATATCTATCACTCTTCTCTTCAGCATGTTCGTTTATTGCTATTCGTGTCTTTCCCAGTCTCGTATTTCCACCTTCCCTCGGTTTCCCACGCGTTAATGATTTTATCAAACAGAGCTGCAAAACGAACGAGCTGCAATCCTTGCAAAAACAACTTGAAAAAACTTCATTTTGTTACGTTTTCGTTTGATAAGAACCATCCAAAATACATCGCAGAAAACTTCACTTCACCTTTCTTTCTAGCTCCCCCCTAGCCCCCTGAACAATGCTGGACCGAAAATATAATCACCAGACATGAAGAAAGCAATTTAATTGCTTTGCTGCGCCCCAAAGCACTGCGTTATTGCACAAGGAATTAACATTGTAAGGGTGGAGGGAGAGAGAAGAGCAAACATACAAGATTTTTTCAAGAGTTTTGGTAAGGATTGTAGCTGGGAATTTGAAGCTATCAGTTTTCTTGTGGACCGACATTCCAAGCTCTCTCAAAGATCTTCCTTTAATCTAAAGTTATTTTCTTTATTCGTTATTAAGCTTAATGTTTGCTTCACCAGTGCTAGAGACATGAGCTCACAATACATCGATCTGAAGGCTGGACGATCTTATTTCATCGAAGCACTTTCGATACAAAATGAATGGGTCTCCCCATTGAGGGTTGGAGTAAGATTACCCAATGGCACTGTATCTGTACCCATTTCAAAAGAATTCTTGCGACCAAGTCGAGCAGGTATGTTCGAAGTAGCACATGTCATCTCCATCGAAACAAATCAATGCTTGTCAAGAAATCATTTTTACATGAAATGAAATCCACATTTCAAGCATGACAGAAATTTTTTTAATTTGTGGCAAAATCTCAGCACCTATTTGGAATCTTAAAAGATAAAGAGAAAGCTCTAAAACAAGAAGCAAATTTTAGCTGAATGATTTATGCCAGCGCTTGCAAGTTTCTTTGGTTTTGTCGTAAATTTTGTTTCTATTTAGCAATCTTTTTGTAAAGCCCTTTTCGCTCAAGAACTGCACGTAACTAGAGTCCGAAGTATGAAGCTACGCTACTACAGTTTTCTTCTTGCGATTTTCGTTGCGTTTCGCTGCTATTCTTAATTCTACCTAGATTTATAAGACCGACTTTAAAGATACCTATCACAGTGTCATACCAAGCAAGTCCTTTGACGTCTGTTGCAAAGGTCTTCCCTTATTCAGGCGTAGCGCTACACGATTCACATTATCGAATATTCAGAAAGAAGTTCTAAGCTTGATCTCAGAAGAATTCATATGCTTAATAGATTCTGAATTCTACTTATACCCCATTCGCATTTTAAGTTAAACAAGCCGAAACAAAAACAAATTATTGAATTGGACCCGACCCTCCAATTAGTCAATACAGCGTCTCGCATACATTTGATTGGTTCAACTTTAACCTGGTTTTAGAGAAAGCTGGTTTAACTAGCTATCTCAGTGTGAAACATTATAAGTTACAGATTTCATTGTTACTAATCGTTTATTTCTAGGTCTGACAGATGAAATATTTTACAACGTGTCGACAGCAACAGTCAAAGATTTTATTCACGACACCGATTTTCCTGATATGCCTGGCAAAGGACGATCAATCAGTGACTTTGATGTGACTGATTTTGACAAAGATCTCACCATTGGTCATCATATATCTGGATACTTCATGGCTCCAGAAACAGGAAAATTCAAATTCTTTGGTGCATGTTCAGAAGGATGTCAACTTTATTTGAGCAAAGATGAAGCTTGTAATAAAAGATCGCTGGTTCTGGATTATCTATCGTCACCATCCAATCCTAAGTAAGTGATTCAGCGATTAAGCGATTAAGTGATTAATTTAATAACTAACAAATCAGTAAATTTATTACTTTCATTAGCTGTCAAAACTGTATAGAACTATAACATAAACTGATTGAAAATGTTCAATATATTTGTTCAAAGCACATAACTCTTTGAAGAGAACCTTCTCCATTGGGTTTGGTGCAAGTCAAGAATTGCTTAAAGGGAGTACAAAGACCAGCATGCTTTGCGCTAAGTCAGCGACCTGCTTGCCACAGCTTCCAGAATAACTGTCTGTACGAAATTCTCAAAAACCAAAACAAACGATGGCAAAGGCTGCTGGTCTTTGTACTCCCTTCAAAGAAGCTGGAATGGACTTTTCGCCGCAGTTTTCATGCTTAAGTTTTACTTGAGAAATTTCAGTCGACATTGTGGAATTGATAGAAAGACGTTTAAATTTTTGTTTAATTTTTGTCTTGCGGTGACATGTACTTTACGCTTCTTATTGGCCTAATAATCAGAGTTCAGTCTTTGTACAGGATGTCCCAAAAAACTGTGTTCCGTTGGTGTGGTTACTGTGGAGGAGCTCTAGGCTCAGTTATCTCAATTTACACACAGTTCTCTAGATCAAAAATTAGTAATTGCTTCAAACACAGGACTTCTGTTGTTCTCCGGCAATGTCGAAATAAATTGAGTCTTCAAAGAGTGGGCTATGGCATCTTATTGAAATTTTCACTACATTTTTAAAAGGTAGAAAACGCTCTCTTATGAATAGATATAGTTGTTAACCCTTTTAAAGGTTTAGCGAAAAGTTTGATACGACGCTAGAACCCTTTCTTTGAAAACTTACTTTATTTTGACATTGCTGGAGAACGATAGAAGTGCTGTTTTTAAAGCAACCACTCAGTTTGCCTTTTCTCTGCCATAAATCAGCAACAAGGTGTCAGATTGACCCATACAAGGTCTCAGACTCTAAATCTAAGCCTGTCCTATGCAACTATGTATCATGTGTAGACTCTGATTTAATTGTACATAAAATTTTGATGAAGATTTTCAGTAAGTTTTTTTTTGGTTTTTAAATGTTTTTCAGCAATTCTAACTGTATTTTAACTTTATTAACATTTCCGTTGTGTCCCCAATTAGCTTGCAAGCTAAATATTTTAAACACATTAACAAAGCTTTTGATTGATTGATTGATTGATTGATTGATTAATTGATTGATTGATCGATTGATGTGTAAATGGAGGACACATTATTCATCTGGTACCAACAAAAAGGAGAAATTCAAGAGAAAATGCAGCACATGACACGAAACATACCAGCTCATTGCCACTTGATTCGTTTCGAATACTGTAGTGTATAATTAAGTGATATGAAGTGAACTGAACTGCACTGAACTGAACTGAGTGTAAAGATATTTTTGCAAACTTGGCGCTGCAGATTCGGTCAGTTTTCAACTTAGAGCTAACAATTGCACTATACTTTTTCTTTGTTATCTTCCTTATTGAATTTGGATTTTAGGTTCGACGTATCAAATTCAATAGAGATGGAAGCTGGTTTGCATTACTTCATTGACGCCTTACAAGTTGTTAAAGGTGGCAGAAGAAATAGCATCAAAATGGGAGTTGTCATGCCAAGTGGAAAATCAAGTTTCCCAATCAGGAAAGATTTACTTACCCAGTTTAAACCAAGTAAGTTTGCTATTTTGTGTCAATTCTTTTTTGTCTCGTTGCTAGTAGGGACTGCAGATTTGATATTTAGAGCAGTTAACTCTTCCAATGTGTAGGCTCTTTGATTTATATGCATAAACATGAACAAAATATAGAGACCACAGTTATGTTTGAAACGTTTCGACCATCGTTCACAGACTGCAAAAGATTTTTTAAACAAGTAATTTTACATCAAAAAATCGATGTTCTTATTTCATTCCTTTATTTAGATACAACCAAGCCAAAACTTGTGTTTGTCTTATCTTTTTCGTTTTCATTTTTCACATTTTTACGATCATAGTATGTTATCGTTCGAGGTTCCTCCTAATCGGTTTTTGAAGAATTTTGATAAATGCAATTTCTAAGTAAAAACATGAAACGTATGAAAGTATATGCAACTGAAAATAATAATCTAAAAAGTTTCATTTCATGCTAAAATTGTATCATCGAAAAGACGAGTTATAAGCACGTTATCGATGCTATCTTTGGATCAATAGGTCTTTTAGCTATTTAGCTTTTAGCTATCGCGCATTATTTTCATACATTTTTATACATGAAGGTCGATCGAGTGGCGTTAGAGCTTCTATCAATATTGTACGCATTCGAAAATTCTTCAATATGTGACAAAATATCGTTCAATTCTGTTTCTTTTTGGAATAGCTAAGAGGTCTTTTATGTACGGAGTGGCTATAAGCACAGTCCTGTCATTTCTACCGCTTTGTTTATCATAGGCAAACATGGAGTAATCCGTGAAGTGTGGACAAACGTAAAAGGTGAAGATGTCCGTGACCTCACTGCTATGACAACATATCCTAACATTCCCTCTTCTGTCAAAGTACTTCAAATGTTTGATGCACCATACAATGAACGTTATAACTACGGGCAGCGAATACGAGGCGAATTTGTTGCACCAATGACTGGGGATTACCGCTTTGTGATGTCATGTGACAAACAATGTGAGTTATGGATGTCAAATTCACCAAGTGAAGAACACAAGAAGAGAATACTTAGGCAAACACATGTGACAGCTAGACATCAATTTGAGAAGTAAGCTCTTAATATTTCTTAGCTTTGCTTCCTATCTGCTAAAGTCAGTGTTTTGCTCTAATTTTGGTATAGCCCCTGTTTTCTTCGTGACTCTCTCCTTATCATTCCTGTGTCTAATTTTCTTGACCTTTGCTCAAAAAATCATTTCGAATTTTGCCAAAAGTTAGCAAAAACTAGCTTTGTAAGAAACTGCCAAGTAATTTCTGTGCCGAGGAAAGACAGAGTAAGAAATAAAAAGAGTTGTGATTCGGCCTTTGATCAAGCCAATTTTCATTCCGGTAAATGATGCTCTCAACAACTATCAAAACTTGACGACTATTACTATTGTAGAAATTATGCCAACGGTATCAGCTTGGGCAGGTAATCCTGGAAACTGCAACTTCATCATGGAGTTTTTCACAGTATATAAGAAATATCCAGTCAGCTCTGTTTTGATATTCCATTAAAATTAGTCTGAGAAACATTCGTACCCAGATGTCTACCGAAATTATGCGACTGCGTTTCTTTTATTTTGTGCTTTTCTGTTTTTTACCAGATACCCAGACGAACAAGTATCATCTCCAATTCATCTTGACATTGGTCAGCAATACTACATTGAAGCACTGCATAAAGCAGGAACAGGATTGGATCATTTTTCGGTTGGAGTTACGTTACCTAACGGGGAAAATGAATGGCCTATTCCACAACAATATCTAAGAATCAAACCCAAAGGTGAGGAATAAATTGTCACTTGTTGTTCAAAGCGTTGGCCTGACTGGTATGAGAGTTTGAATTTCTTCCAAGTCTGCACCTCTCAGCGTAAAACTTAGAGTTTTCAAAATATTTTCTCGACCTGAAAATTTTCTCACGTTTATACTGGGTTGGCAGAAGATCCAGAAAGCTGCAAATTTTTCAAAAAATCTGAGTAACTGATACTGAAGCTCTTTCTTTGGGCAAAACTGTATGAAACGCTCCTTGAGATGTTTTACAGCAAAAGGCGCTTAAAAACACAAGCTATCACAAATAACTGCCGTCTTTGAACATACAGCATCTTTGAAATAGATATGGTCCTTCGCAAAAAACACAAAGGAGCTTGAAACATCATCGCAAAATCACTAGTTTTCGAAGACTTGCAATGTTTTTTGTAATCAGATGCTGTTATTTTCTCGAGTAGCTAAACCATAGCCGTGCATCTCAATGAAATATATCCTTCAAATTTGATGTTTTCCTTCATTACTTTCTGGATCGCAAGATCACTAACGTCTAATATGAGTGCATTTAACAATATTCTGATAAAATCTCATTTTAGATGAGCAAGAAACTCACTTGAAGGATCCACCATGCACTTTCAGATCAGACGATGCAACCAAATCCAAGCAAGAACCTGAAAATCCAAGTGATGCAATCGAAGATGCCGAAATCAAAGACAACAGCAACAACGATCTTGATTCTCCCAAAGTAAACAAAACAAATAAACACCAGCCATCAAAAATCGTTCATGGCTGGGACGACCTACATCAGTCCTTTAGCAGTGCTGAGGCTGGACGGTTTAAGGGAGCGACTGCAAATGACGATTTGGAAATGGACATAGGCCCTGAGACGTCACATAAAATATTTCATAATTTGAAAGATCAACAGCCAGCTCAAACACCCTCTGTAGATTTGGATGACGAAATGTCGGAACCAACACAAAATGAAATTAACAAGCTGCATAAATCAGTTAGTAAGCTAATAAAAGCGACTAAAGGAATGGGAAGTAAACTGACCGCTAAGGTTGAAGAGAAAGCGCCCTTGAGTGGAGAGGGTGAGAAGTTAAAAGAGACTAAGGAAGCTACAGATGAAGCTAGACTCGAAAAGCTTTTGAGTAAATTTAACGGGCACGGTAAAATCAAAATTATTCGTTTGAAATCTAATGGGAAGCTTACAGATGACGAGATATTGAATGCTTTGAAGGGATACTCCCAAAACCACGCCCATGGAGGTAGCGTTGCTAATATCAGTCCGCTACGGCCATCAGTCCCGAATTCATTCGCTTCGGAAGACAGCCTCGTAGACTCGATGGATGCGCTTGGTACCATATCAAAAGGGCAAGACTTTGAGAGTCAGCTGTTGACGCAGATTCCCGCAGAAGAAGCGCATTCAATTCTCGCTGAGCTCAGCAAGCCTAAACCGCCCCCAAAGATTGAAAACAGTGACGGGATTAAGGTGGCTGGAGATTCAGGAGGGAATTTGCAAGTCATGGAGCAGAATCCGTTTTCAAATGCGATATTTGGATCACATACGTCTGATGGAGGTCTTCATATTGGTAACTATTTCAATAATATTACAGCTCTAGTGAAATACATTGTTTGGTTGTTCAAGCAAAGATTTGACCCCTTTCTTCACTTATCTTTCATTAATTATTTGGGAGTTTCAGACCCTCAATTTGCCGAAAAGAATGGGGGCCCTTCGAGCCTTATCAATTTATGGAAAGCCACCAACTTCACCGACAAATTTGCCAACTGCCCCCATTTTGCAACGCTCGTGAAACTGAAACAATAGCTAACTAATCTCTGTCGTTCAGACGTAAAACTAAAGGGCACGCTTAAAATTTTTGTTTGTTAAAAGTTGCCATCAAAGATCTTTGGAGGTCGTTTGAAGCACCAAATGTAAAAAGAAATCTTCGATAATTCATGTGTAATAAAAGTATCTTCAAGGTTTGGTTAGATCAGTCAAATAGATAATGCGTAAAGATAACCAAAACATCAGCTTTCTGCGTATTTGTATGAAAGAAGTTATTTATATCCATTCTCTCATCAGATTCTGCAACACAGCCCAATCCAGCTCATCAGCCAATGGCAAACCAACTCACAACACAGAAAGCCCCCATTCAAACATCCCTCATGACTGAAGGACAACCTGTGACCGTTGTTGGCAACTTAGCAGAAATAAGCAAGGCCAATGCTCGAGCAACTCAACTAATGCAAGGCGGTGACACATCGAACAACTTGGATATATTTCATGCAGTTGGACGCCCTGTGAACGAAGAGCATCCTACACCTCCTGTGGCACCTGACTTAAAAGTATCGCATCATGTTCCAATTAATCATGTTTCAGATTATGATATCCTTGATCTGGATTTAGCTGGATTGAAGCAGTTATCTAAGACAGGATATTCTCCACAGAATGATGGTTGGCCAACGAACTCTAACGGAGTGGCTGCTGGGAATTTTCCATTGCAAATTACTCAAGGTAATAGTAGTTAGCATACTTAAATAGCAATTGATAGCATCGATGAGACACCTTCATAAATATCACACAATATTTCGGCATAGCAACGCAGAGTAATCCCTTGATACAATTTCTGCGTATGCTGCATCAATTTGTGATGAAAAATTTCGGTAAGATTTTGCCAAGTTACATTTGACTTGTAAAATTGTGTGCCACAATATGCAAACTAAGAGAGCCAAAAAGCTGTCATATATATCTTTGTCGTCTGATTTCGTTAACAAGCCCCCTCTCTCTAATAGGCCCCTCTCTATTAAGTACTGGATCGTCTACGGTGTCTTGTTGCGTCTGTAGGTTTATGACAATGAGTCCGTTATTTACGGTTTTTTGCCTTTGCTCAAATCATCTAATTTTCCACATCGACCAACTGCTCTCATGATGCACTTGTTATTCATTTACTCCTGTTCTAATGGCGAACCTCCTACTCCCATCATTCGTATTTTCTTTCAGAGCTTGAAGCAACCCCATTGGTTGGCGACACAATGGCTTCGATGTTGACAGGTGACGATGAAGGCTCCCCTGAGTTCTATAAGAGAGGTGGAAGAGTTTCACATCGAGGTCGCGTATATAGTAGAAAGGGGTCCAGAAGAATTGGGAGAAACAAAGCCAAAAAGTCAGGAATAAGGAACAATTCAGACAACAATGTCTCAAAAAGAACAAACATCTTTTCTAACATGGCAGAAAGAAAAGAGAGAATCGAGTTAGGCCCTAGGCATAAGGATAGCTGGCATTCCCATGGCAACAACAGAGCCAGCCTTCCTATGATCAAGAAATCGTGGTATCCAAGTGAGAACTGGGCAACGATTGCAAATTATTTAGCAAAACTGGAATGGCCTAAGGATCGTTGGAAAGCAGGGGACCGGAGTCTGATTAATAGTGCGAGAAGGCGTGCAATGATAAACAAAGGAAAACTTGGTAAATCGAGGGTTGAAGGAGATAATGAAGAAGTTCTGCAGAGCCTGATAAGTCCAACCGAGGCTGTGGATGATCATCAAAAAGGCAATATGGTGATCTCTGAATTATTAAAGAATATTGCAGACGAGGTTGGAGGGAATGCCTCACCATTAGATGAGTATTTGAACTCCGTGAAAGGAAGGGCCAGTGAACATCTACGAGACATTGTGTCTAGAAGACCAATTCGTCATGAAAATCTACATAGAAAATTGCTTTCACGAACTCTGAATAGAGATGAATTGAAGAAGATAGATGATATCACTGTTAGAGACGATTAGGAGGATGATTTTGGTGCTTTGCGAAGATTATCCTGACGAAATATTTATAAGCTGACGAGAAGTTCTAAAGCCTCTTAAATGCGTCGTTAAATTCGCAGTAAATTGTGCGAATCGGTCGGTTGCTCTTGGGTGCGGCTTTGCGGGCGGGTGGTACATCTTTACTGATTTACCCAGTAGTTTCAATTTCTTTCTATGTTAATTGCCACGGGGTTGTCATAGTCTATTGCTCCCCGTGGTATTATCCTCCTTGTAATGTTTCATAGAGTAATTAGTAGGTAGTGTAATAGGTAATTTGTCTTGTAAACTTTTAACGGAAGATTAAAAAAGAAGTTCCAAAACTGCATAAATCGCTGCCCGAAAGATCTCCCAAGCAAGGCAAATCTTGAAGAGAGTAGCTATCTACTCAGGAAACAGTATTGCAGTGCACACTGCATGAGCGGGCTGATGTTATTAGTCTCTATCTGAATGCCAGAGATCCGAAAGGAATATTGAATTATTGACTGCAAACTTATTTTGTACATAGATCAGAAGACATGCAAAAGATATGATTTTCAGAATGGAAGGACATATGCCTAATGTTTAGATACTGCAAGATGCTCTCGTGCCTTTCAGAAGCAAACCTTGCCACTTAGATTCATACCCTCCGGAGCACATCTCTCTAGTATCTACGAAACCTAATATTTTTGCAAATCTGAATTTCTGCTATTGCAACATTGCATTATGTCATGCTACTTTGCTCACTGAAAAGGCAAGAGATCAAAGTCTTTTGTTGTAATCACAATGCCATGCAATTTATCGTAATGGATAACTTTTTCTCATTGAACAATATCTTGATGTGATTTTAAATAGATTTTGTTGCATGAATTTTTTGCACGTAGGTATGAATTAAACATCTTATAGTTTTAGCATTGGTGGTAGGAGACTGGTGTGATGACCTCCAGCTAAGTATCATATATAATTGCTGCAATACCTTCACTTAAAGCCACAATATTGTTTATTCCTCCTCTCCATGTTTGTTGTCTTTATGCCAAGTTCCATTCAATGTGTTTCTGCCGCCACCTTGCTTTGATTGACTCTGTGCAAGATGACTTAAAGATCCCACTGATGTGATAGAAAAGGAACTTTTCAGCAAATAATAGGCAACAAATAAAAGGAAGAAAGACACACAATATTGAAACAATTATTTATGACATCTTGGCGGAGGCCAGCAGTCTCCAACACCCATGGTTTTAAATGGATCAATATTCTTGCAAATGCAGAAATACTATTTGCTCCAGCTCCAATTTTATACCTAGGGATCAAGTATTTCTACTTTTGATCAATTTGATTTCATAATTCCTTGGAACCTTAAATAGTATGTAGGGATTATTTCATACCTATAGTATAGTTAGAGCAAGTCGCTAAAGTAAATTGCTAATCGACTATTCCTTTGGTAGCTTAGTAGAAAAACCATCTTGTGCCTTGATAATGCTACCGAATTACATGGCAAAGCATCTTGGACTTGATCAGTTGCAGAAGGACCTTAATTTTGCTTTGAATTCCTTGCATTAGTGTCTCCAGGAGTCTCCAAGCTCATGCCTATTTTCATTGCTTAGCAAAGCAAAATGGCGCATCAATGGGAGCAGAAATGTGCCTCACTAAAAATCCTACCGCCGTGCAAGGACAGAAACATTAGAAAACGCTAAACACGAAGATTGGCTGAAACTCTTTGCAATGTAAATGTGCATGCCACCTAGGAGGGATAAATAGTATTGATATAATCCTACTATAATACTACTAATACTACTGCTACAATACTACCATAGTACTAGTATAATACTATAATACTATTACTATAATACTATACTATAATACTATACTATAATACTATAATAATACTATGACACTAGTATGATACTACTATAGTAGTATTATAGTATTATTATGATACTACAATAATACAGGGTGTCCCAGAAAAATTGTGCCCCGTTTGCCTGAAGATTGCGACAAAACAACAAAAGATTCTCACTAACCTTTTCCATGATGTTGCTCTTCAGATGTTCAATTAAAGTTTGCCACTGTCCCCGTGAAAATCCGTTGAAAAATGATGGAGCTATGACTTTCAGAAGAACAAATTTGCCTGTTGACTGAATCCAGCGGTCGGCCATTTTATCTTACTATTTTGCAACGATAAACAGCTTCATGGATGAACTGAAATAGCAGCTTCTAATGTCATAGCTCTCACGAAAATTCCAATAATCATCAGAGAGTTCAACTATTTTGTACCCCACGATCTTTGATGGAATACAAACATGAAGATAAGAATTCCCAAGGCAGTAGAACATCAAAGGTTTCGACAAAGATATATTTCAAATTAAATTTGTCGCCTTCCCTATATAGATTTCTTCCTTAATTTGTTACAAGCAATTGTTGATTTACTACCGAAGAGAATGAACTAAAAGAAACAAGAGAGGCAAAAGATTTTGAACTGATCAATAAACTAAATAATTGGTTCAGACACTCCTAACACCTGCAAACAAAACGTGACTATATGTTTGTCATTACCGTTTGGTTGTTTATTATCTTGGGGCACTTGTCTTCGTTTTGACATTCAATCAAGGGTCGTGGGGTACGAAATAGCTGAACTCTCTGATGATTACTGAAACATTCGCGAGAGCTATGAAATTGGAAGTTACTGTTTCAGCTCATCCATGAAGCTGTTTACCGTTGCAAAATAGTAAAACAAAATGGCCGACCGCTGGTTTCAGTCATCAGGTGAATTTGGCCTTCTAAACGTCATAGCTCCATCATTTTTCAACGGATTTTTACGGGGATGGTAGCAAACTTTAATTGAACATCTGAAGAGCAACATCAAGTAAAAGTATGGTGAGGACCTTTTGCCGCTTTGTCGCAATCTTTAGGCAAACGGGGCACAAATTTTCTGGGACACCCTTTACTATTATAATATGATATTACTACTATAATAATAATATTATTTATCCCTGGTGCATGCTAATGAAGGTGAGAAGCAGGCCCCCTCATAAGAAGTTGATCAAACTCTGCAGACATGCTGTAAACAAAGAAATATCCCATATACTCCTGTCTTAGTTCACGTCCTCAGATGGCTTTGTTTTGAAAATCTTGTACATCTTTATGACAGGTGAAAATATGAATTACCTGCAGTTTGCTATTTTTGTAAAATGATTTGATTCTAATCGATTTTATGTTTTTGTAAGTAGAAAATATTTATGATTGACATTTCGTGATGACTTTGTTTTCTTTTTAGTTGACTAGACAATAGACCTTTTAGCTATTCTGAAAACGAATCTTAATCAAACGATATTTCATTACACTTTGTAGAATTTTCGAATGTGCAGAATTGCGATCGAAGCTCTAACGCCACTCAATCGAACCTCGTGTATAAAATTGTATAAAAATATCGCTCGATCCAGGCTCTTTTGTAGAATAGCTAGAAGGTCTATTAGAATAAGCTCCAGTGCCCAGGAAACGATAAGTACCACTTTCAGAAGCTGTTAGGCGAATCATTAGCCCGTAATTTTTTGGGAATTTGCTTCTGATAAGGAATGCAAAATTCTTAATCATTCTAGATGTGAATCAGTTTCTGTCGAGCAAGGGCACTAAAACACTTTAAAATGGAGATTTCCATTCTGCGAGCATTCCATTCTGCGAAATTATGTTGCGGGTTATTACGAGAGGCCAAGAAAGGATGAATTACGAACTTGTTGACATTTCTGCATAATCTGATTGGCTGATTCTTTGAGGTGTTCTAGTTTTTCAGCCAATCAAAATTTGATGCATTCTTGGTGTTACTGATAACCTGCCTCGCTCTGAGTTCAAAATGGCTTCTTCACTCACTTCAACTTTGGAAGAAACGTACGACATGTATGGGCCTAGGAGATGATGAAATCTAATTAAATATCAAAGTCTATCAAACAAAGACCATCTTGAAAGAGAATTATCACAGAAAGAGACCGAGCTAAGTGTCAGGCTTGTTTTAAAATTAATTTGATGCTCCATACTTATGCAATATGGTGTTGTCCGAAATAATGAAAAGACCACCGCTTGGCAGCGAGAAGCGAATAATAGGCCTAAATGAACATGACAGCCAATCAAAACGACAAAATACTGAAATGAATGGCACCATGGACTCGAAAAGTGATCAAGAAAGTGAAGCAGGTATGATTGAATCCTTAGAGCTTATCTCAGAAATGGCAGAATTTAAACAAAGATATGGTAAATATCTTGAAATATTTGGAAACAAGATTTGGTTCGTGGAAACGTTTTCATTATGATGTAAAAATGTTTTGATTGGAAGAAATCGGAGTTTTTAGGAAAATTTTACCCTTTTCAAATCGTACAATCCTTGTCCAACATGGATAAATTTCCTATTTTTGAGCAAACAATAAAACAATTCTCAATTTTTGCCAAGAATACTTAATTTTACTTTGTGTTTCATTATGCACAGTACATGCAATATTCTTTCTCACTACAGGTGAAACAAAGCAATCACTGCTACTGATATTCTTGGTGTTTCTATGTTCCTTGGGATTTCTAGCATTTGTGTATCTCAGATTCCCTCAAATGAGCAGGTACCGCCTTCTTTACCAAATACCATACTTTTCACTTTATTCATATCTGGGAAATATATTATGTAAAAAGTACTATAAAGTTTCATTACAGATAGATGAATACATACATACATACATACAGTAGTATTCTTTTTCCTTGTATTCTGTTATTTGTTTTAAACCTTTAGCTTGGTTCAATTTTGATTAAGACTCTGCAGTGACCAACAGCCTCTGCATCTTGAAGCTATGCCACAATGTGGCTTGTTTGTTTAATCCCTCATTGCCATTCTAGAATGCCCACTTGTTGTGTACAGAAAAAAAATTGGGCCTTCACCTATCAGCTAATGTTGTTGATCCCAGTAATCCTACTATGTATTTTGTCATTGCCAAGCTATCTGCATGAGAAAACATGCCTTCTTTCTGGTGACAAACAAATCATTGCACTAAGTTTCTGAATAGAGCTTCCAATGAAGACAAAGATGCAGAGTCTAAAATTGAAATTTCCTTTTCTCCACATTTCAAGGGGCCTTTTGCAACTTTAACTTTGGTTGGAAAAGAATGTTGTTTTCTTTGTTTCACAAAGAATAAGAACAAAGGCTACTGGTTAGCCAAGAGTCTCTAACTGTTGAAGTTTTGGCACCTAGCTCAAAAGCTCATTAGAGTTCTTTCTAGGTGTCCTAAGCTACAAAATTGTTATTAATTTAGTAAAAAGTAGCATGTACATCTTAAAGTTTTGATATATATATTCTTAATCTGGCACATATTGGCTGTTGCTTTTCATCGCATTGCGGTGTTCCTGCTTTCAAACTCAAATGTATCTTAGATCTTGTTCACAACCTTAGCTGCCATAGATATTATGTTTATTAGTTGATAGCTTGAATTTTTGATGAAATGAAATGAAATATTTGGTACATTGAAACATCTTATTTAAAAGGTATTTTAATCATTGATGACTATATAGATGTATGATTTTAGATTGAAAGTAGCATTCATCATTGATATGACAAACCTATCTTTTGTAGCCTTGACAAAGAGAAATTAAAGTTACCAAAAAATATTGAAGATGCAAAAGATCTTGGTAGGGTTTTATCAAATTACAAAGATGATTATTTCATACAAATTGTCATGGGATTTATGTTTGTTTATATATTGTATCCTTTTCAATTTCTCTTTAAAAACTGACCCTTGTGTCAAATAAGAGTTTCAGATTACAGAGAGAATTCTGGAAGAATTTAAAGAAAGTTTTATTCCTTACTATCAGGTGGGGATTGAAAGGCTTGGTAGATTGGCATACTTTGTTTTTTTCTAGAAGTGGATTATACATTCATCAGTTTGACAGAATAGATTTTCGTATTTTTTTCTTAGCAGATCACATATTTCTCCAATATGCTATGATACATTTTGAGTTGATGTTTTGGGCTGATATTTCAGGCCTAACAAATCTCTTCAACAGAATTTTGAATCTTTTCTGTCCCACACAGATTCTACAATAACTGTGTAGCATGATTTAAGAGTACTGATTAGGAGATTTTTTTGCTTTCAATGTGCCAGCCAAAGACAAAAATTAATGCTGAGAGTTTCCACTCAGCGTAGGATAGCTGTGAGAATAAGTGAAAAATATGTATCATGAATGTAAGCGACCAGAGTGGTTTCACAGACAGATTAACTTGACATATTTCCGTATTTCATCAAAGCATTAATGGATTTTCATATTTTTTCGTTAAGGGTAGGTTATTTCATATTACAATACCCCCTTTCACTCCCCATTATCAGGACTCTTTCCAATTTTTTAAATGCTGCAGAGAATTCTTGTATTTGTTATCTCAGTGTGAAAAATGGTGAAAATGGTGAAAAGTGTCTTGCGTGGGAATTTTACGATTAATCCTTTGATTGACCTTAACATTTGATTAGTCTGCAGTCATTTGCAATTCCTGGATCTATATTTCTTAGTATCTTGTCTGGATTTCTATTCCCATTTCCATTGGCATTATGTCTTGTGTGTTTGGTAAGTTTCACAACATCTTTACTTGGGGATACGTGCGAGCTCAAGTTGACGAGGCAGCGGATATCACCTCGGGGACTATGAACGCATGCGTAGTGCATATAATTTTGTCAATGTGATTACGTAATGTCACTATTTTCATCATAAATTTTTAGTCATTTGAAAGGCAACTGGTTGTCAGACATTCGAAGCAAACCATATCCGCCACAGAACAATCAATTTTCGATGGGGGAGCAGTAAACCAGTTTTCCAAATCCCTCTCACGATATCGTTTCATGGAAGCTTGGCAAAGAAATGTATTTATCCGATAAGTTGAGGGTAATTATTGGCCTACCCAGCTTTGTTTGATTTTTAGTGTCTAATCGTATATCGGTTTGTCTCAAATGGGCTCGTTGAAATGTTGTCAATACAGCAAACACGGGTATGAAATCTGGGCTTTAGACAGCAATGCTCAGAGCGCTGATGTTTTGCTTAGGCCAATCCATCCACGTGAGATCGTTCCGCTCAACATTCACTTCTGTACCAAGCTTCCAGAGCGCTGATGTTTTGCTTAGGCCAATCAATCCACGTGAGATCGTTCCGCTCAACATTCACTTCTGTACCAAGCTTCCAGAACGATTGATGATGAAATATTTCTCTGCTATTTCTTCAGGCACATATCAAACACAACAGCAGTCAAGGATTGATAAAACTTAAGCAAAGTTTCCCGTAAATCGAGCTGCGAATCTTCCCTTGCTTCTCGGTGTCACTGCAACTTTCTTCGCAACGGCTGCAGATGTCTGAATCATCATCGTTTGTCTACAGCGCATGCGTTCATAGTCCCCGCGCTGATTGGCTGTCAAGTTGACCAAAAAACAAAGCAATAAAACAATAGGGGGAGTACCATGTATCCCCAACAATTACTCAATTTTCATTGCCTATGTCAGGAACGATGCATCAGTGCAAGTCAATTCTGTATACAGTGGAGACTGAGTTCTTATATTTATGAATGTGCACTCACTCATAAAGATATCATTAAATCAAATTTTGTAATACTGTGTTTGAGTGAAATGATCTTCAATAATTGAGAGAACAAGTAGTCTTGATTAAACAGTGGGAATTTTGCCCAACTATGAACTTTTTATATATTTGTATCATATGCAAAAGAACTTTTTATACTTCCATGAATCTGCCAGAGTGTAAATTCGAATTTAGCTTTATTTTCAGTGCCCTGACAAGTGTGAGAAAAGTTGCAAGAATAGATTGGTCTTTCCGCATTAAGCGAGAATTTGTATCATTCAAATCTGTCATTTCCTGTTGATGCTATAAGCAGGAACTTATACTAGCTCACCCGGAAAGTCTGTTTTGTTTCATTCAAATAATCTTCCATTATGGTCTTGCGAACCAGCAACTTCTTGTGGTATTACTTTGTAACGTCGATTCCTATTTTTTGTTGCAGTGTTCAAGTCTAGGTGCTTCTTTCTGTTACACTTTATCAGCATTAGTTGGAAAGCAATTAGTCAAAAAATATTTTCCAGTTCGAATTAAGGAATGGCAAGCTCATGTAAGTCTTTACTTATTTCCAACTCGTCCATCTCTGATCTGTGTATATTCAAATTTTTTTTGGCTCGCAGTGTTCCTTATTATTTCAGATTACTTTCTCGGAGAGGAGGCCATTCATCCTATCAATATTTTGAATAATGTTTTAATTGCCTGTTTTTAACATGAAAATAGAGAGGACTTTCTGTTCCAAAATTATGAAGATATTGCCGAAGATGTTTCTTTGCAAATGGACACTGCTGAACATCCTGGAAGATCTTGTTTGGTCATCTGGAAGTACTGAGATTGTTAGCGAAATTTTACTGATTCTATCGTACATGTGACACAACAGATTTGAAGATTCGTGAGTGACTCAAGCATCAGATAGTTAGTTAATGATGGCGACGGATGCATTTTTTTTTTTATTTCATAATTCTTTGTCAGAATTTTCTTACTTTTCAGTCATTCCATTTTAATTACGTAAATAGTGTATGCTCCTTTGTGCTTATGGATTAATTGTCTTTCATTGACGCTGCCATTATTCAAACTGGACATTTTAAATCTTGATTTTCAGGTTGACCATCATAGAAAAGACATTTTGAATTATATGATATTTCTTCGAATTACTCCACTTCTACCGAATTGGTTCATCAATATCACTGCACCAGTTCTTAATGTCCCTTTGTGGCCATTCTTTCTTGGTACATTTATTGGTAAGTGTTGACCACAGAGTCGTTTCATGTTATCGTTACATTTAATAGGGAAATAGCTGTACGATGATACGATGACCAGATACGCAACCAACCCTTTCGGTTTGCCATTCTTCTGATTTTTAAACATCGAAACGTTTGAAAATTTCAAGTTCATTTCATTGTTTCAGATTATCTAAACTGTTTTGTGTCTTATGCAAAAACCATCCTTGATTTACTTTCAAATTCTTTTATTTTTAGGAGTTGCTCCCCCGTCATTTGGATTTATTAGTGCTGGTTTTGAATTATACGAGCTGACAACAACGGGTGATGCGTTCTCTTTCAAATCAATAGCGTTGGTAATAGTGGCAGCAATTGTATCACTGCTGCCTGTGGTCTTTAGGAAGAAGATGCGAGAAAAGCTTGAATGAAATTTTTAGGTAGTATTAGGCTAATATTATGACACTGTTTGCTTGGTATGTTATTTGGTGTCCACATTACCGGGGTGAGAAGGGCTCTCGAATCTTTGCGAAGCTTTAAAACAGAATGTGTAAAATGTTGTTGCCAAAGTCAGTTGAAAAGACTGAAGAGAACTTTAGGTTTTTTCCATAATTCCAGAGAGAAAATTTTGGGTATCATCATTATTTTCAGATTTACATTATTATCAAAATTTCCGCCAGTTTTGAAGTTGTTACGTCGTCAAACTGCTATTTCGTAAACCATAAAAGCTGCATAGTTTTGCTTGCTATCATCTTGTTGAGCTTCAAAACTGAGTATTTCTCGTATTGGAAATTTTGAGTTTTTCGCTTAGTTTACAACTTATATGGTGCTTTTAATCTCTGCCAAAGCTTCCGATAACTCCTCTCGTACATATATTCATAAAGCATAAAAAGTCCCGAAATTCCAAAAATAGTGACGATAAAATTTTCTCTCTAGAATCATGGAAAACGATCCAAAGTTCGCTTTGATTTGTTCAGTTGAAATAATTGGGCAATAAGATTTTACAGAATCTTGAGCTTCTGCGAAGAAGTTGAGCCCCATGCTGGGGTGAGAGACCAGATTCCCCATTTGAATGCCGATTTGTGCCCTCCTTATCAAAACAATGATAGGAACAAAATCAAGGGCGAATTTTGCGAAACGGAAGGTTTAGGATTCAGAGAAAATGGAGCGATATTCCATTCAGAAGAATCGATTTCACACCCGTGAGTGCACTCTATCAAGGCAAAATATACAGAGATGGCAAAGCATTATGACTGGCTTGCGCAGAAGGTCCGAATTCTATTCTTGAGTTGACTGATGTGTTGTATTAGATTTAGAATTTTCCTTGCTGAAAGCAGCCGCTCCGTCCTAAAGTCATTAGGAATCTTTTTGAAGGTTTTCATCCTCCTAAATGATATCCCAAGTGCTAAGAAATATATTCATCGTTGCTGTAAAGCAAGAAAAAGAAAACAAGGACAGATTTTGTAAGACAATAGCACCAGTTGCTTTTATTGACACCTAAATTCAAAGAGATTTGTGATTGCAGACAAAGGAAATTCTCTCAAGCGGAAATTCAAAACAAACGAAGGCGCAAAGTTTCTCTGAGACCCAGGTAGCTATCTCGCTTATTGTGCATTCTAGAAATGGTTTTTAAGAGCAAACATGAGCGTATATTGAAAGAAGAAGGATATATCTAGATATCTACCACGGGCATTTTACTTGTTTGGTATAGGAACCGACTTGGAGGCGATTCAATGTTCGTATTTTTTGGGTGCAATCAAAGCACTTACTTCTCAGCTTTTGAACAGCAAAAATGAAATGCCCGCGGCAGATGTTTAGATATATGTTCCTTCTTTCAATATACGCTCATATTAGCTCTTAAAAACTATTTGTAGAATGCATGACAAGCGAGATAGCTACCTGGGTCTCAGAGCAACTTTGGGCCTTCGGATTGAAATGGCCATTCTAAACCAGATATAATTTTATACCTTTAGTTGAATCTGTTGGCCGTTTAGTAAAAGGACAGTAACGTATACTCTAGCCTCAGTATTGAATAGCTGAAGGCGTTTAACAGGAATTTAGTTTATTTGTTTATTCTTCTGATAACAAAAACGTACAGATGGCACGAAAATAGATCAGTGCATTTATCAAACTGAAATTTACTCAAATATCGTTTCGGAATCATGTGAAAATTGTTTTCGCCTTGCAGCATGCACAGCAAGATCGTTAGATAAGATCCAAAAACGACCAAGCGTAGAAATCGATATCTTATTGGCATCGTAAACCGTCACTTTTAGCTTTTATATAAAAATTCCTCCAGCAAGCTGGCATTGAATTGCGAAAGCAACCAGCAAACAACATGATGCAAAAGTTATATAACTTTGAATTTCTGTGATGCTCAGGAAACAGTTTCAGGATTCAAGAATGTGACGTAAAGAGATTTTAGATACTCAAGTGTACTTTGAATTTACGATAACAATAAAACTTGAACTTTCCCCGGAATAAAAGTATGAATTCCGTTTAGAGAACTTGATATATTTTCTGTCAGAATTTCTGACGGGGAACAGGAATTTTTCTCCAAACATTCAACATGTTGTGAAGATGACACCAAATAACATATAAACCAGCACTTACATTTTTCAGCAATGTAATAAGAAAATATGATACCGCAGGAGTACAGTATTAATGTTTACTAACACACAGTATCAGTATGTGTTTTATCTCAGCAATTTGAACAATTATAGTCCTTATTTATGATATCTTGTATTTAAAATATGTGATCAAACGAAGATTATTTTGAACATTTGCATGTTTGATGAAAATTTATGTCCAGAACTTTTTAGTTTCTGCCTAATGTTTTGTGATGTAGCGCTGCACAATTTGAGCAGATCTGCAGAGCATGGAAGCGAATTTTTTGCATTTTTTACCTCGGATTTGGACAGTTTACACGTATACAACCGCTCATAGGAATCTGAACCCTCACATCGCTTGAGTAATATCTAAACATTGCAATGGCTTCAAAAAGCTTTGCTATCAGTCTTGAAAAGGCACGTCCCAAAACAAATGGATACTTTTTTGGTTTAAAATGTTGGGGCACGTGCCCTCAGTCGCCCCCCCCCCCGCTCCTTTACCTATGATATCGAATTCTTGTTTTACCCCCAGGCTAGTGGCCTCAAAATCTTGCATGACAACTAGACTGATGACTGTCTTCTAATTTTTGCTCAACTGAACTTGTTATTTGCTGTCATAGATAGGATAGGAATCAAATTTTTTAGCCGATTTTTGCTCGTGGCCCATGGCCGGAAACCTTCAAATCCTCACTTTCACGGACCAATCAGACGGCGAATAAGCGAGGCGGACAGAAGAAATGTGTGAAAACTTTTCTCAACTTTACCTACCCTCATAAAACGCGACCAGGACAAAAAACTGCTGGAAATTTCCCGAATTTTTTTGAAGGAATCTACTCGCCAGATGTTTGGGTATCCAGATTTGGATGCCGGTTTAAATATCTCATGGTTTCTCGGAGTTATGGCGTTTCCAAAACCGATGAGGCACTCAACTTTAAACAATAGAAATTCTGGGTTAGAAACAATGGCAATAACAATAGTGATTGTTTTAAGAACGATCCCAGAACGGCAAATATTTACGTTTCCAGTTGTTCTTGCTATTGTCCTTCCACCGCAGTTTCTTTGGTTCAAGATTCAACGCCCATTCGATTTCTATGTGAACTGAAGAAATTCGCTTCGGTTAGTTCACACATTTCAAGTCATATGGCAATACTCTTGAGAAATTTCTGTATTATACTACTCTTTGCATTCATGGCATAAGTTTCCATGCTTCGAAATTAGGAATGAAATTGAAAGGAGGTTTTCTCAAGAGGTTTTGTCACCTGACTTGAAGTGGCATAAACAAGACTTGGCAAGCCTCGGCCGATGTTGCCTATCGGAAAACGCTATATCTCCACCAAACTGTGAGGTATTTAAACCGGCATCCAAATCTGGATACCCAAACATCTGGTGAGTAGATAGCTTAAAAAAAATTCGGAAAATTTCCAGCAGTTGTTTGTCCTGGTTGCGTTTTATGAACGTAGTTAAAGTTGAGAAAAATTTTCACACATTTCTTCTGTCTTCCTCGCTGATTCGCCGTCTGATTGGTCCGTGAAAATGAGGCTTTGAAGGTTTCCGGCCATGGGCCACGAGCAAAAATCGGCTAAAACATTTGAATCTTATCTTGTCATAGATAGGAATTGTTTTTGTTGTTGTTGTTATTATTGTTGTTGTTGTTGTTGCGATATCTGGAACTATGTCGTGAGGCTAGGGAATTGTGCTGCATCGATTAAGAAAATGGAGCGAAAACAAGGACTAGTGTAGTAAGCCTAGCTGCCAAGCATCATCGGAACATAGGAAACCAATTGAATGTCCTAACGTAAGTTCGTGCGTCGATATTTTAGAAAAAATCATGAAAGACACCGAAATTTGCCAATGTCCCAGCTTATTTTGACCAGGATTGTAGTCCTGATGAGAGTCCTTAGCATTCCAGAACTGTGTGCAGGCAAATTGTTTTATTCCGTTTTTGTCTTCTTACCGAGCTCGGAAGACATCACAGCAAGAATTTTAGTATTAACGGAAGGAAAATTAGTTCTTGAATTCTTGTTGGTGATATCTAAAACTAAAAGATACCAATAACTTTTTGCAAATTTGCTTTTAAGGCTGAAAGTACTTGATAATTTGACCTGACAGTTAACCTCTAGCAATTTTTATACCTGGTATGGAAAATGATTCGGAAGATTTTCTTCAATTTGAAGATCCTGATGTAAGGTATAGATCTGTTCAGATATGAAAGAAAAAAGAAGGAAACTTAAAGAGGAATTGTTTCTAAATTGTTTTCATAATTCAAATTTCAGAGATTAAAGAAAACAGACGAAAGTTAAAGGAAGAGTTTGTAAGAAACCCAAATAGACAAAGGTCACTGGCGAGGAAGTTTGGGTTAAAGGCAGTCTGTCACGCATTTGATTGGGCGTTAATGACAATAAAAAGAATAGGAAATTTGAATGGCTGATGATCCTCTGACTTTCTACGGCCATAAAAAGTCAAGAAGATTAGTCCTCCTTTGTTTCAAACACAAAGATTCACAAAGAAATCCGTTGTGTTGATCTCTGATTGTAGCGGCCAATCAGATACGTGACAGACTGCCTTTAACACTCTCGTACATAAATAGGTTCTTCCAGAACCAAAGATATTATTAAAAAAAATAATTAATGTAAATTAATTATTTTTTTTTTGAATAGTATCTTTGAATTTATAAGATAAAGAGGGTGATTGCTCGGTCTCTAGGATGACCTTTGCATCAGTTCCCTTACACAATCATGTGACCAACAGCAGTGCAACTTGGGTTCGAGAAAGACAAACGTGTATTCGAACGTCGTAAACAACTACAAAATATTGTCACTCGCTTTATTGTCCATTACGCAAGGGATTTATCAGTAATGTCCTCAAAGGAATCATTACAGGGAGTGTGCAATGGTAAATAGGCTTCTCTATAAATAGGACAAAGAAAATACACAAATACAGAACTGCTTCTTTTGCTATCAATTATTCCCAACACGTGTGGGCCATCGATTTCAATGGGCCATTTTTTAGATTTTTCTGCTCTGTGCAAGTGCAGGCTTTTAGTCTTGCACAAACCCTTTAACACTTTCTAATTGTCCAACTTAACGCAAAACAACTAGTATAGCAAAAACACCTTTTGTTCGATTTTGCATAAACAACTAACTGAAAAATAACTTTGCGTAAACAACTACTGTTTTCGAAACGCATAAGCAACTTTTATGGAAACCAAGTATTATTCCTAACAACAATTAGAAAATTAACTGTATCCCATGTTTGTCTCGTGAACAATAGAAACTGTAAAGGGTTCGTGCAAGGCTAAAAGCCAGTAATTGCACAGAAGCAGTAAAATCTAAAAATAGCCCATTGAAATCGATGGCCCACACGTCTTGGGAATAATTGATAGTAAAAGAAACAGTGCTGTATTTGCACATTTTCTTTGTTCTATTTATAGAGAAGCCTATTTACCATTGCACACTCCCTTTAATGATTCCTTGGAGGACATTAGTGATAAATCCCTTGCGTAATGGACAATAAAGTGAGTGACAATATTTCGTAGTTGTTTACGACGTTCGAATAGTATAAATGGGGTTCGTATTCGTAGTTTGATAGTTGGTTTTTAGCCTTCGGGCTAATAGGGTCGAATCTCCCGGACGGTCTTCCAAACATCCATAGCCTTTTTCATGTTCAGTAGTTCCCATCCCACCCATCTTCCTGATCTCGGTCATTCATTTTCATCGATCGCAACTGATCATTTTCCATCCATAGGAATGAATTCTCCTCTTTAGCATGATAGTAGTATCATCATATTAACTATGGTATCATGCTCACAAACTAATGGTTAACGCTACTTTAACATGGTGGTCATAGCATCTTCCAGGGTAGAATTTTCCCTTTCAAGGCTTTTTAAATCCTTCTTCAGGTTCTGGATGTAAATCGCCATCCTGACGGAAAATGGAGAAAGAAGATTCACGTTCTTGTAGTTACAAAGAGGTCTCTGTAAATTGTCTTGTCGTGACGATACGACAAAATTTTCATGCAACAAAACACAAGCTTCTCTTCTCTCTCTCTGAAGACAGAATAATATTAAACGGCTTACCTTGCTCTATAAGACTAGGAATCCTGCGGAGTGCTTTTGATTACAAAGTCCAAGTTAGTAATCTAAGAGGGGGCTCGAGTTTAGTAAGAAAGAAAGGAAGAAAGAAAGTAAGCTAAGTCAGTCTCGGTCAGTCTTGCTCGTTAATGTTTTATCTCTGCTAATTGGTTCATCTTTTGCATCATCATCTTTTGGTTCATCATCTGCTAATTGGTTTTATCTCGTTCAAAATTTCTGCTACCTAGGGATAAACATATCTTCTAAGGGGACTTTTCATTCAACCAGACTGAACCTTAAAGACAAGGGATATAGAGCACTGTTCCCCTTATTTACATCTGTAACTAATTTTAACCTGCCCCCATTATTAGCAAAGCTCGACATTTCCCGCCGTTTCAAAGGTGCCCTCGCGACGTCCCCAAAGGTCTTGCGTATGCCCAGACGAATGACCCCTGTACCATCAAAATGACGTAATATTGTCAGGTTTTGAAGAAGAGGCTATTTGCAAATGCCACGTTGAGAACAGACAACAACAACAAAATGAGTAACAAACCATTCCACGCATGTTTGCTGCATGGAGAGAAACAACCGAATGTGATTGCCTTTTGTCAACTTATTTTACATCGATTTATGTACATAAAAGCTAGCTTACTATATACAAATGTAAACTAATGATTGCCTCTTGAAACGCATTTAAAGCGCATTTTACTCGAATTTAGATTCAGAACATGTATGAAGATACATCAGAGTGATTAAGGAAGACACAGCTGTCTCTACTGAAACAACATGAAGATTTTCCTGAGAGAATATTGCCGTTATTTTGTGCTAGGCCTGTCCTTGTATTTGGCATTGATTTCGCTACCTTCCTGCTTGACAGTTACACATTGGTTTGTTGATCAAGATGGAAAGATCAAACAGCAGGTGAAGATCACTGGATGTTTTTAGGCCAGAACTAAATCTAAACCTAGAATATTCAAAGTCAGATGTGCAGACAATTAACGCATATTGTTGATGATGGGTGCAGCTCTTGTGTGTAGCTTTTATTGTATTCGTGTCAAAAACTGCTTTTCTGCGTGGTTTGCGTCAAAAAAACAAAAGGTTGAATTAAAAGGTTAAAAGGTCTTCTTTTCAAAACTACAATCCTCACCAAAACCTCTTGACACAAAATAAGATTTTCGGCATTTTTCGAAAAAATCACAGCTCCTTCTAATTCAGCTGAAATATTTTTGCAAACCCCCCTTCCCCCCAAGTCAATGTTGATTATCTCGACTCAGGACACTTGCTGCATGATTTTGTCTATGTTACAGATATCAACAACGTTGACTTGGGGGGCAAAGGGGGGCATGTGCTCTTCAGATCTACATTTTTTCCGTTTTGTGTCAAGGGTTTTGGCGAGGATTGTAGGCTGACTGTTTCTTTTGTCATAGTTTGAATGAAGAATGTTTGCTGTTATTTGTTTGCGCCAGGCCAGACCACATAATTTACTTATTCATTTTTCATGTGTACTATGTATTTTTCCAAAAAGTAGCTTGGTAGGTAGCTGGTAAAGGTGCCATACTCTCACTCAGTAGGGGCTTCATTGGAGAAATAACAGGGATGTGGTGGGATGTGCTTTGTTATCGCCAGGCGAATGGCAAATTTACCTGGTGGACAGATTTACGGTAGATGGCTCTACCTTGGTTTCATAGGGCTTCAGAGCATGTTCCATCCTGGAACAAAATATCAGATAATGCTATGCTACAAACTTCTTGAATAAGATTGAATGCATTGTTGTTGTTTTAATGTTTTCATAAAATTTCAAGGCATCCTAGAACAATATCTGTATAGATTGGCATATTTGTCCTAGAATCAAGATGCAAAAGGTCCTGGATCTTTTACTGCTAATGACACCCCATTAACAGGCACATCCCCAAGTACTTGCTCTTATGAGTAGACCCACACTGGGCATACTCTGCATGCCAGCGTACATCCCCCACCCCCAGCCAATACATACTAAAAAGTAGATGTTAGTTAAATCATTGGCCCAAATCATATTTATAATAAAGATAGTTTTCATTATAGACTGAATCAATCTACAACCTAAAAGCGCCTGGAGACCTGATAACATTCATGGAGCAAGAATCCAAAATGAGAAAATTAGAAGATCTACAGACAGAACTGCTATCAAAACGAGATGTGTTACAACCATCAGAGCTAGAAAAAGTTGACATTGAAAGTCAGATGTTTCGATCAGATCCTGATTGTGTTGAAAGTAAAAAGAGATTGACAGAATATGATCTGCATTTAAGTTCAATCATGAGGCTTGAGATGAAGAAAATTAGGTAGGTTTAACATTTTGTCGATGAATGTAATTAATAGTTGTCTTGCCTCTGTTTAGGAAAATTTAAGGTCTCTCATATGGCTTTGGAATTCATATCATATTGTAAAAAATCTTTGTTATGTTGTTATTAATGTACACTGTAAGGCCTGTGGTGTACTGGGGAGCCTTGTTTTCCTGCAATGCAACATTTAACTGTTGAAATTTATGCAGCTATCATTTTATTTCCCCAACCCTCCCCCTCTCCAGGACAGGCGGGGCTAATGTGGGGCTATTTGCCTCCTGTTCACTAAAAGATTTTCCCTGGGGAGTGGGGACACCCAGGGCGATTTGTTTCTTCAAAAGCTCGCAGAATAATATTCTACACAGCAAATGCTATGAATTCCATTTGTCCCCCGCACGACATGCCAGGGCTTTGAGCAGGGTCAAACGTGAGCTATTGTCTCCCATTCGCAAAAGAATATTGCCCCAATGGGTGGGGGCATCGTTCGCTTTCACAATAGAAAAACGTGATTGACTCCGCATCGGCCCTGCCTATCTCAGTTGAAACTTAAATGAACAAATTATTTTTTGTAGCATAGTCTCAAATAGCATTGAATAATGGACTCCTCATGCTAAACCCATAGATGCAATAAAAGTGCCTTAATCTGTAGAAGAAGACTGTTAACTCCTGTAAAAGAACAGCTATATAAATGTGTTTCTTTTCTTTCGGATAATAAGATTGATTTGTCTTTTAATTGCAGGTGTCAACAGTTTTCTTTCTGGCTACTGGTTTATTTGGCTGCCGTTCTTTTACAATAGTTAACAATCTTCTTTCTGCTGGTTAAGTTGTTTTTGTTGCATCTATGGGTTTACTATGCATGATGAATTGATTATTAATACATTTCATGCTACTTAGAAGTTAGATGGCATTAATCATTCTTCATTACAGCATTTTGATGATATCTGTTTTCTTTGTATTCACCAAGAAGTAATTGAGTAAAACTTTGCAACAAAATTAAAAAAGATTTACAGTGGTAAAAAAGAAGAATAAATAGATGAAATATTTACAACACAATTTACATAGCAGATTTGATCAGTACAAGTTAAAAAGAACCCTAATTAAAGTGGCAGTGAAAGCATTAAAAGATTGAATGACCTTATTTCCATAATGTTCCCCTTAGAGGTGGTTGCAAACATAGTAAATATTGTAATTTATGTGCTTTTTGGATAAAGCATAATTTAGTAAGGCCAAATCATGAATGTGAGAGAGGATACGCAGTTTTAGTAGAAAACATGTTATGTCTCTGCCAATTCTTTATTCCAGTGTTGCTGATTATCTCAGTTTAAATGAGACACTTCCTGAAGAGCCAAAGAAACCACACTGCTCCACCGATTTACCTTTTAGTATGTATGCATATGACCACCTCAAGGGTGTTGCCACTAGAGGTTCAATTGACAATTCATCTGAACAAGGACTCATCTCAGTTTTACCAAGTGTTATTCCTGATATCAAAGATGTCAGTGAATTTGGAAATGTTGTAGCTGCTGCACTTGAAAAGGTTTGTACACTTTCTACCTAAAATTGGAATCAAAATGTATTGATAAACTGATAACTTTTGTTGAATCTACAAATCTCAAGTTCCAGTATTCTTTTGGAACAAGATTCAAACTACCGGAACAAGATTCAAACTACCAAACAATGAAAAGGCTCAATTTAGCCCTTTATTAAGCCTCCTTCTCTATAAGCTCCTCCCTAAGGCAAAGTCCTAATAGGCCTCCCTCTCTACTAAATCCTGCCCCACCCCATTTATATCATAGTCTAGAGACTGACATTGATTTTCCAATTATTCATTTAAACAAGTTTCTGTGTCGTGTTTTTATATGGATTGGGTTAAAGTCAAGCCAAATTTATGCATTTGACTCACAAAGTTAGATACTGAATTTGCCACATATGGAGTAAAAGAACTGAAAAGCTATCTATATATCCTTGTCATTTGATTTTTTGATGTGCCCCCGCTCTTTTAGGCCCCCTCTGGAGTTTCCAAAATTAAGAAAGCCCAAGGGGATTTATCAAGCTTCTACAGTAACTGTGTTGTTTTCAGAGATGCTGTGTGCCATTCATTTACTACTTGAGATGCATGACAGAAGTAATAATTAGTTTAGCTATTCTTGCATTTTCCTGAGAATTCCTAAATGTTTTTGTTATCCTTCAGAAATTTTTAAAGCTTTTTGAAGGTTCCAGAAACCCTTTTGCTGTCAATAACTATGGTTATTTTCTAATTCGTCTAACTCAATCGAAAATAACTTTATTTACTTATCAACGCTACTTTACAACTAACGCTAAGATACAGACAACAATAGATATCTTATAGTATAGTATGGTCAGTCTAGTGATTCTCAGCCAAATTTCGAGCTTGCAAACAAAGTACTCTCCAAGTATCATATCCAATATCAAGATTCTGAAGGAAGGGGGAGTGGGGTGGGGTGGGATTGTATGTCTTGCTACAAGAATCACTATCGACGTGTGATAACTTAGACCTCATTCTTTGCTTTTATACCTTGTAGTCCCTTGGGCCTTATTCTATGCAGTACTGCGCTTACTTAGCTCAGGGGAACCTACCCACTTGAATATTTCATGGGATAAGAAAATTCATCAGCAATGATCTCTTTCGTGCTGCTATAGGGTTCAATTTGGTATTTTGTGGAGAATATATAGCAATAAATGATGCATTTTCTTGAGAATTCTTCATCTTTTTCCTTTGCAGAATGAGACATCATGGATTCTCCTTAATTTAGCTGGCATATATTGGCGGGTAGCTGGACCAACCAACAATGCAGTGGAATGCCTAAGACGAGCACTACATTATTCACCGAGGTAAGATGCTTTCAAAATTCTATGCAACATTGATGAACCAAATCAAGTATGTGTCTTTCACACTAGATTACAATCAGCTGCACTACACTTGAACTATTCTTGAAGCTGTTTGCAATATCTTCTAATTACTGCTGAAAAGGTGATAGAGAATAAGTAAGATCGTGTACTGGAAGCATCTGCAAGGATAATCTCTGGTTTGAAAAGAGTTTTTAGGATTTCTTAGTTGGAGATTTACCAAAAGCAATGTTGAAGGTACAGTAGAGCTTTGAATAATCAAAAACTGGCTGTTGTTTTGCCTGCAATTTGCATGTAAAGTGTTTCTCCTTAATTTTAGGCAACACAAAGACATAGCTCTTGCAAGCATGGCAAACGTCCTGCATCGAGCAAAACATTCATTGGATGCTGCCATATTGATGCATGCTGCCTTGGAAACGAGCGTTGAGCTGGATATTGCATACTTTGCACTTGGAAATATTTATGCGGTAAGTTTTTACTTTTTTTGTAAAAATCTTCATGGTGTAACATACTTTGAAATGCATTGATTCAAAGGTACCATGAGGTTGTGGACTGGAGATAGGCTGTATTTGATCACAAGCAAAACGGTTTAAACGTACTGGGTATATATGCATTTCAGAACTTACTTCCCTATTAGATCCACCCAACTTTTTAGGACTGGTGACGCTCCTGCGTAAGAGATGTTATTAGAAATGTTATTCTTGAGATATGCTTAAGGCTGGGTCACGGAGACAAACAGCTAACTCAAGAGAAAATCATCTCATTGCATTTGAAGATTTCCAATCGTTCATGGATATTAGGCTGTTTTAGCAAGAAGACACAAGTCAAGAAGATGTCAGCATAATTCTTTTGTTCAAGGATGTAAATTACAAAGTGAAATCAATTTCAAAGCTCTTGTGAGTCTCGAGAGACTCATTGTACGTTTTATTCTGAAAGTTACAAATGCATTCACAAATGATGGAAATGCGATAATTCAAATTTTTCTTTGGGAATTTGTCTGTATGTGAGCAGCTTTCTGGGGTTGGGAAAAGGCTGGAAAATTAGAGTGCCCCAAAAACATAAAAAAGTGGCGGCGTTTTCAAAGACATCCGCATCTTGCTGCTAAAAGAGCCTATTGTTCTGTTAGAGGAACCATAGTGAGCATTGGCGTTTTCGCTTGTATTTATTCATTGCTTCCATTCAGCTACGTCAACCAAGTGTAATGCATGTATACATCTAACTGCAGAGTCTCGGTCAATTTGATCTTGCGGAGCTGTGTTATAAATATGTGGAGGAGCTGCATCCTGGATTCGAGGCTGCAAAAGAGAGGAAGCACGCTGCACGTTGTGAGCAAAAATTAGACAAGCAACTGGAAAAACAACATGAGTAAGTCCACTGTTATTTCATTTGTTCTGAAAGAGGAATCAAACATGATTCAAGAATTTAAGCTAATTCCAATCGGTTCAGGTTCAGTTTCATATATTTTAAATTTCGCTACATACAGTTTCATGCTATTAACTATGCAAGCAAATTAATAATTTACGAGGATTTGTGACAATAATGCAGAAATCTGATACATTTATTCGGAATCTTGATGCAATATACAAATAAAAGCTGGGAAAAAGATGAATTATATGGAAGGAATTGCTTAAAAGAGGAGCTCTCTGAGTAGGTAAGCCAATCTAGGAGAGAGAGCATCTTCTATCGTACGATAATTTGAAATGATTGTTGCTGGATCTGAATGAATCTGATTCCGAGTTGCTAAGGTTGATTCCATCTGCTGATGCTCTTGAGGGGCTTCCGGAGCAAGAAAAAGAAGACCAAATACCCTTGTGAAACGAATTTTGAGGAAGTTCTTCAGTTGAGAGCAAAATACTTGGTGACCCTAAGGGCCTGTTCATATGGAGGCGAGCCAGCCCACTTACCGGGCTGGAGCTCTTTGCTGAGATCTCGCTTCATCCCTAATTCCAATACAAAACTTGATTTCTGTTCATATGACTAGGCGGGCTGGCCCGCTTAGCGAGATCCCACTGGTGTAGTGGCGAGATCTCGGTAGGCGGGATGAAAATTTTCCCATATGAACACTCCATCCCGGCTACGGAGACGAAAATGTTGCTATTGCTCATGCGCTGCGTCTCTAAACAATGGGCACGTGTCTCATTTTTGACACGTGTCAAATTTCTGTCTCGGCAAGCGGGCTGGAATTTCTCCATATGAACACAAGATGAAAACTGTCTCGCCTACCGGGCCAGCCCGGTAAGCGGGCTGGCTCGCCTCCATATGAAAAGGCCCTAACAAACTTCACGAGCAAGATCGCGCAAAATTTCCTGAAAGCAAAAGTTATTAACATAAACAAGGTATCATTGTGAAGCTGGAAGGCTCAGCTGTCTTTTGAGATGTTGCTTGGTCGGTTTAAGGTATGCCTACCGACCGGAAAACAAGTTCCAAAAACATGGAGATTCGCTCGTTTCTCGGCGGACTGTTCCCTCGTTTTCCAGTCGATGTTTTGGAAGGTGTGAAACAAACTGAATTCAAAATTTGCCTTGTAGCATGAAATTTAAATGATGAACAGAGGTCAATCATTTTGCAAACAAAAAATTTCCCCAGACGACTTCAACTCCATCACTATGTTGAGTTTTCACAAATTGTCGGGTGGAAAATGGTGGCGATGATTTCACTCAAAATGAGGAGTCTTGGATTAGAAATTTTCTTTGAATCTGGTTTTTCGGATATAATCAGTGCTTAAATGACCATGCAGGATCTCAAAAGATAACTAAGCCGATCAGCTAAACTATGATACAAAGCATTCGAAATAGCTTTTGATTTCAAGGAGCTAGTTATGCTCCAGCTCGTGAAGTTTTTTTTTTGGGTCACCCGGTAGTACATTGTAAATATATTATTTTGCTCACCAGTGATGCACTTTGCTTCAAGGCAGAATTCCCAAAATTAAGTTAAAGCCGTAATCAAGCAATTGAGTTTGAGATTCGGAACCTACGTTGTTATACGCCAAGAGAGCACAAGGCCTCAGGCGGCTTCAAACGTTGCTCTACAAGGTCTTATGTAAGCACAGACTTTCAGCAGAATATATTCCATAACTGTCTTTGTCGCAGCCGCGTGACAAACAGATCTATTGCAAAGATAGCGCGTGTTTTTGAGCTATAAATGAAAAGACTTGAATAAAAATGCACGCCTACCACAAGCTTGCCGTAGAAGAGGATTCGCACATTTATTATGAGTGACCTCGTGTTCAATTAAATTTTGTGCAATAAAAGACTCGCTCGAATTAGTGGTATATTTTTGAGCTAGAAAACGTTTTATAAGGATATTTTGCTTGCAAATTAAGCTCTTTTGGACGTTCCTGTTCAGTCTCTCGTACTGTGTCTTCTGTTGATATGTCAACAAATGTTAGCGATTAGATCACAGTCGCTTTTGCCGGGTGTCCGAAAGAAGTTCAAACTGATGGACTCTCGAACTACGACTCATGTACTTTCACATCGAAAATTTGGACTAAGCTTGCCCCCCTCGAACAGTTTGAATAGTTCCAACAAGACAACCATTGTCCCGTTTTAAATGATGTAAACATCAGTTATTTGTTTTTCAGGCCAACTTGGATTCGTAAAATTGTTTGTTTTTCTTTGCTCATCAAAAGACCTCCAAAATATGAATTTTCCAAAAATCTTGCGTTGGAGAAACCCTTGAATAGGGGAAATCTAGGGATGGGGATGTGTTCCATTCCTTCGATATTTTAAAACACCAGTGTTAAGGCAAACAACCGCTGTCAGTTTCACAAACTGGTATTCAAACTCGACAATATGCTAAGGTACGGACCACAGGACCTTGTCTTGTGTAGCATACTATTTATTCGAACATCAAGAAAAATCTAGATTTTTACAGACCAAACGGACCAAAATGATTTTTCTTGGGTTCTTTAATAGTTGCTAAGCTCCGTACTTTTGGAATTCAGTTAAAGAGTAGAATTTCCTGGATTTTAAGGTGGAACTTTAACGATTTTATTGATAAACCGCTTTTAGGTATTCTGTTTTTCAGGAAAATAATTATAGAAAATCAATACACCAGGATAAGGAGATGAAAGAAATACTCAGATCTAAGTTGGGCATTGTATTAAAGATTTGTTTTATGATATTTATCAAATAACAAGCACTTTGAATAAAGCTAACCGGTCAAATAGAGAAACTGTTTTTTTGGACACCAAGTATCTCTCAGTTGTTTTCTAAATCTTTTTCGACTAGTTTTGTTCATGTCATTCTTGGCCCGCCTCGTGTTTTATTAGACTGATTGCATAGTCGTAGTTATCGCTGTTGATAGACCGATGGACGCTGAAACTACGACTCGTGTACTTTCACATGGAAAATTTGGACTAAGCTTCCCCCCTTCGATTTCATAACTAGACATGGAAATCATATCAGCACTGTATGAAGTCCAGGCAATGACGAATGGGCCTAAGTTGCTGGCTCGAACCTCCGATGCTAAAACACTTGAAATTCAAGTTTTTAGTGGTACTAGCATTAGCAAAAGCTGCAAGTATTCATATGAATGTTTCCTCAATTCAAGAATCAACAAACCTTTCATTATATGAACCGTTAGTTCGTTGTTTTTATGGCCAATTAGCTTCCATTAAGTTCACCGCAGTAATGAGAAATATCCAACGGTCGAGGGTTCCATGGCTTGCTTCTGTGCTTCTGAGACTTCTCCGTAGCATCTTTCTAGGGGGCAGACCTAAATGTGTTCATTCGCATCTTAAATTTTTATATCAAAGTCCATAAGTCCCAGTGTGAGCGAAAATAGAAAATGTTGTTGTTGTTGTTGTTGTTGTTGTTGTTGTTGTTGTTGTCATTGTTGTCGTTGTTGTTATGGCTGTCATAACTGGGACTATATCGTGAGTCTATTGGTTCATTGTATAGCTATTTCTACATCTTCTTTGCCTCTCTCGGTACCTTACTTCCGGGGCTTTTTCATGTCGCGGCGTGTGCAGCTTCAAATATTGTTGTATAACCTCTTACATAAGACCAGATTTTCCCGGGGGGGGGGGGTAACTACTACCATATAAGCTGGTACGGTACGGGATGTGCCTTTTTTGGGGTACCTTTTTTCGAGCAGAAAATAAAGTTTTGGGATATCATTTTTGATAAAATCACAGGTAGTCATGAATTTTTGGGTGTCATTTTTGAAAAATAACTCCTAATGGAAATGTGTCACGAAATTTTATGAATTTTGGGGTGTGATTTCAGACGTCAAATAGCACACCCCTGTCACCCGCCTGTCGAAGTTACCCTCGAGCAAATTTGGGGAGGAATTATGTTACATAACAATCCTGCAACCGTGTGACAAGCAGGCGTTGTTTTCCAACAAACAGATCTGAGTGAAAATAAACGCTTCAAAACACTGCACGTGAAAGAAGATTCACACATATATCTTGAATCGCCTCATGTTAAATTTAATCATGATTTAATCTTGCGCAGGAAAAGGTTAGCTGGAATTATCAGCATATTTCTATATAACGAGAATAATTTCCGCCAGAACATGAAATGAGATATTCAGTTGCATTGTACAGGCTTTCTCTCCCACTCTTTCCATCACCTGTTGATCATTGCATAACAACTTCATTCTTATCTTTCTTGTTTTTGACCTGAGATGAACTTCATATAACCTCTCCTTTTTATAAATGGAATTAAAACTATTTTCGATCGTACAGGAGTTTGTTTCGAGGTTGCGGTTGCATCATTTCATTTTATACTCTCAGATTTTGACCCAAACTGACTTCAGAACGATGTGACAAACCAGATTCTGAAAACAGTGAACTTTACAGAGATAGAGATATATTTCCCAAAGGTAAACTCTCGAAACGATATGTTTCGGATTGACCATCTGGGTTTACTAATTAAAACAATTATCTCCTCCCAAGTCTGCCAAATTTCTTCCTTTTGTAGTAGACGGTTCTGAAAGCCTTCCAAACCTACCCTTCTGACAATATGATAATACTACTACCTTTTTGATGTTAATAATTGCATCATTGGCCTGAAATTATCATAAAAGGCCCCAAAATGTAATCTCTTTTTCTTCAAAACTTGCTCAGTATTAGTGTTTGCGATTTTCCTTTTCTTGACCTTGAATGACAAACAATTTGATTTCTCTCTCTCTCTCCCTTACATTACGTCAATTTTCTATCCCAAGCTGTACTTGAATCATTGATTCCATGAATTTTGAAGGGGAAAACTACGTTTCTCGCAGCGAAGATAAGAAGATATTTTGGTTAACATCTTGCTAATTTTAGGTTGTTTTGTCGTAGATTCCTGCAGAAGACTCTAGATGACCTTGAAGACTTTCGTCACAAGCATCAAATTTTAGAAGAACAGCAAAAAGAACTGTTGAGTCATAAACAACAGCCACAGCCGAAATTGAATATTTACATCCCGGACCATCTGCAGATGAAAATCATAGAATATGGAAAGGACAATGATTAGGCCATTAGGTTTGGGACGCATGGAGCAGTGGATGCACGGATACAAGGACTCCCTGACTTGAAAAGACGGTGCATTCATTGGCCCAATCATCATCATCATTTGTAAATGAAAATCATCGAATATGGAAAGGTAACGGCTAGGACCATATGGTTTGTGACGCACGAAGCAGTGAAGGCATGGGTGCATGGACTCCCAGACAGCATCAAAACGAACATCGTTGGTGGGAAAATATGCTCTATCCATTGTCATCATTCAAGGCGTCATTGTCATTTGCAAATTAAACTCGCAAATATTGAAAACATGATATTAAGGTTATTAGGTGTCTGACGCAGAAAGCAATGAGGGCATGGGTGCAACAGCCACGCCAAGGCATTTCTACCGAGGGCTATCGAAAATGGAGACATCTTCCAGTAGCCGAGTTTCACAACGCATACAGCGTGCAAGGACTGCAAATCACTGGAATAAATAAATTTCAGAAGAAGGATGAAAGTAATAAGCATTTTATTTCTTGCATCGTCTCATATCACTTTATCACCTGACTGACTCGATTCGTGTTTTGTAAGATTATTTGCTAGCTCAGACTAAAATCAGAATCAAGAACAACATTTAGCAAAGAAAGACAAGTTATTTATAGTCCAACAACTCAAAGATTTCCCTAGATAGCGTTAAGTATAGTTTGAACAATTATTGTTTACAGCAAAATGAGATAAGAGTTAAACAGAACTAGCTTTTTGAAACAAAGTAAAGTAAACTAAGGCTACATTCACATTGCACAAGCTTTTGAAAGCGCGTTAACGCTCGTGCAGAAATCCACCATACTTATCCCTTGCTGTGTTCAGATTGCAAAATGCGTTTGCAATCTGAACAGTGTAAGGGATTAGTATGGCAGATTTCTGCACGTGCGTGTAAGCGCTTTCAAAAGATTGTGCAATGTGAATGCAGCCTAAACAAGAATTGGAAAAATACACGAGGACAGTTTGAATGGGCATAGCGGAGTTGCAGACTGCTGGGAATTAAGTAACGCTCTTGTCTCACATTATCAATAGATTTTCCTGAATGAAAAGATTGAGCTCCTCGGAGGCTTTGGGCCTTGTTCACACTAGGTCGTTTGGATCGCCAGGTTCGTGCAAAAAGACCCAAAAGACACAAAGACTCGGAACTTGGTTCCTTTGTCTTTTGGGCCTTTTTGCACGACCTTAACGACCCAAATGGCCTAGTGTGAACTGGACCTTGAAGGTGCTGATTTCCACTCAGCAGAATTTTTCCGAGCGGGGACGGGGTTTCACACAATAAAAAGTTTATCACGCTTAAAATTCTATTCAAATTCAAAGCGACATTTTCTCACGTAAACAAAAGATTTCCTGTCCACCCGGAAAATTCAACTGAGTGGAAATCAGCCTTTACCAATGGTGTTGACATTGTCTATGAAGAATATGCTTGGGGTAAGCACTTTTAACAAGAAATGGTTAGTGCTTACTTCACTTTATTATACATGGTAATGTTATCAAAATATAAATAGCCAGTTTTTCATGGATAACTTTAGCCGAAGCGTTCCTGATTTTGCAAGGCCTTCTCGCCAATAATTATTAATCTTTTTCGCAAAACATGAATTGAGTTTGATGATACTGATAATATGATTTGATGCAAGAAAGACAAAGTTCGTTGTCGTCAGCCATGTTCTGAAATACGTAGAGTACGTAACTTACTGCAGCACACAGCAAGGACTATTGTTCAAAATAGATATTTTGCAGTCCGCGATCACAATGCGATTGATAGTTTTGAAGAAAAGGTTTCACACCTCTGGCTGCACTCAATCGATTTAGCTAAAACAATAGAGAGAGCAAACTATCATCTTCGCTCGACTGTGCTCAAGATTTGAACTCGGCTCTTCGAGACGTCAAATCGTTTTGCGATGGCGGACAACTGACTGTCTCGTTCTACGCAGTTCGGGGGGGGGGGTCCATAATATGTTGACGGTCGGCGATGATCAGCGATGTTCTAAGAAATTGATCGGCGATGAATTACGATTTAATGAAAACCGGGTTTTATGATGACATATACAGCACATTCCACGTTTCCCATGGGTTTTAGGGAACAGAGAATATTCTGAATCTTTACGCGGGGAGAAGGGAACATTTGCGAGAAAGATCTGAGATCAAAGGAATAAAGTCATGGCAAATCATATTTTTAGGGATCAATTGATAAATTTTCTGAATTTGTTCTGAAGGAAACAATACAATAAAGAGAATAATATCTGGGACAAGGGAACTCCCCCTTCCCTGGCCGGTCCTCATTATAAGAGGTCAGTAGTATGTTTGCGTGGGTAACTTTGCTTATCTCCAAAAGAAATGTACTGGAGATGTTCATCTGCAGTAGGTTCTGTCCTATTAAGATAAACCATCGCCCCTTATCTCTTTGAGTCGTTGGTTTAAAGTTTTTGATAAAGGTATGCCAGATAAAGTTCATTAAAGTTTGCTGTAATGCCACACATACTGTAAAGGCGCTATTAAGCCCCTTGAGAGAGGCTTGGTTATTTTCCGGGACTCAGGGGAGCGGCTTAAAAGAAAGAGAGCTTATTGCAAAGTCGGGCTTATTCATGAGGTCAAGATATGAAGTCAAATAACAAGGCTACAAATGATAGCTTTTTGATATTTCATTTTTCCTAATACTTTTCGGAACCAGCATACAATTTTATGAGTAGAATACACTTTCAATAGCGTTCTCGATAACCTCCGTTTTTGTTGCATTTTTGTACGGATCAGTGTGAACACGTTAACAGAAATGGAGGTATTTCTCTCCTCTTTCAGAACAAAACGGAGCTGTGTGAACGGCGCCTAGATAGAGCTTTTTTACGGTACGCCAAATTATTCTAAAATTGTGAAATTTATGTTGAAATACAACAAAGTATGATAAAATAAAGAAATGTGTGGTGAGATACCACAGCTGAAGAGCACTTTAAACTACATGGCGACAAACTTTTTACGCCAATTGCTTAAACGGTAAAGCGACAAGAAAGGTATTAGCCTGTTGACAAGCTTCAACTGCAACATGATATGACCTGTTCACAGGCTAGAGAGACCCTTAATATCAAAACTTGTTTGACAAAAAGAACTGAACAGAGCAGAACAGAACAGAGCCAATGGAACTGTAAATTTTATCATTTCAAAGGTGAAATGTATTAATTTAGAATTAGAATGTATAAAGTTATGTTTTAAGTTCAGTTTCTGATTTGATAGTTTTTTGAACCTTTTGATAGTATTTTTGTAAAATGAATTTCCAGCGTGAGTTGTGTTTTCTTATGTTACAAGGCATTCTTTGCTGATACTTAATGACATGTCCGCAGAAGGAAGCTCGAAGTCTTCATAGCAAAAACCGAGAAAATCTGTCGAGGTTCTTTGTAACGAGAGAAGGTTGACTTAAGGATGCATTGCTAACCATAATCCTCTGCGACCCTTAAAGGGATTGTGCAAGGCTATAAGCCAGCATTTGCACAGAGCAGAAAAGTCTAAAAATAGCCCATTGAAATTGATGGCCCACACGTGTTGTTAATAATCGATAGCTAAGGAAACAATGCTGCGTTTGCGCATTTTCTTTGTTCTATTTATAGAGAAGCCTGTTTACCATTGCACAGTCCCTTTAAGTTGATTTGCGTATGATATCAAGTTGTTTCTGACCTAAAGGCCTAGCCTACGCGTAGACCCATTATTTATTCATAAAGGGTCCAAATTGGAATAATGGGTCTACCCCTAAGTTCTGCTTGTTTTTTTCATTCGGTTCACAAAGGATCATGGTTACCATGGGTCTTTAAATAGCCATTGTCACTCAGGGTTATTTGCAGGCAACTGTATCACGAAGGACGTATCAGATAGCCCAACCATCATAGGACGAAGAGAGTGCGAGTTGTTCTGCAGCCGAAGGCCCCCCTAAGGCCAGACACTGTTAAATATGAATTATTTATGTCAACCGTAGCTTCATGCTCTCCATCTTATGATCCACAGATTACATTTCACGGCATATCAGTTCTTGTTTGCAAGTTCAGCTGATTTCTCGCCGGGAATTTTGTAGCCAGATTATTTTGGAGATCAAATCCTCACCTGAATTTGAAGCCAGATCAATAATATGTTCTGAGTGCTGAGTTTCCGTAAGCGCTTGAAATTCTGAAATGAATAACATGAAAAAGGGGTCTCAAAACGGCCCTTTAACTGATTCAACCTAAAACTGAAAAACACAGTAAGTGGTGGAAATTTTTAGTGGGAGATTTATTTCGCTGTTGAAAATCAGTTTTTGATCTGCGTGCAGCCTAAATACTCCTCTGCGAAGGAGCGGCCTGGCTGCATAAGAACACCCTGGGAAGGAGATTGTCAAATATATTGTCTTCAAGCTCGGACATAAAACTAAGTGATGGAGTGAATCATTAATTCAGAAATCAAAAACAGATAGTGGACAGTTACGGCAAGATGAAAGTAGATCCGGATAAGTCTTAAAATTGAAAGGCAGCTTAACTGATGGCTCAGAACTGATTGAGAAAGTGAGAAGATTTTCACTTGAGAGTAGATAGAATACGCATAGGTTAATAGAGATGATCTGGTCTGCAATTTGACTTAAATTCTGGTCATGATTTATGACACTCGGTTATTTTTTGTTGTTAACTCTAGAATCCGAGATTGGTGGATTTCACTGTAAACAATTTCGTTCTTTAAGCTGTCCCATGAATGTCCAAAAATGGCATTCGTTACTGCAGATAAACACGGGGCCTACAATGTCGTTGGAATTTCATTCTTACCCACTATATTCTTTCTCTTCCACGTGCTTGCAAGAAAGCGTGATAATTTTGCTTTCCTTGCGTTCTTCTCTTCATCACAAGCACGACTGAATGTCGCCATTACTGATTACAGTGTTCAAATAAAGTAAAAATTTTTTCCGCGCCTTCATTGCTACGTAGGAACTCAGTCGAGAAAGCAGCTTGCATTCCTTCAATCAATTGGATTGAATTTTTCATCACGATAACTTTCCTAACGTCGTAAATTCTTTGCTACCCCTTTTGAAAGCACTTTAGGATCTTCTTTGGAAAATGATGCCCTATTCTGTGATAATGAAAGTACACAGGGGTTACTCCCATTGTGGCCTGATAGTCCCATTGTGGTCCAGTCAGAGTTACTCCCATTGTGGTTCGGTCATAGCTGAAAAGGGCCAAACCAAAGAATGGTAGTAGCTTTTTACAAAAAGCCTCTCAAATGGTTGTTGATTAGCCCCCCCGGAGGTGGTACTCCCATTAAAGTCTGACAGGGGGTCCAGTCAGGGTTTAATAGGGCCAAAGCTAAAAAGTTAAAAATTACCCTCAAATGGTAGTGTCTCTTTTACAATAACCCCCAAATAGTAGCATAAGAACTAAAAGTATCTTCTTCGTTGTTCGTAGTAAGTCTGGGTCTCAGCTCAGCAGTCGGTTAGAATTCCCCCTAAAGGGTAGTAACAACTAGAAATACCCCCAAGTGGTAGCATTTTTTCTCTAAATTGAGCCATTTGGTAGCCATTTGGCAGGACGCTCAAACCTAGGGTTAGGGTTAGGGAATCTCTTGGCAACAAACATGCCCTAAAATCTAAGAAACCTGCGGCCTAGCCAACGTCGTACCAAGGTTCTTTGTTTAAAAGCAAGTGCAGAGGGTATTTCAAACTTGCGGGGCACGGCACTAAGACGGCACTTTTTTCCTTAAGAAAAAGGGGGCATTTGCTAAGCATAAAAAGGGCACTTCATTGCTTATTACAAGATCTTGGGGGCGCACTTGCCTCCAGTGCCCCCCACGGTTCCTACATCTATGAGCAAGTGCAAGACCTGTGCTAATGAGAGACAATCTTCAATCAAAAACTTCAAATCGCTGTTTCTTTTGGCATTTAAAAAACCTGTCAGATTCTTTACAGTATTACAAGCATGATCAAATTACAGAGTTGCCGTAGAATTAATAATACAATTTCATTGCTAACATTTACAGTTGCACTAGCTTAAAAGCTAACTTACTATTTGCATAAGTGAAATCACACTTAGCTAAATATTGACTGCCTGAAAGCTGGTGGAGTATTATTGCAGCCCGCACAGACTTAGACTTCAGAATCCAAAATGGGGAGGCGAATATTGCCTCAGTCAGTCCCTAACTGAAGAGTGGCCCTGAGAAGTAGGGTGTTGGAAAAAGCTAAAAGAAGGTGTTTGTCATTTTATGTCAAACGAGTGTCATTGCCTAAAAGTAAGATATAAGGAACGTGCCTCAGCTTTCGTGTGTTCGTTTAAGGTATCCTTTTATATGATGTATCTCCTGGAAGGTACCATAATGGGAGCATCGGCAATTTTAGCTTTTAGGCCATCCTTGACATGATAAAATGTTTATGAATTGTTATCACTGACATAGGAGCTAGTAAATAATGTAAAAATCCAAGGAACCAATTGGCTGAAACTAGCACCAATGGAATCAATGTTGGTCTTTAATTCGGCCTGGGCTGCTGTAGGTGTGAAATTCTCGTATGCACTCTAACTTAAAGCCCAGCAGTCTACATAATAGATTAAACACCCAGAGATGATTGAGCTTCTCCTTGCGGCATATCCATTCCAGTAAGAAAATCCAAGACAGGATTACCCCTCATCTCTTGGTTCCAAGACAGATGCATCAGCGAAGATAATAATGTTGTTTCATAGGATGGGTCGAAATGTTATCGAGGTCATTTTGACTTAAAGGACATATGTAAGTTTAGCAGTTGGTTAATACAACAAAGAAGTGTGGAGTGGAATTCCATTGTTATGCGAAGCCTCGATCCTGTGCTTTGTAATTAACAATGGAGAATGGAGAGAATCGCATCGCGTGAACCAATCAGGTTTATGACATATGCACTTTCAGGCATTACCATCAGCCAAATGACTTACAGCAATGCCATTCCTACAATGCCTGTCCTATTTATGTCTTGAGAGGCACTTGAGCGTTGTTTGTTGTGTTCTTTAAATAGAAGTCATGTTTGAAATCCGGTAAAACAATAATCTTGAATAAGTGTTTTCGCATTGGAAAGCGTTCAACACTTATGTTTATCTGTCATCTGAACAACTTTACAGTTTATTTATAGCTTGGTTAGAACAGAAGTATTCCTTTTGTAGTGAATGTCCAGGTATCTCATCATGAACCCTTACGGCAAATTGCCACCTACTTTATCTTCTTCGACTAGAACAGATTTTATTAATATTTACAATCAATGCTATACATTCCCCAATACAGATCGTCCTACCGTCCTACACCTACAAATTTTTGACCAACTCAAATCAAATACTAAATCTAGGCATGCAGAGAAAAGGCCACGAGAAAGTCCGTGGCTTTTTGTCTTTAATGTATTCATGAACTGTCACTAATTCGTCAGCCCAGCTGACCCTTCTACGACTCCTGTGTCCCGCCTCTGTCTCACTACCGTCAGTGTCAGTATAACTGCTGTCTGACTCTGTATTGCTTCGCCTTACATGGTCCCTGTTACTTGCTGGAACCCGACGCTTAATTCTCCTATCCTCCATTCTATTTTCAGTCCTCTCTGCAACTTCAATTCGCCGAAGGCTCTGAACAAAGTCGTTACTTCTTGTGAACTTGATCTCCGTTCTCCTCACATTATTATTACTGGTATTACTTCTATAAATGTTTCCTCTTTGTACTTCTAACTTGTTAGGATCCATTATTGTTCTGTCGAGAAAAGCTTCTTCTTGTCTTGCAAGTCCTGGCAAATTTCAACCAAATTTTAGTTGACAGGATATCTGAAACCAATTTGCAGAATTGAAATTAGATCTTCGACATAAAATCCCGCAGTTGTTATTCACAAAATCTCGACTGATATCCCAAAGCGTTTCACTTCCAGTTGCTATGAACGTCTTTCTCAGCCCCTGCAGTTTATGAATATTCTCGAACGTCTTCGCAGGTGAGATTTGAAATCAGAAGTAAACAAGTTGGCTTCCAATTTATGCGATGAGTCTTCAAATGGCAGCTACGCGCAATGAAAAGTGTTTTGTTCCAAAACTGATACTAAAAACCCTTCTCCTTCCTGTGTATCTTGTTTCAAGGGATTTTAATTAGCTGACTCTCGCTGTAACAGGTTACAAGGTTCCCTTGGCTACAGCGAATAGTGAGCTTTTGTTGCTTTTCGATGAATGTGATAGACTTCTATAAGCAGTTCTTGAACAATGCAGTGTTGTTCTTAAGTGTACAGATCTCCGTAAGCTGAGAAACGAGGAATATTGTATAGTCTCGCTGCAAAGTCCTGGAGTAGTTGATTTGTTGCCAAGAGAAGAAGTCTCTGTAGGTCGAACATTGAGAAATATCGTTGCCTTACCGCGAGTGTCTTTGAGTTTTGTTACTTTGTTGCCAAGCGTATAAATCTTTCTCCAAGAAGAGCGAATAACGGCAAATCCACAAAAATCTCTCTCCGCATATAACCGATGACAACGATCTTTGGAGCGCGAATTGTCAAAATGCTTTTGCTTCCAAGTGATCAGATGCCTAAAAGAGCCAGGATCATTTATCCTTGCATTTATCGAACGCAGAGCTGTCTCCTCATATGACCATTACAACGAATTACAGTAGAAAGTGAGAATAGATGTAATCTCGCGGTCAGTCAGCACTTGCGTGGCTTTACGGTGATCTTATCCAAGCTTTGACTGAGAAAATTTTGAATCTCTCTCTTATCAACGTCAGCGCTCAACGTACTAAAAATAGCACTGTGTTGGTAATGAGATACGACTTGCAGTTGTGGACAGCTGAATTAAAATCGCCAAGGTGCAATGCATGGTCTGCAGAAAGCGTACAAGCCAGGGGGCTGGGGCGGCAGGCCCCCAATGTTCGGAAATTTGTCAAAGATCACCCTTTTTTGGGCGAAACGTTGGTATACAGCAGACTCTCTCGAGAGCTTTTGATGGACCTTTTAGGATTGTTTTGACAGACTCTGAGATGGAGCAATATTATAAAATCACTCCGAAATAGGTAACAGTGCGACTGACCACATCAACTATATTTTGTTATCTAAGCTGACACATTATTATCAAATAATGACGACAATTATCAGAATAGGATAGGAAACAATCTACAGGCTTTACGACATTTTACTCTCTGTTGCGCTCACACGCGCAGATCTGAAGTTGATGATAATATCCACCTTCTAAGTAGTAAGTACATGTGGGGGTCATCAAGGGGGTAGAAATCCACCGTTCCTTGCGATTTTTCAGTTAAAAACCGCCGTCCCGGTCATTTTTAGCCAAAGTTACGCGTCCTGCCGCTTCGTTATCAATGATGACAATGTAAAGACATTGTCATCCAACCAGGTGGAAAGAGGAGGAGAGTTCTCAAAGTGCTGACCAGAAAGATGTGACCACGATCTCGTTTTACAAGTCAACAGACGAAGGATCCACAAATCCATAAAATTTAATGAAAATTCCGTATTCCGTTTATCATTTCCGAGAAAATCTGCGTCCGGTGAGGATAATTCCTTCATTCCGCCAAAAAATTGCTAGAATTCCGTATTCCGCGACAAATTCTATTCAAATTCTGCTGCTCCGCAAACCCTGATGACTCCCACGTCCACCTACTGCATTTGCCGTTGGCATTCCCATAGTGTCATTCAAGGCACATTGAAATAGCTACTGCGGTTGCGCAGCTTCGACAACTTTTGCTGAACCAGGCCTCTTGCCAAACACGGTCAAGATCTCCCCAACAATTTTTCCCTTCAGAATCCTCTCAATAAAATCATTGCCACGATTTTACATGACGATGATTAAACTATTCTAGCTTCATGTGGTTTTTGTAGTGATGCACTAAATTGATAAATTGAAGGCACACTTGACCTGGCAAACGCAGCTGATTTCAAGACTGTGAAACTACTATTTTAAGGTTTCAGCAAGTGTAGACTGACTACATATGTCTAAACTTCCCCAATGACTCATACTGGTTATGGATTCAAAACTGAGACCGATGACAATACAGCTTCATATAGCAGACCAATGAATACTGCATCCACTTCACGCTGGATCAAATCAGCGTTATCCAAACCAGGTTAGATTTCAACGAATCAAATGTGTCTAATATGTTCGATTGGCCAATAAGAACGCAACATTCAGTAGCTTGCTTTATAACAAGATTCTTATTACAAAGGCAAATTAAACTGTTTCGACACTTGGGGCTATACTCATTACAAAAATCTCAATAGTATTGCTATTTTTTAATTCTTAAATCTTTTTTTCGCTCACTTTGTAAGAGTGAAAATAAAATATCAGATTGAAAATACTGAACAAATACAAGGAATCACGTCGTCAGTCTACACAAGGGGCTATTCTTATGATCAATGCTTTGACTTTATTTTTTTAGATTTGGACATCTCCATGCCGGAAACTTAAACCATATCCGTCTTAGGAAATCACAATAAACCGAAAACCTAAGTTTAGATGTGAGAGAATGAATTTAGGTCAAAGAATTTGCCCGGAGCAAACGTTCTAAGTTAAGGTAGGGGACCAGGCGAAAAACTAATTTCTACATTCTAAGTCCCAGAGAGATGAAATTATGCTACTAGCACAAATTTTATATGCTGATTACGAATATGTAAATAGTTTCTAAAAATAGCCTTTGGTTTCCATGGAAACCTGGAAACAACAGAAAAAGAGTCATTTCTCTTTTGGATCCTTAATATTCTAACTTTGAACAGATATTGATGTGTGCAGGGTATCATATTGAAGCTGAAGCCTTGCTCTGTGCAGAGAAACATTTTATTTTGATGCAGTGTACACCATTTATTTAAATTTTGCACTGTTAATTAGTTGTTGGTAATTAATCGGATGTTGTTACCTTGGACTTACAGTATCTTCTATCATGTTTCTTGAACAGACAATCTTTATAAACCTCTGCACTCTACAGAAACTAAGCTACAAAATGGTGTATAGGATGATGATTTTTCTCCAGCCAATTCAAAGATTAACTTTCCAAGAGTTGTTGCAGTATGCGCAAAACCAAAACTGAGATAATTGCAGTTGAAAAACTAACAAACATATTCCTGCATAAACTCTGCAAACAACAGCATAAGACAAGTACATTAATGGACCAAAACAAGATATTACATGCCAAAATGCTGTCTGGCCACTAACTAACTACTATTTCAATGTCACTGTCAATGTATCAGTCCTTACTGCAGCAAAGTTACGCAAATGACCCAGCTTTACATGTATCTCCTTCCTTTATCTTTTTTGCTTTCTCTTTTGTAACCTTTGCATACTTAAGTCTCTTCCTTTTCTGTTTAGCCTCATTGGTAGATGCTATGTCAGCTTTCTTTAGTCTTTCAATTGACTTTCTCAGTGATCCTTGCTTCAGATAATGGCCTGGGTCAATTCCCAAAAACTCAAAAAGAGTTTCTTGGAAGGTAGCACCTTTTGCAAACTGGCACAATGCCAGGCAGGTTGCACTTTCAAGGGTCTTTCTGCCAACAAAAGTTATCTTGGGGCAAAATCTCCAAATAACATTGTGCAAAGATTCATTTGGGTTTTGTGAGCGATTCCTTGTGCATCTACGCAACAAACTGTCATCAGTTAATCGCTGAAAGATAGGCAAAAGCTTCTTACCAATATTTTCTGCAATGGTTTCGTCTTCTTTATGCGGCCCTGGGTTCTCCTGCCTGGCAATGGCCCTCTGCCAAAAGCACCATGAATTTTCACCTGGTGGGCAATGAACATGCTTTGGATTCCTGTCAGTAGACGTCAGATGAAAGAGAATGGCAAATATTCTCTTCTTAGCAAGAGCAGGATCATGGGCATTATCTTTTATCGCCCGCCCATAATAATTTTGGATTTTTAAAACCTTCTCCTTTGTCAACTTCCCCTTCCCAGAAATTGACTGCCTCTGTGCCTTGCATTCTTGTATCACATTATTCAGAGCAGTTCCCATCCGTTTTGATACATGGTTGACACATTCTTCTTTAAATATCTCAACTTCTTTGCCATAAACCTCATTTTGTTTCAGATGCTCAAAGGACTTACTGTCACCATCTGACAACATTGTTGTGTAACGAAGGCCATGTTTTGCGACTGATCGCTGCCAAATTCGATTTGCACATTCTTGTTCCATGGAATTGGCTGAGCCATCATATTTTTTGCACACTTTGCTTGATGCTTGGTTTGCCATTCAGTATACTCTGGGTCATAATGCCCTGGAGCCTTGAAACATTGGTGACAGAAGTTGCAAACAACTTCGTAGTCAATAGGCAAGCCTGTCTATGACAAAGATCTATGACAATGCCTGCACCATTGTGAGAAGAATGTCCCCTACTTTGCCATGTGCCATCATAAGAAACAGCAATGTCAAGAGTATTGTTCTTATCTGGCGGTTCACCAAGTTCTGCATGTTTCTGGCGTATTATTTCCACTGACTTTGTTGCAACTTCATCAAATGTTTCTTTGCTGGCGGATATCAATTTCTCTTTAGTTGATTGATAAGCATACTTATTTGGACAGTATGGAAAATTCATAATTGTTGACCAGTCTCTCATTGCAGTGTATCCACAACCAATGCCCATAAATGCGAAAACTGATCTGGTATTCACTTCAAAGGGCCTATTTGTTGAATGAGAGCCACCAATTCTCTCACTAAGGTAGCCTTCATTTATCACTGTTTCACATGAACCACAATAAACATACCCTTTTGCACAAAATCCCATGTGTTTCTCTTCATAGGTATCAAATTCGATTCCTGGCACTTTACAATTTGGGCAGCATAAACAAGACAACAATTTATTCAGAGAAACCTTGTCTACCATCAAGAAATACTTGTCTTGACTCTCTGGTTCAGTCTGCTTTGTCATCTCAACCATTTCATCGAGTTTCAATCCAAAGAATTCAAGCTTCTTCGAGCTGGCGGAAGGGGCTTGTCCGTTGTTTATTTCATTTTCTTCAGCTGGGATGGGCCTAGCTTCAGCTGCTGCTTCTTCGAAAGTCATTGGTACAACTACAACTACTGGCTTGTTTCTCCTCCTCTTTCTAACACCTTTAAAGCGATTAAACTTGGTCTTTCCCATGTTGATCAACAATTTCGTTATAAATACGAAGATAATTTGTTACTTTCAGAACGTTTTTTACGAGCAAGCTGCGATAAGTGAAGATAGCATTGAGGAAATATTGTCACAAGCGGCTCAACGGAAATCAGCTGTTCTCAACAGCCAATAAGATTTCACCATTCGGCAAATCAGCCAATCAGATGGCTTAAGTTCAGCCTCGTAACCAGAACAGTTGAGACAAGGATTTGCACAGGGATAAAAAGCTTCACATTTCAGCTTATGTTTACATCAAGTACTAAAAAGAGAGGCATTTTCGAAAAGACCAAAGAGAGAGCTTTTCAACGGTATCCAGGTTTTGGGGATGCAATCAAGGGGGAGGAGAAGAAAACACATAACAGTGCACCAGTTTTTGATCAACATTTAGCAATTAATGGCTGGCTAATGCTGACTCACCCAAAGAAAATGTCAAATTATTCTTTCCTAGCTGCTGTTCTTGGCATATCATTTAGATATTGCAAATCTAAGATAACTGAAAAATAAATCAAGAAGAAAAACAAAATTTCGATTTTTTTTCAGAAATCTGATGATTCTCGCCTGGTCCCCTACCTTAAGCCAAAAGAACTGCATACATATGGTTTGACACCATTGATATACTTAACCGCCATTGTTGACTTCAAAAATACATCAAGAATTTTGTGTTGTCACATAGCATTCCTTTGTGTCCAACCGGTCAAATTTCCCCCGCAGATATCTGCTGGTTTGCCTTCAAGAAGTGCAACCAATAAGCGACCACCCACCAGTTGCAAAAAGCAAAATCGTACAAAATTGTCTCCCTGCTTACAAAACTATTGCAGCATGTTCTTTGACCGTTTTTCTGTGTTTTTGACTTAGAAAATGTAAGAAATGAAGGAAACTTTTTTTTGGGTCTATCGTTGAACAAATGTTTTTATGGGTTGATGGCTCTTTCCTCGACCTGAGCACCCCATATCTCAATGATACCAGACTAAGCCCGTGGGAAACAACGCCATCTAAGATCTAATTTGTCTTTTTCTTGCAAGTGTTTATGAAAAAACGTTGGGTGAATCTGTTATCATGGATAAGGCATTGATTTCTTGTGACTATGACCCGGGTGGGGGGGGGGGGGACTTGACTAGGGAAGTGACGGGGGTGTGAGGCAAATCTCTCCACACCCTGTACCCTGTGGCATAAAAAATGGCCCAAAAGTATATCCTGTCGCATACAAATTTTGCCAAAATCCATTGTTTCAAGAGAACTCTAAAAAGCATCCTTCCACATAATACCCTGTTGCATAATGTTCTTATCAATTGTAATACCCTGTCGCATAATCTTTATCAGAAAAGGACACCCTGTCGCATAATTTTTACCGTAAAAGGACACCCTGTTGAGCGGCACATCCTGCCAAGTCAAGTATAGGAGTACCCCCCCCCCGGGGACTACGATAATTTCCTATCTCTATGCTATGGTACAGGCATGCATGCGCCATTATGGGTACATCCCCCTTTCACTCCTCGCTCCCAGTCTTCTTTGAGAATGGCACCACTTGTTCAAAATTCCAACTTCACTTTCTTTTATTTGCAGACACAAGATAGGTCAAGGTCCTACGCTGCAAGAAGTTGAGGCATTTCTAAAGCCCAAAAACATTGTGTAAGTATGGATAATGGTTGTTTTTCTTTCCAAGCATTTGCAGGTTGCGTCCTGGATAGTTTTGTGGCGTATGTCCGGGAGCCCTGGTGTCAGAAAGCGCGGTGAAATTTGAACTTGTGGTGTTTGTTGCCTGGTTTTGTACACACATCCCACAGATGAAATTGGATCCAAGTCTGAATCAGATATTTAAGCAAAATTTACGTCTAAATACTGCAACAGAATGCCACTATAGAACAACAATAAAATGCAGAATGTGTGCGAGGATACTAAACGTGTCGAGGATGCTATAATCCTCATACGGCCCATATTTCCATAGCCTGCCGTTGATAAACGCTAAAAAACAGACTTATTTAGATATATTCCTCAACTAAACGATAATGCTATCAATGGAGCCGTACTTTGAGGTGGATTTTTAGTTGGTGAAGTTTGTTTTTGTTACCAGAAACAGACATAGCAGACTGATAGCAGACAATAGCAAAACAATAGGTAGGCTTGGCACATTAATCCCAGACTGTAAAAGCAGGACCGTCGAGAGGGGGGGTAGCCAGGGTAGTTACCAGGGGGCCCGGGGCCTTAGGGGGCCCGTAAGAATTAAGGTATGCATTTTTTCTTTGTTGCAGTTTTCTTCCGGGGGAGTTTTCAGGCTCGGGGCCCTCTAAGTTCTAAGTTTAAGCCCACTAAATTAAGGCCAGTGGGCCCACTAACTTTAAATTTAGGCCCACTAAATTGAGGCCCACGGGCCCTCTAATATCCTGACATACAAGTTCCAGAAATTGATTATGTCGTGGTGGGCATGCGGGCCCTCTGGTATCTTGATATACAAGGATGATCCATATTAGATCGATGCACATGGCAAATTTTGGAGACAAATCATTGAGTCCCTTGCAGTTGCTGAACAAAATAGACAAATTCAAACTTGATGACATTTTTTACAATGTCTGCACTGCCCTTATAATTTTTTGCACATTGCCCATGACTGTTGCTTCTGCCAAGCGCTCCTTCAGCAAACTGAAGTTGATAAAGAACTTTTTGACGAGCACCATGTCACACCAATGACTTACAGTTATAGCTGCTTTAAGTATCAAAAGTGAAATTGCAAGGAAGATCGACTTTAAAACTGTAATGAAAGATTTTGCTTTGAAAAAAGCATAAAAAGACCAGAAAGCATTTTCTTGAAATTTGAACTTAGCCTTGATTTGTTATCGATTTGTACGCTCATCTTTTTCAGTTTGAGTCTTGACTGGACTTAGAAAGGTGTTTGCACCTAAAAAGTGCTTCTTCAACAGTGTACAGGATGGCGTTTCCATCTAAAAGCAGGGCTTTAACAGTGCATAAGAGGGCATGGCCCAAGGACAAAAGGGCGTGGTCCAGAAAATTTTCCTCCGGCGCCTTCGGCGCCAGGGGGCCCCGGTGAGGTCTTGGCCCTGGGGCTCGGGCCGTCTCTCGATGGCCCTGCGTAAAAGTTGGTATTTTTGCACAGGTTTTCCAACTAGTTTGCTGTGTTAAGCTCAGTCTTCAAAAATAAGCTTGCAAATTTTGTGCCTACCCAGAACAGAGAGGTTTTAATGCAATCCTTGCAGCTTTGCTCTTTGTCTGGATGGCTTGATGAAGCATAGACAAGAATGATACGAGAGGCAGTCAAGGCAAAGGGCTCAAGGGGTATGGCTGCAGCAGAGATCTAGGCGCAAATGCGGTATTTAGCATTAGAATCCGTGCATAAAGACTTTGCGATAGAATTTCTTCTGCCCAATTTTTGGGAGTTAAAACCAATGTTCTCTGCGCATTGAAAAAACTTTACAGTGTGGATCCAATCAAAATAGCAAACTATTTGGTTTTGGGCTTGGCTTGCCCTCTTTGTCTAGCCAAAACTTGGTTTGAGAGTATTAGGGAACTCTGAGTCTCCAGGGCATACTTTAATGGGCTCCAGGCTCCCAAAGGCAGAATTGCTTTCCTTCAGGGCTCCATTACACCCTTTTCAGTGCTCCATAGGCTCCATCTCTCAAAATTTGAGAACACCACCATGGGAATTGTTTGGGTTCCAGGGCGCTAAGCTTTCAAGATGGCGGGCTCCAGCAACCCTCCTTTGGTGGCCTCATTAGATAAGTTTGCCTAAGCCTACTAGAAAAAAGTTCTTGGTGCTCTTAAAGATGTCAAATTTTGAAAACTTGCTGCACATCTTGTTTTTCTCTTCCAAAAGGATCTCTTCCAAAATGTTTCACACTGGAGAAAGTGCCTTTATAACATCACAGTGTGCATGCTTAGGACAAAAAATACACAGAGGCACACAGGTTTTGTTGCAGGGGATTGTTGAAACTCATACGCCAAAGTATCATTTGCTGGACCCCTTGCTCTATCCTCTTGAAGTAGACAATTATATCATAGGAAATCCCCCTGTGTCCATGTCATTTTGTAAAGATGGGGGAAGATAGGTCATAAAACAAAGCTTTCTTTACTAGAAAATGGGGGGTTATGCTCTGCCTTATCTTTCTCCTTTTTGCGTGGACAACATTTGAACACTTTTTGGTAAAAATCCAAAACTAGGATTTCAGAGGCCCCTGATTTGCATTGGCAGGTAGCCTGTTCAGGCAAGCAAAATTTAATCACATGCAATATTGCAAAATATTCCAATGTGATTACATCGCATTAAGCTATTCTTAGTCCTACTGGAACTTGAAAGAGCATTAAAGTTGCATACAATGCCTGTTAAGCTGATTGCTTCATACATCCTACTGTATAAAGCCTTTCAAGCCAGCCCTTAAAGCTGCCCAGCTGCACACCACTTATGTTTGTTTTTCCATCAAAGAGCAAGTTCAATTGTGTTTGGGTAACATAATTCAACCATCTGCAAAGGTTACTGCCTCTAGAGATTGAATTAGTAGGATAGAGTAGAGTTTTTGGTGTTAGAGTTTTAGAAATAGGATAGAGTTTTTGTGGTCCTTGCAGAAAAGGTCAATGGCGTAGTGGAGGTGTAAGGGCCCCTTGGTGTAGAAGGGGGACTGGAGCCTCTCGTATTTATTTCTATTGCGTAATTTGATGTTTGGTGGCCCCTTTGGAGCCCTTAAGCAACGAGGACCCTTAGTTTTATGCCCTAAAAGTAATCATCATCAGCTAAGCCACTGAAAAAGTTAGCTTCAAGATCGTGAAAATCAAGCAAATGTATGATACTGTAATTCTCTGTTTGTGGTTCAATTCCTTCCCTACTAAAGGTGGTACTAATAGTGAGGAGTGTACTACATACATACATAAATACATACATACATAATTTCTATTGATAAGCTGGTAGGATACTTTCAGCTGACGTGTACCTGCTACTATAATTAAGTAAAAACTTTATGTTACTGATACACAAAATTTCTATCTGTAAAACTTAGGTGCCCTGTTCCTTTAATGAAATTGAAATTGTTAATATGAGTCCTTTGTTTCTTTAAATATACTTTAGAATTTTCAACAGTTTTCAGAATTAAATCCTCAGGTAAGCTATTCCAAATAACTGGTCCTTTAAAAGCTACGTATTTCTTCCCATATCTGTCTTTGTCCTTCCTTTTTCTTAAACAGCTGCCCAATTGCTGGAATTACTGTCTCTAAGCTAACTTGCTGCGTTATCATCAACAACCTCCTTTTGTAGAGATATTAAAGGGGATCCCAATTTGCTGTCTGAAAGATTTCCTCATTGTGTCACCAATTCTCTGTAAAGGAATCACAAGGTGTGGTCACTGAGAGAGGTGTAGTCACAAGGAGTGGTCACAAAGTGAGGAACATGACACTGCTTGACTAAGTTTAGATTCTCACTGTCCTAAAACTACCTACACATGCCAGGTAGAATTATTAATAATAATAATTTTGTTTATAAACACTGATGGTACAAGGAACCATGGGCTAAATGTTTACAAGATACGTAACAAAATGCAACAATCATTATTGGAGAAAATAGATTATTCCAGGAGTAAATGGGACAGTACTTCATGGTGCAAGAATGAAAAGTAACTACAGAACAGGGAAAATAATTATATATGTATATAATTCTCTAGAGATTTAGGATGTCTTATATTTTATATCATCAAGTTTAAAATGATATATTTCTTTTCTTGTCTTGTAGCTAATTTCAAGATGGTCTTTCAAGGAGTTATTGATGCTTACTATTCTGTTAGAGACAATGGAGGTTTGTACCATGTGCTTTCTGTGTTTACAAAGTTGTTGATCTGTTGATCTAAATGACATAAATAGAGAAAAGTTTTACTTGTTTCATCTTGCCAGTTGACTAGAAACATTCAATTCATTCAAACACATCTGGTGCTTTGGTTGCTAGTCTTTCAAACATGCAGACTTCTTCCGGCTGACACAGTGTTTGTAAAATCTCACATGAAAAACCCAGTTTCTAAAATTTGATAAACACAATAAAATGCAATGATATATATAGTAAATAAATTATATACTGAATTTTCCAAAAAATTCTCCTTCTGGCTTATATACATATGTAGCATACAGTTGAAGCATTTTGTTACATACAGGTAGCTAAGGTTTCTTTCAAGGCATGTACAGTAGGTAAGAAAGATAATATTTAGGTCAAAGAATTTTACACCCACCTTTTTCAGACTGCTTTAAAGAACTGGTTATGCCGGTTCCCTTGATCATTTCAGCATCATAGCTATGGCCACTAGGGAGTTTGACTTACCAATTTTTTAGAGTTTTCGAATAGCATGAGATCGGCCAAAAATTGAATTCCCAATAGTCATCAATGCCACTCTGTCTTTTTTAGTTTTTTCCCCCAGGTACATTTCTGCTCAATGTTTTTCTCCTCTGATAATTGAATTACAGAAGTTAACTTGTTATGCTTCTACAGTATCTTGATAATACATGTTGATTATAAATAGCTTTTTTACTCTTAAGCTTCATGGGTTGATAATGAATCATGGTTGATTCAAAATGTTCCGAAAATGTAATGATTTGCATCAAATATTTTAGGCCTTTTGGCTACCTTACTATTTACCATTGAATATGTCATATATATATATATATATATATATATATATATATATATATATATATATATATATATATATATATATATATATATATATATATATATATATATATGATTAATCAATTATAAACATGATTGTCGTCTTTATCCTCATCCTACAATTCTTAACAAAGTCGTGCTTTCGTCCTGTTTTAAATATTTGGAACCCATGCTGCCAAGCTAATAGCACTTTATTTCATCAGATCCTCGCACCAACAAGATGTTCCTTGTCAAAGAACCAATGCATGTGTTTGGTTGTGTTGTTGCATATTTGTTCATTGTGATCAAGGGTCCACAATGGATGGCAAAGCGAGATGGATTTGAGCACAGAAAAACTTTGATGGTTTACAATTTCTTGTTGGTGGCACTATCTGGATGGATGATGAATGAGGTCAGTTTTGCTTATTTGATAATTTTGAAATGCCATTTTCAGTATTCAATTTTCAAAGCCAGTTTGCCTCTTCATGATATAACATTTGCTTGTCACATTTTGATGTGATCTCAGAATGTGATCATGTTTCATAAATTGCTAAGTTTTTGTAGAGAAGTTAAAATTAATTCCCATTGATTTGCCATCACAGATTTTCCATATGACCAACCTACAAATGTTCAAATGAAAAATCTGTGCTTGCAGATTAAAGGAGATTAATTAATATAATATTTGCTTCACATAACTTCAAGCAGCTTGTAAAGCTTTTGATTACATTCTGTGATCACATAAAAAACGTGAAGCAAACGATTTACATGAATATGATTGTGTAAGGCCTGTATTCTTTTTTTAAATATAAGGCATCTAGGCCAAGAGGGCCTCTAACCTAATTACAACATGCTAAAATTACTATTATATTAAACAGTTAATTATAAAAGAATCTATATATATAAAATTAAAACCACTAACTTATGTGAAATAATATACTAAATGGTGATAAACCGCAAAGGGTGGTATGTGAATCATGGGATGGAGGTTATCTATATTTGAAATTTTGATTTCATTTTGAAGCATGTAAAGAAAAAAGTTGCTTTCAAGTTAAGGCAGTATTTGTCCTCTTGGCTTAGCAACCAGATGAATTTGTTATGGACGCTTAGATGACTTACGTTTCGGTACAAATCAGCTATGAGCCATCAAACATTTATGTGCATGTTACTAATCACAATGCAAACTATGCTTCAGTACTATTATTTTACAATTCTATGTGCAAGGCAGGGCTAAAAAACAAAGTAGCGTGGTTTCGATGCTACCAGGAAGGTAGCTGATATGCTCAAATTTCCTATGAATGAAGAAGGGGAAGAAAGGAAAAAGATGTGGAAAGAAGGAAAGGAAGCAGGAAGAGAGGAAGGAAATGTGAAAGGATGGTGTTGTATATTGGGACAGAAGAAGAAAGTGTGTGAAAAGAAACGAAGGTGCTTGACTTGCTACCAGGAAGAAAAATATTTTTTAGCCCTGATGTGAGGCTCAATGGAGTGGCATTAGAGGTTCTATCACCATTGTGCATATTTCAACATTTTACGAAATGTAGCAGACTTCATTTGATTCAGGTTCCTTTGTAAAATAGATAAAATGTCTATTGCAAGTGCAGGTTTAAAGTTAAGAACCAAAAATGGGAATTGGCTTGTTCGATTAGTTGTGGCAACGTTCCTTCAGACATTACATAATTACAAGCAAAAAGAACTAGAAAAACAAACAGATGCAGTTTCCATTTTCAACATATTGGAAAGGACCTCAGAAATCGAATGAAATATTGGATCCAAATCTAAATAAAAAATGTGATATGAAATGCTGTTACCTGTGAAATTTTAGTTTTTGCAAATGATTGAACAAAGATTCTCTGCATTTCTTTATAGTTCCTGGCTACTTCTGTTTTCAACCCAACGTTTAATTTCTGGTGTGAGCCTGTACATCCAGATGATACATCTGATATGCAAATGAGAGTGAGTTTTCAACCTTGTTTCTAAATGTATTTCAGGTGAGGGTGACCTGATAAAGTTTTCTGTTCTTGTGTGGCTGCTGTGCAGTGAAGGCTCAGTGCAGGAACTGTAGCTTCAATCATTCTGTTTTTATGCAATTGCATAAGATTTACATCACTGTGTGAGTCTGTCAGATAGTGGTTGCTAATATATGGCACAAGAAAGTGACGTAAGTTGTTTCTGGAAAAACAGCCCTTCCTTTATTCAGTAATGTCAAAATCAGTTTGATATTGAAAGGCTGGGTGCTTGCATTTAAGAATAGCTGTGTTTTAACATTTGAGAAACGGGATCAAAGAATTGTCACTTTCAAAGAAAACAATACCGTGACATCACACACATCACATATGTTTCATTTATCTTTATCAGTGTCCATTCAGTCTTTTGCCTACAATTAATCATATATCATTTTTCTTCCTAGCAATTAAATGTGTCATGGTGGTACTTCTTGTCAAAGATAATCGAATTTATGGACACCGTAAGTTTCTAAACCGTGGATATTTTGGTCATGTTTTCTACAGTCGTATCTTCTCTCAATTGTTCTTTTCGAATTCAGGCATTTCATTTTAACGTTGAGCTTCATAAGTTATTTCTGTTGAAAGAGTCAATAAAAGGTTGCTTTGACTACGTCTGTCTTCAAGTACATTACAAAATGACAGCGTTGATCCCACCATTTAAAGTGCAATTGGCTTTGCTCTTTTGCATAGGGCCACACATCGTAGTTTTATGAGGTAAGGAAAAGTACAGTTTATTTGGGGCGTTTTATTTGGTGTTGAACTGAAAGAAGCAACTGCCTTTAGGACGAGCTTATCACATCAACAATTGAGAGAACTAAGTTAGTAGAAAAACTATTTTTTGTTTTTATTGGGGACGTTTCAAATGTATAGATGGTCTCACATCTTGCATCGTTTTGAATGAAGTTTCAATTTATTTTTAGTTCTTTTTCATCTTGCGGAAGAAAGATCGTCAAATAACATTTCTTCATGTTTACCATCATGCATCAGTGCTCTTGCTTCAATGGTCTGTAACAAAATTTGCGCCTGGAGGAGTTGGTAAGTGCTTTATCAAGATGTTATTCAACAATTTTTTGTAGCTGATTCAAATCAAACCTTAGGAATCATAGAAGACAGAGACATGAAACAAACAACCCAAAAACAACAAACAAATGATCAGACAGTTAGACAAACAAAACATGAAACTGTTTCACGTGGTCTTCTCTAAGCAACTGCCTGCACTCTGTTGTTATCTCAAGAAATTACTTTGCATTCAGTAATACACTCGAGCACCCTCATCCCAAGAACTTATCCTCTTGGGAACAACCTCCGTTGCTCAGTCTTCTTACAACTTCCAAGCCTTGAAGGATCCATCGGTCAATTTATCTGTTAGCCGAATTGCTTTTGAGTAATGGAGCACAATTGACCGTTTTTAATATCTCGAAAAAGTGGATCAGCAACTTCACGACCCTTCTCTGGTATTATCTACTTGATTTTGGTAATATGGTGAAAAAAAGGCCGCTTGAAACAACCACTCTTGATGTTATAATACCATAAATCAGAAAGCACTCCTCATACATACTCATACAGCGTCTCAAACTTTATGTTGAAGCCTGGAGCTATATGTAAAATGAGGCAAGGTATTTTACATGTTCGTTTTTTGTTTGTTTTCAATCTGGTTTGAATGGTTTTTTCAGGATTCCCAGCTACTGAAAGCTGATTTAGGCCCATTGTGCATGCCGCATCCAAGCATGGGACCCCTGGTTAAACGTCCCTTCCAAAGGACAATGAGCTGAGTTGTGAGATCAAGCCTCCGAGGTTGCCCATCCGGAATTTGATCTCACTCGACCAAGCTTACCTTCAGTCACCTCGCAAAGACTGAATAAACCACTCAACCCGCTACACCAGGCCCGATAACACATCAAATGACGATCTTGCTTGAGTGAATAATAACTAAACTGTAGTACGTCAAGTAGAAAATATAATTAGCACCTATCGATAATTTTACTATCTCATTGTTATTTTTTCAGGATGTTTTGCTGGAATGCTGAATTGCTTTATTCATGTTCTCATGTATTCATACTACTTTTTGGCTGCCTTTGGACCTCATATGCAGAAATATTTATGGTGGAAAAGATATCTTACGAGATTGCAAATTGTAAGTAATCTTTACTTTATCAACTTGATCAATTCTCACTGACAGGCCTTTCAGCTATTCTAGGAATGAGTGTAATTTTATTATCCATATATATATAAGAAATTACAATGCATGCTGCATCTACTTTCTACTATGCTTTCTAATTACTATACAACTATACAACACTACAGGGACGGGACCACAAGAAGCAAGAGACGATGAATACCCTGTGGCCATGAACAAAAAGACATTCAAATAGATACAAAAAATTAAGTGAACAAAGATATAATACTGGGATCTGTTGCACTTTGGATGTCAGGCTACTGTAGCAGCATAGGCGCATGATACCAAACAATGGGAACCCCAGACGGGAGAACAACAAAAATAGCAATTGCTGCTGCCATCCATCCCCCCAAAATGTCCCCACTGCTGTCCATGTTGCACGCATGCTGCCAAGTAAAGGTTGTTTCATTATATCATTTGTCAGAAATCTGTTGATTTTGTGGATGAATGTTCGCTGACTGTTATGTGCCTAACATCAAATGTGAAACAGGCTTACATAGGAAACAGGGAAAAACGTACATTGTGGCTGGGAATGAGTCTGGATCAAAATACATTTTTATACAAAAAGGTTCTGTGAAGTCGCATTAGAGCCTCATTCGCTGTTGTTCACATTCGAAAATTTTGCAAAATGCATAACGAAGTCGTTGACCCACATTCTTTTTTAGAACAGCTGGAAAGTCTAGTGGCCTCAAGAGGGGCCAAATAGAAAAAGCAGAATAGAAGCATTGAAATAAAGGAAACAGGGAATGGAGGAAAGAGGAAATAGAAGGATCATGAGAAGAGCTGAGAGAGGAGGAAGAACGAAGGAAGGAATGAAAATATGATGACAAAGAAAACAAAGGCTGAAAATAAATAGTGACAAGGAAAGAAAGAATAGTAGAAAATCAATGTTCAAATGAAATCTGGGACCGCAGGAAATTGATAAAAAATGGAAGGAAGCATTCTTGTTTCACGTTCCTTCGCAAGAAGGCAAATATTTTTTTGCCAATGCTTGCATCAAGAGTTCTCACTGTTTTAAAAATTTGGACTGCTCAGTGCTTCTATCTTCAATACCTTTTATTTTATTGATCCAACGTATCAATGTATTGCGCTGAGTTTGTTTACGTTCATAAGTGAAATGATTGATACTTATTCTTTTCTGGGAAAAAACGCTATTAGCTCTCTTACAAAAGTACGAAATTTTCAAATAAAGTGCCGGCGCCCTTTGAAGTTTACATGATTTTGACATCACTGGAGAGCAAGCAGTCCTCATGGACTGACAGGGCTACCATGCCTAAAAAAATGAACGAACGAACAAATGAATGAATGAATGAATGAACTAATGCAGTCCTCTTTTTAAGTAACAACTTGATTCGCCCAGTATTATATCAGCAACCGCCTGTCAGACTGACTCAAGCAATGTCTGACTTTCTGAATTGAAGACTATCCTATGCAGCTGTATAAGATACTGAACAATGGAAGTTGTTGTTCCTCCACAGCAGCCATACAAACAGAGCATAACTGTTTGCGACACCCTGCAGAATACTGGGTAGACTGCAAAGTAAACAAGGACAGTGGTTGCGCCAGGAGAGGGCTATAGCCCCCCCATCGGAAGCATCTAGCCCCCATCGGAGGAAATTTTAGGTTCTTTTGGGAGTAAATTTGGCAAAATGACGCATGAAAGTTGCATTTTAGCCTTGTTACCCCCCTCCTGTCGGAATATTTCTGGTACCACCCCTGATCATGGAACAATGATAGCTCCCCAGCTCCATTTTCACTGCTCAAATTAGCATTCATTGAATCACTTTTAGTTTTATTAATCTTAATTTTTAATCTTATTAACATCCTGTAGAGTGCTGGATGAATTGGAATGATATAATTCCACTAGATTGCTGAAAGAAGGAATTAAAAACTATTTTCTATTCATCTTTCTTCAGATTCAATTTGTGTTTGTGTTCCTTCATACATCATATGCCATAAAACTGGACTGTGGATTCCCGAAAGGTTTCCTTTGGTTCTTATGGCTGTACATGCTGACCCTTTTCATGTTGTTCTCGCATTTCTACAAGCAAGCTTATACAATCAAGCCAAAGGAGAAGAAAGCAGAATAATTCCTTATTAGTATGTGACTTTCATTTTTCTTTTACTTTGTGGAACATAAATTAGTAATTTCCTCTGATCTGTCCATGCGATATCTTCTTCAGTATTTTTTGTATCTTTATGTATTTAGGCACAGAATATGTCTTTCCTTGTCATTTAGTCGCACACTGATTTGTAATTTCACCGTTACTTATGATTTTCTCTGACCTGTCCAAAAGATATCATCTTCAATAATTTTTGTATTTCTATGTGTTTAGACCCAGAATATTTCTTTCCTTTTCATTTAATCACACACTGATTTGTAATTTCACCATTACATATAACTTTCCATGACGTTCTGAACAATTTATTTTATCGTCAGTGATTTTTATGTTTCTATGTGTTTAATCCCAGCATATGTCTTTCCTTTTAGGGCCTGTTTATATGAGGAAAAACACCTCACCTGCCAGACCCGGAGCTGAGAGGTGAGATTCCACCTTCCAAGAACGCAACACCACCGGTATAGTGAAATCCCACCTCACCAGAGGTGGAATCTCACCTGGGTGAGGTGAAATTTTTCCATATAAACAAAACACCACCGGTATAGTGAGGTGAATTTAAATCATTTGTTGATTCTCATTGGTCAGTTCATTCTGATTTCACGGAAGAGAGACTTTACTCCACCTCACCTCTCAGCCCCGGGGCTGACAGGTGAGGTGAAAAATCTCATGTAAACAGTCACTGAAATTTACCTCGCTTGTCAGCCCCGGGTCTCGCAGGTGAGGTGTTGTTCCCCATAAAAACAGACCCTTAGTTAGTTGCAAATTGATTGATGATTTTACTATTCCATATAATTTTCCCAGATCTGCCTAAAGGTATCGTCATCCGTAAGTTTCTATTTCTGTGTTTTCATGTCCAGAGTATGTCTTTCCCTGTCACCATTCTATATAATTGCCCCCTCCTATCACTTGAAAGATATGCTCAAAAGTAATTTTACATTTCTATGTGTTTAAGCACTGAATCTGTCGTTCATCTTTTACTTAGTCACAAGCGCATTTATGAATTCGCCGTTTCATGGATTCATTTCCGATCTATCTTGAAGGTATTCTCATCAGTAACTCTGTCTCTGTATTTCTACGTATCTTTTAGGTCCTGAATACGGTCTTCTTCACGAATTTAGTGAAACTCATCGGCCTACCTTCGAGATTGATCTTATGACTAACTATCTCATATGATTCTGCTTGTCAATTTCTGTTTGGGCCCTGAACCTTACTTTGTCATTAAGAAGTAGATGGATTAGTACTTTTCACCAATAAATGAAAATTTTCTGATCTGCCTGAAAGATATCCTCCTCTTTATGATTTTTAATAGATGGAATTGTTGCTTTTCTTGGAGATAGTATCTTCTGTATTGTCCGTGTTTCTTTGTTGCAATGTGTTTGCACAATGAATGTGTCTTTCGATTTTTACTTAGGTCTCTAATATTTTTATGTAGCAACAAAGAAATTAGTTCTTATCACCAATGAATGAAGTTGTCTCCTATCGATATAAAAGATTCCTCTTTGCCTGTGATTGTGTCTATCATTTTCAAATAATTTTTATAGAAATTTGTTCTTTCAGAATTAGTTCCTTCCCCAATCTGTCTTCAGCAAATTCTCATAATTATCTATCGTACCCCTTTAACATGTATTTTACTTTGTATATTCACCATACCACGCTATCATCACCACATCGTATCAGTTGATAATTCTTTTAAAGTTCTAAATCACACCATCTCTGACAGTCTGTTCATTGAACTCATTGAGAATTTGTAATTTTGTTTTTTCAACAATAACAGTGCTAATTGTTATCTCCCTGATTTCGTAACGTCGAAGAGGTCTCACACTGTGTTCGCATGATATTGGCTTAGGTTAGAAACGGCACAAAATTACGGATAGGTCTCCTGTTCACACGAAAACGGAGCATTTTTAATGCGTTCAGAATGAGACTGATTAATTTCTTAGGCGTAGATAATTTTCCTTGTTGTCAAAATCTAACCCCATTGCCACATAGGTTGCAAAGAGATTTGTACCGTCCAGGTGTCTATGTTTTTCAAATTGTCTCAGTATTGTTTGAACACATGGGTACGATTTAGAATAATTCATTGCTAAATGTAGCTGCATGTACAAACAAGCAGCTAATCAAGTTTAGCACCTTCACATTGTTGCCGTTTTCAAACTGTGCTGGCATTTTGAACCTAATCTCGGCCGACACCATTCCAGCAGTCCACTTTTTCTGTTGTCGTTTAGATCATGAAAGAGCATTGTTTACTGCATAACTTTCTAAAAACTTCTTCATAGGGCAAAAATAGCACCTTCTTGGTGCGGTCAACGATGGTTAATCAGACCATGAAATGAGAATCGCCACGGGTTGGATGAACAGACTGACCTAATGTCTGCATTACATCACTACTCACATTCATTGCCATTTTTACTACGCTAGTCCTAATTTGTAGAATGCTACCCTATCCTGCCAAAATATGAACGTTGTCAAGATGAGTATGGAAACAGTGTTGACTTAAGAAACGTAACTACTATTTGGTGACCCAAAGTTGAAACTTTGAAAAATCATCAAAAGTTTATTCCTCTACCGATCATAAGACTTTCTTTGTGTACATTTTTGTCACGGGTGTTATTATTTTGCGACGTCCTGATTTGGGCTCGAATAAGTGGATTTTTGCGAGCTGCTTTGTTCGTAAAATATCAGTTCTCAAAATGTAGTTTTGTGTGCCGTAATCGTGACATCTTCCTCCCAAAAGAAGCGAGTAACGATGCCCTCCTTGCTCCTTGAAACAAAATCGAAAAAATGAAAATTTGAGATGGCTAATCTGATCAAATTTTGTTCATTTTTCAAATGTTTCAATTTTTATTGGGTTCGGTAGACTGATCATTATCAGCAGCTATTAACTGTCTTTAGACATGGGACATTAAGGACTGTCGTTGACTGATAGACAATAGAAATTTCGACTCATTCAAAAGCATGCAGGTAATGCTAAACCTCTGTGTAATCATGATAAACATTAGACTCTCTGTGTCAACCAGCATGCTTTGCACGAGTCATCTGCCTTTGTTGCCATTCTCACGGGTCATGAAAATGGCAGCAACAAAAGTTAGAGATAGTACAAAGTATTATCTCAGAGATGTACACAAGTTAGAGATAGCCAAGATATAGCACTTACGAGGCTTGCTGGTTGAAAGAGTCCCTTTGATTCGTCAAATAACTTTCGGAAAAAGATGTATTTTGATTTTTGTGATATTTTGAAGAAAGTAAGCATAGCTACTAAGTGATACCCTTAATTTGAAAGTCATACTATAAAAGAGACGAATATGTCAATTGAAACGTTGAGGAAAATGCGGGTGATTATTGTCCAAATTTCTGCTATGTTCTGGAAAATTACCTCCTTCCCACCAGGAGAAGGGAATAAAACGATCACATGTCTGGACTTTCAGACTATACAGCTGAATTTTTTAGTCGTCAACTTGAATTGATGTGCCTTGCATTTATCAATCATCCTTCAAACACCGGAGATACGAGCTTGCAAAGTCATAATTTAGGGTGCACATATCACATGAAAATAGAGGCTGTGAAAAGCGCCTCGCCATGATCTGATATCATAGGCATTTTCCAGAGGAGCTTTAGACTTTAAAGTGTAGTATTTGCTTTTGAAAAGATTTATAGATGCATGGTCACAACCGTGATTAAATGAAGGCATTGGAAATTTCGTGAGAATGATGAATTCGTAGCACATCTCCAAGGTTAGTTGGTTAGTGTGCATATGCCATTTCATTTCTTGTTATTTAGGCACAACATCCATTCAGTTAGATACGATATCAAAAGAAAATAAGTTACAATTAAAAGTTTACAATATATGTTTATAAGCTCAAAATATGTTTCACCCGCTCCCTCCCCCCGTGTACTGACCTTCCGTGGATTCGTTCAAACCAATTTTCTTTCGACTCAAAAGGTGAGATTTCTGATCTTTTTTGAATCGTACAACGCATTCGCTGTCTCTGATGAGCTGTGGGATACTATTCCAGGCTTTTGAACTAGTGTACAAAAAACTTTTTTTCGTATGTTCTAATTTCAGTTTTTGTACGCGGAGATCCTTCATGTTCCTTGTGTTATATTTTGATAAGGCAGACCTCTCTATGAACTTATTTTGTAGGCTTTCAGGACAAAGCTGATTGACAATCTTAAAAGTCGTTCATACCTCTTTTTGAAGCCTCTTCCTCTTCTTTGATACGAATAACATTTGCAAAAACTTGCATTTCAAGGACATGTGAAAAATTATGAAGTGCAAGTCTTCTTTCCAAGGGTAAGACTAAAATATTGAAGTTGAGATTGCTTCTCAAAATACCCATGATATCGAATCATGACTAGATCTTTTTACGAAACTTTTGGTTTCAGATGCACTGTAAATTTTGACTCTGTGCACTCGTATCTCTGGTCTTTGGTGGACAGTTTCAGATGTAAGGTATTTGCATTGAAGTGAAAGATTAACAAATGTAGCCATGTTCTCGGAAAGTTGTGGTGTCCTGTCACTTTGCTCCTTTATCCAGTAAAGAGTGGGTACTTTTTTACACACCCAATAGGGTTTCAACTTGACACCATTCTCTAAAGACAGATGTTGCCATCGTGGAGAGGAATATGCAAGTAAAAAGTCACAAGCGAATGCTCGAAAGGAAACTTCTTAGCCGGGTTCATCCGAGGTCGTAGAAGTCACGTGAGTGGTTTGGACACATGACCATATTGGCCATCTAAAAGGCTGAATTTGAGCTGCAAAAGAAACTCTTCAAGCGTTGCTGAGATGGCGCTAAATTTCCCTTCCCTGTGACTGAAAGAACATATTGTCATTTTTGTTGAACCTGCGAGCTATAGCAACTGCAAGGCAAATGAGTGCAAGGTAAAGAAGATCGGCCTTGGAAGATGGCAGACTGAGTCGCTGAGATAGAGCTAAATTGACTCAAACTGCCCCAGTGACTCAAACAACGCATTTCTTTTTGCTGAATAGCGAGCCATACCAATCTCTGAAGAAGGCCGAGTCGCTGGATAGAACTAACTTCCTTACTAGCGACCAAAACAACGCGTGTTAGTTTTGCTGTGCCTGGAAACTGTAACAACCATAAGGTGACTGAGAAGTACCGAAAATCAGCAAACTTTTGAAGATCTTACAACATTACAAAACACTGTGGTTGGAATGAGAATCAAAATCAAGAAACCAAATCATTCATAATGGGTGAGTGAAAATAGTTGAAGACCTTGACCATTTGTGCGCTGAATCAAAGGCGAGACAAAGAGAATTTAGGCCTTCCGGGTGAGTCACAAAAAAGTTCCCACTTTCGAAATTTCATAGCATCAAAAGTACTTCACCGACTTGAAAAATACAAATTCTGTTCAAAAGTTGAAAGATGAAGGTATGTATGTGATTTTTCTTGCTGTCTCACGAGCACTAGAAATGTAAGTAAATTGAACCTTGAGCCTGGTTTTCATTAATTCGTAATTCATCACCGATCATTGTCTTGCAGCGTCGGCGATGATCGGCGGTGCTGTAAGACAATGATCGGCGATGAATTACGATTTAATGAAAACCAGGCTTTAAAAAATTTCATGGTTGCAAAATGCCAAGGCTAGAGTAGATCTTATCGACTGTCCCATGTCAATTGAAAAAAAAAATTTGAATGACATTTTTTTACTTGTTCAATTTATTTTCTTTGATACTTTTATCGTAAAAAACTGAGCTACTTACGGTAGTTGAAGTAAAGCCTTGCTGGTATATCAATGCTCAGCCATGAGTGAGAACGTCTCTCTTTTAATGGAACGATGCACTGTCTAGACTAATTGTATGGTCGTACTCATCGATGTTGATGGGCTGGCAGACCCTCTAACTACCGCCCTCCCCGGTTTGGTGATCTCAGTCTGGTTCCTTTGAACGATTAGAAAGCATTGCAATCAGTCTAATACCCCATTCACACTGCAAGTTAAACCAGCTTAAACTAAACCAGGTTTTTGAATAGGGCCTTCTAATTGGTCAATTCAACAAATCCAGTCATTTGATTGGTTGAAATTTAAACTGGTTTAGATAAAGCTGGTTTAACTGTGTCAGTGTGAATACATTATAAGTCTAACTTCTTAGACTTTGGAGAAATTTATAGCTTTTACAAAATATTTGCCAGATAATTCGCAATCGAACGTTAGACTTATAATGATGAGTCCCTTGTATCCCTGCGGTAAACCTTGCTCGAATCTTGAATCACGGTCCCTAATCTCGAATGACGGCCTCAAATCTCGAATCTCGTCCGATTGTTATCAGTTCTTCAATTGAATCGAAAATTCTATCGCATTTGTGGTAAACATGTAGTAATTCACAAATCTCGCAATCTGATTGTTACTCTAGGAAGCTCAGAATTTGAACCTAAATAGGGTCAGGTTTTCAGAGTTACATAAAGAGTCTTTGATGAAGAAATTGCGCGCCCCCATAAAGTCAAAGAGTACAGGGAAAGAAGGGGCTCCAGGTCATGCGTCTTATCGAATGTTTTTACATTACCATTTCAGGTTGCTTTGCTGGAATGTTGCATTGTTTCATTCCCGTTCTGAAATATTCCTATTACCTGTTGGCTGCTTTTGGATCTCATATGCAAAAATATTTGTGGTGGAAAAGATATCTCACGAAGTTGCAGATCGCGAGTATTCCTTGTCATTTTTCCATTTCATTCGCTCAATTCGTTCTTCGCATGAACCGAACAGACGGGTGTGTAATGAAACGCGTTTTTGGTTATTGCGTTTTTGGTTTGGTTTTTGGTTTGGTTCGACGTTGTTCCTTATTGCAGTTACTTGGGAGTTTTTTTTCTGGGGTTCTCAGATGCGTGGGTGCCCGAACAAGGACAGATTTTGTAAGACAATAGCAGCAGTTACTTTTATTGACACATAAATTTCAAAGAGATTTGCGATTGCAGACAAAGGAAATTCTCTCAAGCAGAAATTCAAAACAAACGACGCCGCAAAGTTTCTCTAAAACCCAGGTAGCTATCTCGCTTTTTGTGCATTCCACGAATGGTTTTTAAAAGCTAACATGAGCATATATTGAAAGAAGGAGGATATATCTAAACATCTACCGCGGGCATTTTATTTTTGCTTTTCAGAAGCTGAGAAGTAAGTGCTTTGATTGCACCCAAAAAATACGAGAATTGAATCGCCTTCAAATCGGTTCCTACACCAAACAAGTAAAATGCCCGTGGTAGGTATTTAGATATAACCTCCTTCTTTTAATATACCCTCATGTTTGCTCTTAAAAACCATTTTTGGAATGCACAACAAGCGAGATAGCTACCTGGGTTTCAGAGAAACTTTGCGGCTTCGTTTGTTTTGAATTTTTGCTTGAGAGAATTTCCTTTGTCTGCAATAGCAAATCTCTTTGAATTTAGGTGTCAATAAAAGCAACTGCTGCTATTGTCTTACAAAATCTGTCCTTGTTGGGTGCCCGTGATTGGAATTGGGGGGAATTTTGAGAACGTCGCCTGCCGTGCGTCTGTTATGCTTATTTGGAATGACCCAATCATTATAGCGTTATTTTAGATTTACGTATAAATTTAGATAGTTTCTTTCTTTTTGTAAGTTTTTTAACAGGGTACATTGTATAACAGTATAACTGAATGTTTTACCCTGTATAAATATCATAAAATAGAAATAGGAATAGTAACCAACTTGACTAGAGTGCAGTTTAGCGGGCGGCATTCGAATGTTATATTGTTGTGTGTCATACAGTATGGGTAAGGATTACTTTCAGGACAGGGCTTTAAGGAAAGTTAGGATTAGTTAGGGTAAGGTACCATAAGATAGGGTTAAGGGTTCGTTTAGGTATTTATACTCACAATTGTTGATAATCGACAGTCAAAACCAAGACAGGAAACAAATCAAAATCGCAACTCTGTTAGATTTACGTAGAGCCGTGGTTCTACAAATCTGGAAACACCTTAGAATTGTTTTGCAAGAAGTTTAATCCACATTAATTTGACCAAATGGGCAGAGCGCTCCTTATCAAGCAAATATCAACGCTTTAAGGGAGTACAAGGACCAGCATGCTTTACGCAAGTCAGTGACTTGCTCTACACATATTCCAGAATAAACGAATGAACGAAATTCACAAAAACAATGTCGAACGATGGCAAAGGTTGCTGGTCTTTGTACTCCCTTTAAGATCACTTCACAAGTTTCATTAGGAAATGAAAATTTGTTAGAAATGAGCCCTTGTCAAAAGGTGATTTATTTTTGTTTCGGTTTCAGATCCAGTTTATGTTGGCCTTCCTTCACACTTCATACGCCATAAGGCAGGATTATGGATTCCTGGAAGGCTTTCTCTGGTTATTATGGCTTTACAAGCTGACACTGTTCATGTTGTTCTCACACTTCCATAAACAAGATAACACAACCAAGCAAACGAGAAGAAAGCAGAATAGAAACATTTTTCAAGTACGCTTTTATTTATTCTCTTAGTTATTCTTTATAGCATTTCTTTCATTTTCAGCATATATCGCACTGCCATATATTTTGCTACACATACACACAGTTCAAATGACAGTCATATAAGGTGTAGATTTAGACTGCGTTCACACGATGCCGGCACCGAAAATGTGATGGACAGGCCTCCCGTTCACACGAAAACGGCACTTTTTTTTGCCAGCAGATTTCGAAAACGGTAGATTTTGAAAACTGAACCCTAACCGGCATAAATTTGAAACAGCATCATGTGAACACATGATGTAAACAGGACATTTTTCGACGCTTTTGGGTCGAGACTCGTCGATTCTTTGGGTGTATGTACTTTTCTTTGGCATCAAAATCCTGCAACGATTTTTTACCATCAAATTTCATACCGTTTTCAATTGTGCCGGAATTGTGTGAACGCCAGCTCAAATTTTACTACCGTCACTTTTTTTCACCGTTTTCAAAATATGCTGGCATCGTGTGAACGGGGCCTTAGTTCAGATTTTTCTACGGTACATACAGTAGGTCTTTATTTTTTCCCTTGATATTGGTTTATTTTCTCATATTCAAAAAACCTATGATTTTCCGCTCCTAATTTCATTGGTATTGCTTGAGTAAATGCAACTATTGCCTCATGCGTGGAGGCTAGAAGGAGCCCTTGATTTAGTTTTGAAATGCTCCAAACTACGATAGCTGACGTTGACGGGATGGGAGACAAGGTTAGAATAATCCTATCTTTTATCTTTCTCTGTGTTGCAAACAGCTGCTTTTCATTGCTAGAACGCTTTTGTCTGGACTTGTCAAGTCTCTTTCGTCAGTCGATTGAGATAAAAGGCGCAGCGGGGGAATGGAGAAGGAAAGGCGAAGGAAAAGGAGAGAGGAAAGTTCTTTACTTCTTCTCCTCCGCAATTCCTTATCCATTCCCCCACAGTGTCATCTACCTTTCGCGTATCCATGGCTCAATCAACTGATGAGGGAAAGTGAGACTTGGGCAAGTCCAGCTTTTTGCGAAGTTGGACGAGAAACTGGCTGTAAGAGGATGGAAGTGTCTCTTCATTGCCTAGGCTTGATACATTTTCCGCAAACATTTCCCCTAAGCGGCCATTACCTTTTCATCTAGCTGTGGATTGTACTGAAATCGAAACTAAGAAGATCTTTTGTATATTATCAGACGTTTAAAGGCAGTCTGTCACGTATCTGATTGGCTGCTACAATCAGAGCTCAACACAACGGATTTCTTTGCGAATCTGTGTGTTTGAAACAAAGGAGGACTAATCGCCTTGACTTTCTACGGCCGTAGAAAGTCGGAGGATCATCAGCCATTCAAATTTCCTATTATTTGTATTGTCATTATCACCCAATCGAATGCGTGACAGACTGCCTTTAATCTTTCAGATCAATATATTTTCATATATGATATACCTAGTCAAAAAACCTATTATTTACGAAATGACTGTAAATTTCAGTTTACATGAAGATGTTCATCATCCATTTGTCACTACAGTTACTGCCTTAGCATTTTATTGGTGTCAATTAGTTGTTGTTAACCATAAGTAAACCAACCATAAATAAGTTTTATGATAATCATTGCTTTACCATAGCTGTAGACCTCAGGATGTCTTCTCTGTTCCAGTTGCGTCCACTGATATGATGCGAACTTGCTTTCCCCGATTTCACCAATAGACTCACTCTGCATTCAAAGGTCCTTCCCAGTCTCATGTTTCGCGTCCTGCTATCCATCATTTTACTCACTTTTCTAGAGCTTTAATAATTACTTGATTTTTATCTCGTGACCTGGTAAATAATTCCATTCTATTCTGAAATACGCAGCACAAAATTCGCTTGTGCGGGGTAGCATAAAACTTTGTTTGCTCAGTAATAATTCAAATCAATACATTGTTATTGTTGTAACAGTTCATTTCAATATGTTGTTGTTGTTGCAATGACTGGGACTTTGTTATGCGTTTAGTACAGTAGCACCATACCTTCTAAGTTTTTTCTTGTTTGGCATATTGCTTCCTTCTAAGAAATTCATGCGTTCAGCCACTACTCTGAGTTCTCAGAACTGCCTTCTTCTTCAGATTCGTCAGATCCATCTGATGAAGATGATTCTTCATCTTCTTCTTCGCTCGTATTCTCTGTTTCTCCTTCACTTGATTCGTCTTCAAATTCACTCTCTAAAGAAACAAGATATTTTGAAACCTCATTTTATACTGAACATTCCTTACCCTTAGAAAAGAGGAGAAAGCAACATCATGTTCTATGAACGTTTTTGACATTTGGTATGGCAAATTTCAGACATTTGATTGATAACAGTATGAAGTTCTCTGCCTATTTGACGACCTCCAGATAAGGCCATCTGCGATTTTCAGCGGCGGCGCCAAAGGGGAATGACTTGTCCCCCCTAGAGTTCTTTAGTTGGCAAAATTGTCGAAGAAAAATGACATAAATTAAGTTGGGTATACCCTTTGGCACAAAAATTACGTCAGAATGCCCCCTCACATCTGTCGATTTTTTTGGAGCTACAATCGCAGACAAAACTCGTTGTAACAGTGGTTGATTTTGCAAAAGTTTTTTGCACGCTTGTCTGGATCTCTTGGAAAAGGCCAATTCTTGTTACAAACCCCCCTCCCCCCGATTCAATGTTGGGTGGTAGTGGTCACATTTTGTCTCATAATCAAGTCTAAACCCACAAAAATGCAAACCAACATTGATGAGGGGGCGGGGGGAATGAAAACACATAGTGCTAATTTTGCACGAAAAAAGAGTACTGTATCAAGAGTTTTGTCTGCGATTGTCTGAATGTAGCTTCCTACGGCAAAAGTCATATCATTTAGTTCACTCGTCTGCGCGAAAAAATATTGTACTAGCATATTACTACTGAAAAGGCATTTTATTGCTTCCACCAGTGGATGTGCTCATTTCCTTTAATGTTCAAAATAGCTATAATATGAGTGCTAGCGGATATAGCTAAAAAAAAGCCCTTGTTCCTCAAGCCTGTGAAAGACAGAGCCTTTTTATATCCATTATGCCATCAATTTACCATTAGCGGAGGCTAAAGAAAATCCACCCAAAAGCAAATACAGCCAATGAATGAGCTAAATTTGCGATATAAGGGCGATTTTTTCATCAGAGGTCAGCTTTATTTTGAGTTAAACCTGGTGAGTAAAAACAAGATGGCGGCAAAGTCTAGTGAAAGTGAGTTGGATCCTAGAGCCGTTCGATCCACGTATATGGTAACATACAGCCAAGCAGATCTCAACAAGTTTCCCACGAGAGAGTCATTCGCAAAGGCATTTGTAAGCACTTTTGAATCAGATGGAAAAGGAAATGTGAAACCATTGCACTGGGCCTGCAGCCTCGAAGACCACGCTGACGGTGGAAAGCATTATCACCTCGCTCTCAAACTCAGTGGCAACAAACGTTGGAATAGATCCAAGGCTCGTTTAATGGACGAATACAGCATTTCTGTACATTTCTCAAGCAGGCATGAGAACTATTACTCCGCTTATAGGTATGCGACAAAGTTCGATAAAGCAGCATTCCATTCTCAGGGGCACCCACCATTAGCAGATTCACGATCTCCTAGAACAAAACTGCCATCAAAAGCCCGAATGGCGGCAAGCCAAGAAGCAAGGCGTCAGCGTCGTGAATCTTCGGCAGACTCTGCATCAGCCAGTACATCTTCAGCCACCGAAAGTTCAAAGACAAAATCAAAACGGAGGAGGTTATCAAATATTGAAATTCAAAAGATGATCGTTGCTAATAACATCCATACCGATAACGAACTATGGGCTCTTGCAAAGAGGCAAAGTGATGAAGGACGGGAGGACTTTACGGAAGCGATTTTGGGCAAGAAAGACGCACAGCGGGAGTCAATGATTGTAAACGCTTGGAAGTTAGAAGAGTCTCTTTCAACTCTTGAGCGGGAAAAATCATCCAGAATGGAGCTCATAAAAGCTGCACTTGATGGAGACTGCGTTCCGAGATGTTCCAAGCAGTGGATTGAGAGTGCAAAGCAAGTAATCAAACAGAATCACATCAATATTCATGTGTTTTCCTCTGCACTTAGAGAGCTTTTGATCAAAGGAAGGGGCAAATGGCGCAACCTCATGATAGTAGGGCCTGCGAACTGCGGGAAAACATTTCTGCTGCTGCCCCTCACTACTATCTTTAAAACATTTTCGAATCCAGCAACGACCACCTTTGCTTGGATAGGGGTGCAGGACAGTGAGATCATATTTCTCAATGATTTTCGCTGGTCCTCTGAAATAATTGCCTGGAAAGATTTGCTTCTGTTGCCAGAGGGGCAGATAGTTCGATTTGCTGCACCGAAGTCACAATTTGCACGAGACATTGTGCTGGAGAAAGACACACCCGTTTTTGCTACGAGCATTGCTCCAATTATGTACACAGGGCGTTGCACCTCCGCCTCAAGCAGGATGGAAGACGACATGATGGACTCGCGCTGGAGGGTCTTTGAGCTTCGGCATCAAATCCCGCAACGTGAACAGAAAGAAATTCCTCCATGTGGGCGATGCTTTGCAGAGCTTGTGATGCTTGGCGCTGATTTAGAGTAGCTTTTAGAAATTTTTCGACTTTCACTGAGTATTGAACCATGATGGGAACTATTTCGTTGACTTTTCGTCCAGTAGATATAATATTTGAGCACTTTTCTCGTTTAACAATACGATTAACCAATTGGTTAAGTAGCGATTGGGTTAGAAATAAAGAATTTAGCTTGCTTCGGGACGAATAACCACGGTTAACCACGATTAACCAATCTTATTTGAAAAAATATTGTTACAATTTTTTTGATAAGATGTTTGGTTAACCGTGGTTAACCGTGGTTATTCGCTACATCATTCATCGAAAGGCAATGTTTCTGTTTGAAAAAGTGGTTAACCGTTTGGTTAAGCGTATTTTCTGATTTGTCCTTGAATTAGAACTTAAGGAGTTGATCTTTCTCAGTTGATGATGATTCTTGATTGCTGAATCTCGATAATGTCAACTTGTCACAAAGTTATAGAAAAGCAAACATTGAAATAGCACCTCTTATCAGAGAGACTGCCTCACATGGAGCAATTGGCAATGGTATCACAAGTAAGATAAGAGAAATTAATTGCTTTTCGACACATAAATGCTATAATCAAAAAAATTATATTAACTGGATACTCATAAGAAGGAACATTTATATTATGTGGAAATCGCAGTTCATTAAATCATCATTAATATTTTAGTCTGTTGCCTTTTTCCGTGATGATTTTCTTCATTCTGTTTCCCATTGATTCAATTATGTTGTTGATGTGGGACACTGGTAACTCAAAGAGCGTACGCTTTATTCTCGTTTCAAAGTCAGCCATGGTTTCCGTTACGATGTTTTCCTCTATTGCTTGCCTGTCTAGTTGTCTTTTAACCAGATGGAAAATGTTTTCAATAGGGTTGATATCTGGACTACGTGGTGGTATTTGCAATAATTGTGCATTCACAGCAACCATGGCATCCTTAGCTAACTTTGAGTTTTGAGATGGGTCACCATCTTGGATCCACATTCGAGTATTTTTCCGCGCAGAGTCAAAAATAGTATCAAATTTTTCATACACGAAATGTGCAAAGTTTTCTCCATTTAAGTGGTCGTAAGTGTCTGCAGAAATCACTCCCTGGTTGTGCGAAATAGCAACGAAAAGCTTGACTTGCTTGCCTCCAGTGCCACATTTTTGTCCCTTCGCTGTACAGCCTTGCAAGAGTCCTTCGTTTGCCCTTCTCCAAACCCTCCCTCTAGGTGCCAGTGCCTGATCTTTAGGATGTCTCTTGTACACAAAACTCACGCCATCGAAATAAAATGCTATGTGCTTCGTCCAGACATCTTCTGGATACTCTTTTATCATTTTCTTTGCAAATTTAACCCTCTTCTGTTGATCCGACTTTGATATTAGTCCCTTTTTTCGCGCTTGCCTGGATTTGTAGCCATTCCTGTTCAATAGACGCGTTATGGTTCTCACGCTGACATTATTGATTTTGCAGTCCGCCATCAAGCGCCTTGCCGTCCAGTTAGGAAACTCTTTCCGAAGTTTAGGTACCTGTCGAAGAAGCAGTCTTTCATCCTTAGCCGTAAGTTTCTTAGGACGTCCTCCAATTCCCTGCCCAGATTTCGATCCGATGTTCTCCTTTGGTTCTTCTTTCCATATACGATATATTTGTACTCGCGATACCCCCGTTTCTCTGTGAAGCTCAGTAGCAGAAGTATTTCTCTTAAACTTTATATACGCTCGAGTTTCCGACGAAATAGTACCTCGATACACCATTTTCAACTGATCACGAGCAAGAGAGCCTACCAACTGGACAACCTAGGTACTTTGTTGAAATTTTATCGAACAAAGCCTCATTTGACGTCATAATAAATCAATTGGCGCAAAAAACATCATAGGAATGGTTCTTGGGACCATGCCCCTTGCATAATGCAATGTAACAGGCTGATACGTGCATATTCTCAAAAAATGGTGCTCAGACAATCGCAGACAAAACTCGTTGTAACAGTGGTTGATTTTGCAAAAGTTTTTTGCACGCTTGTCTGGATCTCTTGGAAAAGGCCAATTCTTGTTACAAACCCCCCTCCCCCCGATTCAATGTTGGGTGGTAGTGGTCACATTTTGTCTCATAATCAAGTCTAAACCCACAAAAATGCAAACCAACATTGATGAGGGGGCGGGGGGAATGAAAACACATAGTGCTAATTTTGCACGAAAAAAGAGTACTGTATCAAGAGTTTTGTCTGCGATTGTAGCTTCGCCAATGCCGATTTTCAAAACTGGGAACTTTTCCTTATTTTTTTTTTCAGAATAGAACGTTTTCAAAAGAACGACTTCGATATAAGCGTATGACCTAAGGCGAGAAATTTTGGCATTGGGAAGAGTAGTAAATTCTCCGTTAGCGGCTGAATAAGCGAACAAGTTTTTTGGCGTTCCATAATGTTTGGTTGGCTGTAGAATGAAAAATACATGGGCCAACATTCAAAAATTGAAATTTCTATCAATTTGTCAAAGGCGAACTTAGATTTGAAATTTCTTTTGGTAAAGGCACTCATAATTTAGACCCAGAAATTAGACAAATGCTGGTAAGGGTTTGTATGGGAATGATAATTCTACGTTTGATTTTCGTCCATGATTTACTTTGCATCAAAATTTAAGTTTTATTTCTGAAATAAGCGATTGTATTCAATGAATATTTGTTGGCAAGTGAATGATGGGTAACAACAATGTTGAATTCTTCTTCTCATTCAAGTCCCTTACCAACATTTACCTTATTTCCGAGTCAAACGGATGAGTGATTTACCAAACAAAATTTTGACACCTAGATAAGCCCTTAACTAACAGATTAACTCTGGAATATGGACCTCCTACAGATTCGGGAGGGATCTTGAGTATTTCTTTCCATAGCACACCAAACGTTTTAACTTTTATACTCACTGGGTACATGATCAAAGGTTTACTTACCATCGAGATTTACCTCATCTACTGATCCCGACTCTGATTCTACATCAGTCTCATCATCTGTCTCATCAACTTCAACTTCTTCGCTGCTGCTTCCTTCTTCTCCACTTCCGCTGAATGATCCTTCTTCCGAGCTACCTATCTCATCCTCCGAACTAGCTGCCTCCTCCTCCGAGGTCCCAGTTCCTTCTTCTTCACTCGATTCTTCGTCACCTGAACTGGATTCTCCTTGTGAGGAAACTTCATCTTCTTCTTTGCTATCATAGACTGGCATTTTATTTTTTCTTAGATCTTCATCTCTGTGGTCTCCTCTATCATCGTCGGAGACACTGCCGTCCTCTGATATTCCCTCATCCTCGGCCATGGAATCTGTTTCTCCCAATTCTTCCCCCGAGTCCGTCTCATATTCGCTCCTATCATCTACAACTTTCTTCTTGTTGAACTCACCCTGGAATCCATCTTCATCACTATCAGACTCAGTCTCACTTTCTTCTGATTGATCTTCCCCAGAATCGTAATCACTGGAATCATAATCGGTTGATTCATAATCAGTCGAATCATAGGACCTTTGTCGTAATTTTTGTAAAGCACGTTGTCTATCTTCTTCAAGTTTTGCCTTGTGTTCAGCCACTTTCTTAGCTTCGACTGCCTCTCGTTTTGCCTCAACTTTTTTCCTCACTAAACGACCAAGTAAACTTTTCTTCTTTTCAAAATCTTCGATGTTATTTTCACTATTACTTACATTCTGAACAGCGATCACTGATAAAGCAGACTTACTGAGATTGATTTCATTTTTTTGAGTTGTGTTTTGATCTGCATATTTTTCAACTATGTTCGATTCAGTAGGATTGGTAGGATTCTTGCCAATGGTGTCCACTATGTTCTCATTTTGCGTATCCTTATTTCGTTCCGGTTCGTTAACTTTAACGTATGACTCAGCTTGTGTCTCTTTGGCTGCCTTGCCATTGTCACCCTGTCTTGGACTAGCTTTGCCGTTTTCTCGTGGACTAACTTTAGTTTGTTCTCTGGCACCAATCTTACAATCTTTGTTGCCCTCCCTAGGGCTAATTTTTCCCTTTCCCTTCCCCTCTTTCTGGGTCTTTCGAACCTCCGTTTTTTCTTTGTGTAACTCAATTTCATTTTGTTTGCGTTCTTTGCTTTTCTTGCTTCTTATAAGATTGGAAAGCAGACTCGTTTTCTTGTCTTCATTACTGACAACTTCTTGTGTTTCTTTCTGTGTTGCTTTTACCTCATTAACTTTTTTAATATTCTCATGATCCTTCTCAGTTTTTGATTCCTCAAGTTTCGCAGCCTTTGTTTTCGCCTCTTTCTTCTTCCGTATCAAATTTGATAGAATCTTCGTCTTGTTTTCCTCATCACTGACAACGTCCTCTCTCGTATCGCCGGTTTTCGTAACAGCCGCAACTTTCGTACCTTTGGTCTCCACTTCGCTCTTTGCACCCTTCACGTTATTTATACTTCCTAGACCTCCACCTTGTTCAGACATCACACTTTTCGCCTCCCGTCTCTTCCGTATCAATTTTGACAATAACTTCGCCTTTGTCTCCTCATCACTAATTACTTCATTATCAACTTTGCTCACTTCTATAGTTGTTCCTTCTGAACTATTCTTTACATGCGTATCTTCCTTGCGTACTTTACTAGATGAAGATTTTCTGCTTTCTTTGTCATCAACAAACTTCTTCGTTGTGCCAGCCTCTTCCCTCTTATAAGCTGCAGTTTCGCTCTTATGAGCTACATTTTCAGTTTGTTGTTGCTGCTGTATTTCATGTTGTTGTTGAGCCTGTTGCTGTTGTTGTTTGTCAATTCCATTCCTTGCTGCTTCATTCTTTCTTTTACTGTCCAATTTTTTCCGCAGTAACACTGCTATCAAAGATTTCTTTCGCTCTTCATCACTCACAACTTCCTCCGTTTCGTTTGTCGATTTTAATTCACTTATATTATTACTTGAAGTGCTAAAATTCGAGCTTCCTTTTCCTCTTGGATCACTGATTTTAATATCTAGATTATTGAAAGATTCTTGAAGCAATTCAATACTTTGCTCCTGAGATCCCTCGGTAACAGTTCTCAAAATCTCCTTTCTGTTCGCAGCCTCGATCTGCCAATTTTTACTGTGAGTCTCAATCTTCTTAGCGCGTATTTTTGGGCTACCTTCTTTCTGTATTGAGACTAAGTTTTTCCTTTCATCTCTCGAATTTTTCCGTTCTTCCCTTGATGTTTTTCTCTCTTTGCTTGCCGCACTGTTTTTTCTACTCTGGTCATTACTTGAACCACTGTATTTTCGACTCCTCTCCAGACTCGAAGCACTGTCTTTTCGAGTCATTTCCCTGCTCGAACTACTGTTCTTTCTATTCTTTCCATCACTGGAATCACTATGTTTTCTACTCCTTTCCTTACTCGAGGCACTCTCTTTTCGTTTCTTTTCCCTGCTTGAAGTACTTTCTTTTCTATCTTTTGCTGCATCATTTTCGTTTCTCAATGCCTTTGAACTGGTCGATTTCTTCCTTAATTTTGGGCTTTCCTTCTTTGATCTCTTTGCCTCACTACCCGTCGACTCCTTCCTTGTCGCAGAAACCTTTCGAGTCTTTGATGAATCATCAACCTTTACACCTCCTGTCCTTACTTCTTCCTTGTCTTTTGAACCTTTGTCCTTTGCCTTTTGACCTTTGGTACTTTTGACCTCTTCTGTTCTATGCTTCCGCACACTCGCTGAACTCTCTTTCCTTCCCCGTTCGTTTCGATTATTGTTCATATCTGTAGATTTCTTTTCGCGGCTTTTCCTTCCCTTAGATCTCTCTTTCTTCGGCGTACTATTCCCTACTATAATAATATTTTGCAGCCTCCTTGGCCTCTGTACTTTAACAGTCACTTCTGGGGTGTTGTAGTCAGTTTGAAGTGGTTGAAAGTAAGCCTGGCTATGAGGACTTTGGTTGTGCATCCGATAGACATCAGTTCCTGCCCAATCGACCGAAAACGCCTTATTTCCCCTCCAAGCCTCTTTGGGTCCTAACGGTGGCCTAATTTCAGCATCACAATAATCTACAACCTCATTATCACGCCAACCTTGATTGGATGATTCTACAAACATTGACAATGTTTTAGTCATAGCGTTTTTCCTTCTTGGAATCTGGCCACTTTCTGTTCCAGGTACCTGCAAACCAGTGCCATTTCCTCCTCTGCACATTTCTAAGAATAGTTCTCTCGTCCGCTGGTCTTTATCTTTTTGCCTCGATTGCCCATCAGCGCTATTTAAACGCCTCAGCGTTTCATTTGAATCACTCCAGATGCCTGATTCGAGCCGTCGTACATAACTTTGATGGTCGGTATTTTCATCAACTGCGCTGCAGTTTTTGATATTTTCTGCTATTGGTATCATATTTTCATCATCATGATCATCATCTTCTATATCTTTGACCAATCCAATATTCTCCTTACCTTGCTGCCATGGCGGAACCCTTTCTCCGTCACCCCTGTCTGTCTTCGTAACACTGTCCATCTCGCTGACCACTATTAAAGGTGTTTGCTTAACCATTGGTTTCTCTCCACCCTTATTCTCAATCCTTTCCCTAATAGCATTACTATGCGAGCTTCTGAATGGCTGCCTATCGTTCGAGTTGCTCGGCAGTGAGATGTTCTTTCCTTCATCAGATTCTATGAACGTTTGTCCAGGTAGATTGATATTCAAGACCTCCTGATCATAATAAAGATCCTCATTAAAATCAGTTTCCTCCTTCATTTTATCTGTACTGTCAAATTCAGTCTGTCCGTCATTCCACTCTCCTTTATCTTCAATCTGACCCCTTTTAACATCATCAGCTCTTGCGAATCCGTTGTCTTCTTCAAACGATAACTCCCCAGCTCCATTTTCACTGCTCAAATTTACATTCATTGAATCACTTTTAATTTTATTAATCTTCATATCGGCAACACTTTGGTCGTAAAGTATATCGCAGAAATCGTCATATCCAGGAGATAGGTTTGGTATATCTAACATTCCTGGATCATCACAGTATTCACTATTCCAAACATAATCTTCAATTGGCTTTCTATTCGCCACTCGAATAAATTCTTCATCATCCATACCTGCCTGATTAAATTCTCGCTTCCTGTTGCCCTTTCCTCTCTTTACAGCACTCCTCATTTCTACATCGACCATATGTTTCTGCTTGAAGTTACCCCTGTTGCTGACCCCTCCCCTTCTTGTTTCATCTCTCAGTTCATCGTCATCCTGATATGCCTGATCAAAGTCTTCCCTCTTGCTCCCCCCTCCTCTCCTTACATCATCCCTCCTTCTGTCAGCCGTCAGTCTCCTTCCGTCACCCCTTCTATGATCTAACCCATGGTCTGCTCTTTGCCTCGTTTGCCTGCTGTGCCTCTCACGTATGATGTCAGAATCCCGGCCCTTTTTCATGTATCCACTTTCACGTATGAACTCCCTTTCAAGTCTGTCTCGTTCTCGTGCAATTCGTTCGTCTGACACGCGCTCTAACACCCTCTCCCTGCCTTTGTCTCTTTGTCTCCTGTCCTCATCACTAAGCAGTTGTCGCCTGTTTTTGTTCTTTTTAACATTAAAACTTCGAGTTGACCTCGGTGAGGCAGGCTGCATTTCCTTCGCACTTCTCATGTAATGATTATCATGATGATCATAAACATCAAGGCGATTCGAATGCAGCGGAACATCTACTGACATGCTATCCCTAAGTGCGCCTCTCCTTCCTGTCCGTCTAGGTCGCTTATCTCTTACTGATCTGTGATCAAAGTTTCGCAACGATCGGCTTGTAGTCTTATCAAATAAAGCATCTTTTAAATCGCCTAATAGTTGCCCTTGCGTTCGTGAGTCCTTCCCAGTGTATGGGTCACCTTGCCATGAGCTATTCTGCCGACCTCTGCGCCTGTCTGCCAGCTCTAATGTCATGTTTTGTCTATTAGGACTTTGTCTGGATATGAATTCAGCATCAGATGGATAATTGCGATCATGGACATATAAATCGTGGACATGTGAATCACGTTTTGTTACATTTTTAGGCCGTCTTGGAGAGAAATCATCATCGCTTTGATCGTCTGATTCGCTATCAAATTCATCATCATCATCATCATCATCATCATCATCATCATCATCATACGAATCAGAGTAATCACTTGAATCACCTTTTTGAATTCCATTTCTGCTACTTTTGCGTGAATAATACTTCGAAGTTTGCGGATTCAATTCATGTCTGTTGTTTTTCTTAACTCGTTCTTCCTTCCAGATATCAGATGGCCTAACTAGAGGTCTTTCAATAATAGATGGCGATTCTCTGCTCCTTCCTCGATGCCCATTATCATCAACACTTTCACTGGATTTGTCACTATCATCTGAGCTTTCATCTCCTCTCATCATCCTCCTGAAATCTTTCACAACAATTCCCTCCTCGATCTTTCCAATGCTATTTTGCCTTGTGTTGTTTTTGATTCGTTTAACCTTCTTTTTCCCTACGTATTCTTGCAAATTATCCTTATACAACTCGGCAGGTTGTTGATTTAAATTATAACTCTTGCTTTGTTTACTCTTGTTAGAATTCTGTCTCCTTGACTTACTTCTGTCTCTGAATGCTCTATCTATATTATTGTTTTCCCCATCATAACCTGCAGTTAAATGCCTCTGCCTGTCACCCCTTTGTTTATCTACGGGTCTCGGTTTTCTTTTTTGTGACTCGTCCATATCGGACTTTAATAAAAAGGTATTCTATCTCCCTATCTGAATTTCTCTATTCAGCCTTTAAACTTCATTAATAATTTCTAGCATATAGTCTGATTTTGCAGGTACTTCATTTAAAAAGTCATTGTATCTTCAATGTTTGTTTTAGAAAATTCGTGACAAAGCTTCTTTTCTTAAAATTATAATGAGCTTCAATTAGCATATCAACTATCACCTATTTCTGAGATAGACCCCAGGATTTCCTGATTAATTCATCTGCATTAATATCACACCTCTCCTCTGCTCTAATTACATAAGCTTTATTCATCCTTGACGTAATCTATTGGTTCGTTGTTGACCTCACTGGTCAGTTCGTCTTGATGATATGCCATCAGTCAATTTTTAGGTTCTTCTTTCCTCTTCAAGTCCTCAAATCTTTTCTGGTGGGCAATGGATCCATGCCCCCCCCCAAGTAGACGATGTCCAGCTGCTCTGCATTTCTCAGTTTGCTCTGCATCCCACTTAATCAATCAAAAAAGGGTCATTTTTAAAACGCTTTTCTTTCCTACGCGTTACAAATATAACTTAAAGGTCCTGACGACTTTTTCAATTCCTGAAGGAATGCCACATGATTTCTTGATGGAAAAATCAGGTGTTACTCAGCATCTCTCCTTCTGTTCTCCAAAAAACTTAATCGCACGAAAGGATGATTTTTAAGAAGTTTTTCGTGCATGTAAACTACAAAGACAACTCAAATTGAAAGGCCTCACGACTTTTACATTTCAGTGCTTCCACACCTTAATCAGACGATATCCCATTGCCATGCATCGCTCCGTTCGTTCTGCACTCCATTTTGTCAAACGAAAGGATTATTTCTAAAAAATTCCTCTTAGCCACGTACCACATGGAAAAATTGAAAGAACTGCCTCGATTCATCAAGAACTGTCCCTTGTCCCTTAGTCACTCAATAGAAATATTAGGTTTTTTCTCGGCATCTTTCCTTTTGTCTGCATCCCACCGAATCAATCAAACGAAAGCATCAGTTTCAATACTATCTTCTTGTCTGCGTACTACATGGACAACTTCCTCACGAATTTTTCGGTTGAATGCTTCCATCCCTCAATCAGATGGTGGTTCGTTGCTCTGCATGGCAGTTGCTCTACACCCCCATTTAATCAAACGAAAGGGTCACCTTTTAAGAAGCTCTTCTTGTACACGCACTGCTAAGATAGCTTCATTAAAATCCTCACGACTGTTCCAATTTATAAAGCACTGCCCAATAACCTCTGCTTAAAACACCTTCTGCAATGCATAGGTCCTCTAACATCTGTCATCATCCAAAATTCTACTGCAATTCTCTCCATCTCTCTTATCTTCTTTTCTCTTAGAATGTCCTCATCAATAAACGCAAACATAATTTTAGCTGATGACTCAAAGTAAGCTTTTGTTTCAATTAGGCATATGTTTTGACATCGGTTTATGTTTTGCAAGTTTCCACAGCAAAAATTGCCTAAAACCAGCTGCACCAAAATCATTTTTAAAACGAATAATGACTTAGTAAGAGATTATCTTACCAAAACTCATTATGGTCGACATCCATGCAATACTTTTAGGCAATATGGTCATCATTTGTCCATGCAATTTTCCCGTGATGAGCGATTAGGCCAAGAGATGACCTACATTGGCTACATCTGAGTCTGAGAGGTGATCGTTTTTTCTTGCAATTTTTAACAAAATACTGGGTGATCCAGAAAAATTGCCCACTTTTGAATACTCATAGCATCAAGAGTACTCCACTGATTTGAATGATTCAGGCCCCGTTTATACTATACCGTTTTCAAATGAAAACGATACGAAACCATGCCGTTTTGGCCTTCCGTTTACCCTAAGACGTTTTCGTAGCCGCCATCATATGAAGACGATTTTGAAAACGGCATGATTTGAAAACTGCATGAAACGCTTCAGTGCAAACGCTTGAAAACGGAACGATTTCGTTACTGATTGAAAGGGAGGCGAATTATTCCTTTGCCTCTCTTTGAATCCGTAACGAAATCGTTCCATTTTCAAACATTTACACTGAAACGTTTCATGCAGTTTTCAAATCATACCGTTTTCAAAATCGTCTTCATATGATACCGGTTACAAAAACGTTTTAGTGTGAACGGAAGGCCAAAACGGCATGATTTCGTACCGTTTTCATTTGAAAACGGTATAATGTAAACGGGGCCTTAACTTTTCTAGTTAAAAGATCGAAGTATTTTTGTGATTTTGCTCGCCTTCTTACAAGCACTGGAAGATTAAGGTAAGCTCAACTTTATGAACATTTCATGGTTGCAAAATGACTGAAAAAGGCCTAAAACACTTAATGAGTCGTAAGGAGCCTCCTCACCGAGAAAGATCCGTACGGGTGCTGCACTTGGTTTTCTTTCAAGATTTTCGAGAGTTAGTATCTTCAAACAATACTAAAGATCTTCAATCTCATGGCAATGAATGGTCAGAGGATTTCTCTCACCCTTAAGAAATTGTATTTTCCTCATTGTTGTGTGTTAGGAGCCCTCTTTGATTTGATCAAGACATTTAGGTATTTTCAGTCATTTTACAATCTTTGTAAAGCTAAATTTAGCTGTGTTTCCAGTGCTCGTATGAAGACGACAAAAGTCACAAGAATACTTCGTTACCTTGGCTGTCAAGCAAACATTGATTCATTTCAATCCCTCCGGTATTCTTGATACTATGAATTTTCAAAAAAGGGATTTTTTCTGGATCATCCGGTTTACAAATTTGTTTGGCACCAGTGATATGAATTTAGCTTCAATCGATGCGATGGTTATACTGTATTCATAGTGACACAGTTATTCCCAGTTCTCACTGCAAGTTAAATCAGCTTAAATTAAACCAGGTTTTCTAAAATAGGGCCCTTCTGATTGGTCCATCAAACAAAGACAATCATTTGATTGGCTAAAATTGAAACTGGTCCAGAAAAAAGGTTGTTTTAACCCTTTCACGCCCGGCCCTCATGAAGATTGTCGTTTTCTAGGGGGTATCATAATCAGTGATTCAGTAAGCAATAGATAAATGCAATGTGCATAACCTTTCAGATCAATCAAAATTCCAAATGCTTTACCCCCTGAAAAATTCGCAGTACTCAATGAATACTATTGGGCCATATGGCCCTTCCGGGGGTGAAAGGGTTAATCGTGTCAGTGTGAATGCAGTATTAAACCAGCTTTGTCTAAGCCAGGTTAAATTACAGCCAATCAAATGCATTCGATTTGTTGGATTGTCCAATCAGATAGTCAAATCAAATGCATTCGATAAGCTGGTTTACAGAGTGTCCCAAAAAATTGTGCCCTGTTTGTGTGGCTACTGTGGAGGAGCTGTACATTTCATAGTCCCGGTTTTGACACAGTTGGATGGGTCAGGCTTCAACTTAGTGTTTGATACCTTGTATGAGTCAATCTGACAAATGGCTGTTTATTTATGGCAGAGAATAGGCAAAATAAGTTGCTAAGGCTGGTTTACACAACCATATTTACGTAAAATTTGCTTCACATGTTTCTTGTGATCACAGAATGTGATCATGTAAACGGGCATCACAAGTTGCTTGAAGTAACGTGAAGCAATCAAAAGGAGTCCCCTTTTCTTTGCCATCATAGATTTCATTTGACCAGCCTTCAAATGAAAAATCTGTGATGGCAAATTAAAGAGGATTTAGTTTAATTGCTTCACGTAACTTCAAACAACTTGTGAAGCCCGTTTACACGATCACATTCTGTGATCACATAAAAAATGTGAAGCAAATTTTACGTAAATATGGTTGTGTAAACCAGCCTTCACTGCAAAAACCGCACTTGTGTTAGCTATGCCAAAAAAGTTAGTTTTCAAAGAAAGGGTTCTAGCATCGCATCAAAATTTTCACTACATGTTCTTCAAGGTAGAAAGTGTTCTTTTTTAAAAAGAAACATCGGTTACCAGTGAAAAGATTTAGCAAAATTTAATACGACGCTAGAACCCTTTGTTTGAAAAATTACTTTATTTTGATATTGCTGAAGGACAATAGAAGTGCTGTTTTTGAAGCAACCACTAATTTTGAATTTTTTCTACCATAAATCAGCAACCGCTTGTCAGATAGTCTCAAACAGCACCTTAAACTGTAAGATGAAGCTAGCTGCCCATGCAACTGCCTAAAAACAGAGATAATTGAATATACAGCTCCTCCACACTACCCACACAAACAGGGCACAATTTTTTTTTGGGACAGCATACAAGCAAATCTTTCAATAGGGCACAGGGAAACCAATAAATCTTCAAATTTAACGCTTATCAGCCAATGGCGTTGCCGCACTCTCGTCACATAGCCGAAGATAAGCTCTTTGAGACGAATTTTTGAGTCTCCTTACGAAAACCAAATTGGACATTCGAGTGATAAAGATACAGAGCTGGTTTTGCCATGAGTCGATTCCACAGGCCCTACTCCATATTTTACATTGTGCATTTGGATAAAATCTCATCAGGGATCAGCGCTTCATCGAATTTCATCCGACCGGACATAGGCCTATATTCGAATATCATTTGGGAACGCAACAAATAAGATATAGCTTACGAAATTTCATACGTTACGTGAATTATAGCAAGGAATAAGCTTTACATGTTTCTTTGCATAAGTTTCCCAAATCCTTGATAATTTATAGCTATTTGCTTCGAAGAAAGCTATTGGGCCTACCTTCATCCACTGCAGAATTTTTCAATTTCAAATCGGCTTCTTCGCTGCAGCAAGGTAGCACAGCTATTCACCAACAACATAACACCAACTTCCACTATTCTCAGCCGAAAAATCACTATCAATTTAGGTAAAACGCGATGAACCTTCAACAGCTCTTCGCCACACTATCTATTCCAAGTTTTGAAACAGTGTGCTCAGCTGGAGAAATTTCTGTCATTGTAAAGCGCTCTTCATGTCATGGTCAAGAGGTAGGTCTCGTATCCTCCTCTACAAAGACTTGGCCGAAATAAATTTTCTTTCAAACCCAGAAACTAGACAAATACTGGTGAGCAGTTTGCATGGGAATGGAAATTCCACATTTAATGCTACTCATGTATTTACTATCAATTTGTAGGATTTTATTGTTTTGAAATGATATTTGCTTTTCCTCCTGTTCCCATGTGTGGTCATTGCACGCATGCTTGCAACATTCCCTTTTGAATGCTCCGATATAAATGAGAGTAAGTAGACAGTTACTCTTGGCCACAGCTCATATACAGTCAGGTTGATTTTCTCAAGACCGAATTTTTTATCAGTTGGTTCTGATCGCTAATAGCAGTTGCGTTGTTTATTTATTTACTTACTTTAGTTTAGTTTCATTTGGCGGTATATGTTGAGCTCGCCTATTCAATTGAAAACGTCTCTTTTTTGCCTCAGGTCTCCGGAAAATTAAATAATAAATAATTTATTTTCGTTTCCACCACGGAGTTGACCCCTAAGCTTTTTTCAAAAGTTTGGCAAATTTATTTTCTGACAAAAAATAAGGTTAGCGCCTTTGCTTTTTTCCAAAATAGGTCCGTTTCAGACTTACCGAATTCCTAACAAAAGTAAGGTTAACCCCTTTGCTTTTTTCCAAAAATAGACCCGTTTCAGAAATTCAAATTTTCTGACAAAAAAGAAGGCTAACCCCTTTGCTTTTTTCCAAAAATAGGCCCCTTTCGAAATTACCGATATTTTGACAAAGAATAAGGTTATCCCTTTGCTTTTTTCCAAAAATTGACCCGTTTTAGAAATACCGTTTTTCTGACAAAAAAGTAAGGTTAACCCCTTTGCTTTTTTCCAACAATAAGCCCCTTTCAGAAATACCGTATTTCTGACAAAAAGTAAGGCTAAACCCTTTTCTTTTTTCAGAAAATAGGCCGGTTTTAGAAATGCGGATTTTCTGTTAAAAAGGAAGGTTAACTCCTTTCCTTTTTCCCATAAATAGCCCCTTTGTTGTCAGAAAAACGGTATTTCTGAAAGGGGCCTATTTTTGGAAAAAAGCAAAGGGGTTACCCTTACTTTTTGTCAGAAAAACAGTATTTCTGAAACGGGTCTATTTTTGGAGAAAAGCAAAGGGATAACCTTACTCTTTTGTCAGAAAAAAGGTATTTCTGAAACGGGTCTATTTTTGGAGAAAAGCAAAGGGATAACCTTACTCTTTTGTCAGAAAATCGGTATTTCTGAAACGGGTCTATTTTTGGAAAAAAGCAACGAGGTTAACCTTACTTTTAGTCAGAAAATCGGTATTTCTGAAACGGGTCTATTTTTGAAAAAAGCAACGGGGTTAACCTTACTTTAGTCAGAAAATCGGTATTTCTGAAATGGGTCTATTTTTGGAAAAAAGCAAAGGGGTTAACCTTACTTTTTTGTCAGAAAATCGGTATTTCTGAAACGGGTCTATTTTTGGAAAAAAGCAAAGGGGTTAACCTTACTTTTTTGTCAGAAAATCGGTATTTCTGAAACGGGTCTATTTTTTGGAAAAAAAGCAAAGGGGTTAACCTTGCTTTTTTGTCAGAAAATCGGTATTTCTGAAACGGATCTATCTTTGGAAAAAGCAAAGGGGTTAACCTTACTTTTTTGTCAGAAAATCGGTATTTCTGAAATGGGTCTATTTTTGGAAAAAAGCAAAGGGGTTAACCTTACTTTTTGTCAGAAAATCGGTATTTCTGAAACGGGTCTATTTTTGGAAAAAAGCAAAGGGGTTAACCTTACTTCGTTGTCAGAGAATCGGTATTTCTGAAAGGGATCTAATTTTGGAAAAAAGCAAAGGGGTTAGTTAACTTACTTTTAACCTTACTTTAACCTTACTTTTTTGTCAGAAAATCGGTATTTCTGAAACTGGTCTATTTTGGGAAAAAAGCAAAGGGGTTAACCTTGCTTTTTGGTCAGAAAATCGGTATTTCTGAAACGGATCTATGTTTGGAAAAAAGCAAAGGGGTTAACCTTACTTTTTTGTAAGAAAATCGGTATTTCTGAAACGGGTCTATTTTTGGAAAAAAGCAAAGGGGTTAACCTTACTTTTTGTCAGAAAATCGGTATTTCTGAAACGGGGAATTTTTGGAAAAAAGCAAAGGGGTTAACCTTACTTTTTGTCAGAAAATCAGTATTTCTGACACGGGTCTATTTTCGGAAAAAAGCAAAGGGGTTAACCTTACTTTTTTATCAGAAATCGATATTTCTGAAACGGGTCTATTTTTGGAAAAAAGCAAAGGGGTTAACCTTACTTTTTTGTCAGAAAATCGGTATTTGTAAAACGGGTCTATTTTCGGAAAAAGCAAAGGGGTTAACCTTAATTTTTTCTCAGAAAATCGGTATTTCTGAAACGGGCCTTTTTTTGGAAATAAGCAAAGGGGTTAGCCTTAATTTTTGTCAGAAAATCGGTATTTCCGAAAAGGGCCTATTTTTGGGAAAAAACAAAGGGGATAGCCTTACTTTTTGTCAGAAAATCGGTATTTCTGAAACGGGTCTATTTTAGGAAAAAAGAAAAGGGGTTAACCTTACTTTTAGTCAGAAAATCGGTATTTCTGAAACGGATCTATCTTTGGAAAAAAGCAAAGGTGTTAACCTTACTTTTTGTCAGAAAATCGGTATTTGTAAAACGGGTCTATTTTCGGAAAAAGCAAAGGGGTTAACCTTAATTTTTTCTGAGAAAATCGGTATTTGTGAAACGGGCCTTTTTTTGGAAATAAGCAAAGGGGTTAACCTTTCTTTTTGTCAGAAAATCGTTATATCCGAAAAGGGCCTATTTTTGGGAAAAAGCAAAGGGGATAGCCTTACTTTTTGTCAGAAAATCGGTATTTCTGAAACGGATCTATCTTTGGAAAAAAGCAAAGGTGTTAACCTTACTTTTTGTCGGAAAATCGGTATTTCTGAAACGGGTCTATTTTAGGAAAAAAGAAAAGGGGTTAACCTTACTTTTAGTCAGAAAATCGGTATTTCTGAAACGGGCCTTTTTTTGGAAATAAGCAAAGGGGTTAACCTTTCTTTTTGTCAGAAAATCGTTATATCCGAAAAGGGCCTATTTTTGGGAAAAAGCAAAGGGGATAGCCTTACTTTTGTCAGAATATCGATATTTCTGAAACGGGTCTATTTTAGGAAAAAAGAAAAGGGGTTAACCTTACTTTTAGTCAGAAAATCGGTATTTCTGAAACGGATCTATCTTTGGAAAAAAGCAAAGGGGTTAACCTTAATTTTTTCTCAGAAAATCGGTATTTCTGAAACGGGCCTTTTTTTGGAAATAAGCAAAGGGGTTAGCCTTAATTTTTGTCAGAAAATCGATATTTCCGAAAAGGGCCTATTTTTGGGAAAAAGCAAAGGGGATAGCCTTACTTTTTGTCAGAAAATCGGTATTTCTGAAACGGGTCTATTTTTGGGAAAAAGCAAAGGGGATAGCCTTACTTTTGTCAGAAAATCGGTATTTCTGAAACGGGTCTATCTTAGGAAAAAAGCAAAGGGGTTAACGTTACTTTTTTTCAGAAAATCGGTATTTCTGAAATGGGTCTATTTTTGGAAAAAAGCAAAGGGGTAGCCTTACTTTTTTGTCAGAAAATCGGTATTTCTTAAACGGGTCTATTATGGAAAAAACCAAAGGGGTTAACCTTACTTTTTGTCACAAAATCGGTATTTCTGAAAAGGGTCTATTTTTGGAAAAAAGCAAAGGGGTTAACCTTACTTTTTTGTCGGAAAATCGGTATTTCTGAAACGGGGTGAACCTTAATTTTTGCTCAGAAAATCGGCATTTCTGAAACGGGCCTATTTTTGGAAATAAGCAAAGGGGTTAGCCTTACTTTTTGTCAGAAAATCGGTATTTTCGAAACGGGACTATTTTGGTTAGAAAATCGGTATTTCCGAAAGGGGCCTAGTTTTGGAAAAGAGCAAATGTGTTAACCTTACTTTTTGTCAGAAAATCGGTATTTCTGAAACGGGTCTTTTTTGAAAAAAAAAGCAAAGGGGTTAGCGTTTCTTTTTGTCAGAAAATCGGTATTTCCAAAAAAGGGCCTATTTTGGAGAAAAGCAAAGGGGTTAACCTTACTTTTAGTCAGAAAATATGTTATTCTGAAACTAAACCAATAATTAATAATTTCATTATTAAGTTATTTTTTGAAAAACAGTAAGTTAACACCTTACTTTTTGTCAGAAAATCGGTAGTTCCGAAATGGGCCTATAAAGTTTTTTACGACTGAGTTTTCTTTGGCAAACAGTAACTTTATATACACTGCTTTTTTGTACAAATAGGCCCATTTGGGAGGTATTGAGTCTTCATTAAACAGTAAAGGCATACCCTTTGTTTCTTTTCGAAAATTGGCCCATTTCGGAAGTAGCGATTTGCGGGCAAAATGTGAGGTTAACCACGACAGTTGTGGACGCAATTTGGGCGTTTATCCTTTCCACAATACATCTAAATGATCCTAAATGTATTTCATTACCTTGCTTGTCTTCAATTCACTGTTTTTCTTCTCGTTCTTGTCTGGGAGCACATCAGATCTGCTGTACGGTTCTCCATGGCCTAAAGTTTGAACTGCATTGCGATTCAAAAGCCGTGATCTGAAAACTAGTTCCCAGATCGACGCGGCCTTCTAACGAATTATCCAGACAAGCAGGGTAACGAAATACATTTATTCAATTAGAATCATTTAGGCCGGATATTGTGGACACGATCAAGACCCAAATTGCGTCCACGACTCCCACGGGGTAACCCTATTCTTTGTTTCCAAAATAGGTCCATTTCAAAAATGTAAATTGTGGGCAAACCGTAAGTCTATACATTTTGCTTTTTTGTAAAAACAGTAGTCCCTAATCGATAATACCAATTTTATTTTTATGTCAAAAAGTAAAGCTATTGGCTATTCTTTTTCGCTAAAGCATTCTTTTGTAGGTCAAAAAGTAAGGCTAACTCAAGTATATAGTCCAATCGTAAGAGGAAAATAATCAGGGTTACTTTTTTCACTCAAATTTGCGGCTTAGTTTTTGGTCCAAAATATTTGGGTCGATTTTTATACAAAATCAAGCCAAAAGGCTTATATCTTATCTGAGGATTTCAGGGTTGATTTTTAAACTAAAAATCAAGATTATAGACATACATTTTCGTCAAAAATATCAATATGCATTTTCAAATGATAAAAAGATCCGGTATGATTTTCTCTAAAAACTGAGTCTGCAGGCTGATGTGTTTTGGGGTGTGTTGGATTGGTAATTCCAAACCTACCGAATTCTGAATACGGTAGACTTAGCAGAACGGAGACACAGTTCCCAATCAAACACAAAGTTCTTCAAAGCGGCAGGTTTCAGATTTATCCTGGCGAAGACGAGGTCTCCAGCTGAAAAACGTGAAGACGAGTCTGGTGCTTGGCAACAAAGAGGTACTACCGATTATCGTAGGAACACGAGCAAAGTTGCCTCGTTTTCAGAGCCAATGAAATCAAGAATCTCTCCAAAGTCTGCCGAACCTCCTGCTTTTTGGAGCAGAAGGTTCAGCAGGCCTGCCAAACCTGCCAAACCTACCATTGTCGGAATTGGGGAGTCAATCAAACACAAATTCCGAGTCTTCCAAGTCTACCGTTTTCAGAATTGGTACCAATCCAACACACCCTTTGTTTAAATATCATCAGACTCAATTTTGTGCAAATATCAAGGCTATAGACTTGCGCTTTGTCAAAAGACGCCAGGCTCGATTTTCTCCATAAGTCTGGAAAGTAAGTTTACACTTCAGTGGGACTTTGGTTCAAAACGGCCAGATCCGGGTCCGGGTCCATTTCTCATTGAAAATCAAGGCTCTGGATTTCCATTTTGACAAGCATTTTGCAGTTGATTTTGCTCCAAAAATTGAGTCTACAGGCCTACCCTTTGGTTTAAGAATGTTGGGGCTGGTTTTCTTTGAAGATTAAGGTAATAAGCTTACATTTAGGCCATAGCATATCAAGGCCTGTTTTTCAACGAAATTGAAAAATTTTAGGCCACAGCAAAATTTCGTTGCTTAATTTTGTATTGTTTTTGCTTTTCAGTTTGTTTTGAGTGGGTTTGTCAGGATTTCTAGCTACTAAAGGCTAATTTAGGCCCACTGTGCATGCTACATTCAGGCATGGGACACCTAGTTGAACGTCCCTTCCGAAGGACGACGAGGTGAGTTGTGAGGTCAGGCCTCCGAGGTCACCCATCAGGAGTTTGACTTTATTCGACCAAGCTTAACTTCAGTTACTTGACAAAAACTGTTTAAGTCACTCGGCCACTCACTCCGTACTCGTGTTTAAGCCACTCGGTGCTTAAAATGAATATTTAGAAAGAGAAAAGACTGTTCGTTTATGATTCTTATCAAATATCAAGCTAAAATTAAGATCTGTTGATAATCCCAAAATGAGCAGAAGAATGAAACTTTATTATTATTAGATCGATTTTGCATTTATTCTCAGTCCTGTTTGATATACAAGAATGGTAAGAGGATTTTTGCTAACTTACTTACAGTCATAGGACAGTCCATATCGTCTCTTTCTTTTTCCACCGCTCCATAGTTTGATTACGTCATCATTGTACTTTAATTCCTGAAGGCAGACATTTCAACGATTAGCATAACAAAGAATATGTGTTCATTACCTAACAGAATGGGGTTTCTCATATAAGGGGGTGTTGATTCTTTCTGATATTGTAACAAAGTCTCTTGTTTGGAGAGTAGCAGGACCTTATCATACAATGAGAGATAGCTACCGATGAGTAAAGAAATACCCGTCCAAATAGTCACTGCACCCCCCCCCCCGGATATTGCAACAGGAATATTGGCAAGAACACCGGTTGAGCAAGAAAAACGTTCCCGTTCTTAAAATTCATAGCACCATACATATTGCAAAAATTTGAATGATTCAAATTCCAGTTAAAAGCCAAAAGATCGAAATGTTTTTGTGATTTTTCTCGTTACTTACCAGCTCTAGAAGCATCAGTAAATTCAACTTGATAAAAATTTCATGGTTGCAAAGTGACTGAGATGGGCCTAAAACATCGATCAAATTATAAGGACTCTCCTTGCACAGAACAATACACAATTGGCGTTTCACCTCTCTCAAGAGTTGTACGACAGCAATCATCCAACAAATACTAGAGATTCTCAGTCCCATGGCAATGAATGTACAATGGATATCTCTCACCAATGAACAAAAGATGTTTTAGCTATACTAAGGAGGAGCCTGGATCGAGCGTTATTTTTATACAGTTTTATAGTGGACGGTTCGATTGAGTAGCTTTAGAGCTTCGTTCACTATTGTGCACATTCGAAAATTCTTGCAAATGCATCAAAGAGTCGTTCAATTCAGATTCCTTTTTAGAATAGCTGAAAGGTCTACTGCTGATTCTTTATTGATCAGTGCAAGGGAGACCGTTATGATTTGATCAATATCTAAGGCCATTTTTCAATCATTTTGTAACCAGGACATTTTCTAACGCAGAATTTACCTATATTTCAAGTGCTCTTGAGACAGCGAAACAGATCACAAAAATACTTCAATCTTCTGGCTTTTCAAAAGCGGGAACTTTTTCTGGTTCACCCGGTAGTGTTCAATATTGGACAGTTTGAAATTCACTTGACTTGAATAGGCCTTTCAATCATGAAATTCTGAAAGATTTTCTCAAGGAAGCCCCTTCGAGAAGCTTTCGAAACATGACTGGAATCTATCAGAGAGCACAAGTAGTGTAGCAGAGGAAGAAATTGGAATCTATCAGAGGAATAAAAGCAACGTACCATAGGATGAATGCAAGGGAAGAAATTGGAATCTATCAGAGGAATAAAAGAAATGTACCATAGGAAGAAATGGACTCTTCCAGGGGGAAGTAATTGGAATGTACCAGAGGGAGAATTCTAATCTACCACTAGATGAAAGTCCAATCTACCACTGGAAGAAATTTTTATCCAGCGGAGGAAGAAATTGGAATCTACCAAAGGTAGATTTTGCAATCTAGCGGAGGAAAACAAGCAATCTACCTGAGGAGGAAATTCCAATCTACCAGAGGCAAAACTGCCATCTACAAGGGAAGATTTTGCAATCTACCAGAGAAAGACAAGCAGTATACCTGAGGATCTGCCAGAAGAAGAAATTTGAATCTTTAAGAGGAAGAAATTAGAATCTGGCGGATTCTATCCTCTACACTTTTTGTAAAATGGCGGAATGACAGAAACAATAAGAGGTTGCTATCATCCATAAAAAGAGTTATTGTAAGTCAACAAAATGGGGATCAACACATAAAAAAGGGGTCCCCAATGAAAAATGGGGCTTCAATTTGTTATGACCTTGCAACAATCCCTTTCTTAAGAAAACGATTGATTTATGTTAAAGCTGTAAACCGTTTTTACGTAGAAATGTGCAACAATAGAAATGAAAAGGGGTTGTTTTCATCCAACATGGGGGTATTGCAAGTCAACAAAAGGGGGCTCAGTTCTTCTGGCAGACTGATTTATGTTTGATTATTTTATGTGAATCGTGTATTAGAAATACAAAGGGGTTGTTACCACCCAACAAAGGGGTATCATAAACCAATGAAGAGGGGTTCAGGACATGACAAATAGATTCCCAACTACATACTGGGGATTCAATTTATTATGACTTTGCAAAAAGCTCCCCTTTCTTAAGAGAACAATTGATTTATGTTAGAGTTGTAAATTGTCTTTATGCGGAATGGTGTAATAACTGGTTGAAATTAAAACTCACAGTTCATGCTGGGAAACACGTTGACAGTTGAATTGAAGTTGAACAGATGTGGCCTGCGACGGGTTATGCCTGCTGTAAATAAGAGAATGGAGAAGTCACGTGGGTTTAACCACTTAATAAACACTGTATCTATCAAGGGAGAGTCTAAGTATGAACGGTAATGAGCATTTTAGTGATTGACCAAGTCGGTCTCGCCTCGATGAAGCAGAAATTTTTTTCTGGTAAGATATGGCCTATGATGGGTTATACCTACTGTACATCAAAGAATGGGTAAGCCACGTGGGTTAAGACACTAGATTAATATGAAAATTTGTCTAATTCAAGACCAAGTTAAAATGACAATAAACGTTTTAGCAAAGGGTCTGGCGGGAGTGATGATTTCTCGTAAATTGTAGCCTGCTAACCAACTCGACACTTCTTCCGCCAGATAAACTACAAAGTGCTTCAGAAGAAACGTAACTCAACTATAATTGAAAAATCTTGGAAAAAAGAAGGATTTTAGAAGATGTAATGTAAACCATCTGAAAGTATAATCTTTCTTCTTTTCTAATGATATGCAGTTTGGATGAAATAATGGAATTATTCATAATTTTAGTAATATTTCAGTAAGTATGACGAATTTCAAATGCAGCCAGCATGTTGTAAGGGCAAAATAAACACCCCTTTTGACAGCAAAAAATATTGCGAAACAGATTTTGTCTAAAAATTTCAGGCATATGAGTACTTGAAGTTTTAAGATTCGGTAGAAGAAGAATTTACTCACATGAAAAGCACTATTTTTACGAATGACAGACTAAGCTCTCATAAAGATGGTTTGCTGCTATGCAAATGTCCTATCAATTTCCCGAATCAAAAATAGGTCATACTTACAAAAAGGTACGTCAACTGATGAAAACTTCACGCCCAACCTGGATATCATTGGAAAAAAGATAGATTGCAATTTTCAATGGCATGCTTCAAAGTGATTGAAATATCATTATTTCCTGAGCAATCTCGAATACAGTTGGGTTGCGTTTTTCTGTATACCGGGTGAGCCAAAAAAAGTTCCCAATTTTGAAAATTCATAGCATAAAGACCACTTAACAAATTTGAATCATTCAAATTCTAGTTAAAAGCCGAAAGATTAAAGTATTTTTGTGATTTTTCTCGCTGTCCTACCATCACTAGAAGTATTGGTAAAATCAACTTTATAAAAATTTCATGGTTGCAAAATGAATGAAAAAGGGCCTAAAACATTGATCAAATCGTAAGAACTCTATTCACACTGAACAATAGGCCATGGGCGTTTGACCTCCCTCAAGAGTTATAAGACATCGATTTTCAAACAAATACGAAAGATTTTCAATCCTATGGCAATTAATGTGCGGAGGCTATCTCTCACTCATGAGAAGTTGCATTTCCTTCATTATTCTTTGCGAGGAGTCCTTTATACTTTTAGGCCCTTTTTCATTTCTCTTGCAACCATACAATTTTCGTAAAACTGAATTTGCTAATATTCCTCGTGTTCGTGAGACACCAAGAAAAATCACAAAAATACTTTGATCTTTCGGCTTTTAACTACAATTAGAATCATTCAAATCGGTGAAGCACTCTTGGTGTTATGAATTTTCAAAAGTGGGAATTTTTTACTGGTTCACCCGGTATACCTGAGGCAGAAGTAGTTATGTGCAGAAAGAATAGTTCATTTCCACTATTGAAATAGTGCTAGTTGCTCTTTTGATCAAACCATGCCGCGGCAATGCGAGTGATTTACTCAATGTTTTTGCAGCACCTGGGGTTAATAATTAAATTTCACAGGTTTGGCATCTATTGAATGAATATGCAATCAGAATGCTTAAAACAACAATGAATTCGAATTGCTTCTTCGAATTTGCATTGTTAATTGTTTATTGTCTAGTGTTACTATTGTATAGAACTCTTTCAATTCATCTGCATTTGGTCCAGGCAGCATGCATACACAAACAGAACGAGCAATATGATATTGCGAAATTTCATTTCATTTTGCCAACTATTCATTTGTAGAATGTCCCAGACCTATTGTCTCAGAATTAATTGCGCTGAATAGAGCACATGCAAGGATATGCAATTTCATTGCCACATTAGTACTCGATAACTTACCTTATTTGGTCAAAGTTGCAAATGACTACATTAAAGAAAACCAATGCCATGTGCTTCTTTAGCTGGTATCAGTACGGAGGGACTAAGACAGAAAGAGATGAAAAAATCAATCAATCAATCAATCAATCAATCAATCGGTCAAATTGGTCTCTTGGCTTCCGACATGCTTTTCATAATGTACCGTAAAGCCCTATAATAAGATATCACTGACAACTTACTGATCACTAAAATCACTAAAACAGCACAGGCAAAAATCACGTGATTTTAAGACCACCGAAGTCACGAACGCTAATTTGAGAAAAAAGAAACTAATAACTTAATAAATGAAACATAAACCAGATGAACCTCAAAAAATTTTTCAATTAGACATATGAGTAAATGAAATGGGATTTAATTAGAGCGAAAAAGGATATAGAACCAGCAACATGCACGAGAAAATGATGTAGCGTGGACCTCTTTTAAACTCCAAAAAGGACGTGACGTTTGAATTATAATTTTCCTCCGTGATCTAAAAAAATGGGATTAGACCAGAAGCAGAAGTTGACGAGTCGTCTCAAAGGCAAAGCATGAGAGCATTCTAATTTGAAAAACTAAACTGTAGCACATTTGATGAAAGACGGAAGATAGGATCCACTTGAAAAAGTTCACCGGCAGGAAAGGGACGGCAAGTTAAAGGAAAGCAGATTAATTTGACGCGATTAGAAGTCGAGATGTAAATAATCCATCTCTCCAAATTGAAGAGGTCACATAATTCCAAGAACACGAATCGCTGATCAGGAAAGGCGGACGGTTTGGGACGAATGCGTTTTGGTGTGCAATATTACTAGGAGAAGTCTGGTACTAGGGGTCACGCAATCGTAAACAAACCTATTATCTCCATAATCTATATTATTGGTCACATGTGGCCATTGTGTTCTGCTCAGATTTTGGTGGATGGGGTTGACCCACAATAAAGTTACTTCTAGAAATGCACCAATATCTCTGCAATCCTAAGACACATGAGTGTTTGAATTGTTTCTCTACAAAATTTAATAGTCCATTTGTAAACTAACTCGTTCATTTTGAGAAAAGTAGCAGAAAATCTCTGTGATATAGACAATCAAAGATACTGCAAAATAGTCATTTAGAAAGAACTTTGTTTACATTACGTGGCTCAGCCCCTTAAATATATCCCTCTAGTTCCTAGCCGTCTTGGTTTCGGGGCATTTTTTACAGTTTCCCTGATATATTGACAAGTTGTTGCAATAACTTCTTTCGTCTGCGATCGCTAATCACTTTGAAAAGGTATGAGCAAAACAAATTTTGTAAAGCTTGAGATCGCACTCAAGCAAATCAAAATAGCTAAACAGAGAAAATAAAACATATGGTGGAAATATATTCTTGAGGCTTTCGAACAGCTTTGTTTTGCATAGAACTAAGGGTGTACCATTCGTTGGAAAGCGCAGTTCGATTATGAAACGGAGGATGAGGCAAGCGGCGACAATCATTGTTTTCTTCATTTTATCGACATTCAAGCATAAAATATTTTACACACAAGTTGACTTTAGACGCTAGTTGACAATTCCAGGAGACATAGTTGACTTAAACGGAAGTTCACAATTCCAGTAGTTGACTTAAATGGTAGTTGAGGAAACTATTTTATTTACTTAAACTAAGGATGTCCCAAAAATGTGTCCCGTTTGTGTAGCTACTGTGGAGGAACTGTACATTCAATCATCTCGGTTTTTACACAGTTGCATAGGCCAAGCTTCAACTTACAGTTTGGGACCTTGTTTGAGTCAATCTGACACATGGTCGCTGATTTAAAAAAATTTTCGAAAAGGCAAAATTAGTGATTCCTTTAAAAATAGCACTTCTATTTTTATCCAGCAATGTCAAAATAAAGTAAGTTTTCTAGGAAAAGGTTTTGGCATAGAAAGCGCCCTCTTATGAATAGCCAATACTGCTAACCCTTTAAAATATCTAGCAAAAGTTTTAATACGACGCTAGAACAGCTACTTTATTTCAATATTGCTGGAGAACAACAGAAGTATTGTTTTTGAAGCAACCACGTATTTTGTCTTTTCTCTGCCATAAATCGGAAACCACTTGTCAGATTGACTGGTACAAGGTCTCAAACTCTAAGTTGAAGCCTGACCTATGCAACTGTGTAAAACCGAGATAATTGAATCCACAGCTCCTCCACAGCATCCACACAAAGGAAGCACAATTGTTTTAGGACACCTGCATATTCTTAGACTGATGACGACGAGTCTCTTGTTGCTCTGTGCTCTTTGACTTGATGACGGCGCTTCGGGCAATAGAGACTCATAGTATTACTCTGAAAAACTTGGCCCTATTTAGGCCCAAACTTTGCAATTCCTTCAGTACCAGTCAGATTGCAAGATTTGTGAATCACTATTGTTAAGGTGTAAATTTGATAGAATTTTCGATTCCATTGAAGAATTGAAAACACTCCCACGGGATGGAGATTCGAAGCCGTGATTCTTTCATAATTCCATTGATGATTGAAGAAAATAGGGCCAGGTTTTTCACTGTTTCATTATGAGTCCCTCTTGAGCAAGGTTTACCGCAGGGGTACAAGGGACTCATCGTCATCAGTCTAGTATATCCTTTATTCCTACTCGCGTGTCAACGAAAATCAACTGAAGCTATCGAAATCCGTTCTTTCTCGGTGAACTTTCTTTCAGCAAGCCCCTTACACATATGACAGAATAAGTTGGAGATTTATCCATGAAAAACATTGTTTCAAAGTCCCATAGGAATAAGCGCAGAGTATGATCGGATTTACGCTGAAGATATCTGCAACTGTAACGATTAGTACATGATTAACTTCGCAGAGAAGCGCACACCAGATTGCACGGCGGCAACATCAAAGACTATTTTGAGGATGATATATGCTGAGTCCTCGGCTACTACCATCAATATTTCCACGCTTAAAAAGTTAATGATGTTGATTTTGTTGGGGGAAATCAAATGGTCTCTGATCTAAAAGGCCGTTTAAATGTACTTTGAAGCAAATAATAAAATTGATTGAAGAAACTAACTGAAAGGACTTCAGAAAGTCAAAACTATGACCTTAGAGAGGCGACGGCAAAGTGCTAGCGCACTTGATCAAGAGTGGTAGGACCCGGATGCTTTGGTTGATTATTCATTTACCTTGTTTTGATCCTTGTGTGTGTCATGTTTCCTAGTCTTGTTTGCTGCTCAGTTTCGTCTGCAACTGATGTGTGCAACTGAACGTGGGTTTAGGCGAAACCGCTTTCAAATTGTTGGAATATAGCTCCCTTGTATTTCTGTGTTTGCGGTTTGAATCCTATCTTCAGCGAAGCGCATTACGACACAGAAATACAAGGAGTTAATATTCGTACAATTTGAGAGCCGTTGGGCCTAAACCCACGTCCAGTTGCACAAATCATCTGAAGACGAAACTGAGCAGTAAAGAAGACATAGTAGACTTCTCAGACATAGTACTAGAGTTTCTTAAAATTTTGGCCTTCTTAGTACTAGTTTCTTATAAACCAGTTTCTTATAAAAAAAACGTGCAGCGGCGGAGTTATAACTTTGAATGAACGATTTTTCTTCAAAGTAAACAAAGAAGTTGTATTTACATCACTACGAAATGTTTTTACTTACACCAATTTAAATCTCCGTTCTAAGTTGCAAGGTGAAAATTGCTCAAAGCAAACACATGTTGTGTCAATCGAGAAAAGAAAACAAACTAAATGAAAATTTATTCCAAGTGTCAGTTAGCGCCGAATGACAAAGTAAAGGAAAACTTAAAGACCTTTATTAGTTGGTAAGTCTGGTGTTAAACCATTTGTAAACATTACAATGAACTTTGTCTTCTGACCTAAGGCACTAAAATTCACAAATGACGACGAAGCTGACCCCTGGCGAGGTCACAAAGCAGAATCAATGTATGATTTACTAGCTAAGCTTCTTAAAATCTTAGTGAAAATCCATAGGTATTCTTTTATGGTTGATGACATTAGGACTAACGATTGCCAACAAAAGATTCTTAATCCATTGTTTGACATTCTAAATCGATTGTTTCAGATATCTTTCACTGTAAATCAGATTCCTCGTTTTCAACGAGATGATCCTATTTGCCTATTTTTACTCTTCCTGTAAACCTTGGCAAACAAGTGATTTTCTTCGTAAGGAACTTTCAAGCATTGTGGTAGGTAGATGATAAATGCGTCGTATTAAAGATCGTTGTTACCCAGAGTCCTTTGCGAGAGTACTACAATTCCACACTGTCTGAAAATCAAATTTCGACTTCTGATCACACAGCGTAGAAGTTGACTGATGGCAAGCAACTCCAACTCCTTCCTTAATTTTGTAGATTATATTTTCGTTTTGATTGTCATCCACTTACTTCATTCTGTATAATATTGTATGATCTAGTCTTGTTAGTTACTGTTATGCTGATAGGCTTATTATTGCTCTGTTTCGTTTAATTTCATTCAGTAGCTGTTTAAGATGCGATTTGTGCTAGGCTATTGCTTGAAAAATGAAAATCTGAAAATTTGAACAACTTAGACTGATTTCATATTCGTAGTTATCGCTATTGATAAACTGATGGACGCTCAAACTGCGACTCATGGACTTTCAAAGTGAAATCTGGACGACGCTCCCCCCCCCCCTATATTTCATGACTGGATGTGGAAACCATAGCAACACTGAAAGAACTCCTAGGAATGGCATATGGGCCCAAGTTGCCAGTTCGAGCCTCCGATGCTAAAAAGTTTCCAGTGATGCTAGCCATGAACAGAGCCAAAAGGACCGAGATGTTTCCTTGATCACATTCGCTGTGAACTATAAGCTCCTCATTTTTAAGGCCAATTAGCTTCTATGATCATCACCACAGCAATGAGAATTCCCAATTGTCGAGGGTTGCTTGCCTCGTTTCGGAGGCTACACCAAAGCCTCCTTTCAGAGGGCAAAGATAAATCTGTTCATTTTCTCTCAATTTTTTCTGTGAAAGTCCGTAAGTCCAAGTCTGAGCAAAAATAACAAGATGTTGCTTTCGCTGTCATCGTTGTTGCCGTTGTCATTGTTGTTGTTGCGAAAGCTGGAGCTTTTCTTTCAGTTGGACAATCGCAGTGTGGATCCGTGATTACCCTTTTGACCTTACTTTATTATCAGACAGGCAGAAGTTCTAAGGTGCTCGCAAAGGAACCTGGGTGACAACAGCACTTTAAATGGCCAAACAGCAACAACAAATCCAGACAAAATTTCATCTTTTTCAGCTCATGAAAGGAAAGATATCTTATTCATTCATTCATTCATTCATTTATTCATTCATTAATTCATTCATTCACTCGTTTATTCATTAATGCATTTATTCATTCATTCGTTATTTCGTGCATTTGTTCAATCATTAATCATCTTTCCTTCCCTCTTGCTGTCATTCATTACTTCCTTTATTCATTCATTCGATAATCAGTAAATTTGGCTTTTATTTCCTTCATCCATTCCTTCGATTCATACATCTGTTCAACTATGTAAAAGTCTGAAAAGTTTTAACATCATATTTCCAAAACTGGAAAATCGCTCGTCTTAAAAGCATTATAATGCCTCACGATAGGTAATTAATCTACTATGAACTGCAAGCCCACTGCGCAGTTTATTGGCTTCAGCACCACGCCAGCCACCTAACTACTGCAACTGACTGAGCATACTTCATACTGTCTATGCATCTCATTTTCAGAAAAAGATACTTCCCCGTCTTTGCCAAAGAGCAAAAAGGAGATTGAGAAAAACTTGAAACAATTAATAAACTTAATTTCTAAACCATTCGGTGCCAGCCTGGACACTTCAAAGCAATGAAGCCTCTCCTATGTTTAGGCATAGCTATATGATGCCAGTAAATGAATAAAAGTAAAGACTAAGCAAAGTAAAATTGTCTCCGTTCTTTCCACATTTCCCCAGATACATGTTCCCAGTAGAGGAGTTTCATAATTTTTGGGGAAGCTGAAAGTTGAATTTCTTATAAGCAGTTTTGCCACCAATAAATACGTGTTGCAAGGTAACCTTCGTGTTCTTAAAGACAAGTCGCACAACATAAGGAAATCTTTCTGCGTTGATAGGCTTAGGAGAGGAGCACCAAAGGTTAGGGGCCAGAGGGGAAACAACGTGGAAAGATCAATATATGTAAAGACAAAAAGATATCTAGAAAGATGGGATTAAACGAATTCAGGATGCGAGCTACGGACAGTGCCACAGTTCCATCCCCTTCAGGGTTGTCAGTATACTCGATATACCATTGTAGCCAAGGAGCAAAGGTTAAGAGTCAGAAGAGAAATAGCGGTGGATATATGAAAGTCTGATATAACAAAATATATTGCTTCATGTCGATAAGATTGGGATATAATATGGATGTAGATGACAAGCCTCAATCTAGAGTTGGGTTTCTTACCAGTCGTTACTTAGGCAACAAAATACTGCATTGTCAATTTGGGTGTTAAGGGAAAAAGCCTAAAGCAAACTTTCTCATTGAGCAGTTTGTATTTTGTTGTGAAGGCTGAACGGCGTAAGGGACCGCACCCAAATCGATTCTTCCACGCAAAACGTCCAACCGACGTTTGGGGGGGGAGGGGGTAAAAGGACTGGACGTTTGCAAAATTTCTGTTTGATCGATATTTCTTCCAAAAATATTCTGCAATAGACTTAATTTTCCATTTTTTGCTTGCTGTATATTTTGTCATTGCGAAAGAATTTCAACCGAGGTAAAAGAACCTTGTCTGTTTTTATTGAGTCTGGTCATGGAAAGCACGTCGCTGACGACTTCATAATCACTTGGGCCCATTTGATATTACAGCAAAGCACCGGCATGAAATTTTCTCTTGATCTGCAAAATTACATCGATTTTCGACTGGACGTTTTGAGGAGGGGATGGGAGTATTTTGAAAATGTCCAATGAACGTTTTGCGTGACAGAATCGATTTGTTTGCAGCCCCGAAAATCCAAACTGTAAAATATCCGGTAGTTAACAGTTATATTTTGTTCTGAACTTTGTAGTAAATGTGTGTTATTTATTGAATGGGTGGATTTGAACTCAAGAATTAACCTAATCTCAACCATAATTGTGTAGCAAACATGAATTATTAAGAGGAATGGATTTGCGGTACTGAGTACCTGTAAACCACTGAAAATCTACGTTGTTAGGATGTGTTCTAGGACCTTAGTATTGCTTTTTATAGACGCTTTATTTAGGATTTGAATTGCTTCGAATTCGCTGATTTGCATTTAAATAGGACTTAGGTTGTCAAGCGGTAGCGAAGGAAGAACCTTTTGTTTTTTCTTAGATGAGAAATGGGATAGGGATGCGATTTTGTTGTTGAGTTTAGAGAGCAGCTAAGAGAATCGTTTAGAGAGTTTCAGAGTTGTTTTTGGAGAGATATTTTGTGGTTTGATTTAGAGATTTGTTTTTGGAGAAAATCGAGAAAACGGAGAAATTCGTGATCTCTTCGAGTTCTCTAGGCCTGACACTTCATGACATATTTTGGCGATCCTGCCAGGACCAACAACTGACGAACAAACAAACTAGCCAGGACTAGCAACGACTCAAAGAGATGTAGCGGGTTTATTTCGATTTATTTTTGGACAAGATGCCAGACGAAGAAGCGGCCCAAGTCCAGGCTGCACAAGCAGATACTGGCCAAAAAACTTTGTTACCGTTTAGAAAGCCAGAGAAGTACAAACTTGGCGATGATTTCCAGTTGTTTATTCGTAAAATGGATTTGTTTTTCTTGGCTGCTGCGGTCAAGGATAACACACAGAAGAGAGTGTCGATTTTGTTGAATTTATCTGAAGATAGTTTTCGAATCGCAGAGCCAATTGACATTACAACTACTGGAGATAGTGAAGGAAATTATAAGTCGTATATTGAAAAACTTATTGCCGTATTTGAGAAGAATCAGAATCCTGTAGAACGTCGTTTTAACTTGGCGAAAAGGACACAGTTAACCGGAGAAACAGTGGATCATTTTGCTTCAGCTCTCAGGGAACTTGCTTCAAAATGTTCCTTTCGAGATGATGAAGTTGATGGAAGATTAAATGATCAATTTATCGCTGGTGTGGAAGATGGATCTCTCCAGTGTAAATTACTGCAAGAAACTACCACCAACTTAGAACAGTCACTTGTCATAGCAAGGAGATTCGAGGCTGCAAAGTCAGCACAAGCCACTTTGATTGGACAAACAATGAAACAACAGCAAAGGCATGAAATTAAGGTTGTGTCTACCAACAAAGAATGTTTTCAATGTCACGGTTTTGGCCACATTGCAAGAAATTGCCCATTTTATGGATGTAAAAACAGCGATGGTCAGCAAAAATTTTCTACAACATATGTTTGTTTCAAATGTGGACGTCAAGGACATGTAGCTAAATTTTGCAGATTTTCAGAAAGCCAGGAACAAAGACCTGGGGCTCAACAAAAGCCTGCACTGAGAGGAAGTAAAACCAAATTGTGTTTTGTCTGTGACGAATCTGGTCACGTCGCGAAAGAGTGTCCCGTGAAACAAAGACTTTTAGCTGAAAAAAGGCAAGGTAATAGTGATAGTAAACAAGGACAAGGGGGAAGGGCTACACTATCTACGATTACTCCAGATTACAACAGGAATGCATTGATTGTTGAAGCAAAATTGAATGAAAAGCCAACACCTTGTTTGATTGATACTGGGAGTCCAATTAATTTACTCAGCAAGAAAATTTGGCTTTCATTGCCAGGGAACAAGAAAATCGAACCAAGTGATTTAGTTGCACATACAGCCAATGGACAGGCTCTTGGCATTCTGGGTAAAGTTCAAGTCAGTCTCAGCCTGAATGACAGAACATCCAATTTGTTGTTTTACGTTGTTGATGAAATCCATCCTGGAATCTTACTAGGATTAAAATGGCTGGTAGAGAATGAGTTGTCATTAGATCTGAAGGGAAAACATCTTATCTATCCCGACGGATCGCGAATACCATTGTCATTCGAGTATTCAAAGGATACTGATTGTTTACCTGTTGTTCTGGATCAAGATATTGTCATACCAGCTCACCACGAAATGCTTGTAACAGGAAAAGTTCAAGGCAAGTTATACACTGACAGTTTAATGGAGCCTAACACAAATTGTATGGAGAAAGGAATTTTGATTGCACGTGTTATGGTTAGAGGAGCGGTAGACAATGTGCCATTACAGTTGATAAACCCAGGTGAAGAAGGTGTTATGCTGCACAAGGGTACAAAAGTTGGTACACTGGAGCATGTTTTGATGTTAAAAGCTGAATGTCCTATTAATACTTATGATGGGGAAGACCAATTTATGTCAAAATTTGATGAGTTACAGCTGTCAGAAACTCTTGATCCTGCTGATGCAAAGAAAGTAAAAGATCTTATCCTTGAATATGATGATGTATTCTCGAAAAGCAGAGATGATATTGGCCATACAAATCTTGAGAAGCATAAAATTGATACAGGAGATTCGTTACCCATTAAACAACCACCGCGACGTTTGCCATTCGCTTTGAAGAGTGTTGTAGATGATCAAGTCAATCAATTATTGGAGAAAGGGTTGATCAAAGAAACAGATTCGCCGTGGTCCAGCCCAGTCGTTCTTGTGAAAAAGAAAAGTGGAGAATGGCGATTTTGTGTTGATTATCGTAAATTGAATGACTGCACGGTAAAAGATGCTTATCCGCTTCCAAGGATAGATGACATCATTGATAGTCTTCAGGGGCAGCAATATTTCAGTACGCTTGATCTCACTTCAGGGTATTGGCAGGTGGAAATGGATGAAGGTAGCAGTGAGAAGACCGCTTTTAGTGTGCCTGGTGGACATTATTCTTGGACTGTATTACCATTTGGTCTCTGTAATGCGGTTGCGACGTTTCAGCGACTCATGTCACGTGTTTTAGCAGGTCAAATTGGGAAAAGAGTGTTTGCTTATTTGGATGACGTGTTGGTGGCCGGTGTTAGTCTTGAGGATCATCTGGAGTTGTTACGAGGTGTTTTTGAAGCTTTCAGGAAAGCTAACTTGAAACTGAATATCAAGAAATGCATGTTTGTTCAAGATTCTGTAGAATTTCTCGGATTTACTGTGGATAAAGATGGAATTAGGCCGAGTTCGGAGAAAGTCAGAGCAGTTCTTGATTATGAGAAGCCTCGCAATGTTGAAGAATTACGACGGTTCGTGGGTTTGATAAGTTACTACAGAAGATTTATTTCGGGAGCAATGGACATTATAGCTCCATTGACTAGATTGTTACAGAAGGACACTAAGTGGCTTTGGGATGAACGTTGTGAAAATTCTTTTGAAGAGTTGAAGAGGCAGCTGTCGCAAGCACCTTTGTTGCACTATCCAGATTTCAGTATACCGTTCATTATGTATTGTGATGCGAGCGATAAGGGAGTTGGTGTTGTTTTGTGTCAGAAGGATGATGCTGAAAACGAGGCAGTGATAGCTTATGGTTCGAAAACTTTCACAAAGAGCGAGTTGAATTGGACAGTTACAGAAAAGGAAGCGTATGCGTTGGTTTGGGGTTTGACACATTTCCATGCGTATGTTTATGGGAATCGTACCATTGTTTATTCTGATCATCGAGCTTTACAGTGGTTACGCAGTTTCAAAACTCCGACCGGGAAATTAGCAAGGTGGATCCTTCGTTTGGAGGAGTATTCCTATGAAGTTGTGCACAAACCTGGTAAGCTGATGAGTCACGTGGACGCTTTGTCGAGGCAACCGGTTGTTAATGCCATTTTTGTCAATGGATTTTGGAGTGAAGAAGATTTTGTTGCTGCACAGAGAGAAGACAAGGAGATTTCGGAAGTCAAGAATTGGGTTATTGAAGGTCGAAAGCCTACTGAGATCTCAAAGGAAGCTGATAACACTCTGAAAACTTTGTATGCTATTTTTGATAAACTGATTGTCAAGGATCAATTGTTGTACAGAGAATGGCTTGATTCCAAGGGGGAGGAGGTCAGACAAGTTGTTGTGCCTGAATTATTGAGGATGGAAGTATTGAGGAAAGTTCATGACAGTTTAGGCCACAGAGGAGTAAAGAAGACCTTTGCAGCAATTCAAGACCGATTTTATTGGCCACGATTTTACCGCGATGTTGAGTTATTTATAAACGGTTGTGAAGTTTGTTTGCGGAACAAAGTCGTTCCAAGGCCACGATGGCCTTTGAAGCCGATCGAAATCATACCAGTACCATTTTACATGATAGGAATGGACATTGTTGGGCCTATGAAAACGACGTCGCGTAACAATAAGTACATCTTAACGGTCATCGATTATTATACGAAGTTTGGCGAAGCTGTGCCTTTGCAAGACAATCAAAAGAGTGAAACAATTTGTAGAGTACTAGAAGAAATTTTCTCGCGTCATGGCATGCCAACAATCCTTTTAACTGACCAAGGAAGTAATATGGAGTCACACGTTGTTGCTGCTGTGTGCAAAATGTTCGGCCTTGAAAAGAAACATACGAGTGCCTATCACCCACAATGCGATGGTTTAGTGGAGAAGTTCAACGGAACATTGAAAACTTTACTCCGTATGCGTTTGAACAGAGACAGAAACAGTGAGTGGGATGAACATTTAAATTTTGCGTTGCTCGCATATAGGGTAACGAAGAGCGAATCTACAGGGGTTTCGCCCTTCGAATTATTATATGGGAGACCCCCTAGATTACCAATTGAGATACAAGGGGATTTTCATCCAGTCTTTTGGTCCCCTGCGGAGGAGCACAGATATCTGGCAAATCTACGGAACAGAACAGATATCCTTCGAGAGAAAGTTATGCAGAACCTTCAAAGAGCACAAAGAGAACAGAAACGCTATTATGATCGGAGGTATCGTACTGACAAAGCAAGACCTTTGAGAGAAGGAGACTTTGTATTGGTAAAGAACAATCGAGCCAGAGGATTAGACCCGAAGTTTACCGGACCGTTCCAGGTCGTTAGAGCGATGGATGAAGACTGTGAAGTAAGATGTCAGAAAACCGGAAAACATAAGGTGATACATTATAACCGGTTAAAGTACTTTTCTCCCGGAATAGATCACTTCGCGCAAGACATTGATGTACGAAATTCCGACGATTCTTCGGATGAGGAGCAAGATACATTTTATTATCGATCATCAGAAAGAGGAGAACACAGAGAGGCTTTAGAACCGCAGTTAAGACGGAGTACACGAGCTCGAAGAGCTCCGGACTTTTACGGTCAGCCCGTACCCAGCGACTTTCATTGTTGAGCGAAATAGACGCATTATTACTGTTAATATCACGTCATCGTCGTCTTGTATATATAATTCGTAGATAAACATCGTCCTAGCAGTAACGTTGATTTCAGGGAGGGGAGGTGTTAGGATGTGTTCTAGGACCTTAGTATTGCTTTTTATAGACGCTTTATTTAGGATTTGAATTGCTTCGAATTCGCTGATTTGCATTTAAATAGGACTTAGGTTGTCAAGCGGTAGCGAAGGAAGAACCTTTTGTTTTTTCTTAGATGAGAAATGGGATAGGGATGCGATTTTGTTGTTGAGTTTAGAGAGCAGCTAAGAGAATCGTTTAGAGAGTTTCAGAGTTGTTTTTGGAGAGATATTTTGTGGTTTGATTTAGAGATTTGTTTTTGGAGAAAATCGAGAAAACGGAGAAATTCGTGATCTCTTCGAGTTCTCTAGGCCTGACACTTCATGACAACGTAGTTTTTCAAAATAAACTCAAACCTCAGGCATATTTTTCCATGCGACCATGTAATCGTTATAGAAGAGGAAATAAATCTAATTCATGATAGAGCCCTTTCGATTCTCTTGCCGATTTCGATAAGAGAAACGAAAACGCACAGCTTGACCTAGGTCAAAGAAAAATCGTTAAAACTGGATGACCAGCACGAGTTTGTGTAATACTGAATGCGCTTTGATTCAATGCTGGCTGTTTTCTTGTCAAAGGACAAGTCCAGGGTTGACAAAAATATTGTTAAAAAGCGGTCTTACCAACTGCTGAACACCAGTCGTGAATTCTTTCCAAGTTTTTATACCCCCACTTTCATAAACTGGTTAATGAATCTTCGTATGTTAGGCCAAATTCGGGCCAAATATCGTCACCATTTTGTATTTTGTACCAGTGCGCGATGGTGCGATTAGGAGGCTAGCAATGTGAGTGGTACAATATCAACACATTTGGTAGCCTCGTTCAGGTCAACGTGAAGTGACGTCATAGAAAATGACGTCAGCTTGCACTTCTTGGCAGATTGAAATATGCAGTTTTGCAGATTAAAAGAGACAATAATTGAAAAATGTGCTACACCATTCACAACAGTGTAATCTCTTGAATTATCAACGATTATACCAACCCTGAACTTGTCCTTTATAAACTTTTCATTTTCAATCAAGAATTAATTTGTTTCTACCATTTTTCAAGTATTCTTTATTGTCCTCTTTTCTTAAAACCCAATAAAAAGTTACAGTGACATAATACCAGTTATAGTTCTTACAAAGTTAGCTACCCCTACTTTACTACTCTACTACTCTACTTTACTACTAAAACGACACAACAAGAAGCAAAAAGCTGTGTCTACCTTGCGGCCGTAACAAAACAGTTAAAAATTCTGACAATACGCAGCAAGAAAGGGAAAAAACAAACTATACACGCAACTACTCCTCAATACAAGCCCCCTCACAGGTTGCAACAGTTAAATATCAGAGTAGCAAATTTGTATTCAAAACGTTGTGTTTTTAAAGTTGCTTTTTGACTTTCTGTATCAGAATTAACAGACTACCTTTCATCGCCATACAATGAATGCAGCATCGCGCTAACACTATCGAGAGGCGCGAAGGCCTATCCGTCACATTTTCCACCATTTTCAAAATGTGCCGGCATCGCGTGAACGCAGTCTCAGCATAGCTGAAAGCTATATCTCGCGTATCGTAAATATCACATGATATCTGACTTGAGAGACTTAACCTTGATAGTTCAAAATTCTTCAACCTACCTGTGAATGAGGTTGCTTGGATTGTCATGGAAGCTAACTTCCTTGATCTTTTTGACAATGCAGTCAAACTCTGCAATATGTTCTGCCTTCCAATGTAGCAAGATGGTAGCATATTCTGTCCTAAGGAAGATACGGCAGAAAAAATACTTGAAATAGACTGTAATAAGTTTTCAAGTATGAATTTGTTCGAGATTTCAAAAGATCGGCTACACCTGGAAAACTAATTCGGTCTTATATCAACTTGCAAAAAAGAAATTGAAGGTCGGACATTAACATTGTGGGGTTTTTCAAACAGAAGTGCTTTTTTGGGGCATCCGGTACTTCCAAACACATAAAAAAATTACAGCGGTCTCCTTTATTGTTATCATTATCAATCCTTTATTTACAAGACAGAGTGAGCTAGAAAAAAGTCCCCATTTTTGAAAACTCATAGAATCAAGAGTACACGTTTTTTTTTAAGAAACTGGTTTATAAGAAAGTAGTTCTAAATTGGCCAAAATTTTAAGAAACTCTAGTACTATGTCTGAGAAGTACTAAGAAACTTTTCAAAGTTAAAAGCATGCATATTATAGCAAATAGATTGTTATACCTTTATTCTTGAGCAATGTTATCTAACCATTTGTGTTTTCAACATAACAGAACACTGTTTATTCCTTAATCGTGTTTTAAATGTCAAGAAACATATCTGGCGCAGTGTTAGCGATAGCGACCACATTGATAATTCTGCATTCAAAAATAAGAAACCAATTAAGAAACTTTTGGTACTAAAATGGACAAAATTTCATGTGAAATTAAGAAACTTTTGATACTATGGTCTGATCCAAGTTTCTTATAAAAAAACGTGTACTTCACATGTTTGAATGATTCGATTTCTACTTAAAAGCCGAAATGTCAAAGTATTTTTGTGATTTTTCTCATTGTCTAATGAGCACTTAAAACATAGGTAAATTCAACTTTATAAAAGCTTCCTGGTTGCAAAATGACTGAAAATTATCATCATCATTATTATTACTATTATTATTATCATTATTATTATTATTATTTTTATCATTATCATTTTATTTAAGGTTGGCAACTTACATAGCTAAAATATAAAAATATAAAAATGCTAATTCAGGCCAACAAATTAATTTACAATGATACAGCAAAATAAGTAAAAATAGTAGTCAATAAAATTACAAAATTCATAAAATCTACATATACAATCTAAAAGAGGTATAAAACTATAAAAAGCCCAGCTGAGGTATGTATTGTTTGCAGAGTCTACAGTCACAGTCTAAATATTTCCAAAATTAAAGAACAGGGCCTAAAACGTTGATCAAATGATAAATGAAAGGTTTAATTTACCGGTCCTTCTGGTGCTCACAAGACAACGAGAAAAATTGCAAAAATATTTCGAACTTTGGCTTCTCACTACAAATTGAATCATTCAAATCAGTGAAGTGCTCTTTTTGCTATCAATTTTCATAAGTGGGAAATTTTTCTGGCTCACGCGGTAATTGATTTACTATAAGAATGTACTATTTACATTTTCAAAATAAAACCTAGCTGGTGATAAAGATTCAATAAAGCCTACAGTTGCATGTCTCATGATTTTATTCACTTTTTAAAAACAGCCACATAAGCTAGGAGGCTCTACCTCATGTGGTAGAAGCCGTCAAAGTTTATGTCCAACAACAGGCGTGGTTTCAATGCCAACATTTGTGATCCTTGCATTTGGTTGCAAATGATCACTCAGGGACGTAGGAAGCATCTCAAACTTGGAGGGGCACGAAACCTCAAGGGCACTTTTTTCTTACGAAGAAGGGGGCACTTTCTAAAAATGAAAAAAGGGCACTTTGTTTATTGCAAAATCTTGGGGGAGCACGTGGCCCCAGTGCCCCCTGGTTCCTACATCTATGTGATCACTGCAACCTCTTAAGTTGTAAAGCCACATCATTGGTTATGAATTATGTCCCTAATAAATTCAGGGTTTATATTTACTTTTGTCTTATAAAATTCGATCATAAGCCAGGCCTGTCGGAACGAAATTCATATTGGAGGAGCAGAAGTGAGGTGCGAGCGAAGCGAGCAAAAAGGGGGTTCGGGGGACTTGCCCCCAGAAAAATTTTTCATGGCCACGCCCTTTAGATCGTTGGAAAAAGCCTCAATTTAGGAAAATGTGCCATTGACGGAAGCAAAGGATCACGACTAATGAGAGTCTTTCCAAGAAGATTTTGAAATTTTAGACCTATATGACAGCAAAAGATATTGCATTTTTGACCGATTCTGGTAGCTTCCTCGAATATATACGAGTTTGAATCTTCATTCCTTGACCTTGACTTTCACAGCCTGTTTCACTTACAAAATCAACAAACGTCAGCAAATTACTGGGGGGTGAAGCCCCCTTAGCATCCCCCCCGCTTCCGACGGGCCTGTGAGCACCTGTAGGTTTCGTCGATGGACTGTCAGTTGCCCCTTTCCAAAACTGCTACAGATTCGAGAATTGTTTCACGGACTGCAATGTCAAGGTGACCCAGTGCCATGGATACAATAGGAACACACTTTGGAATCCAGTCAAAATCTGTTTACATAAATTAGGAAGCATTAACTTCTTATTTAGAATACAGAACAGCCCCTTTGTTTACAGAACAATTGAATTTTGGAATGAGTGATGCAGGATAAAATACACATGCAAATTGAGAAAGCCAGCTTTCTCTTTTTTCAGGCATGGCCTTTCTTTGCAAAATGATGGCGGCATTTTAGTGAAAGACATGTTAAAATGATACCGGTGATAAGGAAATAAATGGGATGAAATAATATGGAGCCTTGTAAAGAAAACAAATTCCAGTTGGAATTTACTGCTATGAGTGTTGCTTCATGCATCATTTCTTTAGCTGACGTCTGTCTTCTAGGCGGTTCTTTTTACATTCCCTGCCCTTCAACACTCTTTCTACTTCCCCGTAAATTTACAAAGAACCCAGATTTTATCGACAAGCTAGAAACGTTCATTGCCAAAAATTTTGCATGATCCATTATTCTTTCTGTTAGCGTTAGGTCTCTTTTTGTTTTGCTCTTTGGCGGCCCTGTGTATTCCCACAACCTTTTCTTTTTCTCGGTAAATCTGGAACAAAGAGGAGCCTTGTAAAAAACGTTTTCAAATGAAAACATGCAAAAGTATTTGTCGTGATGCATCATTTCTTCAGATTCAGGCATATTCTGTGCATTTTTGGTCTTGTTGCTGTTTTAAGGCATTCTTGACCCCGTCATCACCTATGCAAATCAGAAACGTTATGAAGCCTTGTAAAAAGAAAACGTTCTTCTTCAAACTTTATCGCCAAATTCTTGTATGATGCATTAAGTTTATTGGTAACTGCCATACATAACTATTTATGCCGTGCATAATAGCATTGATGATGATGATGATGATGATGATGATGATGATGATGATGATGATGATGATGATGATGATGATGATGATGATGATGATGATGATGATGATGATGATGATGCTGATGATGATGATGATGATGACGATGATGATGATTATGATGATGATGATGATGATGAAGACGACGACGACGATGATGATGATGATGACGATGAAGACGGTGATGAAGACGATGACGATAATGATGATGATGATGATGTATGATGCATTACCTCTTTGGATTTACGTATCGTCTGCAAGTACTTGGCTTGCAAGCGGCTGTTGTTTATGGTTCCTGCATTTGAACTCCTTCTCTTATCTTCATTGTCTGGAAGAAAATGAACCAGTGAGAAATCAGTGATCCCTTCATCTTGGAACATTTGCATCGTGAAGAACTTCTTTAGATCTTTTTTACTTGTTTCCTTGCCTATTTTCCTTTGGCAAACCGTTAAAGTGGGGGTCATCAAGGGCGTAGAAATCCACCGTTCCGCTCGATTTTCTGTTAAAATCCACCGTTCCGGTCATTTTTAGCCAAAGTTCCGTGTCCTGCCACTTCGTTATCAAAATGATGGCACAAAGTAGTATTGTTAGACATTTTCATCCATCCAGGTGGAAAGAGGAGGAGAATGGCAATTAAAATTCTTGCGCAAAGCTTGGAAAATATTCTCAAAGTGCTGACCAGAAAAACAGAGATGTGACCACGACCTTTTTACAGGAGAACAGATGAAGGATCCGCAGATCCATAAGATGTAATGAAAATTCCGCATTCCGCTTATCATTTTCGAGAAGATCCGCGTCCGGTAGGGATGGAGAATTCCGTCACCCCGCGGAGATATGGCTGGAATTCCGTATTCCGCGACAAATTTTCTTCAAATTCCGCCGTTCCGCCAACCCTGATGACCCCCACGTTAAATCTTAAATTTCCAAGACTTTGCATCCTTTATTATTTCTTTTGGCAATGAAAGCAAACGGATAAATCAAGAAAGCAACAACTTTCATACCAAGAAAATTGCATAATGAACCCTCTCTCTAATTCCATTCCTGAGCTAACATTTCATGTCTCAACAGTGCCTTCTAACAATCCCTTGATACATAGTCACTGTAGGCGAGTTCTCCTATAGTGACTATGCTTGATACTTCAAGATTTTGCAAACAAGATCTTGAAAAAGGCTGGAAATTCTGAAAATAGGTTAATCAATTTCTTGAGCAAAGTTCTTCCTTATTTTGTTGCGTGAAGGAAATCGAAACAGCACGCGCCTCCCAGTAACAGATAACGAAATTGCGCCTTGAGGTAAGATTTGTCATAATTGCTCTTATGTTGTTTACAAATTGCTCTAAATTGCTGGCTCTTGTTTGCTGGAGATAAACAAACGCCATGTCTGGGTACGAGAGGCTATTGAAATTTTTTTGAAGCTTAGTCTGTTCGGTTAGCTTTGTTGGTGACCCCTTCAAAATTATGACATCTCCAGCTTCGTAAAAAATCAAAATTCCATAATGCTATTTTACGTGACACTGCAAAACTTGGTAGTAAATATCCAGCTTGCAATTTGTGAATCTACTTCTGATAGTGCGCAGTTTCTTTTAAGGTGGGCCGTTTGTTTGGCTGCTGTAGGAAGCAGTAACTTCCATTGTTTGTAACACCACTGTACGGCATTGGCTTCAACTTAGATTTTGAGAACTTGTTTTAGCCAATCAGTCAAGTGAGTGCTGATTTGTTGAACAGAAAAGCAATGTAAGTGGTTACTTCAAAAACTGCATTTCTATCGCTCTCCAGCACTCTTAAAAATCGAGCAAATTTCGAAAGTAAGGGCCTTAGCGTTGTATTCCACAAGTGTGCTATGTTCATAAGTGGGTTACAGTGCTATATTAACCCTTTCAAAGATGTAAAAAAATAAGTACAGCGCTAAGACAATTTGTTTCAAGATTTACTTGATTTTGGCATTGCTTGCTGGAGAACGACAAAGTGCTGTTTTTGAAGCAAACCACTTACTTTGCCTTTCCAGTGTGTCACATATTAGCGACCACTTTTAAAGCCAAATGACGGAGATATAAGGTGACTTAAATCAGGGGCCTGAGCAATCTAAATATAGTCTGTTGCATTCCATTATATTTGATGACCTGGAGGGATTATCAAAACAATTGGACAAATGATTGCAGGCGCCCGCCTTCTGTTCTATTTTTAAACAAGACGTTATGTATCCGTCATTCGTTTTTAAGATTCACTTAAACCATGCTCAAAAAGTGTCTCAAAATCTAAGTTGAAACCAATTAACTGCAACTAGACCACTAGACTTATGATGATGGGTCCCCTGTATCTCCGCGGTAATCCTTGCTAAACAGGGACTCATAGTGAAATGGTGAAAAGGCTGGCTCTATTTTCTGCATTTATCAATAGAATGATGAAGGAATCATTGCCTCGAATCTCGAATTTCGTCCAAACGTTATCAGTTCTTGAATCGAATTGAAAATTTTATCACTTTTGCCGTGACCATGGTAATTCATAAATCTCCCTATTGGATTGGTACTCTAGGAAGCTCAGCGTTTGGCTCTAAATTGGGTCAGGGTTTTCAGAGTAATGTCGTGAGTCTCTGTTGACCGAAGCGCCATTATCAAGTCGAAGAGCACAGGGAAACAAGGGACCCACGACAGCGGATGCATTACTTTTGGGATACCCGGAAAAAAACGATGACTGAGCAAAGTTTCTTGAAAATTAGACTTGGAGGTATTTTAATTCTTCCTCAGCTTAGCGTAATTTTGATAATTCGTCATAACATGATGAAATAATGATGATTATTATTATCATTATCATTATCATGATTACATGACAAATTACAGTCAACTATGAGGGAGTGTAATGGCTTCTATATCATCGAAAGGTTTGCGTTGCACTGGCCTAGCAGAAAATCTGATTCAAAATAAAACAAGATATCCTTATTCGTGATGATTCATATCTTAAAACGGATGGATATGAAATCAGCAGCCCACCCAAATAAACAAATGCCATTCAATGGGCCTGAAAATGCCAGAAAAATACCGAAATTCGTACAGCCTCCTTTTCTTGTAAAATCAAAGTAAACAGTTGGCGATCTGTTTGTGTCCCTGTGGGCACCTGTGTTACCATGGCATTTTTGACTTGGCTATTCATAAGCTTACAAATGTACGCTACGTGAGATGGCCTAAATCAATCTGAAAAGCCTGCTATGTTTTTGTATGAATGTGTTGATTGGAGAAAACCTATCATTATTTATTAATACTATCTGCTATCTGTAATCAAACTCTTTGATAACATACTTTCGGTTGTAATAAAGCCTAGTCCAGATGGTCGATTCACCCTCACCCTCTGGTGATGAGTAAAAGGAAGAAAATAAAACTGAATATTGGATTTGCAAAAATCAGTCATGATTTTCCCCTGGAAAATTGTAAAAGGGTGGCCTAAATCGTGAGCTAAGGAGAGGTCAGGCAGCAGCCTGAATTCAAAATTTACTCCACCTTCTAGCAGAAGGCTGTGTTATAAATGAAAAGTGGAAATAAACTGAGCTTCAGAGCGGCAAAGGCTAGTTTGGATAATCTGGGAGAAAAGCATAGGGGAGAGAGTGGCCAAAATCGTAAGGTATGGGGTGGCCAAGTAGCAGTCTTAGTTGAAGATATGCTCATATCCTCTAGCAATGGGTTACGTTAGAAAGGAAATGAAGAAAATAGAACTGAAGTTGTGATTTCCAAAATGTTGTTTTGACCATCTACCAGAAAATTATTTCGGGTGACCTAAATCTTAATGCATGGGGTGGCCAAGAAGCAACCCTAGTTGAAGAAACACTTTCATCCTCTAGCTAAAGGTTGTGTTGGAAACGAAATCAAGAAAGTAAAACTGAAGCTCTGATTCGCAAAGTTTTGTTATTATCATCTGCCAAAAATAGCATTGAGTGGCCTAAATCATAATGCATGGGGTAGCCTGAATTTCACAATACACTCTTGCAAAGGTTCTAAAGAGAAGAGGAAGGGAATCAATTTCTGATTTGAGGACATGTCTAAGAAGGTAGAATTTGAGTGTATGTAAGTGACTTGATCGACCAACGACGAGAAAATTTCTCTCCAAATCCATTTCAGCTTTCAGATGTGTCACTTCACCTCTCACACAACAAAATCTTTTCAACTCTTTCAGGTGTTAATAGCTTAAAGAAACAAATTAACAAACAAGTGAAAAATCAATCGTCCAATCAAATAAGTGTTAATTTTACGGTCTGTTTCAAGTTCAGCATGATCACCTGCGGAATTTTTTATCACCGTCTGAGCGCAGTTTACTGCTGCTTAATGGCAACTTAAAACATGTTGAGCGGATCTTCGGAATTCCATCGTTGTGACTACATGTTTTTTTACAAGACACTGGTATGGTTTATAAGAAACTAGTACTAAGATGGCCAAAATTTTAAGAAACTCTGGTACTATGTCTGAGAAGTACTAAGAAACTTTTCAAAGTTAAAAGTATGGACATTATAGCAAATAGATCGTTAAACCTTTATTCTTGAGCAATATTATCTAACCATTTGTGTTTTCAACATAACAGAACACTGTTCATAATCGTGTTTTAGATGTCAAGAAACATATCTGGCGCAATGTTAGCAACCACATTGATAATTCTGCATTCAAAAAATAAGAAACCAATTGAGAAACTTTTAGTACTAAAATGGAAAAAATTTCATGTGAAATTAAGAAACTTTTAGTACTATGGCCTGATCCAAGTTTCTTATAAAAAAACGTGTATCGTTGAACGGAACGGAAAAATCTTGTACATTCAGCATTATGTGAAAACTGGACCCTAGGACCCTAGGATATACGAGAAAACAAACAAAAGGTATCGGGTATCGTGCAGAGAGTCGAAGTACAGCGGAACCTCCTCCTGAAACCTGTGGGACCAATATCATTGGATACTGTGTTTTGGGATGGAAGTTACTGTCTGCTGCTCTGAGGTGTCCGTTGATGGAGTGTCCTCGATATCATTTTGAGTATCCCCTGTCCTGGTATCTCTTTGAGCTAGCAAACCTGGTATCTCCTTTCGTGTGATGAAAGGAGGGAGGTTACGATACGCAGCCTCCCTTCAGATGTTGACGGTCTTTGTCTCATTGTTACTACATCAGGGTCCTCACAGTCTCGGAGGTCCTAGGGTCCTATGGTTCGGTGTTTGAAACAAGCCCAAATTCTATGCTTAATGCACTTAAATTCAATTGTTTTCAGCATAATCATTCATTCGCAGGCATTTACAATTTGATCAGGAATCAAGAGATAGATTTTTTTCAGGTTTCTCACAAGTGCGTTATAATTGAATGTTCAATCATGGTTCAATCAATGGTTGACTTGTGGTTGCGCTGTGATGTTAATAAACAATAAAACATTCGAATATACAATAAAACATTCGAATACGCAGTCTTAATAGATTGTTTGAATTTAAAAAACCACATGAATACAAGGTCATGTTCATTAACTTGTTCTCTGGGAGCAGCTCTTCTATGACTCATCTTCATTTTGAGATAGCTAGATTATCAATCATGTGTATGCCATGGGAGAATCGATCCGGGGGTATGGTAGGTGAAAACAAATAAAAGTAGTGGTTTGAGATGCGAATTATGGACAGCTTACCTGTCAGTACGCCAATAGTTAGCATTTGTTATCTTTAGCTGCAATAACTGTTCTTGTTTCAGATGCTACGCATAAAGAAGGTGAAGTACACGATTATAAGTAGGAATGGCTGACTGAATGTATGAATGAATAAAGTGAAGCGATTCAAAGAATGATCAATGCATTAATCAGCTAATTACTAGATCAAAATGATCGTTCGATTAGACTTCGATTACTGTTGTAAAATGACAGGAGAGAAACAAAGGGGATATCGAAGTTTTGGCTCAAACAGGACAACAATCAATCTTGTCGGTCAACTGCTGAATCAATCAATCAATCAATCAATCATTCAATCAACTAATCACCTAGTCAGACGATCAGTCAATGAATCAATGAACCAAATACGTAACCAATGTTATTGTCATTGTCATCATCATCATCATCATCATCATCATCATCATCATCATCATCATCATCATCATCATCATCATCATCATCATCATCATCATCATCATCATCATCATCATCATCATCATCATCATCATCATCATCAATACAACATAGAAGTAAAGAAAGTTCGTTCATCTTTGTTCGGGATACTATCGGTTGAAGTCTTTAGGATTTTTAAAGAAAAAGCCAGATCCCCGGCAAAGCGCTTTGGAGTCTGCGCAGTGCTGGCGATTTTAGGTGTCATTGCTCCTAATGAAAACAGAGACTAGGGGTAGTTAGTCTACCTAAGCATGAAATGAAGATAATTTAAGCTTTTTCCAAATGGCAATACGAAAAAGACAATGATGCGTGTTGGTTTTTTCTTCTCTTCAATTTGCAAATAAAATCAGCATATAATAAAACGAAAACGATTCAATCAATCGATCGATCAATCAATCAATCAATCGATCAACCAAAATACTTTAAAATCTGTCAATTAAATGAAAACACTAATAATTTCTTAAGTAAGCCTCAAGCGTTGATCCTTACTGTGACGTCATATCAAAACTGAAGTGCAATAAATGCATGATATCTGATCAATCATAAATAAAACCAATTACGTTGAACTACAACGCAGAACCCATGGGGATTATCATCGATATGGCCTATCACATTCTTATGTTCCCTGTAAGATAGTGATCAGAAAACATAATCACAATCATGTGATTGCAATCACCCATTTTAGTAACAATCACTATCGAAATATCGAAAGGTTATCTTATCTCCTAATCAATGCTATCTTTTTTATGATTATGTCATTTCCAAGCGAATACCAAATTTAGATTGTGAACTCTTTTGAGATCGATTTACACTGCTGACAATCTTGCTCTAGGGATCTCTTTCATCTCTCCGTTTGACTGGTATGCTGCGTAGGCGCGGCTAGATGCTCAATTGTGTTTTGCAAACGCGTTTATCGAAATGAGACGGAGGTTACTGCATAATCATAAGTGTAGCTGTGTTCTTGATTTACTAGAAGTTGATAATGTTAAGTAATTGCTGCCCTTAGTTTTGATATACAGATGTAGATGGGAAGTAACCTAAAGCCACAAAGGAATGAATCATAGTCTACGAGACCATACACTTTGCAAAATATTAGTTTGATTGTTAAAGCCTGCTTTAGAATCCTGGCATTTTAGGCTGTTGGTAGTTCTCGCTCGCTGTCGCGAAGCATGCCTATCGAGGGTTGGCAACGTCGATCAAAGGGTGCAAGGGCACCATTTCAATTGTGGAGAGGAACCGAGTTTTAAACTCAACAAACGGGTCCATTGGGAATTACGACAATGTCTTTGTTTCAAACTCGAGCGACATCGATTTCAAGCCATAGGAAAGCTTATCTTTGCGATTTCTGTGAACTCATGCAATAATTTCGTTTCGAATGGTAGATATATTGTTTCCATGTCATCATGGACTTGCCCAAGTCTCTCCCGTGTTAAAACACATCTCCCGTGTTAATTGGTACGCGGAAGAGACTTGGGCAAGTCCAATGTCATCAGAAAGCCTATTTCTATGATATGTTGTGACTTTGAAATAACGATGTACGAAAAAAACAATGATTTACTCCTTGTTGCTTTAACACCATATTGCTGACCAAAGAGCCGCTTTCTCCATCATCGGCAAAACAGGATCTATCGTTTGGTACATACCAAGGAACTCTAAACGCAACAGATTTCATGACTTTTCCTGGAGAGTCAAAACTCCAAGTTTCAGGAAGGGGACTGAAAAGAAGCGCTGCGAAACGTGATCGAATAACAGACCTTATGTACATGTAAGACGTGAACACGCAATTTGCACTGAATCTAGAGTTTGAAGCTTGTAATTCCTGACATGAAAAAATAGTCTCTCATAATCCAATTTAATTAGCGTCTTCTTCAGAACCTTCATAACGGTCTTTTTCAATAGATTAGTACATAGGTGGATGTTGAGCAGCCTTGTTAATTTTTGTTTCCTCACGGGGTGCAGCTCGAGTGGTCAAACGATAGCAAGATTTCCTGTCTTATGATGTTTTAGTTTTCCCAATCTGGCCCGTATCATACATGTTAATTGGTTCTGTCAAATTGAAACTACCGCAAGAAGTTCTCAAGGACAATTGTTAATAGATTTGATTAATATGGGTGGCTTCGTCTCTATTCATATTGGAACAGTAAAAGATGAGTTTGAAACGAGAGTTTCGGGGGGACTTTTATCTAAATCTATCAATTCTATTAGAAACAATTTAATATAACAAGTTACTGGAGATTGTGGGACATGGCCAGAAAGTGTGGCTTCAAGTCCTTAATCACAATGCGACAATAAGAGCATGGGGTGGGGGTCCTCGGCTAAAATTCGGGTACGGGAGTGCCGCCCACAGTTTCAAAATGGTACCGTTGGCTAGAGCAATTTTGTGAAAATGATGCCCTTGGCTAAATTCTACATCAAAAGTGCTATGAGTTGGCACCTTCTAGACTAAAATTGCCAAATTTTCGCCTTCTCTAGACCAAGATCACCAAAATTTTGGCTTTCTACATAGGAATTACCAAAATTTGACTTTGAATTTCAACTGTTGCCAACACACTCAATTTTCATATGGAACAGCCAGCAGAAATTGTATGGTCAATGTTAAAAACCTGGATTAAAATGTTGAGAAACGTCTGGTGGATGTTCTAAAATCTACGAAACTGCCCATCAGCTCTGGGTCTATATTTCATTTATAAGAGTTACCCTAACCCTAACCCTAACCCTAACCCAACCCTAACCCTAGGTTAATGAACTCTCCGTTAGCTTCCATTCTACGCCGGTTTTCAAGCTTAAATATTTCAAGAACCCATTTTTATGAAGAATATAGAATAATGGAACTCTTTCATATGGAATTTGATCATAAATTCTTGGATCATCTACTCGTGTGTAAACAAAGAAGTTGCGCTTCAACTCGTTTGAAACTGCGGTGGAAAATCTCTAAGATGCACTCGTCCTTCTCTGTAGGACCACGTAAGTTTTCCTCCTCCGCAGAGGCACTCAACCTGCAGTGATAAAGCAATATTGTGGCGTCTAACTATCCACAGTCCACTGCAAGGTCTGATTTCATGTACAAGAAACTTTTATAGATATCCTAAATCAAAATTTAAGACTATCTTGACTACCCTCACCAAACCTCAGTTTCTAATAAAAGGTTTAAAATTTATGGGAATTTCCCAACATGTCTAACTGTTTCCTATTTGTTTTCTTACGCTCTCATAAATTGCCTTCGTGTGTTTTCACTTGCAATCACATAATAAATCTATATTTGAATTGCAAGGTGAACATTTCTTAACCATTTGAACCACTGCATGTCAAAAGCTTACTTCGGTTTTAAATCACATGGAAAAAGTCACTATTTCATTGGTTGAACTCAGTAATTCATCTTCGTCTCGTCCTTACAACGAGGTTACCTTTACAGTTAATCTCATTTCTACTGGCACAAAGTACGCAATCTCCACATCTGATATATAAACAATATTAAAAGATACTACGATACAAATACTCTGAGCCAATCATAGCGCGAGAAGACACATGATCATCTAGTTTCCATTATGAATGGCTCTTTCAATGAATATTAACAATAATTTACAAACACTAGTAAAGGAACACAGCATAATACTACACTATGCCACACGATTAAACACAACACTACACCACGCCACACCAATAAACACAACACTACACCACGCAAGACCAATAAACACAACACTACACCACGCCACACCAATAAACACAACACTACACCACGCAAGACCAATAAACACAACACTACACCACGCAACACCAATAAACACCGACATTAAAGTACAACGAAAAGCATGTAGAGAAAAGCAACCCCCAGCCATAGAACCACCACCAACCTACAGAAAACTGCTCACCGGGCCCCACCCACAGAGCCTAGCAAGCGGAACCCGAAACTTCACATCTGCCTTGCTTAACTGAAGTCACAACAACAGCAGTAACAAAACAACGAAAATAACAGGAACGAAAATAACGAGCCGACCAATGTCGAGGGACTGGCTCCTAGGGCCTGATTATGTGAGCCGAGCTGGCTCGGTAGACGGGCTGGCTCGGCAAACGAGCCAGCTCACTTCCGTGGTCTATTCTACATAAAATGTCAGTTGCTATTACAGGAAAGTGAGCCAGCTTTGATTAACCGGGCTGGCTCGCTAAACGGGCTGGCTCGTCTCCATGTAATCGCATCAAAGCGAGCCAGCTCGGTAAGCGGGTTGAAAATGCACAATAGAGCATGCGCAGTTTCCCTTCATCCACGTGTCGCAGCTCTTTTCACCATTTCTATGCTTTTCACATATAATACCAATCGAAATTCCATCTCGGCAAACGAGCCAGCCCGTCTACCGGGCCAGCCCGTTCCCATATAATCAGGGCCTCAATTCCATCTCGGCAAACGAGCCAGCTCGTCTACCAGGCCAGCCCACTGCCATATAATCGGGCCCTTACTGCTGTTATCTTCATGGAAAAATTCAGCTTAGATTTTTAGGAATTGCCAAATATTTTCAACGTGCTTTCGAACACCTAAACTTTTGGCTGGGGAAAGGTGCAATATGCAATAATTTCCATCCAAGTTTGTTAGCCCTATCTGACATGGGGGGGGGGGGCGGATTCCACCCCCCTCATAAATTTTCATTGATACGTTTTTTCCATGTTTGTTGAATGCCTCTGAGATTTAGTAAGAGTAACTTTCTATCATACAGCAATGAAAATGTAAAAATTCAGGCTATTTTTAGCCTTGTCTCCATGGTAACCAAGTTGTCATGCCACACTCTGTGATAAATATACTTTGTATCTCTCTATCTTGTCTAATTGGTCCAATGAAGTCTAAACCAAGATTAGACTTAATTGGACTTATTTGGTACTGAGAGCCTTACTTTTTCTAGAGCTGTAAAAACGGCAAAAAATTTCAATCAGCGACGAGTTTCCGTCGCCCCATCGTCTATTAATGAGAAAGTGGCTTGGGGGAAGGCGGTTTTAGCGATTATGGCAAGAATGATTTTTTGTTTTATTGTTTTGATTTTATTTTTATATTCCGCCTGCCCTGTCCAAAGAAAACGTTTACCGAAGCACTGATACCAAGGTTATGGTAGAGGAGTTCTAGAAAACTGAGTTTTGAGGCATTTTAGACCCGGTGGAACTGAGGGAAGGTAGCAGATGACTTAGGCCCAACAGCTAAATTCTAAAAAAAGATCCGAATCGAACGATAGATTGTTTCAGTGCAGAGCTCGTCCGTTTTTTCGAGCGCTGGGAAATGAGTTGTAATTGTAGCATTATCAGCTCAGGCCAAAAAAGCGAAACTACGACAAGCAATCGAGTCTAGTATTGAAGCATCGTTACTGGTATATGGAAGTTTGATGGTCTGATGAAACGCACAGAGATGAATGAACTTGTAAAAGGAACTATAAACAAACAATAAACCGTGAAAAGGTATTATTTGTTTACATTACACACGCTATCAGTGCCACTATGCAAACACCCGTGCTATTAATCTGAAGATTACTCAAAAAATGTGACTAACCCCCGTCTCAGATTAGTATACGATATACAGTACGAATAGTCACTGGCAGTGGCTCAAAATTGGCCTTCCGTGATTGGGCAATTTAATTAATCATATCAATGTAATCTGTCAATCAACTGTCAAATATGTAAATGAAGGCCAATGAAAAGCGGCTTTTGGCCCCCCGTCGCGTCAATCATTGACAAAGGCAGATGCTTTGGAGCTTCGCAGTTAAAAGCCGGTTTCGCGCGATTTCTCAACACACAATTAACAAACGCGCGAGCCAAGCCGAGGCGAGGTTGGCAGAAAGCGGCACAGAGCTCACCATCGAATGCAGTTGGTTTAGAGGTGGTTTATTTATTAAGATATTTGATCGATAAATTGAATTAAGTTAGCTTGTAATCAGTGATAGATTACTGCAAGATTGTATCAAGATTGGTTTTGGATTGTTCGAGATTATCATAGTGGGATTTGGCTAATAGAAGAAGACTCGTAGCGGCTCATTCACGTTATTCACAGCGCAGCAGTGAGCATTGCTAGATCACAATTTGCCTAGTGCGCCACTACTGACAAACTCAGTCACTGCATTAAAAAAGGAAAATCTCAACAGTTTCACCGCCGTCACATCAATTGTTTGAACTCAAGGGCTGCCTACGTTTCATCATGGATACAACACAGAGGGGCTCAACACTCGGACATTACTCTACGCCTCGATATTTGGAGCAGTTAACTCAACCTCCAGGGTATCAAACACAGGGGAATCTGACCAGTTATTCATGCTACGGTTCGACTGCAAGACAAGCTCCAAGTTACTCATCAACAAGTGACTTTATGTATCGTTCTTTGCCTCCACCCATGACAGAAAACGCAGGATTAGCACCACCAGCACAGCCTCCTCAAAGCATTGGGGTATTGCCATCTGAGAACAGCAGTTCAAGGCAACATTGTATGTTTGCGAGTGGATCCCTCAGTGGACATCATACAACAAACCCATCTCGATTCCACGAGCATCAAACAGAGTACCAAAACACAACACATGGTTTTTATTCTGTCCCTCATCACGAAGCACTCTCACCGCACTCTCATTTCTCGAGGTACCCAATGAAGGCTGCAGATTACATCGATAAGCAATCACCTGGGCCATACCCTAGCCCCTTCGACTACTACAGCAGCCCGTACATGCATATGGGTTTCCAGCCACATGGAAATTTTCGACAACCATTGAACCAAGTGATAAGTTGTCAATGGACGGATGCAAGCACGAAAAACAAGGCCTGTGGAAAGCAATTCTTCGTAATGATGGACATCGTGCAACATTTAGCGGAAGACCATGTTGGAATAAACGACTCAAATGAACATATTTGTATGTGGAAAGAATGCCCAAGAAACGGACTACCTTTCAAAGCCAAATATAAATTGATCAATCATTTGAGGGTACATACAGGAGAGAAACCATTCCCTTGTCCGTTCCCAGGATGTGGAAAATTGTTTGCAAGAAGTGAAAATTTGAAAATTCATAAGAGAACGCATACAGGTACGTATATAACTGTGTTTTGTTTCTTTTCTCTTTTCGAGACGTACATACACACATTAGAAAATTTTTTTTGTCTCCTTTTAGAAAGAGAAAGATAGAGATAGAGATAGAGAGAGAGAGAGAGAGGTACCAATACCTGACAACTGTTTTCCTTCTTTTTAGAGGGGTGACAACGCTTCAAAGAGTCTGCTGCCACTTTCGGAAACAGCTACAAACTTAGAAAATAGACCAGTTTGAAACGTCTCCCCCAAAATGAACCTGTGTCCGTTTTTTTTTTGCATCAAGAAAGCCTCCCTTCCATAGATGATTTAAAAACCATGCAATTTTCTGGCTGTCTGAGTTGACTGGGAGAGCTTGGACTTGAATGCTGTATTTTTGAAACGCATTCATTCAAACGTCCAAGACTAAAACGGATAAAAGATAGGGGCTTCTTACAGACTTAAGGTCAAAGGTTTGTTAGCATGCCCTCGTTGTCTGTTAAAAATCAGCCATGTTTCTAAAAGGGTAGATGCAAACTGGTGTTTACAGTGCTCTGCCCGTATTTTCTGATGCAAGTTTCTTTACTGTTTATCGATAACAATACTCCTTCATGCAGAAAATAACCGGCCTAAAAGACGACTACAGGAGATAACAGAATGATTAAATAAAACGAGTTACGATGGTACATGAAAGAAGGCTATTCTCTGAGAACTTCTTGTCCGTTGTAGAAGAATACCGTTCCATGTCGCAGGGCAATCAGAAAAATAAGTTTCGTTGCAAGAGTGACGCAATGTGCGTCTAATTTAGGGTGTGTTTCCAGGCGTGTAATTATTTCCCTCAAAAATGACAGCAGAAAACAGAGGAAACCATATGGTTATCGTTAGACAGCGCAAGAGACTGAGAGATAATTATTTCAATCAACGTAATAAGTCTGCTTCGAGATGATCTCAATCTGTAAGACTTCAAACTGCATTTCTAAAAACAAACTAAAAAGTAACCCACTGCTAACGCAGAACAAGGAAACCCCATATCGCTGAATTATAAAATGGCTTCCCTCATAAGGCGTAGGTAACCGGCATATCAGACCTAACACAAGGTACACTAAACTAACAGCAAGACACGAGGAATAACTGCTCAACGGGAATAGGTTAGTAAGTGCCTTTTAGGTTCTAGTGTAGCCAATATTCTACTGAATTCTTCTGCATGTAGCCAATATAACAAACAAATCTACCAGTTATAGCCAAGATTATTTGCTGGTAATAGCGGATATTGGTAGCAAATTGCTATTACAGCATAAAGAAAAAGTAATATACATTATCAGAGCTCCTGTTGTAAATAATATTCCAACGATTCCATCATTCGTAGCAAATACAGTTAGCAAATACACTAGTTTCATTGTTACCAATGTTACTGGGAGAGCCTGCTCGCAATGGCTGATACAGCGTAGCACGAATAACATTACAAGGGGTCATGGACGGAGCCAATATTCTAACAAATTGTACCATTTGTAGCCAAAAATGCTAAAAATACACTGACTAGATATAATATCATTGGCCCAGCTTTGCGCTGTAGCCAATTTTGGTAGCAAACTTTACTCCCTTGGAGCTAACACAAGCATCGAGAATGTGTTTCCCAAAATGAAATTACTTTGTAACGCAACGTTTCATCCGTAAAAACTCTTTGTTTATTAGTTAAAAATCACATATGGTATCTAATTTCGAATCTTTCCCCCGTTGCAGTGGCATCATTTTGTGAAACCTTGTCATAAAGAAGGAAAGTTTATGAAGACTCGTGTTTTATCACAAGCAGCCACTAACTAAATTAAAAAGCATAGAAATGAAGAATTGAATTTTCGGAACACCTTTCTGTTTACTTTAAAAGGTTTCTTGTCGGCCTCTTCAGTATTTAGCATCAATTGTTCAACTTTTTAGCTTTGATTTTCAATCACATATAATAGGGATAGACAAGACAGGATTAGAGCATCTTGTGTCAACAAGCGAATGGCATTTTTATTGTTACGTATTGTGGGATGAAGTATCCCCAGTCATGCCAAATTTACAAAGCTCAACTCGTACAGCTGATCTTGGTCGTGGACTAGATTGCACTAAATCAAGTCAGGGTTAAAACTGAAGTGTTCATAAGGACGAAGAGCATTTTTATTGCCAGGTAGTTTTGAATCAAGTATCCTCAGTCATGCCAAAGTTAGTCATACTCAACCTAAGCGTTGTGATATTTAGGGCTGCAATTTCCTACACAGTATCGGGGGGCATTTCACTCCAAAAAACCTCGTACAGTACACTTTTGGCAAAAAGCATTTTGTTCTCAAGAAAAATCCATCAAAAGCCATGTAAACCCTTTTGTTCTGAAAAAATCTCGTACACTTTTTCCAATGAGTGAAGTGCCCCTCACACTGGATGCTGGATTTTCCAAATTAGGGTAGGGGTAGAAATGAAGTGCTCTAACAAGCAAAAGCACTTTTGATTACGGATTATACATGTGAAAAAGAGCACCTCCATTCATGTCATACTTGTCAACTCGAGAAACTTACATTTGTCACTATTAAGGGTTGTACCCAGCAAGGAACCTCTTGCTACTAGGGTTGGTAGCAGGATTAGGACCTCTTGTGTACACAAGACATCTTTTTCAACATAGAGGCATCTTTTTAGTTGGTAGTTCAAGTATCGCAACACGAGAAACTAGACCACCTAGCTTGAGGGGATCGTTACTTGCAGTAAGAGATTCCTTATTTTTCTCTAAAGCCAATGTCACAACATTCATTGCTAAAACAGTATTTGATCGGGTTCAGAAATATGGCTCCTATCTTCGACGTTCTTTGTGAAAATAATAGGTTGTGAGAGGTTGTACATTAACAAAACGCGTGCCCATTTTGTTGTAAGTTGTTGAAGCTGCCGGTCGAATCTTAACTTCTATAAAAATTGTTATTCAAGGTTAGGGATTGGGTTTGTTTGCTTTTAAAGACCAATCTATGCCAAACCTTCGATTTTTAGACCCCGCCAGGTTGTTCACAGAGTTGGCCAATGTACATTCACATGGTTAATACAAACTAGGGTTGTGCTATCCTATTCTATGGTCGGTTACCCAAAATGATTATTTGACTTTCATAAATAAATCACAAATTTGATAGAATCATTGGTCAATCAAATTGTTCCAAGTTCTGCAAATGGCGGTAAAAGTAATTTGCAAACTTCACAAATGAGATTACGGTTAGGAAGCTCGTAAGCTTTAACTCAAGTACACAAAAAAGCTTGTTTCTATTAAATTTAATAAGTCCCCTTCCTTTCCATAGCTCTTGAAAAGCTAACTTTATTTCGCTTGCTGTTCATTGTGAGAATTAAACAATTATTCAATCTACTTTTTACTTCTTAAGTGTCATGAAAATAGTTTGATTAGATAAAAAGCATTGAGCTACAGAAAAAATTCGTTTCTCCTTAAATTAATTGTACCAAACAAAGGATACTTTCATCTACTCTTTAGCTATTAATGCTTGTGAAAGTGTCTGGTTTCACTTCTGAAAATTTTTGAGAAAATGTTTGATTTTAAAGACGTTTTCTAGCAGAAATGTTTCTAAAAACCTGTCTAATCGCATTGCCCACATCAGCAGGAACGCTGCTCATAAGTGGCCTGCTCAGACAAACAAATAAACAGATGAGACGTTTAGTCCATTCGCCGTTTCAAAAATCTCAAACAAGTAAAGCAAATTGTTGAAAAGTGTAAGGAAATGTGGGTAAAATTATAAAAGAATGGCACATTCTACCGAAACTTTGCTAAACATGTTATTAACTCCAACGCTTGGGTCAGCTAAGTTTAAATAGCGTCTGTTCTCCGAGAGCAACAACTTTTCTTTAAAATACCAAGACTTCTTGTTTAAATCATCCTATTTTCAGATCAGTTTATTTGTCGAAGTTTGAAAGAATATATCTAACAACCTACAAGATTTTCGATTTATGATATCAGTTGCTACCTGGGCAAACAAACCCCACAGTCTTCACATGTCTTCCATATTTCCCGGACTCCCAACCGAGGAACTGGTTATCAACAATGGTGTTCCTGCAATGAATTCTTTTCAGTCCAGTTTGCTTGAAAGAAGTGAAATTAATGGACTTTCATCTCCAAAAAAATAACGGCAAGTTGTCTCTCCTGGCCAGCAACAAAAATTTGCTGAGTGTGCAATCATGGTAGAACGCTTCACGACACAGTGCAGCAATGAAGGATAGCTTAGCGGGATTTTTTGTCGAAGGATTTACCACACAGGTTTTGCCTTTAAATGCAAGAAATCACCAATTTTAAAGCCCGTAACACATGGCATGGCGTTTGACCAAAAGCTTCCCCAATTCTAAGCTGTTGCCACCCTGTGTTGCTCGACTATGGTTTATCGAATTTAGAAATTTCTTACACGTAAGCTTATCCACACCAAGAGATTTTTAAAATAATTTATCTTAGTTTGATAAAATGAGAAGGATTTTTCTAACGATAGCAGACAGTTATCAGCAAAGCAAAGGTTCATAAAACGAAGCCTTAGCTCTGTAAGGGTTTCATAGGCATCAGCAGGTTTCGCTATCGCTGGACACTTAGGACTTCAGCATTGACAACTTTTGCACGAGCAGTATGTAGGTTTTACCTTCCTGGTAAGAGCGTCTGCTCCCTTTTAAGGGTTTCATTTGTGTTGTAAAGGTTTCGCAAGGAGTTCAACGGCATTATAAAGGTTTCACTTGCTCTGCAAAGGTTTCACTTGCTCTTCAAAGGTTTCACAACATTGTAAAACTTTTTTGTGCTTTAAGGGTATCACAATCATTGCAAAGATTTCATTTGCACTGTCAGGGTTTCATTTCTATGTTGAGAAGTCTCACTAGGATTGTAAAGGTTTCAGTATTCCTCCTCAAGAGATTCACTGTGACTTAGAGCGAAACAAATGTAGTCGGAACGGCTTCCTTGACCGCGTGAGCGGAAAAACAACGTCAGAAACCTGTTCAACTCAGTTTGACGCTCAAACATTTCTGAAACAGAGCCCAGCTACAGATTGTAGATAATTTTTTTATCTCTGTAGGTGAAAAACCATTCATCTGTGAATTCGAGGGGTGTGGACGACGATTTGCAAACAGTAGCGATCGCAAGAAACACAGCCATGTTCACACGTCTGATAAACCGTATGTGTGCAAAGTCGATGGTTGCAACAAAACATACACACATCCAAGTTCATTGAGGAAACACATGAAGTTACACGGGAAGATTGAGCCAGTTTCTGTAGCAAACAATAAAGAAACAACAAAATCGGACAATAACATCGCAATGAGTCCTGAAACACCTCATTCTGTAAGTTGGTAAAATATCTATCTCTCCCCGCTTACATCAATTTCGCAGTTTTGACTGGTATAGCGCGGCAATCTTCGCGGCACTCAGTTGAATTTCCGAACAGACTGACTCTAGTCAGCGAAAATTTCGGAAATTTCGAAGCGGGCGGAATTTTAGACAATGAAAGGTTGCTCCGCCGTAACTATCTATTCAATTTCAGAGCGACATTTTCGCTCGAAAACAATAGGAAATTCCACCGACTGGAAATCAGCTTTTACATGAGAAAGCGTCGCTTTGAATTTGAACAGAATGTTACGCCTGATAAAAATTTTACTGTGTAAAATTCAGTCCACTTGGAAAATTCTACTAAGTGAAAATCAGCTTTAGAATCTTAATGGGTAGCTTGTAACGGAGGGACATTTATATGCAACAATTTAGAAATTTCCTTTGCAACTTTGATGAATTTGACAGGTTTCTTTTTCGGTTCAAAAGTTTGTCAGCATATCGAGAAATCGGTTTTGCTGTGACACCTTTGTCTGCCCGAAAGAGATATCTCTTTCGTACAAGCCTTCGTTGACGCAATGAATGGACCCTTACTACTTGCCGTACCTCTAACGTTTTCCATCGGCACACAGCATCAAAGATTTTACTTGAGTCAACAAAGCATTATCTGCATTTATGGAAGGCACGTCGTACGTCGATAAAAAAATCGTACTCTGAACTTGCAACGGCGCTCCTAACCATTGGCTTGTATCAAGCGTTGATTGTGTAGCTGTACCAGAATGACAGACAACAAGTAGATGTAGGCGAAACGAGACAGCAACAAAGGAGATCGAGAAAATATTACACTCTTGGTGCCATTCTGAATAGATACCCGCAGTCTTTATGGTTTTCAAGGGTTTTGAACTAAGTATAGCAAGAAACACTCTAACAGTCTGCGAATCTGACGAGCGTTTGACAAACGATATTCAAAATTGTCGAATTCTCAAGAGAATAAGTCGGCAAATTTTGAAATCCCAACAGATTTATGGAAAGTCATTAACATCAAGGTATTCTGAAAAGATTTTAGTGTTAACCTTGACAGGTTTTGTTTATGATTGTCAAAATTTTCGTTTTCGTCGAAGTTCGAAGCTGGAAAGTAGAGGCAAGGCAATTTTGTTTGATGTAACAATGCTGGTTGAAAAAGTCCCTTTTAGTCGCTTCCTCAAGCCAGGTTGAACAGTTTTAAAAATATTCAACGGTGTAAAAATTTTACCACGGTCATTTTCTAACAGTTCAAGTAAAAGTAAGATTTACTTTGGAGACAGAGCGGGTAGGGTGAAGAGATCCGTATTTTCACACGATCCCGACTGGCTTTTATCCCAACTGGCTAAGATATTTTGCAATATTGGCCAAGACTTTTCCAAATTACTGTATCAGTCCAAAAAATCAGTTCTATGCTTTACCGAATTCCTGAACCGTGTTGTAAAAATGAACATACGGGAAGATAAAATCTAGAGGGAGCCGCCTGGCAAAAATCAATTTTTACATTTTGCCTGAATTTTCGCCCGAAAAAGGCTGATTCTTGAAAACTTTTCCAACGTTGCTATGGAAGGAGGCTGCCACCCTCCTAGATCCCTGACCCGTATGCGGATGCCCGTAAACTAACATTATCTATCGTTCGAATATCATGTAGCTATCGCAGGTAAATGAAAGTTCAAGAAACAAGCAGTTGAGTTTACAAGGTCTGCGACGATTGATCTAAAATTTTCCCAAAACACAAAAATTGGCCTTGATAACAACGCGATCTAACGAAATTTCCCTCTTGGCATGTTTTGACAACCACCTGTAGAAAAAAATGCCTTCTGCTTGGTATCCCGTTTTACAAAAATTGGTGAAAAGGATGCCCTGAAAACCGTACATTCCCGGAGGACGAATATGCCAAGAGCCCCGGAGATTGACTGAAAAGCTCTCCCTGTTCTTATTAGCCATGTTGCCGAGCCGCGTCCGTCGGCGCAATTATACAAAAAACCTCACACTTGATCTGTTTCAAGCAAGCGGCAAATACCTAGGATTAAAAATTAAGAACAGTTGATTTATCAAAGTCAAAAATCGTCAAATCTCAAAAGGGTGTTGATGTCATCTACTTGAAAGTTCACTCAAACCAACTTGAACTTCAAGATATCGAGAGCGAAGGATTGAAACGTCACGAGAGAGCATGGAAGGCTCACTTTGCGCGGAAGTTTCAATGTCTCGATTTTCGGAAAATTGATCAATGGCTTTTCTCGTGCGAAAACAGAATTTAAAAGACTGCGATTATCATTGAACTCTCGAATTATTTGAAACCGAGGTTTTATACAAATCATTAAAGATTCCCGCAAACATTTTTTGTGCTCGAACTTCTAAGATGAAGCAAGGAGGTGATCTCAGCAGTCAACTAAACTTCTAATGCTTATACCCTCCTGTTGCAGCAACAGTAAAGACCCATTCAAATTTCAGTCATATGTCAAAGCTGGGTCAGACCTGGGAGGCTGCTATGTAAAGGCTTTGCAATGATATGTCGATGCAAATTTGCATGAAAGGTGGAGCATAAAAATTGGTCGCGATTTTCCATTTCACCAACAAAAAGCACCTCAGATTTTGATCCATAGTAAAGTCTTTCAAAGATCTGTGTCTATTAACAAAAATTGAGTGTACACGGTTGAACACGTGCCTACTGCAAAACAAGTATAAATAACAGAACCGCTCCAACTTGCTTTTAATGACCACAGTAATACTCCCCTCCTGTTATTTTTACGAACAAACAGCCATGAGATTTTTTGCGGTAAACTTTTCTGGGTAGGTTGTCCAGTTTTTAACAATACATCACAGTCGAATTTAGCTCTAGATTTCGAATGTTTCGCTCGCAGCTTTGCCCCCCTCTCGGGAATCGCTGCATCGACAACGGTTTATGAATAACAGACCCTTTTTAGTGAATTAGTGTTTGAATGGGTTTAGCAGAGACCTAGCTAAGTGACTCTTAGGCCTGCATCAGACATCATAAAGACGTTAGGTGTTTCACTGAGAATTTCAAGATAAAATTATCGATGTAATGAGAACGCTTGCAGGGAGGCCTATGATTCAATGTTTCTTCAAGGAGCTGTGATTATTCTGTTGTTTTATGATGGGGAGAGAATAGGGGTAGTAGCTACAAGGGAACAGTACTACCAAGTCAAATAAATATGTTTCCATTAAGAACTCAAGATGAAGCTAATCATTTTGTTTGGTGATCCCAAGTTACCCGGTCTCGGAGCAGCGGCCAAAAGAGCAAGCATTGTTCGCTATACAGTTGAGACTTGCTTGCCAAACAATATTTGCCAATTTGGCAGCGTCAAAAAATTTTGCTTTAGAAGCAGAATTGAGCACAATTTGTTCGGCAATGTTTTGAAAAAAAAGTTAAAAAATTTCCGCTTTTCATGAGCAAACTTCGTTTGACCAGCAACGCTGTACGATGTGGCCAAAAGGGAGAAATTTGCTTGGCAAGCGGATCCCAACTGCTGTTTGGTAAGCATCGTTTGCTGGTTTGGCCAGGAGTTGAACAACTAAAGTCACCCAGAGTCCTCTGCAGGCACGCTACAGTCTCAGAATATCTGAGCATCAAGTTTGGCCTGAACGGAAATCATAGACTGATGATTTTCAACTAAGTTTTGCTCTATTGAATTGAATTGTTATTTTCGAAAACAAGGACGAATGTAATAAGTCTACGGAAACCATATATCCGAGCTGCAACAGTTCTTATGAAACAATGCAACTAAAGTAAATTGAGCCTATCAGGTTAAGTAATGCAGCGTGGAACCATCTTTTCCGGTTAGGCCAGTTAGGTCAGACTCGATCTTCAGACTGCTTGCGATTTCACTGTGACTGCAAAGGGCCCTAGGTTCCAATGGCTCTTGAACTTGTGTATCGAGTGCACTTTACCAGCGACATGAGAGAAGAAACTACAAACATTACAGTTTAAGATGCTCGTCAGACATTAGTGATTTAAAGATTGCCGATTTAAACATATCCTTAAACGCATTCACGAGTTAGAGTAACGAATTTACATCAGTCACCACAGTAAATTATGAACATTTGGCTGAGAAAGTGACATATAATGGTTTGGACAAATAACATTCACAAACAAGAAAGGCGTTAAATTTCATGGGTTTCAGGACACGACCACATAGATTCAACTGGGCTGCTTCTGGACACAAAAACTTTGCATACTTTGTGAAGCTGAAGTTAAAAAGGAGGGGATAATTGCTTATCACAACATGGAATAAAAAAAAGTTTCTTTGAAAGGGATTTGACAAGATTTTGTCGTTTCCGTTCCTCGAGAATACCTTCACAGGAACTTCAAATCTATGTATGAAGTAAACATGCAACTTTCAAGTCATGTGCCATTCAACACCACAATAAAAAATGTTCCAGACCTTATTAGAAAACTGTTCCAAATTTGTCAACCAAAATTTCCCAAAATTCAGCAGAAAAAGTTCCCAAAGTTTTTTGTTCCGAATTTCTTAGGCCCAAAGTTTGAATTCACATTTGGACATCTGCGGACTCTTCTAACAAAATATGTCTCAAGATTACGCAGATTCAGTTTCAAAACTTCTCGTTCCAAACTTTTACCTTCAAAATGTAGACACCTGTGACAAATTTAGATGCTTTCAGACGAATTTTTAGACATAAATAAAGCCTTCCAAAAAGAATACTTTTCCAGTGACTTGAAACGCATGAAATTTATCGGTTTTATTCTAACTCATTCATTGTAAATAGAAACAAGTAGTTAACTTGTCTTGACTTGACGTTCTGTGTAAATAAAGGAAGAAGTTTGTTTGTAAATCAGTGTACACTATTGCTCGCACTTCCATTGATAATTTATACGTAATCAAAACTTTGAAATGAACTTGATAATTTGATAAGTCCATAACATTTCTTCGACTTTTTGAGTTTTCTTTTCGACCAGTTCCTTCGTTCATCAGTTATTCCAATAAAAGCAAAGTCGGAGGCAGCTTTAAACTGGGGCCCAATTTATCAAAGTCTGTTCTAGAAATTTAGGCCTACCTAATCCAAAAGATCCACTTTTAAAGCTAGCCATTTTTGAAATTCCCTCCGTTCTTTGTCAACCAATTCCTTCACTTTCAATCATTCTTAACAATGCAGCTTTGGAGACAGAAATTTAGGTATATTATTTAAAAAACCAGCAGATACAAAGTTTATCATTTAGTACAAGCTCATGATCCTATAGCCGTGATTTTCCACTGCCACCCAATTATTCAATTTCTTTAAATTTCCTTTCGACCAGCCCCTTCGCTTTGCAGTTATTCTAATGCAACACATTTTCGGAGAGAGCCTAAACTGTGGGCCTATTTCTTCAAAAACGTGCAGTCTCAAATGTCCACATTTGGAACAAGCTCATAATCTCATAGCTGCGACTTCTGCCACTTAGTTCTTCCATTTCTCTAACTTTCTCTTTCAACCACTTTACTACGTCTATCACCTCTTAGGCTACGTGCCTCAAAAATTAGGCCCATTGATTCTAACTTCTTACGACTGCATTGGCCATTGGTTTTCGAACAGTAATCACTTTCTACGATCACTATCTAAGATCAATGTGATCACTGTGATCACTAACTCCATTAGTCATTTATCTGGCAACATTTTTCTGCGTATCAACCAGTTTTGATGTTGTGACATGATCAAATTGCTACATGATGCAATAGAAAAGCCACAGATTTTTCTTGAACGCCATACTAAAGACATTCATAAAATATGGTTTTCTTAAAGATTGTATCGCTTCTTCGTTCGTTTGGGATTTACATCATTGAAATTTTGCAAAAAGGGAGATCTCTACAAAAATACACGTATTTTTTATGAGAAAGTGCTTATAAGAAACTCAACTCTCAGATCGAATCGCTAAAAAATTAAGAAACTCCAGTACTGGGAAATATAACTTAAGAAACTATTTATTTTCAACAAAGGAAATCCTTGACATATTTTACTTTATTTCACTTGTTTCAAGTATCATATTACTCAGAATGTACTTTAGTGATGTATAAACATAAGAAAATTTTCAAAAAACATTGCTTTGAAAAGTTCAGGGCACAGTTTGTGAACATGAAGATTATTATGGAACCTTTAAGAAAGTCATAAGAAACTCTGAGTACTCAACATCTAAAAATTTTAAGAAATTTTCAGTACTGAACCAAATTCTAAGTTTCTTATGAAAAAATACGTGTATCCTCTGTGAAAAGAGAGATGCTGAAAACAATCGTCGTGCCGTTATACCAGTGTAAATACAGTAAAAACTCGCGTATAAGAACCTACAATTTTGCAAGTCAGCCTGATTAGGTTCTTATATATTGAGTATTTAGTGGGAAATCAGGCTGTTCAGGTTCTTAAATTGGTTCTTATTTCATTCAGGGCTTTCAGGTATTTCTTTTGTTTAGATTGAAACTTCGAACGGCAGTCCATGGAAGAATCAGAAATTTTACAGAATGCAATGAAAAGCTTTGAAAGCATCTATAGAGTTCTTTGCAATTTGCACATGTGACAGTATCAGGCCATATAGGCTCAATGACAAAACAGCTCGAGTTTTTGTATCTAATTTGGTGACTTCTATGAATAAGAACCTATTTCAATTTTCAGGCTGAATTGGTTCTTATATATTGGGCGTCTAAATTTCAGAATTTCAGCCTGTAGGTTCTTAATCACTAGGTTCTTATACGCGCGTTTTTACTGTAAGTTAAATTTGAATGAAGACAAATGCCTTGGTTCGTGAGTACTGGTTTAACCTCCTGAGTATCATTTATGCAAATTAAAAGAAAGCTAGAAGGGAGAGCAACGAAAACAGGAGCAAATCGCGCTATGATTGGCTCAGTATGCCTTAAGGGAAGTTTTGACCTGATTCTTGTATCATTCCTAAAAAGATTTTATTAAAACAGTTTCAAATGAAAAATTTCCGTTTTGACTCAAATGAGTCATTTCGTGCAGGGTGAACTTCTAAATCAGCCTAGTTTTTCAGTAAACAAAGGTCAAAGGAAAGGAAATAAAAGATCTCGTTTCGCAGCGGGCCTAGCTCGCAAGATGGTTCATTAACGCAAGCAGCTTTTTCACGTCCTCTCACGTAAACTAATTTCACTGAATTCCAAATTGATTGAATACGTGCGCAGGTTTACGATCAAAAAAGTTCTCATTTACAATGAAAATTGACCTTCCTCGTTTGAATAAGTTTAGTCCGAAAGAAAGGACAAGAAAGAACATTTTGACAATGACTATTATGCGTTTCTCATTTCAATAAACTTAGTTAAAGAACACGGCCTAGACAGAAATCCTTCACAATGAAATGTGCGTTTATCACTGGAATAAATTAGCCAAAAAGTGAGGCGCAAAAAGTGATCCCTTACAATAAAATGTGCGTTTTTATCATTCGAATATATTAACCCAAAAGTGAGATAAAAAAGCGTTCGTTTACAATGAAGAGCATGTTTCTCGTTTGAATAAAGTTAGTCCAAGAACAAGGCCTAGAAAGAGCTCCTATACAATCAAAACTACGTTTCTTCTTTAGTTAAATTTAGAGGACAGTTTCAATCAAAACTTCGTTTTCTAGTTACTAAATTTAGCCCAAGACCAAGGAGTAAGAATTGTTCTATTGGGTTGTTTTAGCAAGAAGACGCAAGTCAAGAAGAGACCAGCATAATTCTTTTTTTCGAGGATGTAAATTACAAAGTGAAATCAACTTCAAAACTTTTGCAAGTCCCAAGAGACTTATTGTACGTTCTATTCTGAAACTGACAACCTGAAAAATATACTTTTAAAGGATGCACTGTAAAAATAGGACGCGAGGTAGAGAAGTAAAATGATGAAAATGCGAGAATGCAAACTGTCCATGGGCAATGTGTCTGTGAGCAGCAAAGGCTGGAAAATTAGAATTTTCTAAAACATAAAAATGTAACTGCGTTTTCAAAGACGTCCGGGTCTTGCTGCTAAAAGAGCCCATTATAAGTAAGGGAACACAAGACTATGATTAATTGGAATGACTTTCATCTAAAAATGAGGCATAAGAAACGTCCTGTTTCAAGCAAATCATTTTGCAATAAGACTAAATGCAGTCGGTATTGCAGACTCAAAAGTGATGCCGATGAAAGTCTATGTTTTATTGAGTTGAAAAGTATATTATGTTGCACAGTGGCCCCTCCTCATAAACAGTACCGGCTCATTTAGAAACAAACGCACAATGTTTAAGGGCTACTGTTTCCTACACGTCAAAACAAAAATACTGCTCTATGATTTGTCAAGGACCTGAAATGTTCAATTAATTTCAGAAATTTGCCTGGCCAGCCGGTTCCAAGATTATTCGGGATTGCACTATTACCAAGCAGAATCGAGTTGGCATTGAGGAAATTGCGTTTAGTCAAATTTAAAGCAGTCTACTTCCCAAAATTTAGCGAATAAAACTATGCTGAAATAAGGCATATGTAACGTGCTGTTTGACTGTGAAGAAGACAGCAGAAGTCCAGCTCAGTGTTACAAAGCAGAACCCAGTAGTGAGAAGGACATCTACCATGTTCAAGCAAGCGTTACAAAGCCATTTACCCTGGTAATGACAGCGAATTTAAATGCCGGGGGGGTACTTGATTAGGGTAGTGACGGGGATGTGAAGAAAACCTCACCGTACCATGTACCTGTCACATGAAAAATGCCCCAAAAGTACACCCTATCGCAAAAAAATCTTGCCAAAATATACTTGATAAATTTTCCCAAGAGAACCCCGAAAAATTTCTTTTCTATACTATACCATATCGCATAATTTTCTTCTCAATTAGTATACCCTGTCCCATAATTCTTAACACGCAGCACATCTCGCCAAGTCAAGTAAGGAAAGGCCTCCCTCCGGATTAAAACCCATTCTGGAATAGGATTTGTAAAACAGTTCAGGTCTTGAAAAGATACAAGGAAGGAGATTGCCATCTTACACTAAAAGAGCCTGGATCGAGCGACATTTTCATACATCCTTACAGGAGAGGTTCGATGCAGTGACGTCAGAGCTTCTGTCACTATTGTGCACATTCGAAAGTTCCACAAAATGGATTTAAACATCAATCGATTCAGATTCTTTTTAAAATGGTTGAAATATCTATTGAGAACAAGCAACGGCTGCAGTTTGATTGTGCAGAAGACAGAAAATTCCGAATCACCGTTACCCAGTAGAGTAAATAAATATGCATCATGCTCAAACCCATGCCGAAAAAGTTTATGTTGCAAACTGAGTTCAATAAAGGTACGTTTTGACTGTGCACAAGATAGCAGAAATCCGCCTGACTGTTACCATGTAGAACCGAGTGGGTAAACAGTGAGAAATTCACACGTTGATTAGCAAGTACATGAAACAAGAAGTGCTCATTTTTAAGTCAATATGAAAAGTGGTTGCATAGAACAACACTATTCAAGTCATTGTTTTTGGTGTTTGCATACCCTATTGAAAGAAAGATCGGCGTATGCAAACCTTATTGAGAGAAATTTTGGCGTTTACACACCCGATTGAAAGATAGCTTCGCTTAGAAGCAATCAATGTGAATACGCGATTTCAGGAAGGATAAAACGTGGACTGAGGAAACTTGGAACGGAGAATCTCAAACTGGAAGAGGGAGTGGAAACTATTAACTATTTATGATGCTACGTTATAGAGGTCTATCACATTCAAGTTTTGCACTACAGTGAAAACCCTCACGGAAGAACTTTTGAGATGTTCTGCATTAGGCAGAACTGGCGAGTATAAATCTCTGTTTGCTTTTTTTGTTTTCAATTTGTTTTGAGTGGGCTTGCCAGAATTTCTAGCCACAGAAAGCTAATTTAGGCCTAACTGTGCACGCCACATCCAGGCAAGGGACCCCTAGTTTACCGTCCCTTCCGAAGGACGACGAGGTGAGTTGCGAGGTCAGGCCTCCGAGGTCACCCATCCGGAGTTTGACCTCACCCGACCGAGCTTAACTTCAGTCACCTAACGAAGACTGTATAAGCCACTCGTGTCACTATGAATGCAGTATAATCATCGCATCGATTGAAGCTAAATTCATATCACTGGAGCCAATCAAATCTGTAAACCAAGTGCGCCAAAAAATCCCATTTTTGAAAATTCATAGCATCAAGCGTACCGGATGGATTGAAATGAATCAATATTTGCTTGACAGCCAAGGTATCGAGGTATTTTTGCGATTTTTCTCGTCTTCCTACGAGCACTGAAAACATAGGTAAATTTAGCATTACAAAGATTTCATGGTTGTAAAATGACTGAAAAAGACCAAAAATTCTTGATCAAATCAAAAAGGATTTCTAGCTACAGAAAGCTGGTTTAGGCCTAACTATGCATGCCGCATCCAGGCAGGGGACCCCTAGATTAACGTCCCTTCCGAAGGACGACGAGGTGAGTTGTGAGGTTAGGCCCCCGAGGTCACCAATCTGGCGTTTGACTTCACTTGACCGAGCTTTACTTCAGTCACCTAACGAAGACTGTATACGCCATTCAGCAGCCACTCACCCTGCAAAGTGGCCGAGTGCAGTCTTTGTCACTGTAGTAGTTTTTATATAGAATGTACTCCATTGGCCAAATATCAGCCTGGGGGTCGTTAATCCACAGTAGACTCAATACATGTCTTTGTCTCACTTTCTTGTCTGAACTGATAACGCTAGAACTACTGGAGCGACACCAACACCTCACTGGAGCAACAGCAACAACATCAATTCAGTTCATTGAGATGATCGTAAGTTAAGAGTCCCAATGGAATGAGGCTAAATCCGTAGTATCTCTTATATATTTGATTTTCCTCTATATCTTCTGGTACGAAGACCGATGTGATAAGCCCAAATCCTTCAACGATCCCCCCTTAGTGATTCCGTGATTTCCCAATTCCCGCATTCCAGCTTTTAGGGATTTCAGGACAATAAAACACAACAGGTAAAGCATATTGAAGCCATTGATTGAAGCAGTGTTTTTTGCACAGCTAGAAAGGTTATCGTCAATCTCTTTCAATATTGAGGGATTTGAGAACCACAAGGAGAGCAGTGTGATTATTCAACACATGAAATTCGTTATTTTGACTTGCACGCTGTTTCGGAATAACCGTCATTTATATCTCACTGCGCTGGCTGTCAGTTCCAAAGAAGATTGTATTAAAAGCAGAACAGGAGTAAATTAAGTAATAAGTTTCAACATCATATTCAAACAGAGAGAATAAGACTGCGTTCACACGATGCGCGCACATTTTAAAAACGGTGAAAAATGTGACGGATAGTCCTCCAGTTCACACGAAAATGGCACATTTTTTGCCGGCAGGTTTTGGAGAAAGTAGATTTTGAAAACGGAACTCTTAACCAGCATATTTTGGAAACGGCATCGTGTGAACATTGGAAAAGGATGAAAACAGGACATTTTTCGACGCATTTGGCACAAAACACATCCATTCTTAGAGTGCAGGTACATTTCTTTGGCATCAAGGTCTTCCAATGAACTATCTACCGTCAAATTTCGTCCCGTTTCAAATTTTTCGGGTACTGTGTGAACGCTGGTTTAAATTCTGCTACCGTCACATTTTTCACCATTTTCAAAAAGTGCCTATTTTCTTTCCCAAGAGATCGTTGCATTTATCAATCAACTATTTTTTGTAGGCCTTATTAATTAGCTGTAAGTTAGCTATTCTTTTTTCTAGCCTACTTTAAATAGATGTTTAATAATAATAACAATAATAGTAGGTCACGAAATGAAATTGATCAGTTGACAAGTTAATTTGTTTTTCAAGCAATCAATCAATCAATCAATCAATCAATCAACAAATCATCAATAAGCCAAGCAGCCGCAAAACTCTTCCAAACAACTGACATGCGAACCACCAAGAAGCAACCAATTAATAATGTAAATAGGCGATATAGCCAACCTAACAAACTCAAACCTGTCAAACCTTCAGCCAACCAAAAAACCAAACACTCAAGCCCGGCTCACAAGAGAACGGAACGAAAAAATTGGAGTTGGTAAGAAAAGTTATTGAGCTCTTGCAGGCGTTCAAGCGAAGATAAAAAAGACCGTTTCATTCCGTTCATTTATGAAAAGTGAACGGCTCTACAAAATTGAGCCGTATGACATAACGGAATGATTCCGCTCTCCTGTAAACATTGTCTTAGGAAGTTCCCTTCCAGTTTTCAAATTTCACGTCGAAGCAGTGGGGTATAAACATTTTATCATGCATTATGTAATAGATGAAGCAAAAGCTAATCACTCAGTCTTCCAATCAACTAACAAATCACCCAATCAATCAATCAATCAATCAATCTATCAATTAATAAAGTCTCAAAATACCATGTTGTTCATTATGAGGCAGAATTCTAGAAATTACCAACGATTTTCCATACATTTCGCTAGACAAGCTTGCATGTTAGTGGGGGTCATCAAGGGGGGTAGAAATCCGCCGTCATTTGTCCTTGTCATTTATTTGTAAATGAGCCCCCTGTCTAATAAGCTCTCCTCTCTAATAGCCCCCTCTAGAGTTTCCGAAATTAAAGAAGCCCCAGGGGGATTAATAGAGCTTTTACCGTAGGAACAGGAAGTACTGATAGTAAGCATGTTGTAAGCAACAAAATTTCCACAATCATTTTGCCTCTTTTCTCATGAAATAAAAAATTCAAGCGTACATAAACTGTTTTTTAAAAGTCCATCAAAGATCTTCAAGGAAATCTTCAAGTCCATCGAGATTCGGAAACATTTTACTCACCGGGAGTCAGGAAGTACAGCTGGTCAGAAAAGCCAAAACCAATTCTTATCTTCTTTCTCTTTCTAACGTAACTCAGATATCATCCGTTGATTTTTAAGCTTCTGGAGAAATTTCAGTCCTGTTTGTGTGACCTTTGGCATACTGCAGAAAAGAGATAAGAAAGAGTGCAGATTGTGTTTGAAAAGCAATTGTTGCGTGCAGTGCAACTGTACACAGCTAGACAACTGTGCATACAAGTATTCGAAGCGTTTACCTGAAACTGTAGCACGTTGAGCTTTTTGGAAATAAGAACGTAACCAAATCTTAAAACGAAATAATTCCTCTTATATGAGCAAGCACACTTTTACCAAAGATCTTACTTTCAAGCATATTCAAAGACACTGAGTTGAGAATTCAACCCTTTCACCCCGGGAAGGGCCATATGGCCCAACAGTATTCATTAAAACTGCGAATTTTGTAGGGGGTAAAGCATTCAAAATTTTGATTGCTTTGAAAGGTTATGCACATTGCCTTTATCTATTGCTTACTGTATCACTGATCGTGATACCCCCTGGAAAACGACACTCTGCACTAGGTTTTCTTGTCAAGTTTAATTTTAGCCGGGCGTGAAAGGGTGAGACAAGTTATCAACATAACAAGAAATTAATTCTTTAGAAACGCAACTTTGTACTTGGAAAATGACACGACATAACGTTTTGAGCATTATCAACTTAGTTATCCATAAAGTGCCAGAAACAAAATGAGACATTATGTAAAAATCTTGGGTCGGCAGAGATCCCAGTGGAGGGAAATGAAATGAAGCTCTTCCTTGTTTCATAAAAAATCATTAAAATCTTTCTTTCGAAGAGCACGTGACAGATATAAACATAACACCAATCTCGATTTGATACAGAACTCTGAGCAAACTGAAGTTCAAGGAAGAAAATAAAAGCTGTAGAGATCTTCCTTGGAGGAAGATGATACAAATTTCTTTTGCGAAGGCGTTTTATATAAACATCAGATCATTCTCGATTTAATACACTATCTGAAATACGATAATCAGCAAGTTAACCGAATTTCTAGTAAGAAAAAGAAATATGAAGACATTCCCATGGGGAAAATGACACAAAGTTCTTCAGCAAAAGTCACTTGTTAAACGCTTCTTTCAAAGAATATTTGATAGACATCACATTAATCTCGATTTAATACGTAAATCTAATCTCCTGAGCAACAGGCCTAAAAGCAGTTTGATATATGCATAATCGCTTGATCTATTACATCTGTTGTAATACACACATGATATCAAAAACGACCGACATTTTTGTTTGACCTGGACTTAACGGAAAAGTGGCTTAATACCTTCTATGATTGATGTGCACATTCGAAAATTCGAATGTATAAAAATATCGTTCAGTTCTGAACTCCAGGTTCTTTTATTGGATAAACAATAGCTAAATGATCCCTGCAAGGTCAGGCCACTATTCTGTACATCACAATTCCTACAGCGCAATGTCTTTCTATAATACTGCGATTACAGGAGCATTTCCACAGGATGTTTAAAACACAATGCTACTTATCAATCTTGCCACTAAAATCCGTTACTGCTTGAATCTAATAAGAATGTGAATCTAATAATAACTCTAACCACTAGATTTTGGTTAAATCTGACGTTTTGAGGAAAACTTTAAGTTAATAATTAGATCTTGAGCTGTGGTGTCCAACTAAAACTGAAAGCATTGAACTTGGCTGACAAATTAATAAAAGCCCTACGGTTATCAATTTCTTATCATGATAAGTCAATTTGTAGAAAAGGGGTCATAAACTATAACTATGTTCGTCTTTATTATGAAGTAGCAAAAAGCTGGTTCACCACTGCGAAGATTGGTCCGATAAAGGGATGTGAAGCGGATAAGAAAACGGACAATGATGAAGAGTTTTGCTCAGATTTATCATGATTAATTGATTGATTGATTGATTGATTGATTGATTGAATGATAATAAAACAGTACAATGAGCTATCCGTAACCCTTTTTCGCGAAACTAATGTGGCGGGGCTCCCCTGGGATAAAGCCTTGTCCGCCTGAATGTCAAGGCTGCAATGTCAGAGGATCTTCACTACTGAGTCGCAACATCTAGACTTATCACTAAGAGTCCTTTGCTTCCCCGTGCTCTTAGATTTGATGATGGCACTTGGGTCAAGCTGTTTAGCAAGGCTTACTACAGGGATCCTAAGTACTCATCGTAACCAGTCCACACAACACCAATGTCACCTTCACCTTAACCTCCCATCTCTCGCAACAATAATAACAACAACGCTTCATTGTTCTTTTCAATAAACTGAATTAGTCTATCAATGGCATGTTGATGATGACGATAATGATTATGATGACTACGATGATGATGATGATGATGATGATGATGATGATGATGATGATGATGATGATGATGATGATGATGGTTATTACTAGAACTTTATCCATAGGCACAGCACATGCAAATCAGAAAGACCTGCTAGTTCAAGACATCTACATGAACAAACAATATTCTCAAGCCATCTCACCATGCTTTTATGATACTATTTTCAGTCACTGGAATTTTGCAGATGGACGAGTCTCCCACGCATATCTACGTACTACCTGATTTTCAAAATAGCTCATGCATTAGAAAATCCCAGAGGTGTATGGCATCAAAGTCAGTTGTCCAGACGCCCTTCAGTAAAGCATTTTAATTGTATGTGGCGGCGTAAAGCCGGATTGCCAACAGGCGATTTTTTTTGCGCAAGTGAATTTTTTCCGTGGCGAAAAAGTAGAAAGTGATGAAATTTTCATTGAGATCATTTGTTCGCAGAGAGAAATAGAGCCAGCGGATATGTGATGCCTGTAGAAATCAAACTGCGCATAACTGAGCTCGAAAATATTCACTTTTGCAGGAAAATATTCGCCTAGCTCAAAACAAGCCTAAAGGGTTTGTGCAAGGTGAAAAGCTTAAATTTGTAGTGAACAGAAATTCTAAGAATATCCCATTCAAATCGAACTTGCACACGGAGTCAACAAAGGATAGTGTCATAATAAGATATCTATCTCGCCACGAAACAATGCTGTGTCGGAGTAATTTCTTTGTTCTATTCATAAAGGAGCTTATTGCACATTGCCATTGCACACTGGCTTTAAGGTAAAAGACAAAGGTAAAAGTAAGGTAAAACTGCGAGCGAAGCGCGTGCTTTAACATTCGTAACTCTCGAGGAGGAGAGGTTAAGGGACCAAGTGTTAGAATAAAAACAAACCAAGGTGTTAAACTATGGAAAAGAAAGCCTAATACATCAATGGTTCCTTGACGTTATCAGCAGGTCTCATGTTAAGTCCTTTTACAACTGTTTAGAATTGAGTTTGTTTTGTTTTGTTTTGCAATTTGCTTTGAGTGGCCTTGTCAGGATTTCTGGCCGAAAGCTAATTTAGGCCCATTGTGTATGCCGCATCCAGACATATGGGACTAACATTCCTTCTGAAGGATGACGAGGTGAGTTTTGAGGTCAGGCCTCCAAGGTTACCCATCCGGAGTCTGACCTCATTCGATTTAGCTTAAAATCAGTTCGGCCAATCACCCCGTAGTTGAATCGATTACATTGTTTTAGCGTTTGCAAATTTACGTGAATAATTGTGATAATTATATCTAGAATGTGTGATTTTGCGTTATCGCAGACTTCATATTGATCTAATAAACTGCAGGTCCTTTTGTGACATATCAATAAACTTCATGAACAAACTCCTAAACATCAGAAGGAGGCAACAAACTTCGTTACGAGCTGCAAACATATGCGAATAAGAGCAGTCTGCTATGACAAGTCCTAGCACTGATCTCATGTCATGGACCCCTTTAAGATTAGTCAGAAGGTCCTTTCGTGACTGCAAAATGAAATTCATGTTGCGAATTTACGTGAAAAAAAGAATTAATTATATCTTGTTTTTTTTGTTTTGCGTCATCGCAGATTCACTCGAAACCAGTAGTTTCAGAGAGCTCACGTGCTGATCTGATTGACATTCCTTGCTTAGCAATTAGTCGGAAAGCTCTTTTATCACTGTGGCATAAAGTTCATGCTACAAATTTACGCGAACTGAACCAGTTATTATATCTCATATGTGTGATTTTACGTTATCGCAGAATCACGCGGCCACCATTTGTGTCGTAGATTTTGGCAGTCATCTCATTAATAACAAGTTCTTTCATTCCTGTTACATGAAATTCATCAACGAAATTCTTAAAAATCACATGAAAATCAACAGTCATTTTCTTTTAAGATTAAATGTTGATAGATTTGTCGATTTGCCATCTTAATTCTTATAATCTTTCTGATGTGAACATTTAAGAGTTTCTTGGAAATATGATGAATAATGTTTAGGCTGTTTTCTCATCATTGTTCTCGTTTTCTATCCTCCTAATTCCTTCACAGTGGTAGGATTTTAGTGGGCTTAACATCTTTGGCTAGTGATTATAATTCATGACAAAGGAATCAGTCATGCTTGAAACACCCGTTTCCGTCCTTAAGGCCTAAAATACTTTTCGTATTAAATGAAACACAGTTTTTGACTGAGATATTTTTCTCCAACCATTTCAAATATGCTTTGAGGATTCGGATGCTAATCTATATTTTTGAGTAAATAAATAAATTGGAAAGTCTTCCCTTCAAAGCATCACGATTTTGTTTTTCAGCTAGAAATCTAACTCTGAAATATGAGAAATGATCTTTCTGGCATTATCGCGAACGACCTAAAACTCCTGTGATCTATTAAGTTGAAAGAATTTGGCAATAACATCTTACACAGTCATTTCTAAAGTTTTGCAAAGATTGAAGCCCTGCTGTGATCCTATGCATCATTAAGAACCAGATAAATGTCCTTCCAAATTCTTTCCAAATTCAAGTTCTTCTTGAAGTCTTGAAAATTCAGTTTCAATCATAAAGGCTGTTCCAAAATATTTGCGCCCCGACAGTGTAGCTGTTGCGGAATATCGTTCACTTTAATTGTCCCGTCCTTTAAACAGTTGCATAGAATGAGTTCAGGGGCGGCGTGAGCTTTGAGAAAGTGGGGTAGAAAAAGAGGTAAAATTTATTGCCAGAAGGTATACCTAATGTTTTTTATATCGTTTTTGCTTTGGAATAAATGCTGACCTGAGGAATGTGGGGTGGACATGTCCACCCCAGTCCATCCCCGTGGGGCCGCCCTTGGATGAGTTTCGACTTAGAGTTTAAGATAGCTTTCATTTTCGTTTAAGACATTGTTTGACTCGATCTGACAAGTGGTTGTTGATTTATCGTGACAGGAAGGCGAAAAAAAGGTTGCATAAAAATCAGTACTTCTGTTGCTCTCCAGAAATGTCATATCCCAAGTGAACGTTGAAAGCAAGGGTTCTAGCGTTGTCTTCAAGGACTACGTCGGGGTTGGTAAGAATAGGTTCCAAATCCTTAATAAGGTGGGTGTAAAACTCAATAACAATTTATTTCAAAGAAACTTTAGCTATTTTGCAATGATTCTGCCGCTGGGCTTTTCTGAAACCTTCCATAACTTCAGAATTAGATTATCTTTCTTCTTTTTCGAGAACTGCAGAAAAATTTCAAAAATCTTAAAATTGTCGCAATTTCTAAACTGTTCGACGCAAGATGGAATGATTTTCGAGGAAACCATAGTTATCAAGCAAAAGTTTGTCAGTCGTCTGGTTTACGATCTGGAAATTTGATGACGTTACATCCTCAAATGAGCCAAAAAGGGAGAATACGTTGTAATATCATACAATATCCAAAGTTTTTGAAAGGTCCCACGGTAGAATTTTAGCAAAATAGCTTTAGTTCCTTTTAAGCCATCCAGTTAGAAGAAATAGATCAAAGGATTTTATATCCACATTTTCACATCGATTTAATGATTTGGAACCTATGCTGGGTTAGTATGATCAATGCTACAAAGGAAATTTATCATCTACGGACGTCATTTCGTACCTTTGTTTCACATTTTGAGCTTTCCAACGGCTGTCAGCTTCAAAAATGTTGTGATGATTTAGGCCACATTTGGTCTCTGGGTTGCCATTTTCTTGCAAGTGCACACGATAAAGTTACGATACACCATTCGTAACACTATCATCTTGTAATTTATCATAATCACGCCGACCCCGGCCTTATCTTTTCAACTTTTGTCTTCACTTTGAACGAACTAAAAGATGATAAGTTGACAAGATGATTCTCAACATATCGCTCTAATTAAAGTTAAGACCTGATGCTACCCTAACTTCTGTCGTAATAACTTAAAAATCATTAAAAGCAATTGCTTGCGTCCGCTAACCTCTTTTGGTAGTAAAATGGTCCAACAGCTTCAGTTCGTCGCTTTTGAAATGTCGAAAACTGTATTTCATTGTCGGTCATATTTTGTAAAATGGCATATGACATTCGAGTCTACTTGCTTGATATTTGCATGCTATTTCTTGCTTGATCTCAGTCTGATAACTACTTTCTGGAAGATTTCGGTGAATTTTTATTTTAGATGAAAAAAGAGTTGGGTCTCTTGGAACGATTATGTGTACTCTTGGCAGAATTCGTATGCGACAGGGTATGCCTTTGGGGCATTTCTTATGCGACGGGGTACGCTTTTCGCACACCCCTATCACTTCCCTAGTCAAGTACTCCCCCCCTGGGACAAAAACTAACAACTTCAGAATCTGTCTTGTGCCAATGTTCTTTCAATTGTTTCAAACTTCCTTATGGAGGGCTGAAAGATATTTTAACAGATCGGTGTTAGTGCATTAAAAAGGATTATACGCAAAATAGAAAATGAAGTCTTTAGAGTACGGCTCCAGAGGAAAATTTTGTCTCATTATCGACTTCTCTTGAAACATGATATTAAGTGGCGTTTCCCCTTCATTTTTTGATACCCATCTTCTATCAAATATGACCTGAAGTTTATCTCAATGGAAAGAGAAGAGATTTTCATTCATACGGATCAATGCACTGGTAAGAAATCACTTTTTAATAGATTGCTGTTTCGTTTCTATTTTGCCTGTGATTGTTCGGAGTTCTCCACTGGATCGAAAAAATAGCGGCTAACTACTGTTTCTGTACACAATTAAATGGCACGTGACAAAGTTATCAAATACAACAGATTATATTGTCTAGCAATGAGATTGGAATATATTGATTGTTGAAGATGTCGCCATCATTATAAGCATCAGCATCATAATCATCATCATCATTATCACCATCATCATCATCATCATCATTATCACCATCATCATCATCATCATCATTATCATCATCATCATCATCATCATCATCATCATCATCATCATAATCATCATCATCATCATCATCATCATCATAATAATCATCATCATCATCATCATCTTCGTCATCATCACCATCACCATCACCCAGCATCATCATCATCATCATCGATCTATCTCCATTAGCTAATCAAAAGTAGCTAAGTCATACCAGATTAAGCCCTAGCTAATAGAATTTAGACCAAGATCTGGCTGCCAGCAAAATTTGAGTGACTGTAAAGAAGTTCTTATAAGAACAACAAAATAGTTTATTGAAAATGTCCAAGATTTGAAACACTTGCAGCGCGTTCGTGCAAGGGGTCTAAAATCTGCCCACCCGCAATTTAATTGATGACAAACCAGGCTTTATAAATGTATAGAAACAAATTTCCTTCTTAAAATGCCCAAAGATAGAGCAGACCTTCTCGTTGAACTGTCTAAAATAGAAAATTCGAATCGTGTTCTTGAAAGTGTGTCTAAAATCTGCCCATCCGCAAATTTAAATGATGACAAATCAGGCCTTATAAGAAAATTTGGAAGAAGATTGTGATAATCTTCTTGTTGAAACGTCAAACACTAAGAGATTTGCTTCGTGTCCAAAATATGCCCAACCGCAATATCCTAGTGATAACAAAAAATTGCTTGCAAGAACAAGTGAAAGGAGATCGATACAAATTTGCTTGTCGAAATGTCCAAAACTTGAAAGATTTGCTTCCTTTCTTGCAAATGTGTCCAAACTCTGCCCAACCGCAAAATTCGAGTGACAGCAAACTACTACTTATAACCAAAACTGATAGAAGATCAATAGAATTTGCTTGTTGAAATGTCTAAAACTTGAAAGATTTGCAAGTTCTCCTTGTAGCGTGACCTGTAATGGTGGCGATATTCATAGCGATACCCGTTAAACGTCTATTTTCTGGCAAACGACAGCGCAGTTTTGAATACCCTGAAATGTTTGATGAACTGGTTGGGTGCGTTTTTTGAAATGCATGCCGGTCACCAGTCTGGTTCATTCACTAACCAGTAATTAATTTTTCTTTTTAACAATTTCACTTTGAAAAGAAACACTCACTTTCCAGCAGATATTCAAAAGCTAATGAATGAATGAGTGTTCTGTTGCGATGTTATTTTCTAAGCCTATGACGATGAGTGCCTTATTTCCCTGTGATCTTTGACCACTAAATGCACCAGACATGGAAGTCCAATCATGTCCCGCAGCACTATGCAAATTTGGCAACATGGCAGATTCAAATTCCGCTAACTTTGCGGACTCTTTTCGCAAAAACGACTCTCCAAGGAAACCATTAAAGGGTTTCAAAAACAAAGCTTTCAAAAAACTTTTACTTTCTCTCCATAGAAAACCATAGTAGAGGCAAGATATAGAAGATATTTCCTATAAGTTTGAAAACCATAAGATTAGTGACAGAAATCAAATTTGCAATACCAACAAATATTTTGAAGATACACTGATACAGCTGGATTCTGAGACGCAAGTTTTAGATGTTTTAAGCCTAAATACACACGAGCCCACTGAAGAAATTCTATGACACGTACCCCTTCATTACTAAAACATTTTATTACCTGACTGAACATTCAGAAACGACGCAATACAGGCCTATTGGACTATCCACTCCGATTGGTTAATTTAATCGCACATTTCCCGCGGGTTTCTCGTAGCCTTGTATGTTTTTGTCGCCACAGCAACTTCTTTAGGCCTACGACATGACGGTAACAAAATGTGTAAGTCAAAATTAGAAGCTGTCAGGTAATAAAACTCATACTAACCGGTTTTGTCGTTGTACAAGAAAATATAAAGCCCTCGGTCGTCATGCACAGACCTCGCAAGCTCGGTCTGTATTTTTAAGACCTCGGAATTTATATTTTCCTGTACAACACAAAACCGGTTAGTATGCGCATAGTACAGCCCCATTAACATGGGAATATCAAAGATCTTAAGCAAGGTTACCAATTTCAGTCGATAATCACTGATTAGTTAATTATATCCCACTGACCAGTAACTAAATAATCTTTACGTTAGCTGGGAAATCATGACGGTAAATAAATGCGAACAATCTTTCATGATGAAAAACTGATCTGACTTCATTTCCAGATAAACATATGCGAGAACAGCACACACTCCATATCAATATGCAGAAATTCCCCAGCAAAATCAACAATAATACTCAGCTTGATAATCTAACTCTCACAACTAATTTCGCATGTTTCGTAAACAGAGCTCCTTATCCTCAAGCGTAGACTGACAGCGTGATTATTTGTATTCGTTCAGTGTTTACATCAAATTTTAAATGTGGCATTCTTATTTCACTCATAAAGGGACTTATTACATGCGTAGTTTCGCTTCTTGCCTGAACCGACACCGCTACAACTACGATTCATCCCCCTATGCTTGTAGAAATGATAAAGCTCCAGACTGATTGTAAATGGAACCTTTCAGCTGCTCTACGAAAAGTTCAATTAACTGGTGTTGGAGCTTCTATCACCTTTGTGTACATTCGAATATTCCACAAATTGTATTATTTGTCGTTCGATTCGCATTCTTTTTCAGAATGTAGCTGAAAGATCTATTGGGCCTAAATCATCTGCTGCTTTTGTTCCCACAACCACTGGGTCTAAAATGTCTTAAAATTAGGTATCAGTACTTCGGTAAAGGTTTATTCTTGCCATGATAGCAAAAAATCGCCTTGCTCTATGCCACATGCTGACCAGTAGACGACGGGGCGACAGAATCTCGTCGCCGATCGAAATTTTTTGCTGTTTTTACAGCTCTATGGGAATAAGGGCCTCAGTGGAGCGATAACGACAACAAAAAACCAACTCAATGAGATGAGCGTAACTTGAGTGTCCTTATGGCAGTGTGGCTATCATACGGGGATTCACAACCAAACAGCTGCAAATCAAAAGGCAGACTAACAGCCTACGACAAAATTAGACTTCTTACGTTGAGTCCTTAGTAATCGCTACCATCCACCCATCCCGCTCATACTCATACGCATAGTATGAGCGGGGGTGGGTGGGTGGTAGCGATTACTAAGGACTCAACGTAATAAGTCTACGACAAAATCTGCAGAAACATCGAACGTTGTCTATCCTTCGAACGTCCACAAACAGAATCCAACGTCGCGTCGATGTCGAACGTTGCTTCGAGTTAAAAACTCGAACTTTGATCTAATTAGCCAATCGAACGCCAAGAATAGGCTGTTGGTCTAACCTTATCAAGAAATTAGCGATCTGATTCGACACGCTCTGAGCGCGGTGCAATTGACCTGATTAGTCTATCTTGAAGCAGTATTGTCATGAGTCTCAGTTTGAAGCCATAACGATCAGTAAGCTCAATGCAGAAAACTGAGATTCATGTAGGAAGTCTTGTATCAAGCGTAGCTATCATCTGGAATACTAAACATGGCCTTTGAGCACGGGAAATTTCGTATCGTGATATCATAGTTAACGAGAATAGCTCCACATTTTAAATAGTCGGACACACAGCTATTTTGGCAAACTCTCACATCATATTATCCGAGCCTGCTTTATAGTCCCAACTATGAAATCTTCATTATGAATGAAAGACCAAGCCATTTCACAAGATTTCCCAATAAGCTTGGCTCCAAATCTAAAAAAGGTGGTGTTAAACCGGGGCGGGGGTCTGTCTTGGAGCAAAGCAGCGGAGATGTGTCTGCTTCACAAAAAAGTCACGACTTTTCTTGACTTTATTGTAGAAAAAATCAGCAACTATTTATCCTATCAACATCAACTAAAACAAAGTCTCAAACCCTAAGTTGAAGTTTGTCATATGCAGCTGTACCATAAATGAAAAAAATAGGCTGTGCAAGAGTCAAACAAATGGGACAAAGACTTTTTGGGGAAAAATGCTAAAAAGATGATGTATTGATGAAAATAAGCTGCGGGTGGAAAGGGGAGATAGCTCGTTTACGGCTGCAAAATATCAAAAAAAGTCTTCTCTCTTTGCAGATTGGGCTTGTGATGCATAACGTTTTCAGTACAAAAATCTGCTACATTCCTTGATTTAGCACCGGAGTTACGAAGAAAAGACGTCATGAAGTGAGCATAGAGCTCAAATCTTTTAAAAAGGTGGGTGTAAAATTCTATTACATTTTTCTTTGAATTAAAGTTCTTGAAAGGAACTTCAAGTAATTCGCAATAAATTTGCCATAGCAATTTTTTGATACCTTGACTACTTTCAAAATGGTGGCATTTATTAATTTTGAGGCTGTGACGTCATCAAATTTCTAAATCCTTAACCAGAAGAGCAACAGATTTCTGCTTGCAACCATGTTGTAGACCTTCATAAACTATGGTTATCTTGAAAATTGTATCAATTTCTCTCGATTAATTTAAGATTTACGATGATTTTAATTTCTTCAAAATTTTCGATGAATTTTTGCAAAATAATTCAAAATGCAGCCATTTTGAAAATAATCAATATATCAAAAAATTGCCATGGTAGATTCACAGCAAATTACCCAAAGTTCCTTTCAAGCACATGAATTCAAAGAAAAATGTGATACAATTTTACACCCAACTTTTTTAAAGATTTGAAAGATTTGAGCCGTATACTCATGAAGTGATTAAAGATCCCCGCTTGACAGTAATTCCGCTAACATCTGCGTACACGCTTTATTCCTTTATAAATAGTAAATCACGCGTTGGCAGTCGAAACCATGTTTAAATTTAGTTCTTGAGGATTCATTGCAAACATTTTCATAGCTTCTTCGACGTAACAAGAAAGCTTAGACTGGATACCATAAAGCTGAATGCTTGATGCTACACTTCCCCCTGAATCGATTGCCTGGGAAATAGATATCATAGCATATGCAGTTCTTGAGTTACCTCTTTACCTAGACTTATGACGATAAGTCTCATTTTTCCCTGTGCTCTTTGACTTAAAAGATGGCGCTTCAGTCAACAGAACCTCATAATATTTCTCTGAAAAACCTGGCCCTGTTTAGGCCCAAACTTCGCGATAACTACAGTACCAATCAGATTGCGAGATTTGTGAATTACTATTGTTACGGTGTAAGTGTGATAGAATTCTTCATTCGATCCATCATAATACCATTGATGACTGAAGAAAATAGGGCCAAGTTTTTCACTGTTTCATTATGAGTCCCTCTTGAGCAAGGTTTACCGCAGGGAGACAAGGGACTCATCGTCATAAGCCTACTCGTTACCCCCAATCAATTAACTTTAAACAAAGTAATACACCTGTCTTAACTAACGGCCTCGTTTTGGAAATTTTTGAAAATTTCTTGATACGAAATTTCTGACCATAGATTTGGATTGAGCACCCCAAGTTTAGTCTGATTGCAAATTTTCATATTCCGAGAGTCTGCGATTTTGATTCTATAGCGATAATAAATTTGAGAATTTATATGGGATTTTACACCCTCAGTCATTATTCCCCGTCAAATCCCTTATGAACTTTCAAATTTGTTATCCTCATAGAATTAAACTCGCCAACACTAAGATCATGAAAATTTGCAAATTAGACTAAGAATAGGGTGCTAAATGTGAATGCGGGGTCAGAAATTTCATATAACACAAGCTAAAGAGACTTCGCAAAATGCCAAAACGAGGCCGCTTAGTTGAGAAGGTGTATTGTCCTTTGCGTTATGATTATCGTCTACTGCAACGATGTGGCGGAAATAACATCATCTTTAAGTGATCTGGGAAAATAGAAATCTTTCAGGTGATTACACAAAATGCGCACATGTTTTGGATGATTGGGGAAAAGCAGAGAACCTTGATGATAGGCGAAAAATGTACAATATAATATGATTAGAGAACATTTGCCTGTTGAGTTCGGGCTCTCTATGAAAGCAAGGGATCTTAAAGAACAAGTCCGGGGTTGTTGTAATTGTTGATTATTCAAGAGATTACATTGTTGTGAATGTTGTGTAGTACTTTTTCTCAATCTTCATCGCTCTTAATCTGCGAAGCTGCATATTTCAATTTGCTAAGAAGTGCGGAATGACGTCATTTAATATGACGTCACTTCACGTTGACTGGAACGAGGCTGCCAAATTTGTTGATATTATACCATTTACATTGCTAGCCTCCTTATCGCGCCTTCGCACACCAGTGCAAAATACAAAATAGCGTCGATATTTGGCCTAACATACGAAGATTCATCAACCAATTTATGAAAGTTGGCGGCATCAAAATATTAAAGAGCTAATAATATGAGTGATTTCATTTGTTTACTGTTTATTAAATTTGGTGTACGATTAAAATTCACTCGTCAAGTAGAACCTCTACGAATGCTAGCAATATTGAAGAGCGAGCGATGCGAGAACTTTTCCTTTTTTCGTGCTCAAATGAAGCTTGATGACTTAAAAGCATTCATTGACATAAAATGATTGCGTTGAATAATCCATTAAGATACGCCTGCATTTTACGCAACATAAACACGAAAGTTCTCTACAAATACTAGGAATCTCGCTGCACGAGCGATACTAGCGCACTTGTAAATGCTGAGATGACGTATGAAGAGTTGAGAAAAGGTTACCTCGATTTAAATGGAATGCTTTGATTGATATGATTGCAACATATTTTTGTTTTACGCAATACAAACAAGGACATCCTTTGCAACTACAAGGAATCTCGAAGCACGAGCGATGAGAGCACTTTTACCTCTAAGTGAT